>CM053622.1:510696401-510765426 GCA_028646595.1 Phalanger gymnotis
AAAAAAAAAAAGAAAACCGCCCAACCCACCTGGTAGCAGCTACCCAGGGGTGCAGTGGCATCTCTACCGCTTTTTGGCAGCCCCTCCCAGCAACTCCCCAGCTCAAGCCGCAGGAGCACAGCCTGATGAAGAACTAACACAGCCATCAAGTGACTTGCCAGACCCAACCCAGAAGTACAATGACCCATTTAATCAAAACACCAGGCCCTAACAAGAGCAAGCCCAGGAGAGCTACCTATCTGAGTGGAAATAGGTGTACAGTGCAGGGCCTTGCTGATTACCAATACTAAGAAAACTTCCTCAAAGAATGTCATGAAGACCTTCCAGAGAGAGAAGAGTTAGAATTACTGAAGTTTTGTAGTTCAGGAGCTACGAGTTTTCTTGGACATATTTATTCCCTATATATATACATTGCTAACAGTATACTTTAAGTTTGTACCACTCCTGTACTCTGGTGCATTTGTGGAAGAGTGTACCCCTGGTGTTTTGTAACTAATGTTCTTGCTATTCCATGAACAGTAAATGCCTTTGCTAAAGAACTGAGTCTACCAGCTGATTATTAAGTGAAAGCACCCAGTTGGGCTTATGAGCTAATGACAGAGAAAAACCTTACTCTTAGAACCCTGAAAGTAAGAACATCCACCCCTTGGGGGACCCAACTTTCCAGTGGCAACGTGAGTTAGGTGAGTGAGCCCTGAAGGTATTAGTTACAAGTAAAATATATTAACGTAGGTTTGGAATTATTACCCTGGAGGTGAACCAACAGAGAAGTAGAAGGAATGAGCAGCTGAGCTAAAACAGGGATGGATTTTTTAATCAGACCTAGCAGCTCTTTATTAGTCTTACTGGTTTAATAGGACAAAGAATGTGTACTCTGAAGCCGAAACTTTGTGGAAGTTTTCAGAAAAGCACTTTTGAAGCCAGACAGAAAAGGAGCTGAATTGACAGCAATGATGGAATCTTCTTTTTCCTGAGAAATCATGCTGGCAGGATATTTCAAGGGGCCAATTCAAGATACTAATTAGATTAGAGGGGGAAGCTGATACAGCTTCCTGAAGCTAATCTATTGCTTTATTAGGAATATCCCAAGGTAAGACATATTTGCTTTATAATTCTCTAATTGCATACTTTGCAAGTTGCTTTCTTTTTCCTTTAGTTAAAGCATCTTTTTGTCTCAGATGAGTTATGAAGAAGTGACTGGTAAAGATCTTGGCCAGGAAATTGAATTGGAGTACTTCTGAAACAAAGCAAGAAGCAGTGACAGTAGTAAAGGGAAAGGTACTGTCATTCTAAAAGCTCTAGGGTATGAGTCTATTATAAAAAAGTTGATATATATGTGTTTGGCTTATATATGTGTTTGGCTAACTATAAGTTGGTAAGTCCTGTCTCTCTTCTTGGCTGCAAGTTTATCTAAAGCTCAAAGCTAGGAAGAAAAGCTATTATATTAGATTACTGAATTAAGATTTAAAAATACTTCTATCTTATGTCTACTGAAACCTTACAAACATGGAGAGCTGGAAAGAACATTTCTGATCATATACTCCAAACATTTAATTTTACATAAGAGGAAACTGCAACCCAGAGAGGTTAATTGAACTATGTCATACAAGAGAAGGGGTGCTTAACCCAGGGAAGAGAAAGCCCTTGTACAGGAGATGGCATTTTAGCTGAAATGTGAAGGCAGCTCAGGACTGTAGATGGCAAAAGTCAAGAAGAAGTGTATTCTAGTTATGTGGTACATGGTCTGTGCACAGGTAGGATACAGAGCAGGTGTGTTCTTAACCTTTTTTCTGCCATGGATCTCTTAGGCAGTCTGTGGAAACCAATTATGAATCCCTTCTCAAAATGTTTTTAAAAGCATAAAATTAAAAAATATAAAATCACAAAGAAGACCTATCATATTGAAATATAATTATCAAAATATTTTTCAAAATATAAAAAATTCATAGATCTCAGGTTAAAAACCCCTGATTTGGAAGGGAGTGTGTGGGAAAGAGAAAGTAGACCACTTTGGTTGGAACATCAAATGCATGAGAGGGAGTGATATAAAACGAGCCTGGTATGGTAGGCTAGAAACACGTTTCTAAAGGGCTTTAAATGAGCAAGAGAGTGAAGGCAAATATTTTTGTTAGTATTTCTCTGAAATAATAGTAAAGCTAATTTATTTTACTTTGGGTTGAGGTTATTGATATCTCTTAATAAAGATGATCAGCTTTAGTATTTTGTAGTAGTAGGAAGAATTCAATAAAAATTTTAAATATTAAAGCTTATGATTTTATAACAAAATAATTAGGAAAAGATTTTTTTTTTACCTTGTCTCCTTCAGAAAAAGTTATTCCATCTAGAGCTCTTTTCCATGTGATTTCAGGAATGGGTTCTCCTTCTGCCTCACATACAAGTGTTATCTGACTATTCTCAAATGTCGTTTCGTTTTTAAGTTGTATTATGTGAGGCTGTACTGTAAAAACAAAATGTGTGTATGTACTTGAGTAAACTCATTCTAGAACTTTAAAACAGTTTCACATAAGAGGAAAATACTGAATGTATTTTTTTTCTGATATCAAATACAGAAAATAATTATCATCTAGACAAACATTAATAATTTCATTAACAACAGTTTACTCTTCTCAAAAATCAGTTAGCAATATGAATTACATGTTATTTTTTATAACATGTATTTTTCAATATTTTCTTAAGTGAAGCAAACACTAAAACAGTATAATAAAGTCTTGATCTTTATAAAGATTTATTTATGTTCTAAATTCCTCAAAAACTTTGTTTATCTGAGTCCTGAAAAGAAAAAAAAATGGTTTGATGATTTAGATGTAGTAACTAATTTTTAAAAAACACACTTATTATTCATGGAATATCCAGAGGTGGCTCGCATTACAAGGAAAAATAAGAAATATATAATAGCATTTTAATAGTTTTCATAAGTCACAAATATCTTGTAGCATTCAATAAATTCCTTATGTACTTTCATTAGCATATATTGATGGATTACATTTAATCTACATACTACAATACATAAAAGATATGAAAATACGTAAATCTTCTGAAAGTAGTAAGAGAATGCACATTACAGTTAGCAATTGAATCTATAAGCCAAGAGAAGCCAGATTAAAATAGAATTTACTTTTCTAACAATATTTCTAAAGCAATGACTTACCAAATTTATTTTAGGCAGCATGTTAAGCCCTTCACAACCATTATATCATTTCGTTGTACCAAAACCCTGGAGGTAAGTACTATTTTCATTTACTTTACAGATGAGTAAACTGAGGTAAACAGATGTGAGGTAACTTCCTTAAGGTCACACAGCTAATAAATTTCTGAGACTGGATTTTGAATCAGGTTTTTCCTGATTTCCTGCATTTTACAGCATATTACCTTAATGTCAAGTAGCAAATGTAATTTGCATTACGTTCTGATTTACCACAATTATCCCGATAGGAAAATGCATTTAGACCACATTGTGATATAGTTTCAGGGCAGTTTTCAACTAAATCGAACCTGGATTTCACAACCACTAATAGTAACATTTAAAATCTCAAAAATTAAAAAAAAAAACTCAAAAATTTCTGGTAGCCCCTTGAAACTAAACTGAGAGCCCACTCTTATTAATTACCTCATTTTCAAAGATGCGTAGTGGCACTCTCAGCTGCCTATAACCTTTTATCTATTTCCTTTTAAATCACCCAAAGTGTGGGATCAAACTCCTTTTGTGTTCATAACCCAGTTCCCATTCTGTCATTTGTCCCTGAGTTTTTACCAAGCAAGAGAGACAGAGAAAGGCTTCACATGGCAGCCTCCATCCTTCTGCTTTGGAGTACGGGAATTTCATGCTGCAATTTTATTACTATGGCTTCCATATCATAAAGGATTAACACCTAAGGTTTCTCATATCCTTCTTATTTCAAGAGATCAAGAACCTCCCTCACCTAACTGTTTAAATTTTTACATTTTGAGTTGCATAGTCTATTACAGCTCAGGAGACTTGGCTACTAATTTACTCAATTACTTCAAAGTAGCTCCAATTTGTTAATTCTCTAGTAGGTAAAAATCACCTCTTTAACTAGAACAATACATTTATCACCTCCAATAAGGGGAGATAGGTTTGTGTTGTTTGTTCTTAATCAGAGCAGCAAACCTCTGAAAATTCATGAAGATATTTTTAGCAGGTATAAAAACCTTTAAACTATAACATAAAATTTACAATAAAGATACTACATTTCAGTTATAAAACTCAATTTCTAATACATTTATAATGCCACCTCACAAATTTTTTCCCCTTAAGTTGGGGACAGGCTGAAGGGGTGGCAGAGGTGGTGGCACCCAGATGTCAAAGAGGTCTGTAACACAGAGCACAAGGCAGGAAATCTGCAGTAGGGTATCTCTTCTATTGAGGCCCAGCAGAGCATCTAAGTTCTCCCAGGCCTAGTTAACAGCTTACAAATGCCTGGTCTATTCAAATATCAATTAAGTTTTGTTATATCATTCACAGAAGTAACACAAGGCATTTTTCCATATTAAATTTTACTTACTCTTTAGTTGCCCCCTAATTTACACAAACTTTTCCTTTTTGTGAACCAGGAAAGAGTTATTAACAGGTAGTTCCTAAATGATGTGGTTATTCAAACTGTCAGCTACAACCTATTCCCACCCTCTCCCTTCACTTTCTGGTAGGCATAATGGCACAGTGTCTTTATTATTAGGATCTTTCTGTATCTATAACTTGCATATCAAGACCTGATTCCTATGACCCCTTATTATCAATCAGCTGTGGTACTCCTCAGCTGGGCTGACTTTCCTAGGTTTAAAGGTTAGGAGAAAAAGGGACCTGATCCTGTTTTAGCCCCCATACAAATTCCTCCATATGGATAAATTTCTGGTGCCACTTTTTGCCCGAGGACCACCTGACCCATCTAGGTGGCATCTCTTCCCCAGCTATTTCTGGTCGTTCGTTTGTGTTGAATAAAACATCTTGCTTCATTACTATCTCCATAGTTCTTGCTGCTTCCTAAGTGCCTCATGGAAATTGAGACAGTGGGGCAAGAACTTCAGATAAATGTGTAATACGGTGAGGTAGATGGTAATCTAAAGTATTTTGGTTGTTGTCGTTCTTTAAACAGAGGTGTCAAACATAGGATCCACAATCTCCCTAGCTGAGCCAGATTACTATGTAACTGGGAAATATTTAACAAAATTAAAATACAAAAAAGCACAGATAGCATTACATTTTAAAAACAAATCAGCTTGTGGCTTCAGGGATCCTTATGTATGGCCTCTAGTTCTATTCAAGTTTGACATTTTTAAACTAAATTTATTACCATGATAATGTTAGAGGATATTGTTAAAGATTTGCATTTACATGATGTCTTAGGTTGACTTTGAGGCTTAAACTAAGATTACTCTTAGGCCATTCATGCTTTAGTAACTGAAATGGAAAAGCTGGCTGTATTTTTGTCCTATGGGGATAGAAGTTTCATAGCTCTGCAGTCCAAAATTCATGCCTCCAAAAGGACTCTTAAATAATACCTTAATAAACACAAACTCTCTCAAATTAAAAAAAGAAGTATAAAACTGTCTTCCAAAGACAATTATAAATGATTTGGAGGTCATCTTTTCCTTTGGAATTTTCTTCTCTCTAAAGTGCTTTCCAATCCTTAAAGCACTATAAGCAGGGGAGTCAGTTATATGACCAGTAATATAATTGATAGATGACTATAATTCAGTCTATCATGCAGACTGAAGACTTGAGACAGAGGCAGTACAATTCCCCTGTTCGTGTAACTTGTAGTTCATTTCTCCCACAGCCAGACTCCTCCTTAGAGTTTGGCAATTCCAATTTCAATCAGCTATAAAATTCCAATCAGCCATTTTGCTACTTTTTAGCACCTCTAAAAGAGAATTGGCTAGGGGGAAAAAGAGATGAAAAAAATTTAAATCACTGACTTTATTTTCTTCATAATATCTATAGTAGAAAGGTAGGTATGAAAGGTGGTTGATGCTCAGTGTTAAAATAAAATTTAGGAGCATTAGATATCTATCATTATTAGAACAATTTACTTCTCAGTAGTACAGCCTGTCCCGTTAGTGAAATACTCATGTTGGAAATGTTTTTTGCTTTTATAAGATTTGTTTCAAGTGTGAAGGTCTGGCAAAACCATTGTTTTCTTTTTACTTTACAATTCTGATAGTTTCAGTACTATTAGTTACAGCTGTATCACTAATATTTATTTATTATAAACATGAATTTATTTAATGTTCCATTAAAAAGGCATGTCTGGAGGTGGGGAGAATCAATTTTCTCTATAAATGTTACTGTAGGGATAAAACTCCCTTTCCTCTTTTTAGCTCTTTAAAGATAGAAATAATAGTTATGAGGAATAGTACTGTATTACTTAAACTATGAGGAATAGTAGCCTGGAGAATTCTTACCATGAATAGAATTATTTTTGTAGAAAAGTAAGGACAGCTCCAAAAGGATTTATGGTAGAGGCAAATCACTTGGCTACTCGCCTTAAGAAGCAAAAATCTAATCACTTCAAAGTCACTGAGAAATCAGTGAGTCCTTAATTTGAAAATGTCCAAGTAGCTTGGAGCTTATTTCCTAGGAATTATCTTCAAGTATATAGATTTATCATTTTCAACCCTCTCTAAAAAATCAGGACCTGTGATTTCATCAGTGTAGAGAAATGGCAAGGAGGTTCCTTCTACCAATATAGATCTGCGACTTTTCTTCAATTTTGAGTGGTAGAGAGCTGCTTGGGAGCATTGAAAGATTAAATGACTTATCCAGAGTCAAAGAGCCAATATACATCAGAGGCAGGTCTGGAACCCAGCCCTTTCTATCTCTGAGGTGACAATGTCTCATTGCAAACTTAATTACCAAAAAGTACTTTTAAAAATATTAAAGTATGTTTGAAAAAACTCTTTTGGTAAAGTTATCCCAAGGAAACCTGTACTTCATGCCTACTTATTCTGTTCTCTCTGCTTAGCTTTCAAGCATTTTACAATACTTTAACAAAATAGATGGATAATCTACAAATTTAAACCAACATATATAGTACTTAGAGTATTTAAAAGAAACGAGATTGAAAATTATGTATCCTTCCATGGGCAACATTTTTAAAAACCTTGTTACATATGCCAAGGTAGTTGTGTTCATAATAAAAATTCTTCCCTATAATTAAGCCATATACACAATATTCTCAACTGGTCATTGTCATTTTTCACCTTTAGGAAGGGGGTGTTACAGTTAATAATCAAAGATCAATGCTTACTAATTGTAGTTTTTCTTGATTAATACTTATGGCAGTAAATAGAAATAAAGTTCATTCCCATACATCCATTTTTTGAAAGCATTTTTAATCTATTATATTGATTGTCATTGAGATGTAGGTAGGTTATAAAGCAATCAGTTAGTACTTACCAAAAACTTGTAGGAATGACTGTTTTTCATCTTTTCCTGCTATGTTTGTGGCTCTACAGACATAAGGACCCCCATCACTATTTATGATGTTCCTGACAGTTAGTTCAGTATTGTTTTTTTTCAATGTATATTTTTCATTGTCTTCAATAAGCTTGCCATTCCTGAGACAGAGGGAGAGAGAGAGAGAGAGAGGGAGAGAGAGAGAGAGAGGGAGAGAGAGAGAGAGAGAGAGAGAGAGAGAGAGAGAGAGAGAGAGAGAGAGAGCAAACACTTATTTACATTTTATAGAGCTTATTTAATAATTTCAGGAAACTTCACATAAATTTCTGAACTAGAAATAAATGTCTATCATTCCACAGTTACTAGTATTCACAGATCTTGTCATATGGCTATCAAAAATTAATTTTAGATGTATAATTAAAGTTTATTTTGGGATACTGGGGTTATATTTGAAAGTTTTCTCCATAAAAATATAGCATTAGATTTTAATAACTAGAAAAATTACACTACTAATAATTCTCTAAAAATTTCAAACATTAAACTTTGTTTATACTTATACTTTTGTTATTCTTTGATAAAGGAGCACTTTGTCTCCATTTTTGCTCAAATTGGACAAAAGGAGAAAAGCATTAATTAAATACTTCCTAAATGCCAAGTGCTAGGGATATAAATATAAAAAAAGATATAAAAAAGATTGTCTAATCTCTACCCTCAGAAAAAGACAGGAGGAGCTGTGGCAATACATAATCACCCTGGCAAAAGAAGGATATAATAAGGATGAGGTACTTCACAAATTATTTGGACATCTGGTGAAGCAGATGAAACTCTCTCCATGTTAAGAGAAAAGCATCTAATGAATTATTGGCTTTATTGAATGATAATAAAATAAAATAATAGTTGTAAAATGCTTTGAAAATTTTAATACATTTAAAATGTTATATTTATGTTATTATTAAATCTTATTATTATAGAAGCAGCTGGTTGGCATAATAGAGTGATTGCCTTATGGTGAAGACCTGAGTTCAAATCCTGCCTTAGCTACCAGCTATGTGATCCTGGGCAAAACACTTAACTTTTGTCTGCCTCAGTTTCATCATTTATAAAGTAGAATCTTTGTGAGTGATGAAATGATATAATATGGTGTTATATAAATTTTAGCTATTATTATCCTTTAATACTTTACAAGATGGAAGAAGTCAAGAGAGCTGGTATTCTGAATGAACCTAATCCTGACTAAGGAGAAAAAACTAGTTTTAGAGGTAGAAATATTGACCATTTTAACAGAAAGCAGTCATTCTTTCTTAGACATTGTGATTGAGGAGAAGAAAGTCAGTCTGATGTGTCTTACAGTTTTAGAGAAAACAGATTTTTAAAAGTCGAAGGAAAGGATGGGTAGTCTTATGGCTTAAAATTTCATTAACAAAGGTAGTTTGAGGAGAGATGAGTTTCTCAAGATTGAAATTTTGAAGATTCAAACAGAAACAATTTCACTGAAGTGGAAAAAGGGACTAAAGCTATTAAATTGGTACTCAGGTTATTCACAGATCAACAAAAGTTTAAAAATATATATATATATATATACATGTATATATATGTATATATGTTAAAAGGGAGAAAATGTAGGAACTGGTGATCTGAGTCTGGATTTGATGAAGAAAGGAGGGGAAGAGAAGTAGAATTAGATCACTTCAATTATAAATTACTAATAAAGAGGGCATCAAGGGACAAAGAAAGGAAAATTTTGAAGAGGATACAATGAAGGTAAAGCATAATTAGCAATCACAACCATGAATGTAAATGGGATGAACTGACTTCCAAAACAGAGGAGGGTAGTAGAATGGACTAGAAAACAGATTCAAACTGTAGGCTGTTTATAAGAAACACACTTGACACGTAAAGATTTTTAAGAAATTGAAATGAGAAAAATTTATAGAGTAGAATTTATTACAGTGAATTCAAAAAAGTAGATGCAGCAATCATGATACTGATACCTGGACTCCAAAAAGCCCCAAAATCATATCTGAGTAACCCAACCCCACCTGTCTGCCCCCCAAAAACCAATGCCCCCCCCATCAGAAAATTGCTATGGGCACAAACAGAGTTGACCCTGCAATTTCTCAGATAAAAGCTATTAGTGCAGGGTGCTGGCCCAAGGGCTCTTTTCCCAGGGTGCCTGCCCAAGGATCCTGTCTCTGGTGCTTGCCCAAAGTCTATGCCTCTGGCAGCTAAACAAAAACTATCTTTTCTCCCTCAACGTCTGGTATCAACAAAGTTGTCTTTGATGACTCCCTGAATTTTCCCATCCATAGATCACTAATGCCTGCTCCCAAAGACACCTGGACCCCTAGCATTACCTAATTAGCTTTCTTAATATTCCTTTCCTGGCCCGTTTTCTAAATAAGCTTTAGATTCACCCCCATTAAGTTGCAAGTTACCCAAAGGAACTTCACCTGCTACTATTGGCATTACAATGAACCTTGCCACTTGACTAAAAGAAGACTTCAGCATGTGAATTCATTCCAGGCAACTCTGCCTTGTACCCTGTCATTCTTGGAGTTCCTAGAACTCCAACCTCTTCGATACTGGACAGGGCAGCAATAAAAATTAAAAAAAAAATACAAAGTTAAAAGGGATAAGCAGAGAAACTACATTATATTTAATGTAGCATAGACATTAAAATAATATCAATACTTAATATATATGCACCAAATGGTATAACCCTGAAGTATTTAAAGGAATAGCTAATTGAATGACAGGGAAAAAAAGAGAACAAAATTTTAATAGCTGGGGACTTCTGTGCTTTATTCACAACTATACAAATCTAACAAGAAGATAAACAAGAAAGAAGTTAAATACCTACATAGAATTTTACAGAAGTAAAATATAATAGAACTCTTTCTACTACAGAATAGCAATCAAAAAGACCGTAACATATTTCTCAACTTTAGTGATATCTTCACAAAAATTGGCCATGTGGTTACAACTTATAAATGTGCAGAAAAGCAGAAATATTAAACATAACTTTAAGTGATCATAAGGCAATTAAAATTATAGTCAACAAAGTCTTTGAAGAAAGGATTTGAATTTGAATTTGAATGAAGACTAAGTAATACAATTCCTGACAATGTAGAAGTCAAAGAACAAATCACATAAACATTAAAAAAGATGATAACAATAACATAGCATTAGAAACCTTTTGGGATGCAACCAAAACAGTACCTTTTGGAAATTATGTTTCCGTAAACAAATTCATCAAATAAAAGTTTAATGAATTGAACGTGTAATTAAGAATACCCTCCCCCCGAAAAATCATAGTGATAATAATGAAGATAAAACAAAAATTAACACAAAATGGAAATTCTGAAGATTAATGAAAATGCAAAAAAACTACTAAGTTGTTAAAATATGAGCTTAAAGTGCTAATAAAATAGTCAATCCATTAACTAATTTGATAAAAGGAGGAAAAATTAATTATAAAAATCAAAAAAGAAAAAGAATTTATAATAGATGAAGAGTAAATAAAGGAAATCATTAGAAACATCTTTGCCCAGTTATGTGCTGTAAGAAATGGGAGGAGGAGTTTTGTTTCCACAGAACTAAAGGTGTACTTCCCCCCCTCCCCCACCCCAGCTTTAGCAGAAACCAGGCCTCAGGGTCAGTCATGTGAGAGGTCAGAGGCTTGTACATATGCTCATGCTTTTTGAGAAGGCAGTCAAGGGAATTAGAGAGGTCAAATCGCTTGAACCAGTTCAAGCTTATCTAGGGTCTGGTCTTGGTCAAGAATCCAGGTCTACTGATTTGCATAATTTGCATATGTTAAAGAGGGAAAGTAGGGGAAGTAAAAGAATGTAGTTTAATCCTAAATTAAGACAAGGAAAATCCAATTAACTTCACTTTTGCTTTTGTATCCTTATTATCCTACCTATATAAAGTGTATGGCCTAGGAAAACTATGTAAAAAAATAAAGATTGTAAACTAACCATAACTCTAGCAGGAGTGGAGGGAATGGTTACCCCTGCTCCTGCAGCTGTGTCAGTATGAGTGTTCTAATGAGCACCACACCTGCTCTCTCAAGGAAGTAATAAAATGCCTTCCTCTACTCACTCTGGTTCTGAGTTCTTTAGGTGAGAATGGGCAAATCACATGGGTCTTCGTAAGGTTAGTTGAAGGGAAGCAATGAGCAGCAGAAGCTCATCTTGTGCTTACTCCCAGATCTTAGGGATTATCACAGGGTTCTTCCTCAGGACTTTGGCCTTGCCTAGGAAGTCCAGTGATGCCCAAAACCATGTTTCTCACATGTGTCAATAAAAATGATTATGTGAAAAAAATGGATAAATATTTTTAAAAGTACAGATTAATAGAAGAAGGAATAAGAATTTAAATGCCCTGATCTTAGGAAAAAGAAAATAAATAAGTCATCAATAAATTCCCAAAGTATGTGTGGGAAAGACCCGGATGGATTTACAAATGAATTCTGGCAAGCAACTTCAAAACTCAATAAACTGTTTCCAAAAATAGGAAATGAAAATATCTTATGCAATTCCTTCCATGAGATATACCTGATTCTGCTAACCAAACAACAGGGAGATAAAAAAGACAAAGAAAACCATAAAACTCTAAAGAACACCAACTAAAATAACAGATAAAATATTTGCAATAAAGCTATAGGAGCATATTCAAAAGACTGTACATTAATATCAGGTTGAATTTAGAGCAGGAGTCCAGGCTTGGGTCAGCATATAATCATATGTTAGATCAACCAGAAAATAATCATATGACTATACTAACAGATACAGAGAAAGCTTTAGATAACACTAATTTATATTGAAAAAGGCTAAAAAGCATAAGAATATATGTACTATTCCTTAATGATATAAAGAATATATCTAAATCCAAGAATAGGAAGTATCCATAATAGAAAAATACCAGTGTCTCTTCTAGAAAGATCAGAAGAAAATCAGGTGTCCATTGTTACCACTATTATTTAATATACTACTAGAGATGCCAGCTACTGCAATAATACAATATAAAGAAATGAAAGGAACTAATAGGCAAAAGGAGCAGCATCATTGCTATTTACCCAAAATATGATGGTTTACTTAGAGAAGACAAGAGACTGAAGTAAAAAAATAAGTGAAACAGTTAATAACTTAATAAAAGAAATAGGAAATAAAATGAATCTGCTATATTTTGATAACAAAATATAATACATAATATAAAATATAATACAGATTACTAATAAAACTCAAAGGGAACAGACAGAAAAAGAAATAGGATTCAAAATAATAAATGAACTTAAAGAATACCTGGAGGTTCACTTTGCAAGACACACCCAGAACTTATAGATATACAGTTATAAAACACCTCATAGGAATAAAGGAGGGCTTAAATAACTGTAGAATTATTTATGCTTATTGGTAGGTTACGATAACATCAAAATTATAATAATAAAATTGTCTAAATTAATATAGAGATTTATAATCAAACTACTAAGAGGAATTGATAAACTATATCTCTAAATGCTTAACATCAACAAAATAAAGAAAAAAACAGATCGATGAATTGGCCATGGCCAATAAAAAAACTAGAAAAAGAACAAATTAAAAATCAATTAAACACCAAAACAGAAATCCTGAAAATCAAAGGAGGGATCAATAAAACTGAAAACAAGGGGGCAGCTAGGTGGCACAGTGAATAGAGCACTGGCCCTGGAGTCAGGAGCTCAGATGCTTAATTCACTTACCAGTTGTGTGACCTTGGGCAAATCATTTAACCCCAATTGCCCTGCCTTCCCCCCTCCAAAAAAAAATAGTTAAAAAAGAAAAGAAAATTGAAAACAAACAGCCTACTGTTTGTTTAAATAAAGCTAGGAGTTGGTTTTATGAAAAAACCTATAAAATAGATAAACCACTAGTTAATTTTAAAAAAGAGGAAAACCAAATTACCAATATAAAAAATTAAAAGGGTAAAAACACAACCAATGAATATGAAATTAAAGCAATTATTAGATTATATGGCAATTATATGGCAATAAAACTGGCCATCTAAATGAAATGGATGAATATTCACAAAGAATATAAATTGTCCAGATTAGCAGAAGAGGAAATAGAAAACTTAAATACTTAAAAAAAAGAAATTGAAAAAACCATAAATAGCTCACTCCCTAAGCAAAAATCCCCAGGACCAGATGTACTTACTTATAAGCGAATTCTACCAAACATTTAAGGGACAATTAGTTCCAATACTATATAATGATTTGAAAAAATAGGTAAAAAGTCCTGCCAAATTCTTTCTATGACACAAATATTGTTTTGATGCCTAACCTAAGAAAAGAAAAACCAGAGAAAAACTAATGTTCATAATGCATATTGATGCAAAATTTTTAAATAAAATACAAGTAAGGAGATTACAATAATATATCACAAAGATTATGTGCTATGACCAAGAATGCAGGGCTGGTTCAATTTCAGGAAAACTAAAAAGCATATTTGACCCTATTACTAATGAAAAAATATCAAAAATTATGTGACTATATCCAAAAATGTAGAAAAAGCTTTTACAAAACACAACACATTCCTATTAGAAACACTAGAAATGGAGTATTTCTTTTTGTCTTTTTTTCCTGAGCCAAATGACTTTACTAACCACCTTGATTTCCTTGAGCTTCCTTACTATCCAGAAGAGGCTGGACCGACTTCTGGGAATCAGAATCAGCCAATCAGGAGGCAGACTGAGTATCCCTGAAGTCTGACATATCAGACATCCTTTGCAGTGTTCTCTCGCTGAACCTGGAAATCCCTCTGCTTTGCTGGTGACCACAGAACTGACTTAAGCTGGTTCATACCAGCTCTAATGGACCAAACTAGTACAAGCATCCTAGTTCTGGGACCTTGGGGACTTTTTTTAGCTCCACGCTCTTCCTTGTTCCATGTGAAATGGCCCCTCCATGGGAAATGGAAACTGATCCCAAGGGATTGTGGCAATACCTGATTGGGCCAAGACACCATAGGGAAATTCAAACGCCTGGTGGCTGTACCTGATTGTGCAATGACATAACCATTCCTGCCCACCTTTGTAGTTTCTCTTTGTCTTGATAATTTGTGCAGTCTAACCCCAAATCCAGCTCAGTTCCTACAGCAGCTCCACATGCATGCTTGCCACTGTAAGAGAAAATAAACCTGCATACAACTTAATTCTGTTTGTCTTTTTTAGATCAAACTCCGGAGGTTGACACTATTTGTTATTATTTCTTTGAGAAATACTTTGTAATTGACTCTGTACAAATCTTTTGTGCTTTGGTATATCAATCTCCAGATATTTTATATGTTTTGTTGTTATTTGGAATGGGGTTTCCCTTTATGTAATAGCTTTTTTGTTTTGTTATTATTATATAGAAATGCTATTGATTATTTAAGATTTATTTTGTAGCCTATAACTGTGCTGAAGCTATTGTGTCAATTAGTTATCTTTGCTGATTCTCTAGTTTTTTCCAAGTAAATCATCATATCATTAGCAAACAGGGATAGTTTTATCTTCTCTTTCCCTATCTTTATTGAATTTAATGAAATTAATTTCATTCTCTTGTCTTATTGCTGTTGCTAGTGAGACAAATTAATATTATACTATTATATTAATAACTAATTATTAATTTGTAATCCGTCCTTTTCCTACTTGTGTTAAGATCCAATTCCTAGGAAGGTGAGTTAGTCTCTGAAGGGCAAAGCTGAGTGATGAAATTACCCCTTGCTCCAGAAGACACAAGCATCTAAATTAGATTGTGCAGAGCCACACGCAAATGGGAAACCTAATTTCTATTTAGAGTATAAACAGAATCCAGTCTGGGCAAGCCTTTGCCAGGGGGAGGAAACCCCTGTCTTTGATCCCCTCCATTAGAGTTTAGGGCAATCCTCAGCTCTTGCAGAAAGTACTCCAGGAAAGTAACTTAAATGAAATTGTTCAATCAAATTTGATTTGTTGTGACAATAAATCCACATACAGTGCACTGCTAGCAGTGGAAAATAAGCCACTTGGGAATGATGCCTTAAGCTGCATTGCTGCAGGCAGCTTTAAGCTTGCCAACAAATTGGCTCCTAGGCTGATCTTTAGCTAAGACTAAACATTATGTCTGTCTCTCTGCCAGTGACCTTATTAATTTTACAGCTTACAGTGACAATAAGCAACGAGCCTGGATTTGCCTGGAGTTCCTTCACAAAAGAATGCTTACAGTCAGAGACAGCCATTCTCAAATACTGCCTTCCACTGGACAGATGTCCACAGGACTAACCTTTGTTCCTGGCAAAGGGAGAAAGGAGAGAGTGAGGCCTGACAGGCTCTGTGAGTGGCATAGGGTACATTCCAAGGATGAGGGAGGCTTTGATAGCATTACAGAATAGAAAGGTTCCATCAGTACAATCCAGATATATGCCAGTTATAGTCACAGGGTCTTTCATTTGCTGGCAAACTAATCTTGGTTGGGTGATGAGGCAGAAATAATTTCCCCTTTTCTCACAACAAGTGAGTACTGGTATATCTTCCTCTTCCTTAAACACTTGGTAGCAATCCCCAGTGCCCACTGAGGATGCTCACTCATATCCACCTCCTATTAGTTATCTCAGAACCAAATGTCTGCTGACCAAAGACAAAAAGGAAAATTTTCAAGGCAGTTAGACTGATCTGTAGAGTCATCTCCACGTCTTACACTTCAAATCTTCAGATAGAATGACATAGTCCCTGGCTGTTGTAGGATCTGTAGTGATATTCACTCTGAATTTCTTTAGGAAGCCCTTCATCCCAGGGGCAGGATAGTCTCTTAACTCTGAGGTGAAAGACTTGGGCCTTTCAGAAAGCAGTGACTCCCTCGTTTGCAACAGTTCTTTGCCTTCATCTTTCTTTGAAGATTTAAGTTTCTTCCATTCCTTGATCTTGTTTCTCAAAAGAGTCAGTGTACTGATGTTTCTCCCTGCAGTTCTGAGCAGTCTCTTCAATGGGGAAAAGGGTGTGGGCTTCATGCTCCTGACCTTTGGTACAGGCTACCCAGAGAGGGGGTCTGGTCCTCCTTACAGAAGAGCCTGGGGACTTGCTGGCATTTCTGACAGTGGCTGTGTCCCACAGGGTTCAGCAAGTTCTGGGGGTTGAGCTTCTCGTAGACAGCAGACAGCTCTGAGAGGTGCACACTGAGGCCAGGGAAGTCCTGGGACTTTCCTGCATTCAGGGCAAGTGAAATGTGTGGCCCCATTTTCCTTGCTTCTGGTCAGTCAAACCTGTCAAAAGTTGTGCCCACAGTTGAGGGTGACAGACTTTGGGAAGAATTTTAGACAGATGTGCAGGTAGTCTCCTGTTGGAGACTTTGTACTACTGTGACAACATTCATGTTCCTAGTATTAAGTCTAGTCTCAACCATGCATGTGCCAACAGGCTAGGACCCTCCTCTCAGACCTTTTCTTGAAGGTCTTCTTTAGCCTGGATCCCTGACTTAGCTAAGGACTCTACTCAGGCAGTGGCTCCTTCCTCTGGAGACCTCAAAAGTTCTCCCATGGCTCCTGGTTTGCAGCAACACTTGGAATCCAGAAGCTTGGAATGTCTTCTTCTGGAGCATTTCTTAAAATGATAAGTAGTATCTATCTAAAACCAAGAGTAAGCATTTGTAATGGGGATAAACTAGAAGCCTTCCCAATATGATCAAGAGTGAAGCAAGGTGTCCATTATCATCATTATACTTCAACATTATACTAGAAATGCTAGCTTTTTTTTCATAGAAAATTTTATGAAGAACTCATAGATGGCAAGTGTTCATATGGTGGTCAGAAGAAGTGATAAAAGGACATTCTCACTGTCTCTCTCAAGAACTTTGGAATTGATTGTGTGACATAGGAGACACTGGCACAGGACCAATCAGCACTGTGTGCCTGTATCAGAGAAGGTGCTGTGCTCTATAAGCAAAGTGGAATTGAAATAGCTCAAAAAAAATGCAGGATATGCAGATTTAGAGAATCCACCCCAAATGTTCACATGGACTATTTGGGCCCGACCTGTGGTAGAGCATTCTGAGCTTGTATTGGTCTGATCAGCCACAGTTGGACACACTGAAACTTCATTTTGGTCCTTTTCGAGAACAAAGAACAACAACCAACCAAGAAATGCTAGCTATAGCAATAAGACAAGAAAAAGAAATTGAAGGAATAAAAATAGGCAATAAGGAAACAAAACTATTAGTCTTTGCAGATGACATGATGCAATACTTAGAGAACCCGAGAATTAACTAAAAAAAGATGGAAAAATTAACTTTAGCAAAGTTACAGGATGTAAAGTAAAACTTCATAAATCATTAGCATTTCTATATATTACCAACAAAACCCAGCAAAAGAGACAGAAAGAAAAATTTCATCTAAAATAACTAGACAGAATAAAATACTTGAGAGTCTCCCTGCACACAGGAATTTTTGAATAGGACTATAAAACACTTTTCACAAAAAAAGACAGATCTAAACAGAGAAATCTTAATTGCTCGTGGGTAGACAGAGCCAAGGTAATAAAAATGTTACCTAAATAACTTATTCAATGCAATACCAATCAAACTATGAAGGATTATTCTATAGAGCTAGAAAAAATAATAAAATTCATTGGGAGGATTAAAAGGTCAAGAATATTAAGAGAATCAGTTAAAAAAAAGTAAAGAAAGGTGGCCTAGCAGTATCAGATTTCAAACTATATTGCAAAGTGGTAATCATCAAAACAATTTGGTACTGGCTAAGAAACAGAGTGGTTGATCAGTGGAATAGATTAGGTACACAATATACAGAAGTAAATGACCATGGTATCTAGTGTTTGATACACTCAAGAATTCAAGCTCTGTTTGACAAAATTCAAGCTCAAGTTTGACAAAAAAACTTTTGGAAAAACTGGAAAGCAGTCTGGTAGGAACTAAGAATAAACCAAAATCTTCACATTGCATACCAAGATAAGGTCAAAATAAGCACACGATTTAGACATAAAGTGTAATGTCATAAGGAAATCAGGGGAGCATAGAAAAAAATTATCTGTCATACCTAAGGATAAGGAAAGAGTTTATGATCAAACAAGAGATCGAGAGGATGAGACATAAAATAGATAATTTTGATTACATGAAATTAAATTTTTTGCACGAACGAAACAATGCAGCCAACATTAGAAGGCAAACAGGAAATTGGGAAGACTATTTCATAGCAAGTTTGGTCTCATTTCTTAAATATATGTGGAACTGAGCCAAATTTAAAAAAAAAAGAGCCATTCCCCAATTGATAAATGGACAAGGGATATGAACAGGCAGTTTTCAGTAGAAGAAACCAAAGCTATGTATAGTCACATGAAAAAATGCTCTAAATCATTGTTGATTAGAGAAATGCAAATTAAAACAACTCTGAGATACTACCTTACAGCGATCAGAATGGCTAACATGACAGAAAAGGAAAATGATAAATACTGGAAGGAATATGGAAAAATAGGTACATTAATGAACTACTGGAAGTTGTACACTGGTCTAACCATTCTGGAGGATGATTTGGAAATTTGCTCAGAGGGCTATAATACTGTTCTTGTTGCCTTTGATCCAGCAATACCATTAGTAGCCATATATCTCAAAGAGATCAAAGAAAAAAGGAACTATACGTACAAAAATATTGATTGCATCTCTTTTTGTGGTGGCAAGGAAATGGAAAATGAGGGGATGTCCATCAATTAGGGAATGGCTAAACAAATGCGATGTATGATTGTGATGGAATACTATTATTCTATAAGAAATGATGAGAAGAATGGCTTCAGAAAAACCTAAGAAGACTTACATGAACTGATGCAAAGTGAAGTGAGCAGAACCAGGAGAACATGGTGCACAGTAACAGTAATATTGTAAGGATGGTAAACTGTGAAAAGACTAAGCTATTCTAATCAAAACAATGATCCAATGTAATTGCAAATGACTCATGATGAAAAGTACTATCCACCTCCAAACGATGACCTCTGAGTGCAGTTTTTCACGTTCTTTATTTTTCTTGCTTTTTTTTTTTTTGCAGCATGGCTAATATAGGATATGTTTTGCATGACTTCACATTTATAATGGTATCATATTGCTTGTCTTCTAAATGGGTAAGGAAGGCCTTTAGGAAGAGAGACAATTTGGAACTCAAAATTTAAAAAATTAATGTCAAAAAAAGAAAAAAAAGATAAGATAAAATTTATCTAAAAGAAGCAAAGGTCACAAAATTAAAGGGAAATAATGAAAAAATAGGAAGAGGGTCGAATAATGCTAATTCTCAAAGTCTCCTGTAAAAGTATAATTATCAAAACTATTTGTAATTGTTTAAAAATAGACAACTTGACCAGTGGAACAGATTAGTTGGAACAAGATCTGGGAGTAACCAAACAATGCTGGACAGTGCTCAATAACTCAAGGATGCTAATTACTGGGAGGACTCCCTATAAAAAAAAAATTACTGAGACAACTGTAAAGGAGTTTGACAGAAATTTGATTTAGACTAACATCTCACATTATATACCACAAGCTACAAATGGCTATATGACCTAAAAAGTCACAAGTTAAAGGAAGAGGGATACTTCCATACTTTTTACAACTGTGGAAGGGTTAAGAGTTCTTAACTGAACAAGGGATAGCTCTGAGTACATAAAATTGAAAAGCTTGCATAAGCAAAATCAATACGGTAAGAATGAGAAGGGAGAATGAACGAATGAGGGAATGATTGAATGAATAAAAAATGTAGTAAGTACCTGACATGTAGTGTTAAGAACTAAGCACTGAGGACACAAAGAAGAAGGCAAGACAGTCTCAAAGAGCTCATTTTCTATTTGGGGAACACAAAACACATGGGAGTTTAGTTGCAGGGCAGATGGTAACACCTGGGAGTTCAGCCAGGAAATGGTAAGGCCCACTGGGCTTGCGTCATAGTGGTAACGAAGATTATAAGTTGTGGAAGTAAGCTTCCATCTTACTAGAAGGACTGGAAGGTATGAAGGGCTGCAAAGGGTATGAAATGGTCATAGTTTGGAGTTAGGGGAGGGAGGACAAGAAAAATTAGCTAGAAAATGTCTCTGCTGCCAGTTTTTCTTGGAAAGGATTAATATCTGAGAAAAAAATATACAGGAACAAGAGTCCTTGTAGACAAATAGTCAAATCATATGAACAGGCAATTTTCAAAAGAAGTTATAAAATACATCAACCATATTAAAAATTCTCAAAATCACTAATAATAAGATAAATCCATATAAAACAACTCTTGCAGATTCTATCTCTTACCCATGAGGTTGTCAAAGATGACAAAGGAGGAAAATTGCAATTGTTGAAAGGTATGGGAAGACAGACACACTAAAGCACGCTTGGTGGAGTTGCGAATTGGTCCTACTGTTCTGGAAAGTCATTTGGATCTACAGCCCAAAGTTCACTAAATTACGTGTGACTCTAATACCACTACTAGGCATATATCCCAAGAAGTCAAAGACAGAGGGAAAAGGACTTTTTATTTTTGATTCTTGCTTATCCAGTCTATTCCACTGATCTTGCCTCTCTTTAAAAAAAATCTTTACCAAATAGCTTTGATGATTACTGATTTAGTAATAGCATAGAAATGTTGAGAAAGCAGCATGGCATAGGATTAGAAAGCTGGCCTTGAAGACATTGGTTCTAGTCCTTTCTCTGACACATGTGGGCTCTCTGACTTTGGGCAAGTCATTTAACCTTTCAATGCTATACACAACTTTCTAAGACCATAAATTGTAGAGGAAATGACAATTTGAATCGATTGAGACAGTTTCTTTACCTGGGAGTTTTATATATCCATGAAATCATAGGTCCAGTCCCTATTGCCTATAGAAATACTATTCTTCTTTACCGATTCTCTAAGGTTTTCTAACTCATTTTTATCCAAACTTTTTTGATCTCATATCTCATCAATAAAAACATTTTTGAGCAGTATGCCAATATATGTATATTTATTTGTAAATCAAATATATTTAATGTTATATTAATATATTATGTACATTGTAAATACACAAACACATTGAAAAATAAAAATAAAATATTAAATAAATTATCTCTAGAAAGATAATAGAATGTAGAAAGACAATAATTTTCTCTATTGATAGTATAGAAAGCTGTTTTGTTCTCACTAAAAAGTATTTTTAGTGAGAGTAGTATGACTGAATAGTTTGAAAATTTTGGTTTAACACTTCATGATATAGCTATTCAAATGTCAAGTTGTAACTAGTTTATTTGGTATTTTTAAATGAGTTGATTATTGTCTTTGGATTTAATGACTGTCCTATGTGAAAAAGATATCACACAAATATGTAGGAACAAATGGAAGAAGTATATCATTAGCTATATTACTAAATCATGACACTAATTTTTAAATCCCATTCTAATGATCTGCAAAGTTTTTTGTTGAAATCTGGTTAATAAATCTTCATATTCTTTGAATTCCATTATTATCCATAATCTCTTAGAAAGGTATATTTGTAATGAAAGCAAGCATTTATGGGTTATGTTGATAGTCATTATAGATATAATTATTTTTCATGCATGACACTACTTTATCAAATTGAAAAAAAAGTCCTAGCCAATTAACCTAAACAAAGCAGAAAAGGTTACTTCAAAGATATCACCCAAATCTTTGATTTCACAAATTTAGTTAGCAAAAGGTGATAGATTAAATTTGTTTTTGATGTGCTATTTAAAATAAAACTTACCTATACCAGCTGATATTTGGCTCAGGCGAGCCAGTAGCCCTACAAGATAACACCATTTCTTCTTGTCGATCTGCAGTAGCATTGAAGAATACAAGTGGCACTGTAATTGCTGGTGGAACTGAGAAAGAAAATAAAATTATATCTAAAGTAAATATTCTTTTAAATCACCATTGCCATAAATCATTTACAATGCATATTAGTTGTATAAACATATCAAGTGTTCCCCCTCTCTGTATATATGCAAGTCTAATTCCTTTTCTGTATAATTGTATAATACATATAACACACATATATAGTACGTACATATGTTTATATGTATACATGTATGTATATATACATATTATATATGGGTTCTCACTGCTGTTAGGCAATCATTTTACACCTTCCTAAATTAACTCATTACCCCAATCACACAGAAACTCTTACAAACCTTTTCATCACTCCTCGAACCTCCTATGGCTTCCTCTCTCCCTACCCTCTAAGCTTGCCTCGTATTTTGTTGAAAAAATTGAGGCCATTCACTGGGAGTTCTCTTTTGCTCCTCCTCCTCATTTCATTATCCTCATGCCTTCTGTCACTATCACCTTTATGCTTGTCTCACATGAAGAGATGGACCTTCTCCTTCTATTAAAACGGTGATCTCATTTCATCCTGTCTTCTCCAGCAGACTGTCCATCTAGATCATCCCCCCTCTCTCACTTATCTTTAATCTTTCCAAGTCTACTGGCTGCTTTCCTCCAGCCCACAAATATGCCCATATCTCTGCCATCCTTAAAAAAACCCTCATTTGATTCATCCATCCCTGCTAAGTATTGTCTCATATTTCTCCTGCCTTTTGTGGCTAAACTCCTTAGAAAGGACTATAACAGGTGCTTTCACTTTCTCTCTGCTCACTCTTTATAACTACATTTTGGCTTCCAACCAACATCATTATTCAACTTAAACTGCTCTCTCCAAAATTACCAATGGTCTCTTAGTTGTCAAATCCAATTGCCTTTTCTCAATTCTCATCCTTCTTATCTATATGCAGCCTTTAATATTATCGATCACCCTCTTTTCATGAGACCTTTCTCCTCTGGTTCCCATCCTACCTATATAGTCACTTTCATCTTTTCATCTTTCGAATAAGCCCCCATATATTGCTACCAACCCGATATAGTCCCTCACCTCCTCATCCCTGGATAGGCTGGTCAGTCTCCCTGCCACAACTGTCTCCCCACTTTTGTCCATCTTCCACTTAACCATCAAAACAATTTTCCTAAAGTACAGGTCTGACCATGTAGTCCCACTACTTAATAAACTCCAGGGGCTCATTACTACTTCCAATACTTAATATAAAATCCTCTTTTTGGTACTTACAACTTTTCCTAACCTGCTTGCCCCTGACCTTTTCAATCTTCTTATACCTTACACCATCTCACCCTTTGATGCAGTGACACTGGCTTCATTATTGCTCTATGAACAAGACACATGACCTCTCGGCTCCAGGTATTTTTACTGGATGTCCCTCATGTCAAGAATGCTCTCCTCCCTCATTTCCATCTCCTTGCTTATCTCAGCTTTCAAGTCCCAGCGAAAATCTCATCTTTTATAGGAAGCTTTTTCCAATCCCTCTTAAATCTAGTGCCTTCCCTCTGTTGATTATTTCTTATTTATCCTTTACAAAGTTTGTTTATACATAGTTGTTTGCAGGTTGTCTTCACTGTTCAATTGTGAACTCCTCAAAGGCAAGGACTGTCTTTTGCCTTTTTTGGCATTCCAGTGTCTAGCACAGTGCATGGCATGTAGTAGGAGCTTACTAAATGCATATTGATGATTTTAAATATAATTAGTCTACTTTCCCCACAGTAAGACCACCTTCCACAAATCAGTCAATAATAATTAGGAAGATAGTTTGGAGGCAGGTTATGTAGGCCTTTAAAAGCTAAACAGAGTAGTTTATATTTTATCTCTGAGACAACAAGAAGCCACTGGAATTGACTGAATGCTGGGGGGGTCATATTGTCAACTCTGCACTTTGAGGAAAATTACTTTCAAAGTGTACGGTGACTTGGAGTGGGGAGACACTCGAGGCAGGCAGACCAGTTAAGATCAATCAATTAGTTAATTAATTAGGATTAATTGATTAATAATTTAGGGGAAAAGGAACAAAGGCCTGACCTGAGGTGATAGCCACGTGAGCAAAGAGAAGGAGTCAGATGAAAGGGAAACAGTAAAAGCAGAAATCTTTACAACTGGCAATGGAATGTTTATATAGGCTGATAGAGAGTGAGGAATCTAGGATAACACTGAAGTGACAAACTGGAGACAGAAGGATGAAAAAGGGAAATTTGAAAGAGAGAAGGATTTGGGAGTGAAGATAACATATTTAGTATTGGATATGATGAGTCTGAGTCCAGTTTAAAATATGCAGTAGAGAACTGGTGATGCCAATTAGGTACAATAGGGAATTAGATTGAAGGTAAGTAGAGAGACTAGGTCATCTGCATAGATATGATAGTTAAACTCATAGTAGCTGATGAGGTTACTAAAGAAAGTGTATAAGGCAAAGAGAAGACAATGTAAGGCTGAACCTTAGGAGGGCAAGAGGGATGATGACCCAGCCAAAGAGACTAAGAAGGAATAGTAAATAGGCAGGAGAAGCAAGGAGAGAGATAAAGGGTGTCACAAAAGGCCAGAAAAGATAAGCATATCCAGGAGGCGTGGTCAAGAATGTCAAATTCAGGAGACTGGTCAAGAAGTATGAGGACCAAAAAGAGACTGTAAGATCTGGCATTCAAGATGACTGGTAACTCCGAATAATGTAGTTTCAGTTGAGTAATACAGTCAGAAGCCAGATCATGAAAGAGCTGAGCAGAGAGAGAAAAGGAAGTAGAGGCAGCAACTGTACACTGCTTTTTCAGAGAGTTTGGCTAAGGAAGGAGGAAAGATATAAAAACGATAACTTGGGAGAACAATAGGATCTGATGGAGATTTTTTTTTAAAAGGCCAGGGGAGAGTTGAGCATATTTGAAAGCAGTATGAAAGGAAATGATAGGAAGAGGATGAAGATTCAAGAGAGAGGGGATGACTGAAGACACACAGTCTGCTGGAGAAGACATGAATGGATGGAATCAAGGGTATATGTAAAGTGATTGGTCTTGGCACAGATAAAGGCCATCTCTTTGTCAGAGATGGGAAAAGGAGAAGAGAGTTGGAGATGATATTAAGATGTTCTGAGATGAAAAGAAATGGAGAAGAGGGAGTTCACTTCAAATGATCTTAATTTTCCTGACAAAGTGAGAGAAAGAGGGAGAGATCTGGGAAGTTTGAGAAGGGAAGAAATTTGGAAAGCTTCTATGGTGAGTGAGATAGGGAATGAGGAAGAAATAAGAGGGCTGCCTTGCTGCAGTGAAGGTCCAGTTAAGATTGGATAGTGTGGACAGGAGCTTGTGAGAGTTACTCCACTGTGTTCAGTTGCTTGTGACTAGGACTGGAAGAAGCAGGTGGTCTGGCAAATGATGAACAAGGGAAAAAAGGATTTTGAGAATGTGGCATAGAGATGTTAAGTAGGTGACCTTGTGTCCTCAAAGGCTATGCCAGCAAAACACATGCTTTTAGTTTGTCTGATGCTGGAATGACTTCAAGTATTGTGTTGGCAAGAGACTGAGTTCCTGATTGAGGATCAACTCAGGTGAGCACAGAGAGGATTGACACATCAGCTACTCACTAAATGATGGATTGGTTAACCATGGAAACCCACAAAACAAACTTGAAATTTTTTTAAATGCCCTCAGATCTGTGCAGTCCCCTTCTATTGCTGTAATGATAGTAGAGGAGTGGAAGAAAATGAGATAGAATAATGTAACAGAAACCACACTGGCATACCCAGGATGGCTGTTAACTAAGGAAAGATAGCTATTTCAGGGGCCAACAATCTTTTTTTTTAATCACGTAAAATATAAACACAGGAAATACAAAGAAGAGAAATAAAGACCAACAGACAGGGCTCTACTGCCTGAATTGAAGCTTTACATCCACCACTGAATCGAGAGACCCTTTACCTCTGAGGAGTCAGGGAGCTCTGAGCATATAGCCCCTCAGAGTTTTGACCAGAGAATCATAACATCTTTCTCATAATCGAGCCTCCAAAGCAAAAGTTCACCTCTCACAATATATACTCTTTCAGCCAATAGGCTCAGAGCCAGAACCCTCCTGATTCTGTCTAATTAGAAATTAACAAAAGGTGTGTAGGCCTTCCTATAAATAAGCAAGCTTCCCTTAATGGGCTCCACCATGAGCCTACTGATAGGCAGGGAAGATCTTACTCCCCATTAATCTTGAAAATAATCATTTTTAAGACTATCTATAATCATAAACTCAACTCCAAGTACATTAAATATGAGGTCTTTGTTTAATGATCAATACACTGAAATGGTATTGGAAGAAATTAACCATATCAATCAATGCTGATATTCTCACAATAAACGAAATTAAAAATTGCATCTAAATGCAAGCGTGGCTCAAAGATTCTCCTCGAAGAGGAAAAAGAAGGTGATGGGAAGGTTGGCTTAATTGTGCTCCCAAAGGCAACAACAACAAAAATCTCATTTCTTAGGATACTTGGTGATCTTGATTTACAGTGCTCATGAGTATAATAAAAAGATGTAGAAAACTGCAATTTATGAGCCAAGATTTTTTACCCTGAATGAAGAGGTAGATGATTCTATGAAAAACAATGACAAGATCCTCTAAACCAAATCAACATGCATTTTTCTTTTTTTAAAAAAGTTTTATTCATCTTTTTACATTGCTATAACTTTCCAATGCAAAAGCTGCTACCCACTGTATAAAAAATCTCATTTTCAAGAAAGAAGTACAACTAAAAAAACTGGCCAGCAAATTGCCTTGACTCTCTAAGAATGAGGTTCATGACCCTCACTACTACTCTATAACACCTTATTACAACAAATAATATATACCTCTTCCTCCTGTCTTCTTGCCCAGGATATTTCTTTTTCCTACTTTTTAAAAAGAATTGAACAACCATGCCCATAGTTACTATCTCACTGTTCTCTCACTGAGAAGACATCCCTTAAAAACTGGACCTAACATCTAATATCTCTGAAGACAAAATGTAAACAATTGATTAACACAGCCCCTTTGAGTTATCCAAACCTGTTTTCCTTTCTTAAGTTGCTTTTTTCTCCCATATTTCCTTTCAAAATCTTTGACTCTCTGAGGTTTTGTAAACAAGTGTTTAGAAATCACTGATTTCGTTCCCATTTTGTTACTTATAGAATAATGATCAGTGAGTTTTGCAAGTTAATGAGTTTTGCAAGTTAAATTATTCTGAGTAACCCTGGAATTTCTTTTGGTTTTCACTATAAAGTTCTAATCATGCCTTTCCTCCGTGGTACTTTAAGCATATAGTATTATGAGATTCTGACTGTAGTTCTGGTTGCTTGTTGTCTGTCTCATCATTTGCAATATTTTTTTTATTTGACTTGGGTACTCTGGGCCTTAAGACTCACATTTCTGAGTCTGTTATATATGTCCATTACATATTCTGGCTCATTTCTGATGGTGGCCTGTGAATTTTAGCACATTTCACTTTCTGCTGGGTACGATATTTCTTGATATCTTTTATGGCTTCTTGGAATATGATATACAAGTTTTGGGTTTTTTTTTCATCATTCCCTCTGGAAGCCTAGTGATACAAAGATTATTTCTCCATGTTCTCTTTTCCAGTTCATTTATGTTCTTCCAATTTTGTTTTCTTTTTACATTGTTCTGTAGTTTTTTTGTCATTTTATTGAATTTTGAGGTGTTTCCTCTATTTTTAGGGGATCTACGGTTCCAGTAGATACCATTAAGATCATCATTAAAAGACATTAAGATACCATTAGATTTCCATTAAGATTTCCAGTTTCTCTCCTAGTCTATTCTATTCCTTACCTTTTCCTTCAGTTTGTTAACTGGGCCTTTCTTACCACTTATTCTTGGAAGACTTGTAGTCATTCCATATTCTTTCTTGGAGTTACTGAAAACTTACTCTTTACTTATGGAATTTTATCCCAGGATTCTCTAACTCCACAATGTTTTTCCATTATATTAAGTGTTTTCCTTTGCTTGGCCATTTTCTCAGCTGTTTCATTATTCCCCCCTTCTAACCCCTATGAGATTTAGCTGCTGATAATTAGTGGTGTATTATTCTGGCTAATTCATTGTTCAGATACTGAAAGGAGTAGCTACAGAAAGTTTCTGATGATTTTTCCTCTGAAGGATTATAATGAATTTTGCTGGGTAGGTGATTCTTGGTTGTAATCCTAGCTCCTTTGCTCTCTGGAATATCATATGCCAAGCCTTCTGATCCTTTAATGTAGAAGCTGCTCAACTTTGTGTTATCCTTACTGTGTTTCTAAGACATTTGAATGGTTTCTTTCTGGCTGCTTGAAATATTTTCTCCTTGACCTGGGAGCTCTGGAATTTGGCTATAATATTCCTGGAATTTTCACTTTGGGATTTTTTTCAGGAGGTTATTTGTCGATTCTTTTAATTTCTCTCTTACTCTGGTTCTAAAATATCAGGGCAGTTTTCCTTGTTATTTTCTTGAAAGATGAGGTCTAGGTTCTTTTTTTGATCATGGCACTCGGGTAGTCCAATAATTCTTAAGTTGTCCCTCCTAGATCTACTCCCCAGGTCAGTTATTTTTCCAATGAGATATTTCACATTTTGTTCTATTTTTTTTCCATTCTTTTGATTTTGTTTCATCGTTTCTTGATGTCTCACAGGGTCATTTTACCCAATTCTAATTTTTAAGGAATTTTTTTTTTCAGTAAGATTTTGTACTTCCTTTTCCATTTGGCCATTTGGCTACTTTTTAAGAAATTTTTTTCTTTAGTGGATTTTTGTGCCTTTAAACATTTGGCCTAATTCGTTTTTTTAAGGTTTTATTTTCAATTTTTTTTGTGGCTCCTTTATCAAATTGTTGACTCTTTTTTCATGATTTTCTTACATCACCCTCATTTCCTTTCCTATTTTTCTTCTACTTTTCTTATTTGAGTTTTAAAATTCTTTTTGAGCTCTCCCAGGAATTCTTGTTGGGTCTGAGACCAATTCACATTTTTCTTTTTTTGAGACTTTGGATGTAGCTATTTTGACTTTGTTTGACTCCTGAGTCTGCATTTTGATCTTCCCTGTCTCCACAATAACTTTCTATGGTAAAATCCTTTTTCCATTGTTTGCTCATTTTCCTAGCTTATTTCTTGATTTTTAACTCTGTGTTAAAGTTGGGCTCTGCTCCTAGGGTGAAGGGACACTATCCCAAGTTTCAGGTTTTTAGTGCTGCTATTTTCAGAGCTAGTTTTGAGGGTCTGTAAGTTTTCAGTTCTTCCAAAGTGGTATGATTTAAGGAAATTGTGGTCACTGCTCTCCTGACCTGTGCTCTGGTCTGTGAATAATCACAAGCACTCTTTTCTACCATGGAACTGTGACCAGTGCCCTGCTCCTGCTAGTGCTCCTCCTCTCCCTGGGATTGCAATCTGGAGCCATGTATGGCTCATGCAGCCAAGAACTGCACTCAGTGCCAGCAAAAGGTCCCCTGTAATTCCCTTCTGACCAGTTGTCCAACCCTCTTATCATCTGTGGGCTGAGTCCTGGAAGCCACCACTGTTGATTCAGTAGGCCTCAAGGCCTGCTGCTGGTTTGCTGAGCTGTGACCTATGCTGGACTGAATTCTACTACCACCACAGTGAGACAGACCTTTCCTGTCAATCTTCTAAGATCTTGGCTACAAAATTATTTCACTCCCTCCTTTTGTTGGTTCTCCTACTCCAGAATTCATTTCTAGGCATTATTTTAAACTTTTTTGGAAGCAAATTTCGGAGAACTCTGGCAAATCCCTGTCTTCACTCTGCCATCTTGGCTCTGCCTACCTCAGCTTGGTTTTTGAAGCCCTTTACTATCTGCTATCCAAATAATTTTCCCACCTTAATTGATATTCTCCTTTATACGCTCTATTTTGCAGCTAATCTGGCCTCCTTATTCCTCTGAAAATATGCTCCGTACTTTACCACCTTGAGATAATCACCATTCCTTATACCTAGACATAATGCCCTCCTTTCATCTCTGTTCACCCAAATCCCACCTATCTTTCAAGATTCAAATTAATATTGACCTCTTTTTAGTGAAAACTTCATATTATCCTCCACAACTCTTGATGTCCACAGTTAGAAATGATTCCTTCCTTGGAAATCTCATAGTGCTGACTTACTTTGCACCTGTGGCAGCTCAGTGGCACAGTGGACAAAGTGGTGGGCCTGGAATCAGGAAGACTTAGGTTCGAATCCTTCCTCACGTGCTTACTAGCTGAGTGATTCTGAGCAAGTCACATAAGCACTCAATCTTAGTTTTCTCATTTATAAAATGGAAGTAATAATAGCACCTCTTCGGACCTCCATGATACTGAGGGTATCATGAGGGACAAATGAGATGATGTAGGTAAACCTTGTTTGCAAAACTTAAAGTTTTATGTAAATGCTCGTCATCATCATCATTATCGTCATCATCAATGAACCTCTAATTCATTCAACATGTTTTATTACACACTGTATTCATTTGTGTTTGCTATGGGGTGATATGGCTGCTAGTCACGGATCACTCATTAAATCCTCTAACATTAATAGGTGTTTCAAAGCAAGGAACAAACAAACAAGTTTATACAAATGCACAGAAAGAAGTGAAAAGAACACTACAAATTTGTATGAAAACATTTTTTGCTGATTTTATTCTCAAAATGAGGGGCTAGGGAGTCAAGAATACTATTTTATGAGTGGAAGGAAAACATAGGGTATTTTTCTCTATTATACCATTCTATTCCACCATTATACTTTCACAAACATTGTAATATGTACCTATTACTATTGAAATAGAAAATGTTATACCCTAACTGGTTCTTAATAAGATTTAAAACATAGATTAAATAAATCTATTTAACCTGTTATATAAGGGAAGATATCTCCACATGCACCTATATAGCTAATTATTTCAAAGAGATAACTAGATAGATAGCAATGGTAAAATAGAACATTTTTTAAATCTATCATATTAATAGAATTTTCGACTGGGAAAGGATCCATGAGCCCATGTGGTATTGCCCTCTCATTTTAAAATTAAGGAATGAAGCCCAGAGAGTTAATGCATGCTGATGAATAAACAATATGTGATCAGCATCTTGACTCATTTCACTTACTGTGATGGCCTGTTTTCTTCTTTTTCCGTAAAGCCATGGCGCAGTCCTTTTAATCATTTAAAACTCATATTTTTACTAAGTGATGAATAAACAATAACCAAAATAAAAACAAGAAAGAATTCTAATTAAATAAACATATATCTGATTTATGGCTTACCATTAACAATAACTATTATATCTCGAAAGTCAATTTCACCTCTAGCTTCCACTCTTCCTTCACATCTGTATATTCCTTCATCACTTTTGTTGATATTAAGGATCTGGAGATTGTTATTTGCTAACATAGCAAATCGATCTGAAAAATTAATAAAGTGGAAAAAATAGTATCAATAATTGAAAGTAGAGTGTGATATGCTTTAAATTACAGGGTTAACATATGACCCTTATTTTACAGTTTTCATCAACAAAAATGTTTAAAGTTAAAGTTTAAATGTAATTTAATAAACTCCAAATAACATTGCCTTCACCTTTTTTTTTCTGAAAATGAATTAAATATTTTCTTTCTATATTAAGTGGTTAGGCTATAATCCTTCTCCCCTCCACCAGCCCTGCACTTTGGTACATTGATATCAAAAATCATATACAGAATAACATTACACATAGAGATTACATATATCATTCTAATGAATCAAATGAATCAATGTTTTGATTACATACAAGAGGCACTTCTGGGTTAGAGAAAGATCTGAATAACTTTTTTTCTTTATAAATTATTTCTACTAATAAATTCACATATACTGAGGAAGTAGTTAACAAACTTTATTTATTTATTTGTTTTTAGTTTTCAACACTCACTTCTATAAGATTTTGAATTCTAAATATTCTCCCCCTCTCTCTACTCCCCCCTCCTCAAGATGGCATGCAATCTGATACAGGCTATACATGTACAATCATATTAAACCTATTTCCACATTAGTCATGTTGTAAAGAAGAATTAGAACCAAAGGGAAAAACCATGAGAAAGAAGAAACAAACAAAAAAGAGAAAATAGTATGCTTTGATCTGCATTCAGATTCCATAGTTCTTTCTCTAGATATGGATAGCATTTTCCATCATGAGTCTTGGAATTGTCTTAGATCCTTGTATTGCAGAGAAGAGTTAAGTCTATCAAAGTTGGTCATCGCACAATGTTGCTGTTATTGTGTACAAAGTTCTCCTGGTTCTGCTCACTTCACTCAGCATTAGTTCAGGTAAGTCTTTCCAAGTTTTTCTGAAGTCCATCTGCTCATCATTTCTTATGGAACAGTAACAGTATTCCATTACATTCATATACCATAACTTGTTCAGCCATTCCCCAAATGAAGGGCATCTCCTCAATTTCCAGTTCTTGGCCACCACAAAAAGAGCTGCTATAAATATTTTTGTACATGTGGGTCCTTTCCCCATTTTTATGATCTCTTTGGGATACAGACCAAGAATAGTATTGCTGGGTCAAGGGTATGCTCAGTTTTATAGCCCTTAGGGTATAGTCCCAAATTGCTCTCCAGAATGGCTGGATTAGTTCACAACTCCAGCAACAACGCAAGACTCCATAATTTTTAAGTCACACAATAGATGTTTTGTAGTGAGTACAATATGCTAAGGTCTCAACACATGTGGGTTAGACCATTCTTCCTTAAAAGGTATCGAAACTTTCCTTGACGTTTAATTAGCTCTGGATGCTGGAGCATGAGTACAATACAATTAGAACATAAGAGACTGGAGCTCCTCTCTCAGGTAAGCAGCATGATCAACACCAGCTCAGAAGAGTGGCACTCAGCTGAAGCTAGGCTGTAGACTTGATTAATATCCTTTGCTCCTTCTGAATATCCTCCCACTACAGCTAAGTAAACCTCGTCTTGTTAACTGTTAAATCGATTATGAATTTCTCATTTTGGCCCAATTTCTGAATTGCCAGACTGGCCAGCTCTGTCTTAACATACACCTATATCACTAAAAATGTATCATAGAGATAGATTGCAATTAAGACTATATAATATTTCCACGTTATACATATATACATACATCTACATAATTCATGAAATACGTGATCGTTTATTGCCAATATGAACTGCTAGCCAGGAAAAGTTTATGATACAATTTCTTCCAAATACACAAGCTCGTGTAATATCTTGTATTTTGGAGGCTGAATGCCCCCACAAAAAATACTAAAGAACATCAATAATTATCAAACTATATTCCTGCCATTCCATAATTCATACACGAGTCAAAGATATCATCAATTAGAGTACAACAGAAGCAACAGCTTAACTTCTGACCTATGAACATCAGGTTAGTTTTTCCTCTAAAAGGTATTAAGACAGTACACAAGGGGCAGCTATATGGTGCAGTGGATAGAGCGCTGGCTCTGGAGTTGGGAAAAGCAGAGTTCAAATCCTGCCTCAGACATTTCACACTAGCTGGCTGTGTGACCCTGGGCAAGTCACTTAGCCATGACTGCCTCATCAAAAAAAATTTTTTAAAAAGACAATACACAAGCCTCGGTTGGCTCAGAGGACTAAAGGCTCAGGCTATAGATATCACTTCCTAGTCGCCAGAGTGCACGATAACCACAAGGAGCTCCAGTAGTTCTTGAACCCTTGGCTGGTGGATCCCAAATGGCCAAGTCAGCCAAGGTTGCTTCTCTCAGATATGTAAACTAGAGATGTTGCTTCAGCGACTATACTTTTTGAATATCCTCCTGCTATGATAAAGTAAATTTGAATGACCTAGAACTATATCATTTTGTTCCAATATCAAACCTAAATTACCAGAGCACTTACATGAAGTGGACTCAGTTCAGCATACACGGTATTAGAAAATAAGCAGGTGCTATTCAACAATGGACCACATCTTTACCATATTACAATTAATGGGAAAATGCAGAGAAAACAAGTTCTCACCATGCTTTACTGTTTGCTGTTAGAACATAATACACCTTGTAACAAGGTATCTTCTATTGATGTATCAAAATTATTCAATATTCTGTGTAATATACATCTTACATAGCTCTGTTTAGTAACCCTCTTATTGTAAATACCAGAGGAGGCATAAAATAGGGTTGTGTATTCTGAATCGTTGGCTGCCAATATTCATGCCCCATTGCCAGTTGGGTGCTCACTATCTGTATCCACTTCACTTTCCCCCTCACTCCTCACCAACATTACACCCCAGATCTGCCTGCCCCTTCAACTGTGCCCTTTGGATTGCCTTAAAATTGTTCTTTTCTCTTATCTCCCATCTTTTACCACCCCTGAAACCTATCTCTCTCCTGATGGCACTGTCTCTCTAGCCTCCACTCAGTGCACTTTTACTCAGACTTGGTGACTCACTGGTTGGGCGTTGGAATCAGAACACTCTGATCTCCACAACACCACTTCAGAATTCCTTCTACCACCTTCATTAAGTATGTTCTCCTCCTTTGGAGTCCATGCTATCTAAATTTATTACCCAATCCAGATTTTGATGGCTACTGCCTTTAGATCCCCAGGGCATTCTCTTTCCTTCCTCAATAAGTTCAATGTGTAGTTCACAGTCTTTGACTACTTACATATTTAAGGACCTCAATATACATACTGATGCCCCTTAAACTACCCTAATTTCCGAATTCCTCAAACTACTCAATTCCCATGACTGCCTCTACTCTGCCTCAATTATACACAGAGACGATTATAAACCTTTGATTTTGCCATGTTTATGAATCTCATAATTTCTTTTAATGATCATAAATCTTTTATCATTCTATCTTTCCTTATGCCTTATGATTACTAATCTTATTCTTCATCCTCAATGTGTCCTCTCCCTTCACCATTTGGTTCTTTCCCATCATTCCTGCGCTGGTCACACTATTCTCCTTTCAACTCTATCTGTCGTTGAACCAATTCAATTCTATGCTGTCCTCTACTCTTGATTCACTGTCCTGTTGTCCTATTGCTAATAATAGCAATTACTGGACCAATTAATTGGACCTTGCCAAGTCCCAACTCTAGATTATTTTCATATTCTATATTGTTTGCTCCTATTTACATGTTTTTGAATGGAGGTAGAGGAAAGTCAAGACACTGCTGACTGAGCTCACTAAAAATTTTTCTCATCTGGTCCCTCATGGTAGCAAACTGGCTATCCCCCCTAATCATTTGGCTATCTCACTCCACAGTGGCTATTCAAAACCTTAACACCTTTCCTTAAGCCTTTCAAAGCACTCCTATACCACATCCTCTTAGCTGAGGACCTTCCTTCACTGAAAAAAACCAGGCCATTTTCTGAAAGCTCCCTTTTCTCACCAACTCGTCTCACATCATTCAGTCATCTTCTCTTACTATATCCTCCTTTGCTCCTGTCTCAGAAACTCCTTTCCTTTCCAATACAAAACAAATCCCTCTACATGCACATTTGATCCTAACCCCTCTCACCTCCTCTAGCACTTTGTAGATAATGGAGGCACTATCACCCCACTCCAACATACACACTATCACCTCCAATCTCTCCCTCTCTATTGGCCCCTTCCCTACTACCTACAAAGGTGCCTATATCTCTCCTATCATTAAAACAAAATAAAAATCCTCACCTATTATCCTATATCACGCCTCCTCTTGATGGCTAAATCTATATAAAATGGGAAATCTATATAATCCCAATGTCTCTCCTTTCCATTTAAACCTTCTGCAGTCTAGCTTCCCACCTAATCATTCAATTGATCCTGAATTATCAAAAGATGCCAATGATCTCAATGATCTCTTAATTGCCAGTTCAAATGGTCTTTTCTTAATCCTCATCCTTCTTGACCTCTCTGCGACCTCTGACATTTTATCATCTCATCTTCTTGAATACTAATTTCCAGGTTTTCATGACATTGCTTGTTCCTGGTTCTTTTCTATTCTGTCTGACCACTCTTTCAGTCTCCTTTGCTTGTTATTCATCCATGTCATATCTTCTAACCATGGACATATCCCATGGCTCTGTCCTGGGCCTTCTCTTTTCCCTCTATACTCAGTGATCTCATTATCTCCAATTGTTTCACTTATTGTCTCTATGCAGTTGGTTCTCAGATTTATTTGTCCATTCCTGAGCTCCAGCCCCTCATCACCAACTACCATTTGGTAGCTGTCCCACTGATATCTCAAACTCAACATATCCAAAACTTAACTTCTTCCCCAACCCTCCTTTCTTCTGAGCTTCCCTGTTACCGTGAAAGCCACCATCATTCTTTGGCTCACAAGCTCAGTATCATCCTAGACTCTTCACTCTCACTCACAGCCTCCTCCACCCAACTCATATATAATCAGTTTTCAAGTCTTGTCATTTCCATGACCTTCATAACATCTCTCATATATGCCCTCTTCTCTGCACACTGCAACAATCCTGGTACAGGCTCTCATTACCTCACAAGTGGACTACTGCAACAGCTTGCTAGTTGGTCTCCCTGCCTTAAATCTCTCCTCCCCCTAGTCCATTCTCCATTCAGCCATCAAAGTCAGCTTCCTAATGCACAAGTCTGACTATGTCACCCTCTTACCTAACAAACTCTGGTGGTAACACCTTATAAAATACTCTATTTAGCTTTTAAAGCTCCGCACAACCTGCCCCCTTCATACCTTCTAGTCTTCTTATGTTTTACCTCCAGGCATACATATTCTACAGTCTCACAACACTGGCCTCCTGGATGTTTCTCTCATAAGACACTCCATCTCTCGACTCCGAGCATTAAAAGCTAACACCTTTTTTTAAAATAGTATTTTATTTTTTCCAATTACATGTAAAGACAATTTTTAACATTCATTTAAAACAATTTGAATTCCAAATTATCTCTTTTTTTTACCACCTCCTCCCTAATTTGGTAAGCAACTTTATATAGGTGATGTATGTGCAATCATGTAAAACATATTCCCATACTAATCACCTTATGAAACAAGAAGCAGGCCAAAAGAAAAAAAAATAAAGTGAAAATAGTCTGCTTTGATCTACATTCAGACTCCACCAGTTCTTTCTCTGAATGTGGATAGCATTTTCCATCATGACTCCTTTGGAATTATTTTGGATCATTGTATCGGCAAGGAGAGCTAAACTGTTCATAGTTGATCATTGCACAATATTGCCGATACTGTGCACAGTGTTCTCCTGGTTCTGCTCACTTTACTTTTCATCAGTTCATGTAAGCCTCTCCAGGTTTTTCTGAAATCCTTTTGCTCATCATATCCTATAAGGCAACACTTTCTAAGCGCCCTTTTTAGGTGGTGATTAATGGAAAGACCTTGTAAATGCTATTTTGGTAAGTGGTTCAAGAGTAAGAGCAGTGAGTAGAGGAAGTATATTTCCTTTCAACAGGCTAAGCACTAACATTATGAGAGAGTTTTAATGTAACTGTGTTTGTGCTGGTAGTCCATCTCTGAGAACCTAAACCTGCTAGAGTGAGAAAAAGTTGGAGAAGTGAGTCAAACCTAGAGAGAAGAGGAGTGTGCAACTTAGGTGAGAGACTGAGTTACTACTAGAGTAAATGTTAAAATCTCATTGGGTAAGGCCCAATTGCACTATACCTTTTTATAACAGAAAGATGAGAATAGGTGAGGATAGTAAAAGAAAGAATGAATGTATGTGTGAAATAATGAAATGCATTTATTAAGTATCTGCTTTGTGCCACGTATAGTGCTAAGCCCTTGGGATAGAAATATAGGAATATTTGGAAATATAGAAATATAAGGAAGACAGTCTTTATTCTGAAGGAAATTACATTTTAATCGGCAGAGGCAACACATAGGAGAGTTCAAGTCAAAGTGTTTGGAAAGGCCCAGTAGTTGGTCTTTAAAATATAGAGACAATACATAAAGGAAAGTTCACATACAATGTAGATGGAAAAGGCTGGCGGGTCTATCCATAGAGATGAGTATCAGGGTAGGTGGAAATGCCTGGGTTCTAGAAGGAGAAGCAGTTATGATAATGCCTGATGTGGTTTAGGATTTAGTGGCAGAACAGATGGTAACCCCTGGTGGTGAAAAATTATATTAGTAACTATAGGTCACAAAGAAATAAGAAAGGTAGCTACTTTTATATTATGAACATTTTCTTCAAAAAAAATTCACAGGTTTTGAACATTATGAGTCTTATATAACACCCTAAAATGTCACTGATTACATTTTAATAGGGAGGAAATGATTCTTTATTGATATGGGAATCACCTCTGAATAAGTTGCATGTACAGTCAGACCACTCATTTGTCAGAGCAAAGATAGGAATTAATAAATAGTTAGAAAAAAGGACAATGATGATAAAAAAGGTATGGCATAAAATTGAAATGACTTAATTCCCCACTAATAATAAAAACGGGGAAGGTCCAGTAAAAATGACATTGGCATCAATTATGACAATTTTACACAAAAGGAAGTCCAAACAGCACAGAAACTGCCTTAGTCAGTAAACACCTGATGTGCTTATCAGACAGAGAGATGACAGCCAAAGGTTATGGCAATTTAGAATACAAAATCATTTGTAAAATGTTACAAAGAATAATGATGGCTGTTTGCTCATTTGTTTGTTGTTATCTTTCATAATTGAAGAGGACCCAAATGGCATCATGATGTCAAGGTCAATGCAGAGTGTGTTTGGCTTTGGCTGATCAGAATAATATAAGCTCAGAAGGCTCATTACCACAAGTTGGGTACAAATAGTCCACTATGAACATTTAGGATGGAGATGTTTCTACACTTGTGCATCTCATATCTCTTTTGAGCTACTTTGCTCAGAGAACAGCACCTTCTTTGATGTGGCATGGCATGCTGGATGATCCTGTGACAGTGTCTCCTATGTCTCACAATCGATACTAAAGTTCTTCAGAGAGACCTTGCCAGTGTCCTTGTATCGCTTCTTCTGACACCATATGAGTGCTTGCCTTATGTGAGTTCTCTGCAAAATAGTCTTTTAGGTTTTTGAACCCCATGACTAGCCCCCTGGAGTTGGGCTCTCTGTAGTAGTGTCTGAATGCTTGCTTGGTAGTTCAGCTTCAGAAAGGACCTCTGTGTCCAGCATATTATCCTGCCAGATAATCTTCAGCATTTTCCCAAGACAATTCAAATGGACGAGGTTCAGTTTCCTGGCATGGAGCTGGTAGACTGTCCAGGTTTCACAGGCGCACAACAATGAGGTCAGTACAATGGCTCTGTAGACCTTCAGTTTGATAGGCAGCCTAATACCTCTTCTTTCCCATGTTCTTTCAGTCTCCTAAACACCAAGCTAACACTGGCAATGTGTGAATCAACTTCATCATCTATGTGTACATCCCTGGAAAGGATACTGCCAAGGTGAATGAACTTATTCGCAGCATCTGAAGTCCCTCCATTAGCTGTACCAATGGTTCCCCACATGGATGGTGTGGTACTAGTTGGTGAAGAATCTGTTTTCATGGTGTTAATTGTCAGGCCAATATTAGCACAAGTGGCATAGAATGGATCCATACTCTGTTGCTTCTCAGACCCAGAAGTGGCACTAAGTGCATAATCATCTGTGAACCAAAAGTTATATATCAACTCTCCCTCCACTTTATGTTTGGCTTGTAGCCTTTTCAACTTAAATAATTCACTGCCAATGCGGTAGCTGACTTTTGTTAGATAGCACTGCTTTTACTCATCTGAGCCAGAACACTCACAAACATTGGGATTGGTTTGATGAAAATGATGAGGAAATTCAGAAGCTACCAAATGGAAAATGAAAACACCATAAGGTTTACCAGAAGGATAATTCATCCATCTCTAAGATGACAGCATTTAACTCCATCAAAAGTAAAGTGTAAGCAAAGCTTAGAGAGACCTAGGATTTTTGACTCAGTAAGAAGGCAAATGGATTCAGTTTTAAACTGATAGTAACAATCCAAAACACTGCTATGATACCCTATGGGCTATTCATGGGCCAAAGACCTATGGTGCATCTCAACTACTTAGTGCTGATGGAGCTGCATAATGATGGATGGCTAATAATGCTGTTGTTTGTCCTTTGTTTTCAAAGAGGACCAATGACATCATGGGGTGATGTTCTGACTTGTTTGTGAATTGGATTTGAGTAAGGAAGAATTGCACAGAGTCATCAGCTTCACTCTCTTTTCCAGAGTGACACAAATCCAGTGGCAACGTAAAAGTCAGGATGACTGGTGGTGGTTCAGAATGGTGATGTCTTCAATGTCTGAACAAGCTCTAAGTGCTCCAGAGCCAGCTTCACCTGCCTTAATGGCCAGTGGAACAAATAATTCTCATTCACCCATTATGCCAGGGGAAGTCTTCACAACCTGCTTTAGACCATCTGCCAAGACAGAGGAAGTCTTCACATGCTTGGGGAAGATACTCTCCTAACTCACTGACAGGTTTGAGGCTTGTTGGCCATCTGCCAAGACAATTTTACCAGGGTGTTGCACATGCTAGAGTTTCTTGGAGCCACAGGTGAGAGGTGGGTGAAAGGTGGACGCCAGAGGCAAATGAACAACCCTGAAAAGGGCTTGGCAAGTCCTCACACCAAAGGTGATACTTCCTTGAACGCCCCCATAGACACCCGGATAATGCTAAACATCTCATCAAGAGGAGAAACGCAGTGGAGGATAAAACTAGTGCAAAGAAAGCTTCGCAAAATATTTAATGAAGTAAAGTCATACCCAAAAGTGCTTAAGAACAAAAATTGAGGAATAACAAACTAAGTAAAAATGGAAAAGATATGCAGAGAATTTTATAACACACTTTGTACCATCAAGGACACCACTTCATTTGAGAGCTAACAATGTTCTTCTTTTGAGCTACTTTGCTCAGAGCCTAGGGCTTCTGTAGATGATTACTAAAGGGCTTAGAATTGAGCAGCAATAGAAAAGCCTTTGGGAAACTGCAAAACACCTGTAATTTCTCCAGTTTCCTTCCCAAAACAAACATCTTTTAAAATACCAATATTCTATCATTGTTATGGAATGGCAAATGGCAGTAAAACATGAAATAGAACAGTTTACCAAAGAACTGATGATAAATACCACACAACAATGGAGAGGTGCCTAGTGGGTGTGAGAAGGTAACAATCTATTATGCTTCAATTGAAGTTTAAAAAAAAAGGAAGAGACAGGAATCATAATTTCAGGCAAAGGAAAAGCAAAAGTAGGTCTAATTACAAGAGACAATCAGGAAAATTACATTTTTCTAAAAGGTACCACAAACAACTAATATCAATACAAAACATATATGCACCAAAGGTCAAAGCATCCAAATTCTTGAAGGAAAAGTTAAATGACTTATAGAGAAAATAGACAATGAAACTATACTATTAGAGGACCTCGATTTACTTCTTCTCAGCCCTACATAAAGCCAAATATAAAAGAAAAAAAGAAAGAAATTAAAGAGATTAATAGAATTTTTGAAAAGTTAGATTTGACAGAACTCTGGAGAATACCGAATAGGAATAGAAAGGAGTATAACTTTTTCCCAATTGTACATGGCACCTTCACAAAAACTGACCATATATTAGGACATTAAAACTTCACAAACAAATGCAGAAAAGCCGAAGTATTATATGTACCTTTAGATATCATAACACAATAAAAATTACATTCATAAAAGGACTTTTGAAGCACAGAATGAAAATTAACTGGAAACTAATCCTAAACAGTAGGTCAATGAACAAATCATACATATTAAAGATAATGACAATGAGACAACATATCAAAATTCACAGAATGCAGCCAATGTTGTACTTAGAAACAAATTTATATATACCTAAACATTTACATCAACAAAAGCAGAAAGAGAAAATTAATGAATAGGGCATGCAACTAAAAAAAAACCTAGAAAAAGAACAAATTAAAAATCTCCAATTAAACATGAAAATAGAAATAGAAATACTAAAAATCAAAAGAGAGATTAATAAAATTGAAAATAAAAAACTCACCAAACCAATAAAATGACAGAAGAGCTGGTTTTATGGGGGAAAAAAAGAAACAGTGAAATAGATAAACTATTGGTTAATTTGACTTAAAAAAGAAGAAAACCAAACCATCAATATCAAAAATGAAAAGTACACATGCGCAGCCAATAAACATTAAATCAAAGCAATTATTAGGAAATACTTTGCCTAATTATATGTCAATAAAATGGACAACCTAGCAAGTGGATGAATAGTGACAGAAATATGAACTGCTCAGATTAACAGAAGAGGAAATTGAACACTTAAATAGCCATTTTAGAAAAAGTAATTGAATAAGCTATAAATAAGCTCACCAGGAAAAATAACCCCAAGAAGATACGGATTTGCAAAGAAAGTCTACCAAACACTTAAAGAACAATGAATTTCAATACTACACAAACTATTGAACATTAGAGAAAGCAGGAGTTCTACCAAATTCCTTCTATGACACAAATATTGTTTTGATACCTAAGTCAGAAAGAACAGACACACACATGTTTATTTTATATATGTACATACAGACCAATTCCCCTAATGAATATTGATGCAAAAATTTTAAATAAAATGTGAGAAAGAGATTACAACAATATATCAGAAAGATCACATACCAGGTGGGATTTATACAAGGAATGCAGAGCTGATTCTGTATTAGGAAAACTATAAGCATATTTGACCCTACAGTAACAAAAAGAACAAAAATCATAAGATTACGTCAATAGATGTAGAAAAACTTTTACAAAATACAACACCCATTCCTATTAAAAATACTCAAAAGGAGTTTTTCATCAAATGATAAGTAGTATCTATCCAAGAGCAAACATTATCTGAAGCCTTCCCAATACAATCAAGGGTGAAGCAAGGCTATCTATTATCACTACTATTATTAAATATTGTACTAGAAATACTAGATATATCAATAAGACAAGAAAAAGAAATTGGAGGAATAAAAATGGACAATGAGGAAACAAAATAATCACTCTTTGCAGATGAGTATGATGGTATACCCAGAAAACCCTAGAAAATCAACTAAAAAACTAGTCAGAAAAAATAATTTTAGCAAAGTTGCAGGGTATAAAATAAACTCACACAAATCATTAGCATTTGAATATATTACCAACAAAACCCAGTAGGAAGAGATAGAAAGAGAAATTCCATTTAAAATAATTGCAGACAATATAAAATACTTGGGAATTGCCCTGCTAAGAAACAGGAACTATATGAATGCAATCATAAAAGACTTTTCACCCAAATAAAGACAGATCAAGACGATTGGTGAATATCAATAGCTCATGGGTGGCCCTAACCAGTATCATAAAAATGGCAATATTACCTAAATGTATTTATTTAATGTCATACCAGTCAGGCTAATAAAGAATTATTTTATAGAGCTGATACCATTTTATAGAATAGTATCAAAATTCATTCTGAGGAATGAAAGGTCAAGAATATCAAGGGAATCAATGAAAAAAAGTGAGAGAAGGCATCCTAACAGTTCCAGATTTCAAAATATAATATAAAGAGGTAATCTTTGAAACAATCTAGTACTGGCTAAGAAATAGAATGGTTAACCAATGAAACAGGTTATGTGCACAATATACAGAAGAAATGACCACAGTAACCTAGTGTTTGAGAAACTCAAAGATCCTTGATATTTGGGTAAGAAATCACTATTTGACAAAAATTGCTGGGAAAACTAGAAGACAGTCCAGCAGAAACTAGGCATAGACCAACATCTCATATTGTATTCCAAGATAAGGTGAAAATGGTTACATTATTTAGACATACAGGGGGATATCATAAGCAATCTAGAGGAGCATGGGGAAAAATTTACCTGTCAGATCTACGGATAAGGGAAGAATTCATGACCAAACAAAAAATACAGGAGATATGGGAGGTAAAATGGATAATTTTGTTTGCATGAAATTAAAATATTTTTGCACAAACAAAACTAATGCAGTCAAATTGGAAGTAAAATGACACTGGGGGAAAATTACAAAAAGGTTCTCTGGTAAAGGTCTCATTTCTCAACTATATGGGGAACTGAATCAAATTTATAAAAAATAAGAGTCATTCTTCAACTGATAAATCATCAAAGAGCTTCAAGAGGCAAGTTTTCAGAAGGAATCAAAACTATCAATAGTCACATAAAAATGTTCCACGTCATTAATCATTAGAGAAATTAAAATTAAAACAACTCTGAGGTGTCGCCTCACGTTCATCAGATTGGCTAATATGACAGAAAAGGAAAATGATAAATGTTGGAAGGGCTATAGAAAAGTGGGCACACTAATGAACTGCTGGTGAAGCTGTAAAATGAATGGCCCAACCATTTTAGAACAATTTAGAACTATCCTCAAAGGGTTATAAAACTGTGCATACCCTTTAACCCAGCAATTTTGCTACTAGGTCTGTATCCCAAAGAGTTCAAAAGAAAAGAAAAAGGACCCACTTGTACAAAAATATTTATAGCAGCTCTTTTTATAGTGGCAAAAGACTTGGAAATCGAGAGCATGCCCATCAATTGAGGAATGGCTGAACAAGTTGTGCTATGATTTTGATGGAATATACTGTACTAAGAGACATGATGAAACAGATAGTTTCAGAAAAACCTGGGAAGACTTATATGAGCTGATTCAAAGTGAAGCGAGCAGAACTAGGAGAACACTGTACACAGTAATGGCAATATTGTAACAATAATCAACTGTGAAAGACTGATAATAGATATTGTAATCAATACAACGATCCACAACAATTCCAAAGGACTCATGGTGAAAAATGGTATCCGCTTTCAGAGAGAAAACTGATGAAATCTGAGTATATGCAGATTGAAGATTACTATTTTTAACTTTATTTTTCTTCCTTTTTCCTTTTTTTGCAACATGGCTAACAGAAATCTGTTTTGCATGACTTCACATTTATAATGGGTATCATATTTCTTTCCTACTCAGTAGGTAGGGGAGAGAGTGGTGGGAAGGAGAATATTTGGAACTGAAAAAAAGAAGAAAAAAAGACAAAAAAGTTCAATGTGTAGGTTAGAAAAAAAGAATCCACAGTGTTCTCTATTTCACCATATTAGTTTAATTTCCTTTCTCTTATTTAGATACTTGCATTCTTTTATATGTCTTGGTAGCCATCTTCCCTTCTGTTTGAATATCTCCCTGTTGAATTCATCTGCTTGTGCCCTAGATTTTGTCCCCCTGAGTTCTTTGGTGATTTTGTTGTTTACTTATTTTACTTACTTTATTTTTTACTTATATTCCATTACTGCTCACTTTCTTACTTTTTCTCTTTTGATGGCAGTATATAACCTTAGGAGCTGGACCTCAGAACTATCTGAACTTCCTCTCATATTAGGAAATTCACTTTTCACTAGCCTTGTTCCCTACTCCAAGTGACTTCTTTGGTGATAGACTAGCCTCGATAAGATACCTCTCCTTTCCTTCAGGCTGATGTAACCCAGTAGGCATGCTGGGATCCCAATTCAATTCCCTTGGTAATTTCCTTCTCTAGCTGGGCACAGCCTCACCAGACAGAGAGTGCTTTCTTTCTTATGCATTCCCCTCCTCCACAAGTATCTGAGCAGAGTTGAGGTCTGATGCATGTTGTCACAGAATGGTGGGTGGTAGGAACTGGAACAGCAACAGGGGAACTGCAGAGTTGCTCCCAGAACATAAGTTATGAGTCAGGTTGTAAGCTTTGTCAGTGTGGGGGCTGTTGGAGGGGGATGAGTGTTGAGGAATGAACATGTTAAGGATTAGCATTGCTTGTTGTTAATTTATGATAACTGCTATCTTTTCAGGCTTGTGGAGTCAGCTGGAATTATTATGCTTCTGACATATTAACTGCTCTTTTTGAGTTAAGTGAGAAATGAAGAAAATATCAAGTCCTCCATCTTATTTCTCTCTCCTCTACTTAGTTTCTCCTTGTAACAGTCTAAAAACTTTATAAAAAGTTCAATAAAACCATCCAAATAACACACAAACAACGATGGCATATGCAAAATTACCCTTGACCTTTCCAATCAAAGGAGGGTGCATTTTCTCATCTCTTCTTTGAGACCAAGCCAGGTCATTATAATTGCAAAGTTAGTTTTGTTTTATTGTTCTTTCCTGTAATATTGCTACTGTCATTGTGCATGTTGTTGTCTTGGTTAGCTTTATTTCAACCTGAATCAGTTGATGCAAATTTCCTCAGGTTTCTCTGAATTTTTTTATATCCCTTGTTTCTGAGAATCACAGAATTTGGAAAACTGGAAGGGACTTCAGTGGCCATCTAGCCTAGCCCATTTTTAGCCCATGCCTAAAAGGAATTCCAACTACAATATATCTGATGAGTGATCTAGTCTTTGCTTGAAGATTTCCAAAAATGGAGAATGGACCTTCTCTCTCAAAGCAGCCAATTCCATTTTTGGACAGCTCTAATTATAGGGAAATTTTTCCTTTTTCTAACCCTATAATTTAAAAAAAAAATCTCCTCACTGTCCATTGTATAACCTCCCTAATCCTCCTTAATCCTGCTTTTTCTTATGTCATATGACCCAGAAATATAAAAGACAAAAATCTTAACCCTGGACCAGTACTGGGGCATAGAGATTTTTTCTGCTCTTCACTAGCCCAAACCTCTCCTAATCACCTACACAATTACCTTGTCCTTATTCACCCCAAGACTTCCTTCTTCTCCCACTCCTCTAACAACCTTCTCCCATAAAAGTCATGAGTTCAATGCAGTTATGTTCCATTACATTCGTATACCTCAATTTATTTATCCATTTTTTAAATTTATGGGCAGTCACACTATTTCTAGCTACTTATTACCACATAAAGATGCTGTTATATAAATATTTTAGTAGGTGTGGGACTTTTATTTCTGTCCTTAACATATAAACACGTATGCTTAGAAATAAGCTCTCTAAATCAAAGTTCAAAGACACTTCAGACACTTTAACATAAATCCTAATTATCCTCAGAATGGATGAATGAATTCACAGCTACAACAAAAGAGAATTATTGTGGTCATGTCAACCCCACTAGACACTGGCAATTTTCATGTCTTGCCACATCTACCAATGTGCAGGGTATGAAATGAAATCTCAGTGTTGTCCTAATTAATATTTCTCTTATTCTTCAAAATTAAAATCAAGAATCACTGCACATGACGAGCACTCAAAGAGTATCACAAAAGCATGAAACTAACTACATGCATTAAAAGAAAGGAAGCAAATGGCAAATGAAAGTGAAGAAATATCTGAATCGACTCTGTGTATACTCAAAGCACAGGGCTATTAGGGTAAAGATGAAAATAAGCACCTAATCGGAAGAGTAAGAATAAGAAAAAAATACATACAACATGAAATCAAACCAAATCTATTCAATCTATCATGCCGCTTAAATAAGCTACTGATGTTGATGAATGGGAAATGGTCAAAGGAAATGACTGACATAGACTATCACCATTTCCCACAGATGCTTAACTGATAGAAAGTAATCACTAGAATAAAAAAAAGATTCTAGAAATCAACACTGCTAGTAAGTATTTAATATCTTTGTCTAATGAAGAGAAATGGTTGTCCAAGGGCAAAACCAGTTCACAATACTGACAAATTTATAAAATCTTAAGGAGGAAGTTGGGGGAAGATTATGAACAATCTTACCTCATAAAAAATGAAAAGAATGAATCTGAAAAGAGGACAATAAAGATGTGAAAAATGAAAAAGCTCTGTCGAGATTTTTATAAAACTATTATCTATCAACTGTAGGCAGAACCATAAAATACATTCACAATGTGCTACATAAGTAAGTATAAATGGTACTAAAGAGAATCAAGATGGGAAGAAAAACAGTTGGGGTTCCTGGTAAATGTATTATAATGTAAATGGTACAGAGGGATCAATTCAATTTCCAAGATATTCGAAAGAGAGGAATTTTCCACATGATGAGCCTTATTACTATACAAAATGGTGGAAAAGAAAATATTAATAATGAATGACCCATACGCCTACTCTCTCATTTCCACATTATTTATCAGTATTATCTGTCTCAATTCATGCTGGAAAATTTCAGCTTAAGAACCCAAGCTGGGGTACACTGAGCTCACTATCAGTCTTACAACACTGACATCATCATCTACTTTCAAGGTCAAAATCACTAGTCTTCCTTTTAGTCTTCCATGAGGGAATTTTATCACATTACCAAAACTATTTCAAACTTGAAGCTGGCCCTGACCTGTGTTTGTTTAGCTCCCATTTCTTTAGTCTATGAGAGGAGACTACTTTTTCTGTATTTGCTATATTTCTCCCTGGGGCCAGAAATTTTGCAGTCTCTGAAAAAATACTTAAAATCATAGGATGCTAGATACTGAGCTAAACAAATAGGACCCCAAATGCCACAGTCCAATTCCCTTATGTTACAGCTGAAAAAATTAAGGCCAAAGAGACAAAGTCACATAGAAGTAGTGATTGTCTGAGGGGCTGGGACTGACTCATGCTAGTTCCCTACTAGTCCAAAATTCGAACAAAATAATACATCTATAGTCTTTCTAGCGGTTAACAAAAAGAAGTGGGCTTAGCCATAGAGCTAGACATTCAGAACAGGAAGGAGTTGTTCCTTGTGATAGTGTCAAACAAGGAACAGGATCAGGAACCAACCTGCAGCTGTATCACTGGGAACCAGAAGCTAGGTCACAAAGAAACTAGAAGATGTGCGCCAGTGTAAGAGACCTGGCCTGAGGCTCTGTACTAGGTATGGATCAGGAACAGAGAAACAAGTAAGCAGCCACTGTGTGGCTCTGGCCTTGATTCAGTATTTGAAGGTTCCCAGACAATGGCTGAAGCTTATAACTTAGTAAATATTCCAAGAAGCTGAAGCCAAGGATGAGCCTACAATTCCACTGGTTTGAACCTGTGTAGAGCTCAAATTGTGGGCAGCTGGGGGTATGGTAAACAGAGTGCTGGGCCTGGAGTTGTGAAAACTCATCCTCCTGAGTTCAAATCCAGTCTCAGACACTTACTTGCTATATGATCTTGGGTGAGTCACTTAACTGTCTGCCTCAGTTCCTTGTCTATAAAATGAGCTGGAGAAGAAAAAGGCAAACCACTCTAGTATCTTTGCCAAGAAAACCCCAAATGGGGTCATGAAGAGTCAGACGCGGCTGAACAAAAACAAAAGAGCTCAAACTAGGGGAAAGTCTGCAGTTTTGTCACTGAACAGGGTCAGAAACTGAGCAAAACTTGCAACACAAACCCAGTGATCAGACTTCATCCCATATTAGACCACTTAGAGTATGCTGGAAATTGCCAGGTTCCTGGCTTGAATGTAATTTATGAAAGCAGAATTTATGGTCTTAATTGCAAAAATAATGGGCAGAATGGAAAAATTGGAATCTGCAAAAACAACTTCACCAATTAGACCAAAGAGATTCAGAAGGGGTGAACAAATGTACCTGCCAAGGACAGCAATAGCAACAGTGTGACAGGAGGGAGACATTCTTTCTAAATATATCTGAGGAAATAGGGGTCAAGGCAGAAGTCTGGTGGATTTAAAAATGAAGAGATAGGCCTGGGACACTATGGAGAGAACCTGGCAACACACTGCCCACAGGTGAATTAATGTTTTTTGTGGAACTACAACATAGGAGAGTACATGAAGGGAGTAGGGGGTAGAGAGAGGAATGTGTAATTTGCCTGGGTCAAATCAAGGGCTAGCAATGAAGGGAAAGTGATGTCTATGGTCTTGGTAAAAGACAAGGCTACTGGGGAGTGGGTGAGGAAGGAGATGAAAGAAAAGGATGGGAAAAAGAGGGAGGCCTTTGCTTTGGTGGTGGGAGGAGGTTGCACTGACAAAGGTTCCTATTGGTGAATGGAGATGGTTCATGAAGGGAGATAGGGAGCTGTTATTCCGGGTGGTCTGGAGGACTTGGTTCTTGAAAAATCCACTCTAAATGGGTGGGGGAGTATAGTTGGAACTCCTGGGGACAACAGGAGCCAGGGGGAATGGAAGGATATGGAACTGGGGAAGAGATTTTGAGGCAAATGGGGAGAAAAAGGTAACTGAAAGAGTACAGCTCATTGGTGAGCTGTATAAGGGATGTGAAGATAAAGGGACTTACCATGAAGCAGTGTTCTTGCTGATACCTGTAATAACTGTCACTGTTCTAGGAGTGAGACACAATGGAAAAGGGGAATCCACAGGGCAAGCTCTACAGAGCAGTGGTAGAAACTGCCTACAGGAGAAAGCATAGAATGGATACCTTGAAAGTTTTGATTGCGTGAGAAATATAGAGAACTAGATAAATATAGGGGGTACGAATAAGAGAATGGGGTTTTAGAGTAGACAGAGAGGATGGGTAATGAAGAGAGTAAGAGAAATCCTTTCAAGAAAAGAGTACAAAAAATTAAAAACGAATGGACAAGACTAATTGAAAGGGAAAGGAAGAAGAGGAGTCTAAAGGGAGAGGGGAATCTACTTGAGTCACTGAAAGAGAAAAGAGGCGGGAAGAATTATATAACTATATAAAAGCAGAAGAGAAAAAAAGTACTACTAAACAAAACCCCCAAAGGAAAGGGATAAGAATGAGAAGAGGAGATGAGGGGTGAGCAAGAGTCAGTAGGAGTAAGGCCACACCACACTGTGGTGAAAGTAATGGAATATTACTGTACTGTAAGAAATAATGTTTTTGATAAATAGAGAGTCACAGAAAGATCTATATGAACTGATACAGAGTGAAGCAAGCAGAGCCATACACGCAAAAAAGTACAAAGTAACTACAAAAATGTAAATGGAAAGAATACACTGGAAACAAAACCGAATGTAACAAAATTATAAATATCAATCAGGACTTGAGTGAAGAGACATAAAAGAACACTCCAACTTACTCCTTCATGGAGAGAGATCCATAAGTGTTAAACACTATACTTTTTTGGACTTTTTCAATGCATCTGTCAATTGTGCTGATTTTTTTCTCTCTCTTAAAAATACCATTTGTTATATGGGATAGGTCTCTGGGAAGAGGGCAGAAGGGATAATTGGGGTAACTATGGTGATGTAAAAAATAGAAAACATCAATAAAAGCTAATTTTCAAAAGACCCAAAGGGGATGACTAATCACACTTCTGGGATCAGATTAAGGTACAGGTCTGAAAGGGGTTCTTGCTTTTGCTCTCAGGACATTACTAGATTTGTAAGTTTTCTGAGGGCAAGGCTGGAACTTATTTATTATTGTTCCACCTCACATTCCTTCCCAACCCCCAATAACAAGGGAATTTCAGAAATCATACAGTGGGCCCTTAATATTGAATGAATAGGAAAAAAAAGGAATCCACAAGTGAAAAAGAAATAAAGGAAATTATTAGACACCATTTTGCCCAACTAACTGTCTGTAAAACTGAAAAATGAAATGAATATCTGCAAAAATAAAAAAAATCTGGATTAACAGAAAAAAGAGATAGAGAATTTAAATAACTTAATCTCTGAAAAGAAATTGAACAAGGTATAAATGAAATCCCAAAGAAAAAACAGAGGATGATGGATTTACAAGTGAATTCCATCAATTAAGAACAACTAATTCTGATGTTACATAAACTCTAAAAATAGCGAAAGAAGGGATCCTACCAAATCCCTTCACTGATACAAATATGGTCTTGATACATAAGTCTTGATACATAAGAGAGAATTAAACTAGAAAGAAAACCAGACTAATATCCCTAATGAATAATTATGTAAAAAATTAAAGAAAATGTTAACAAAGAAGTTATAGCAATATATAACAAAGATTACATACACTATGGCTATGCTGGATTTGTACCACGAATGCAGAGTTAATTCAAAATTAGGGAAAATATCAAACAATACCTACTTCTGTTAAAAACACTAGAAAACATAGAAATACATGAATGATGCCTTAATATGACAAATATTATCTAAAAACCAAGAGCCAACATTGTATGTGACAAGGATAATAAATGCATGCCTTTATAACAAAGTTGAGGCAAAGTCTTTATAACAACATTGGGATAAAGCAAGGACGGTCCTTGTATTACTACTATTTTATAACAGTGCTAGAAATGCTAGCTATAACAATGATGAAAACAAAAGAAATTGAGGGCACAACTTTAATAGGACAAATATCTACCAGGGTTTTCCCTGCACTGACTGCAACATTGGTTAGGAAAAGATGATAAAACAAGAACCTGAGTGGCCTAGGATTGGTGCAAGGCTCAAGCTTTGTCTCCACAGTGGCTTCTGACTGTGCTAGCATGCATGTGCTCACTTAGGGGCATAAAAGGTCCCATTTATGTGGAGTTGAGGTAGTTACTTGGAGGATATCTGAGGACCATAAAAATCCCCATACTTGGCCCATAAAGGAGACCACAAGGACTACATCTATACAAACTAAGGGCTACTATACCTTTTTTTAAAATTTCATTGCTATATTAGGGCTAAGTAAACCTATTTTTGTAACTTGGCCAATGATCTATGAGTGCCTCATTTTGTCCCAATATGAAAAACTTGAACTAACAAGTTACCAGGATCAGGCCTGTTAGCATATCGTGTAATCAGTGTTTGGGATGAGAGGAAATGCCCTTATGGAAGAGATAGTGCAGTTTAGAGAAGTGCATTGTGAATCTAGAAGGCGGGGTGACGTATTGTTAATATATTTTTGCTTAACTTGAAGATCTTCCCATCCATTAATAGGCCCATGTGACCTGCTTAAGTCACATGGAAGCCTAAGTCACATGAAGCCTATGGTGGGAGGAGCTTATGTAACAACAATGCTGCTTGCAGCTGCTGCTGAGGTGTGTGAGCATATATGAAGGCTGCCAGCACAGGTTCTTTTGATCTGCTTTTCTAAGGAAAGCAATTTTAATGGATTAACAGTCTCACTTTAATCAAACATACATATATCATTCACTTAATTCTGAGGGAAAAGCCAGCACCCTGAATTTCAGAGGAAATACAAACAGAAAAATATAAACAGAGCAAATAACACAATTCAACAGACAGGCTTTGTCTGATCAAGACATCACAAACATAATTACCAACAACATCTGGGTTTTCTTCAAAGCTGGAAAGCTCTTACAAATGGCTACCCAGAGTCCCCACACCAACACTCTTCAAGTGAGTGAGAGCCCCAAATAAAATGCTAACCTCTGAGTTTATATACCCTTCTTAGGGCCTGAAGGCTTCATACCTAATCACCAAAAGGGTGTGTGTCTGGGGCTTAGCACCTAGCAAGACTTAATCAAAGGTACTTGATTACTTTAGCATTCTAAAAGAGAAAATAGTAAAAAAAAATACCACCATGCTTAACATTACAGCTTGTTGAATGGGTGGAACAGGAAGGGGTAGAGCAGGAAGGGTGGTGCAGAGCTGAGGTGAAGGAAGTTGGTCAGAGCAGTTAGAGCTGAGGGAGAGAGAGGAAGCAGGCAAGCAGGCAGCTATCTGCAAATGGTTTGTTTGTGGGAAGGCCCAAGAAGGGGGAAGGCTTTGAGATGGCAGTATCACCTTGTTGCAACAATCTGCTAGCAGCTGCTGAAGAGATGTAAGAACCACCAACAACCAGCACACAGAAAGCTTCCAGCACAGGTTCTTTTGACCTGCTTTACTAAGGAAAGCAACGTTAAGGGGTTAACAATCTTACTTTAATCCAGCATACAAATATCATTCACTCAGTTCAAGGCAAAAAGTCAGCACCCTGAACTTCTGAGCAAATACAAAGAAATTACAAACATCAACAGACAGACCTTGTCTGATTCAAATCTCAATGCATAGTTACCAGAGTTTAACAAAGTCCAAACATCTGGGTTCCCAAGCTGGAGGGTTCTTAACTACAGCTGCCCAGAGTCTTCACATCAACACACCTTCAAGAGTGAGAGCCCTAAGCAAATAGCTCTGTTCTAGCTTTTTATACCCTCTTTAGCCTTCATCAAATGTCATCCGAGCAACCAGAACTTAGGCTCTTACTATTGGCTCTGGTCTTAGCAACTCCCCTTAGGACCCTGAGGGCTTCATGCCCACATAGTCTTTGCACCTAGTACACAGGGGTTTGGGCCTGGGGTTTAGCACCTAGTAAGACTCAATCAAAGACACTTAATCATTTTAAGATAGTAAGAAAGTCCCATTTTATTGATATTATACCCCTTCACTGTTATTGCATATAGACTTTCTTTGTTGCTATGATGGATTTGGCTTTATGGTATTTGAATAAATATTTTGGTTCTGTCTTCCATATAGAGAGTTTGTTATATTTCATGATTCAGAACTACTCCAGCATATTCACAGCTGCAGTCAGTGCTGTGAATATCATGTTGGCACTACAGGTGATCAAAGGATAGTCAGATATAGCTGGATGGTACCTAGGAACATTGGCCCTTATGATCATATATAGACAGTCTTATCAATGGCATATGAAGCAGGCTCTTGTTCATGTGAAATGACTAATTCAGCAAGTTCTAGAGAAATCTTCCGGGGATGGCAAAGAAAATAACCAAATCTAGCATTCCCTGGTTGTCGTTGACTATCCTGAAGAAGTTAGATTTTCAGAACGAGAACACTGAAAGTGAAGTGGCCCATTTAATCAGGAATTAGAAGTTGAGCTCTTGGCTTTTAAGTACCACCCAACAAAGGTTGATGGACAACTAATGGAAATGCTGACAGTCACATAGAGTCAGCCAGGAACCCACTAACTATATGTCCCTGACCCAGTGGTTCCAGTTCTGAAGCCATGAGAGAAGAGAATAGGAATGGAAATGAGGAATAAATTTGTGAACTTCCATATGTGAAAGGAAAAAAAAGATCTTATTACTCTAATCTTATTACTATTCCTAGGAGGAGGGGGTGATTTCCTCCAGAGAGAGAGGAGAATCAGAGAGTCTTCACAGCCAAGGAAATGGGCAGAGTGCATGTGAACTTCAAAGAAAAAGCTGATGAGTCACAGATTCAATAGATCCCACTGGCATAATCTAGGAAGTTGAGTTCACCAGTTAATTAGTCAATTAATTTCCAGATAGGGATGCCCTTTGTCCCTTTTTAAATGGAAGAGATGGAGTGTTATTTGTAACTAGCTACATAAAAGTGAATTGCATAGGCTTCCCTATCTGCAAGAAAAAGGGTGAAGTTCCAAAAGGAAATGAGTTTGATAGAATGGATCACTATCCCCCTCCCCCCATCCCCATCACCTGCCACACCTTATGAACAGCCTGGCTCAGGAAATAATCAGATCTGACCTTCTGGTTGGACCCCCCCAAAATAGCTTGAGACTTTAACTATGGGTCTCCCTAATTCAAAACTATAGAGGTGTGAGTTGATCAACTAGTGAAATTCAAACATGATGTCAGGACAGCTGAATCTGGGGCAAATGGAGAGAACAGGCACTCTGGAAATGGGGTGAGGAGAAGAAGGCGTCACAGAGCCTACTGCCCAGCTAGATAGACAGAGGGTAAGAACAGCTTCTTCTCTAGTGATTCTTCTCTTCTCTCTTCTTCTCTTTTTTTCTCTTCTCTCTTCCTCTATGGTAATAGAAGAATCTGGAGTATGTTGTTATATCAGCTCCCCTTACAATAATCTTCTGCAGCCCATGAGTAAGGCAGATGGCACCAGGAAGATTATGGTGAAGTATGAGAACAAAGCCATTATGCCCATCACTATAGGTGTTTCTGACCTTTTTCAATGTTCTATATGAGACAGAACCAGGCCCAGGGAGAGTTTTATGTGGTTACTGACCCCACTAATGCCATTTTTTCTATTCCTGTAGCTGAGTCTTGTCAAGAGTAGTTTGTTTTCAATTGGGAAGGAGTCCAGTATACTTTCACTGTAACTGAATTTGCCCTCATAGATCAGAAATAGGCATCATCCTGAGGGCATCAATATGCACCACCACGATTACACGGACCAGGTGAGGTCATGATGGCAGAGGTCCTACATAGAATGGGGACCCATATGTTGGATAAGGGGAAGGAAATCAACACTATACAGATCTAGAGTCCAGAGTGCTCAATCACATTTTGGTTAATACAACAGGTGGAGAAAAGCCAAAGGATTCTGGTCACAGACAAAATAAGCTACTGATATTTGCTTTCCCAAAATATAAGAAAGAAGCCCAGAGACTTTTGGACTATTCACTTGGGCATCCTGATGGCCTCCATTTATAGTCCATTACCCACAAGTCTGGGGTAGCTACATGGTGCAATGGATAGAGGGCCAGGCCTGGAGTCAGGAAGACCTCAGTTCAAATCTGGCCTTAGACACTTACAAGCTGTGTGACTCTGGGCAAGTTATTTAACCTGGTTTGCCTCAGTTTCCTCACCTGTAAAATGAGATGGAGAAGTAAATGGCAAAACACTTCAATGTCTTTGCCAAGAAAACCCTAAATGGAGCCAAAAATAGCTGGTCATAACTGAAAATGACTGAACAACAACCCACAAGTCTGCCTCTTCTAAGGGAGCCCAGCACAGGCTACAGCCCTAGAAGATACAAAACAGGATGTCTAGCAGTCTCTCCCCTTGGGCCCTTATGACCTGGAAGGGTCATGTTTCTGAAGGTCTCTTTTCATGAAAACGATGGAAGGCAGCAAAGAGGTGAACAGAATAAGTGACTTTTAGGTTTCTGGAGTTAGAAGTTCTTCAAATTTGTCGCTCATTATCCTACTTTTGAAAACAGCTGCTCACATGTTACTGGGCCCTTGTTGCTACTGACTAGATGACACAGGGTCATAAAATTACCCTTTGTTCAGAGTTGCCTACAATGATGTGGGTTGGGTGATACAAGAAGGTTCCTCTAACAAGGTGAGTATGACAAAGGGAGCTTCTATTGCTAAATGCCAATGGCACATTCAAAATTACGTTTTCCTGAGTTCCTCTGGTATTAGTCCTCTTTATAAACATGTTGTAACCCTCCTAAAGATTGAGGCCTCCAGTCCAGACCCTGGGACCCCTGATTCCTCTGAATCCTCACATATAAGTTCCTGGATCCTGTAGAAAGCAGCCTAGAAGAAATCTGATTTAGAACAATATTTCATGCCATATACCAAGATTAGCTCTAAATGAATATACATATATATATATATACTATGCACATATATAGTTAAAATAATATGCATTTTAATACATATTAAAATATACTCAGTACATATTAAAAATAGACATTTAGAGCTAATCTTGGCATATGGCATGAAATACTGTTTGTATATACATATATATATATATACACATATATATACACATACACACGCACATACACAGTTATCTCCTTCACACCACAACTTTCTCCATCATGGTTTCAATATATTGCAAGTCAGCATAAGAAATTAAATGGAAATTTTGGGGGAATTTTGCAGAAGTTGTAGACATGTGAAGGCCAGCAGACAATACAGAAAAATACTTAACTCAAATTTTACAATAAGGTACTGCAAACACCTCAAAAAAGAAAAAAAAATCAGACCTGTCTGGTACAAAGGGAGGGCCAAAAAACTTCATGTGGATTTTTCAGATCCCAGGGAATGCACTGTGCTAACCCCCACGATGGAGAGGGGTTAACAGTAGTCACATCATAAACAAATTAGAGGAGCTTGGAAAAAATTACATTTCAGATCTATGTATAGGGATGAAAAGTCCCATTTCAAATACGAGATAGAGAGTATTACAGAAAGTAAAATCGACAGTTTTAATCACATAAAATTTAAGTTTTTCACAATGTAGCTATGATTAGAAGACAAAAAGTTAATGTGAGGAAAAGTCTCATAGCAAGTTTCTCTGATAAAGATCTTACTTTTTATATATTTAAAGAATATGAGCCATTCTCTAATTGATAAATGATCCAAAGATATAAATAAGCAATTTTCAGAAGAAGGAATCCAAGTAAATAACAATAAGAAAAAAAAACACCCAATCACTAATAATAAGAGAAATAAGATTAAAGCAACTTAGAGAGTCTACTTTATATCCATTGGATTGGCAAAGATGAAAAAATGGGAAATGTTTATTGTCAGAGGGGCTATGGAAAGACAAGCACATTAATGTATTATTGATGAAATCATGAATTAGTCTAGCCATCCTGGAATGTATCTTGTAACTGTGCCTCCCAAATCACCGAATGTTATGACCCAGAGATAATATTATTAGGTCTATACTCCAGAGAGATCAAAGAAAGAGAAAAGGGGCTCATATGTATAAAATATTTAAGTTTTTTTTTGTCAGTCCACGAGAACTCATTAAGCATCTATTATGAGCTAGGCACTGTGTTAAATGCTAGGGTTAAAAAAAAAAAGATAGTCTCAGAAGATAGTCCTTGCTCTTGAGTGGCAAAAAACTAGAAACTAAAGGGGTGTTGTAATATCAATTAGGTTGGATGTCTTTGATTGAGTCTTATTAGGTGCTAAGCCCCAGGCCAAAACCCCTGTCTATTAGGTGTTAAGCCTATGTGGGCATGAAGCCCTCAGAGTCCTAAGGGGAGTTGCTAAGACCAGAGCCAATAGTAAGAGCCTAAGTACTGGTCGCTCAGATGACATTTGATGATTGCTAAAGAGTGCATAAAAAGCAAGAATAGAGCTATTTGCTTAGGGCTCTCACTCTTGAAGGTCTGTTGATGTGAAGACTCTAGGCTGCTGTAGTGAAGAGCCCTCCAGCTTGGGAACCCAGATGTTTGGACTTTGTTAAACTCTGGTAACTATGCATTGAGATTTGAATCAGACAAGGTCTGTCTGTTGATGTTTGTAATTTGTTTGTATTTACTCTGAAGTTCAGGGTGCTGGCTTTTTCCGCTGAACTGAGTAAATGATATTTGTATGCTGGATTAAAGTAAGATTGTTAACCCCTTAACATTGCTTTCCTTAGTAAAGCAGGTCAAAAGAACCTATGTTGGCAGCTTTCTCTGCGCTGGTTGTTGGTGGTTCTTACACCCCTTCAGCAGCTGCTAGAAGATTGTTGCAACAGGTGCCCATAAGTTGGGGAATGGCTGAACACATTATGGTATATGAATGTAATGGAAATAGTTGATGTGCTTTAAGGATTGACACAAGAGATAGTTTCATTGAACCCTGGGAAGACTTGGATAAACTGATTCAGAGTGAAATGAATTTTAAAACCAGGATAGTTTATATGATAACAATAACATTTTAAAGCCAAAGAACTCTGAAAAACTTAAGAATTCTGATCAATGTAACATCCAGCTATGACTGCAGAAGACGAAACACCAGTTACTCAAAAGAAAGCAAATGCACAAATAGCCAAAACATCACAGTTCCCCCATAAACCTGGCTAAACACCCTCTCACCGCTGAATGCAATATTCATGGAAGAGAATGGGCACACACTTAAAGAAACCTAGCAGGGAGGCATATGATTTGGGAAACCCACATGTTACACTTCACAACTCTGGGCAGATTCATGTCTCCTGATTACAAAGCCAGTACTGTGCCTTGTAACTTTTTTTTCCTACTCACTGTTTTTCAAAAACCAATTAATGACATCATGTAAGGCACAGTTATATTTCTTAAAAACAAACATTCTTCTTTGCTTACTTTAGGATCACTTGCTTCTCTCCTGTACATGCCCTGTCTGGTCCTCTCTGCGATCATGTTTGGCTAAGCTGTCCTTCTGCTCTTGAAGCAATGGAGCAGCTCTTTTCACTCACCCTCAACAGGATGGGTGCCAGGCTATTCAGATGTGCAAATTGTTGCTTTGTCCATTCAACTCCCAGTCTCTCCTCACAGCAAGACACGGCTCACAGCAAAAAAAAAAAAAAAAAAAAAAAAAAAAAGATACAAAACTTACTCTCCCTCCATTTGTCTTCCTTAAACTATCAAGGGAAGTACTGGACAAATGTGCAGCTGAGAGGTTTCCCTTCTCTCACAATACCAGCGGGATTTAAATCTCAGCCAATGAATTTCCAACTGCCGCTGTCTTTCTCCAGCCAATCGGCAAAGAAACTGTCATTCTTCCAATTAGCACTTTCCCAGCAAAGCTACCGCAAGGTCAGTTTTCTCAGACAGAAACCTTTTTCTGTCTATCTCTTCACAAAGCTTCTTCAAAGCCTGGAAAGTAGCTACGTAGGATTTTTTTGGGGGGTGGGACCGGGCAGAGGTTAGAGTATTATCGCTAAATTTTTACAAAACTGGCTTCTTAGCTGCTTTCCCACTGACTTCTTAACTGCCTCTAACTAATGCTTCAAAGCAAAGCTTCCTGGTAATTCCTTATGAAATGAAACTTAAAAAAAAGCACAATCCTTTTCGGTCACGTATGAACTTGGCACTCCTTATATAATCTTCTTATAGCCATGAAATAGTTACTTGATTTTTATAATTTTATCAATTATAAACTTCAAAACTCTAAAATTAGTCACATAAAAATAAGCTGATAGACCACAATGCTCTGCAGCCATTGTTACCTCAATTATTGTTCTCTGCAAATAGATCCTTTCAGCACATTCATCTCAAGGGCAGTTTCTGTTTCTCAGAACAGTCCATGTCCTTCCTTAACATTTTATCTGACAGACTGTGCTTCTTCAAAAGTGAATCTTTGTCCATTTTCCTTCCACAAATATGTGGTCTACAGGATTCCTTACATACAGATTAACTGAGTGGTCTACAGGGAAACTAATGTATGGATTAATGCCCAATTTCTATTTGAGTTTGATACCACTGGTTTATGTCTTAAATATTTGTAAAAAAAAAAAAAAAGCAGAGTAATGAATCTTTTTGTGTGTGTGTGTGTTTTAAACATCATTTTGTGGTTGAGGAAATAAATTGCTGTTCTATACTAATTCCTATTTTGTACCTTTTTATCTTTCCAGAAGGGACCGTGTCATTCCCTTCAGGGGAGATTCTACATAACTGCCATATTTAAAAATTTATCTGTAAGATTTTCCTTAGAGGTGTGAGTGAGTGAGTGAGTGAGTGAGTGTGTGTGTGTGTGTGTGTGTGTGTGTGTGTGTGTGTGTGTAGGTTATAAGGCAGAAAAGCCTGATCCTCTCATTTTGAGGTCAGTCTCTCCTTGGACATGACTCTGGTCCAGGTGAGTCCATTGCCAGTGCGGGGAGGAAGGGAGTGGCAAGCAAGAGAAGTTGGGTAGAGGCAGGGCTCATGAAAAGCCTCACATAGGAGGGTGTCCTTGAGGTGAGCTTTGAAGGGACCTACGGATTCTAAGAGGAGGGCATTCCAGAAATGGAGAAGAGCCTGTGCAAAGGCCAAGGCAGGATAATTTATGATCTGTACTATTTGAACAAGTACACACGGACGCAGAAACACACATACGGATACAGACACAGACAAAGACATAGACACAGACACGCAGAGGTAAGAACATTGCTATGTTAAAAGTACTGAAGTACTGAAATTGTTAAAGTTTACGAAGTACCTTCCTCATCCTATAATAAGTAATAATTACAGCCTGTAATAAGAAATATTAAGTAATATTATCTCATACTATATTCATTTTACAGATGAGGAAATTAGGGCTTGAAGGTATTAAGTAGTTTTTACACACACACATAGGTCCATGCCTCCTGACTACAGATCCAGTGTGGCAACTTGTAATTTTTTTCCCTACTCTTTTTTTAAAAAAACAATAGTATCATGTAGAGTATGATTATATTTCTTAAAAATACACATATAACAATAATAACAAACTTACTGAGATTCTTAGGCAATTAAGTGAGGTAGTGATGAAGTCAAGGACTTGAGGTCAGAAAGCCCTAATATAACTTTGGAAACAAAGATAAGGTTTGACACAAAAATGAAAATAGAATTATACTTTGATTTTACATATATGTTAATATTGTTCTCAATTTAGTATTATTCCATAGAATAGCATTTTTTGCATATCTGTTTAAGAACATTTACACATCCATATTTTCACAGGAAGAGAGGCAGGGAGGAAAAGAAGAAAAGAATATAAAATGGTTCAAGACCAGAAAGAAAACACACTGATGATTACAGAACTGAAACGAAGCCAATTAAACAAATATTCATTAACAATTACAAATATAAATATTCCATTCAAGTTGCAAGCTTTTAATCTCTTAGAAACACACAAAAAAGAATTTTATATTTTAGCTAGGAAACTAAGAATTTAAAGTGATTCAGTTTTCATGCCTTTCTATAAGCAGGTACAAGGGAAATGCTCTATTTTGAGATTGCTTCTACTATATAATGATAAAGTAGCACAGCATAGATAAATCATCCTTTCCATTTCAGATGTCAAATTAGTTTATATTTTTAGTTCCCTCAATAAAAATCTTGAAGTTGATTTGAACAAATGCTCTCATATTTATAGCATTTAATAGTTACCTGTGAATTGATCTGTAGTCATACAGGCTTTATATAGAAAGAGAATATTACTAGACTATGCTATTTATAGCTGGACTGCCACATGCCAGATCCCTTTACCCTCTTATTGTCACATTGATATCTTCCTAAGGTTTGGCATTTTATTCATCCTAGAGGCACATGAGCTTTCCAAAATCTACCAAGACATATTCCTGTGAACTTACAATACTTCAGTCCAACATATTAAGATTCTAGAAATCATTTATACATACAATAAAAAATAATACACAGTATGCATTTAGAAGCCCACTAAACCTTCCCATCCCCTTTTAGAAACATTAAGAAATAAGCATCTCTTCAGTCTGAAATTCTTTTCAGACTTACCAGAATGGAGAAAATCTTATGAGTACTCAAACTTCTACGAAGTCCCTTTCTTCCCTTTATTGAAGGCATAACCACTTTGTGTGCGGAAGCTGTTTAAAAGTACAGACGTGGGAGGAGGAGGGAAACTATTTATTCTCTCTGAAGACAGAATTAGAGCAGTGACCAGAAAAGATGAGGGGTGGGATATAAGCCATGAATGAATTAGGATAATGATCGTACTCAGACAAAGAAGATATTTTTGACTAATTCAGTTAATAGAAGTATCTCTTGCGTCCACCTTTGGCCAGATAGAAAGAAAAATCTTTGAAAGAAACTGGTGAACAGAGAACTGCATGGCTTAGGAAAATTATTCGTTAGGGTGCACCAACATTTTATTTTAAGTGACTATTTTTCTGATTGATAAATCAAACTACTACTTAAACATTATTATTGTAAAATTTTGTCTATTCTTTGGGAATACTATAAATTGCAACACAAAAATAGCTTGGTGAGAAAGAGAGTGAGATGTACAAAAGCAGGATGGATTTCTGACCTTTTGGATTCTTTCTCTAAGTAGAGAAGATAAAGAATCAGAACAGTTTAATTAATAAACTGTATCTGGCAGGCCTGTGCCTCACACACAAGTATTTTTTTCCCCACATACTTTACCACTTTCAAAGTGATTTTCTTGCATTACCTTATCTGATTGTCACAAAACTCTGTGAGGTAGGTAATGCAAGTATTATCATCCACATTCTACAAATGAAGAAATGAAATTCATGAGTGTGTCCAAAATCACACACCTGATAAGTGGCAGAGCTTAGGCTTAAACCCAGGTCTTATGACTTCAAATATAGTGCCAGTTCTTTAAAAGATAATTGTAATTCATGTCAGACAGTATATGTTCATTTTACTTAAGATTAATTATATATTTTAATGGCAAAAAGCTTTATTTTTGGAGCAAAGCAAGAGAAAAAATAAATGCCTTTTAATTGTATTATAATTATAACTTAAAACTTAGCAAGGTACCAGGATACTAACTGTTGGAATGAGTAGTGACTTCCTCATTATGATACAACCAGCTAACAATGGGTGCAGGTGAGCTGCTAACTTGGCAAACCACTTCTGCATCCTCTCCTTGTTTAAATTCTTGAGGAGATACCACTTCTTTGAAAGTGAGTTTTTCTGCAAAAAGGACAAAAAGCACAAAAGGATAAAATGTAGTATCTTTTATTTTTCCACCCAAGTCCATGTAAATTAATGCAATAGTAGATTTTTTATTTAAACTAGTCCTGCAAAATCTGTCATTCTTTTTCATGGCATCACAGGACTCAGAGCTAGCTGGAATATTAGATCACTTAGTCCCAGCCCCAGCCCACAGATATGAAGTGAGTTGCCCAAGGTCTTATATACAAGTAAAGGCCAAGATTTGATCTGAGATTTTCTGACTCTAAATCCAGTGCTTCCCCCACATCTAATTACTGTATGTCTACTTTGGAATGTATGGGGCTTTTTTAAAATAAAAAGTTCATAAAGAGTTAGATATATTGTATTATTTTATATGAAATGCATTTTCTTTCTTCATAAAAACTTATTTTCCCCCAAAGATGAAAATATCATACCTGTCTTGTGACAGGTTTAGTAGAATGTCAACCTGTCTAAATTTCCCCATAAACTGCTTACAAGCCTATCAGCTTGAACTATCTTAAAAAAAGATTTCATTGCTACAACCTATTACAAAATTACTTCTATAATGATCTTTTTCTAAAAGATCTTATTCTCTCTAAGATTTTCCCTGCTAACACTACACACTAATAAAATTTACCATTTTCAACATTACAAATATAGTACAGTGGTCTGAAAGAATTAAAGCATTTTCAATTCATTCCATTTCACCAAAAGAATCAAAACCCAAATATTTCTCTTTAGTTTGCTACTATAATGCCATTGTTTTAAGAACTGTATTTTACGGGGAATTATCTAAACATCTTTACTGACACGGTTTTTAAAGTATCACATTAAAAATAAAACTTATTTTAAAATGACTTACGGTAAATCACCAAAACAACTGTAGCTTCTTGAGTCTGTCCCTTAGTATCTGTTCCTTGACACCGGTATATTCCTGCATCCTCTATATTTGCATTATAAATAGTTAGTCGGGACCTAGCACCTTCTTTTTGTACTACTACTCTCTGTGTAGAAACTATCTTCTCTCCTTGAGGATTGTACCAATCTATATCTTCCAGTTCTCCAATTGCTGAAAAGAATAATATCCAAAGAAAAGTTTAAAATGCATTTAAAAGTGAATTTATTGAAATTGACATTTGTTTCTATTTATCTAACACTTTGAATAGCTCAGAAAAAAATGTAAAAAGAAAGTACATCTGTCTTAAGGCCTAACAAATCAAAAAATAAGGACTCAGTCAAGTCAGTCAATCAACAAGCATTTATTAGATATTTATATTGTGCTATGAAAAAAAAAACCAAGGCAAAAACCAGTTCGTATTCTCAAGCATCAGACACTCTGAAGGAGAAGACAACACATAAACAGCCAGGTATATACAAGATATATACAGAGTATTATGTGGGTCATCTGAAAATGAAGGCACTAGCTAGCAGCCAGAGGGTGGCAGGAAAATCTTCCTGCAGAGGCAATACTTGAGAGAAGGAATTAAGAGTCAGAGATGAAGAGGCAGAGCAAGGGAAAGAGAGAGATTCTTTTAATAATGGGAAAAAGAGCACTGACATTCCTTGGCTTGCCATCTCAAAGAAAACAAAAGAGAAGTATTGATTCAGATTTTTTTATATTGCCAGAGCAGTGAAAAAATGTAGATCTAGGTTCCCTCAGGAATAGTTAGCAGTTTTGGTTAGGGGAAGTTTGGGGTGAATAGGAGCTGATATTCAAAGCATCACTTTCCTTTTTCTGTTGTTTCTTTCCTGTAATCAGCTAAAAGAGCTGAGGTTAGGGACGAAATCATTTCTGAGCAATGGGGCTGGGACAGGATGAATGGCATCCATCAAGGGTGGAGATCAGAAGGAAGAGTAATTAGCCCTCTCTTCAAACAGCACCTAACATATAACTGCTGGACTTAAGACACGAAAGACTCAAAAGTGTGCATTATCTTAAAATATGAAACAGTAACCCATAATTCCTACTATGTTCTGATGGCTGATGCTGAAAGGCCCCAAACATCCAATATTTTGTGGGACTAAGCTGCCATTTCACTTTTGCCTTGACAGATCCTTCCAAGTTTGTATCTTCTGATCAGGCAGGGAGTGACTTGGGCTCATTCCCTGATCTGTAGTTATCTTCTCCAAGAAGGACACATTTTCAGAAAGCGCCACCTGATTCCTGTCTGCTCCAAATGAAGAATCTAGGAGGTTGACTCCTTGACTTATGAGGTTGTCTCCAATGCTGGAACCATCAATCTTAGAATTGTTCTTTGATGATCTATCCTCAAGGAAAGAAACACAAGCAGAAGAGGCAGCCAAGGAAATAAAGTCCAGGATAAGACTTTTAAAGTCAGAACATGTGTCTGGCGCCATATGTGAGTAGTTGCCATAGCTGGGAGATGGGAAGGAGTGAGGCTTCTTCCTCTCCTCAAAGCAGAGGGACTTCTAGACCATACTTTCCCGGAGAAGGGAAGAAGGAAGAAAGAGCAGAAGTTATTTCTCCTTTTGAGATCTACTGAGTGGTCAGCAGTAGCCAATTCTCTTTAAAATTTTTTTTTTCAATCAATGAAAATACATCTTCTCTCTCTCCTTCCCTCAATAAGAAGAAAGAAAAGCAAAATCTGCATTACAAACATGCATAGTCAAGTAGAACAAATTCCACTATGGGCTATGTTTGAAAAAAATCTTCATCTGAAATTTCATGATGATTCCTTTGGAATCATGGTTAGTTATTGTTATTTTTTGTTGAATAGTGTTCTAAAATGTTTGACTTTACAATGATGTTATTATTGTATAAACCATTCTGGTGCCGTTCACTTCATTCTTCATAAGTCTTCCCTGGATTCACTGAAACTATCCTCTTCATCATTTCTTATAACACAATAGCATTCCATCACATCCCCCAATTGTTCAGTATCTCCTCCATTTCTAATTTTTTCCAACCAGAAGAGGTTCTATAAATATTTTTGTACATATTTGTCTTTTTCCTCTTTCTTTCATCTCTTTGAAATATAGACCTGTAACCAGGGGCTTAATTCTATTATCTAAGACATTTCTCATTGGTGGAAATTGATTATTTGAGGCTCTGTGCCTTTGAGAGGATTATAACTGTCAAGAACTTGAGAGAAGTGAGAGCTTACTCTTCTGGCTTCTGCTTTTGAGAGAGAAGACACAGGGAGGTAGAGTCAAGATGGCAGAATGAGAGGAAGGGTTTTTGCCCAGTTTATTCACACCCTTTCTTCACAACAACCTGGAAGGTGCACCAGACCAAATTCTGGTTGTAAAATCTAGAAAAGGTCACAATGAGTCATTTTTCTAGCCCAGGGCATCTGAGGAAGGCAGGGAGGTCTGCAGACACTGAGTAGGGGGCTGGTGAGGAGTACAGCACAGAGGCAGCAACAGTAATAGGGGGCATTCCAGTGCCCAGGTATAGAAAACGAGCTAAGACAGAGCACCAGGGCAGGAATCACTGGGGCAGAAAGACATCTCAGGACAACTGAACTAGAACTGGCTGTAGGAACAGGTACCATCCAGTATCTCTGTTACCCATTACCCAGTTCTGGGTCACAGATCCAGAGCAGAGAGGAGCAATAGTTCCCCTCTGAGTGTGAGGTCTAGCTGAGTACTGAGAAAGGAATAAAGCCCAGAAACTTAGGTATGTGGCTCTGAGCCCAGATACAGAAAAGTGACTCGGTTCTAAGCCTGAAGTGGAATAATCACGCCAAGAGACCAAGGGAGAGAAAGCAGTTTGGTCACTATGAACTTGTATAACTTCCTAGCAAGTTTATAGTCACTGAGTCCAGAAGTAGTCTACTAAGACTCAACTATAAATAAGCCAACAGATCCAACTTGCAGAGCTCAGAGCAGGAGGGCAGTGAACAGACCTTTTTTACAGACCACACCACTTTGGAAGCACTCAAAATTTAGAGGCCCACAGATTGAACTGTGAAAGCAGGAAGACATAAAAGGACAGACTCAGGCCAGACATTCTGCCGTGCCACACCCCTCCCCCTCTCCCCCAAAGTGAGCAAAGACCAACACTAAGAATGTAAAAAGTCAAGGAGTAGGATGGGAGAATAAACATACAAAAAAGAACCCAATAATAAAGTCTCACTACAATGACAAGGAAAGTCAAGACTCTAACACAGAAGACAACAATTCTATAAAAACATCTAGAAGCAAAGCCTCAAAGAAAAGTGCAGATTGGAATAAGTCCAACAAAAATTCCTAGAAGGGTTAAAGAAAGATTTAAAAGAGGAGCTAAAAATGATTTTAAAAAAATCAAATTAGAGCTATGAAAGAAAGACATCAAAAGAAAATAGTTTGGTAAAAAAAGGTACAAAGTCTTACTAAAGAAAATAAGAACTGGTCAACAAGAAACTGATGACTCTATGAGATATCAGTAAGTCAAAAGATTACAATATAGAAGAAAATGTGAAATATATCATAAGAAAAAAGCTAACCTAGAAAATAGATCAAGGAGAAATAATTTAAGAATCATTGTACCGCCTAAAATCCATGAAGAAAATATGAGGCTCAACATCATATTTCAAGAAATTTATAAAGAAAAACTATCCAGCTATCTTAGAACCAAAAAAGAGAATAGAAATTTAAAGAATCTACCACTCACTTCCTGAAAGAAATCCCAAAATAAAAAACTCCCAGGAATGTTATGGCCAATATCCAAAAATCAAGGAGAAAATGATGCAAGAAACCAGAAAAAAAGAATTCAGGAACCACTGTTAGGATGTGTTGTTAAGCAAAATTGTCTCATTAGCATGGCTTTTGTTTCTTTTGAGTGGAAGTACTTTCAGCTGTTAAGTGCTAAGCCCCAGGCCCAGGGCCCTGTCAGGTGTGAAACCTGTGTGGGTGTGGATTGGTGACTTAGGAGGGGCCAGCTCGGGAACCAATGATCTCTGGTCATTGAGGCGGGGCTTGAGAACGCCG
>CM053622.1:510765926-510797291 GCA_028646595.1 Phalanger gymnotis
GCGAGGAGGGGTGAGCCGGGAGACAACTTCAGCGGCGGTGGCTGTGGCGGAAGGTGTGGAGGCCAGAAGCTGTGGAAGCAGGGCTTACCCGAGTGCGAGCAGGAACGTGAGGCCAGTGAACATGATTTGGCTAAATACTCTCTTGCTTTTCTGTGGCTTCCTAGTTGCCTTTGTGAAATGGGCTTTCTGGGCCTGGAGTCTTTTTGCCAAGATGTTGGAATGGGGAGGCCGGTTCAAGTTTTTGCTGCGGTGGGGCCTAAATAAATTTCTTGTTGTTTTCTCCTTAGAGAATCTCTCATACCTTGCGATTTCGGACCATTCAAACATATACATGATTATATTTGAGATCATAAATTCGGCCTTCCTACTACATAGGATCACACAAGATTCAGCAGCCCTCAGGCCTGGAATGTGATATTCCAGAACATAACGGATTTAGGATTACAACCAATTGAGCAAAACTAAGAATAATCCTACAAGGGAAAAAACTGACATTTAATTAAATAAAAGACAATTATATATAGATAATTACAAAAAATAAGATAGAGAGAAATGCATGGTTAGCAACCATAACTGTAAATGTGAATGGGATGAACTCACTCACAAATCAGAAGAGAATAGCAGAATGTACTAGAAATCAGATTCCAAAAGAGTGTTGTTTACAAAAAACACACTTGAGACAGAAAGCTACCCAGAGAGTTAAAATAAGAGACTGGAGTAGAATCTATTATGTTTTATTAAAAGCAAAAAGTAAACCTAAGTAAAAGAAATAAACAGAGTACATGTTGCTAAAAGGTAAAATAAAAAATAAATTAATATCAATATTGAGCATGTATGTGCCTAATGACAAAGCATCTAAATTCCTAAAGGAAAAGTTAAATGGAGGAAATAGACAATAAAACTATACTAACTGAGGTGGAACCTCAATCTACCCCTTAGTCTTAGATAGTTCTAACCATAAAATAAACAAGAAAGACATTAATGAAATTTAGAATTTTAGAAAAGTTATCTCTGGAGATTAATGAATAAGAATAGAAAAAGTATATCTATTTCTCAGCTATGCAAGGCATCTTCATAAAAATGAACACCATATTAATGCAGAAGAGCAGAATTATTAAATATTTCTTTTTCTGAGTATAATGCAATGAAATTATAAAACTACATTAATAAAATTAGGAACTGGTTTAAAAAAACACAAGAAAATATATGAACTAATTTGATATTTAAAAAGAAAGAAGAAAACCAAATTACCAGGGTCAAAAATGAAAAAGATGAATTCAAAACCAATGACGATGGAATGAAAACAGTTACTAGGATCTATTTCTCCCCAATATATGCTAATAAAACTGACAATCTAAATGAAATGAGTATTTAAAAATATAAATTGCCCAGATTAATAGAAAATGAAATAGAATACTTAAATAATCCTAGCTTAGAAAAAACATTCAATAAGCCATAAATGAACTCCTTAAAGGAGGAAGGAGGGAAACCCTTCAATACTAGATGGATTGACGAGCAAATTCCATCAAACATTTAAAAAATGATTAATGATAACATAAACTGAGAAATAGGTAAAGAAGAAATCCTATCAAATTCTTTCCATGACACAAATATGGTCTTGAATGAGTCAAAACAAAGAAAGAAAACTATAGACCAATTTTCCTAATGAATATTGATGTAAAAAATTTTATATAAAATACTAGCAAGAAGACTACAGAAATATATCACAAAGATCGTACAGTATCACCAAGCTGGATGAATGCCAATAACATATGACTCACTCAATATTAGGAATACTGTAAGTATAATTAATCATATTAACAAAAGCAACAAAAACATGATTATTTCAATAATTACAGAAAAAGCTTTGACAAAATACAAAACCCATTCTTATTCAAAACACTAGAAATCACAGGAATAAATGGAGCTTTATGACAAGGAGTATCTAAAAAGAAAAGCAAACATTATTTATAATGAGGATAAGCTAGAAGCCTTTTCAATAACATCAGGGGTGAAGCCAGGATTTTCACCATTATTATTCAACATTATACTAGAAATGCTAGCTATTAACAATAAGACAAAAAAATGAAAGAATAAGCATAGGCAATAAAAGGAGGAAAAAAAAAAGCTTTAATCTTTTTGCAGATGATATAACAGTTTACTTAGAAACCCTAGAGAGTCAATTAAAAACCTAACAAAATAATTAATGACTTCAGTAAAGTTGCAGGATACAAAACCAAACCACATAAATCATCACTATTTCTGCACATTACTAACAAAATCCAGCAGGAAGAGATAAAAAGAGAAATTCCAAGTATTTTAGACTCTCTGTAGCTTACACGAAGAACTTTGAAGAGGAACACCCAGATACCCATAAAGACTGTGGAGAACACTAATGAAGCTTATACCTAAAACATCTCTCCCAACCATCTGCAATATTAAGCAGTGACTTACTCTCATCAACTCTGGATTATCAGTGGGAGATAAGAAAGAACATTTTGAGATTGTTTTTCCTCTCTGCCTTCATAACCCTGGTCAGATTATAGATCACAGAGATAAAGATAAGGAAAAAAAGGAAGGAAATCTTTTTCCTGGTTTCTATAAATTTATAGCATTATAAACTAGACTAAATTTGTAAGTCAAATGTAATAACTTTACTATAAATTTTCAAATTATGGTTTAAAGGTTTTTGTAACTGCTAAAACATTTTAATGGATTTTTTTGGAGGTTTGCCACTAGTATTAAGTACACATAGGATATGCCTTTCTCTCCTTCCTAGAGGGCAAAAAATGTTTTCTCCTAGTAGAAGGGGGTTTCATCTACTAAAGAATAAACAGAATTGAAGCTAGTTTGAAATGATTCAACAGAATTTAACTATGTAAATTTGCAGCTAAGTCACTTAAATTGAAATAGACTATGCAGCTCAAGAAATAAAAGTTTAGCACTTAATTGATATTGTATAAGGAAATCTGTACAGGAGAGATTCAATGAAGTGTTAGACTAGAGTATGACTTGAAATAAAATGAGATGGACAAGCAATGAAAATAAAGTGAAGTGTGGAATCAGAGTGTAAAAAAAAAACAGTTTTGAAGTTTGTAAGCTTTTTCACTCAAGTCCACTGGAAGTGAAAAAAAAAAAAAACAAACAAAACCAGAAGGTTTAAGCAAGTGCACAGGACAGGAAAATAAATAGAATCTCTTTGCACAGTGTGAATGGAAGGTAACTTAAGGTTTGAAGTTTTTTTTAATTTCGCTGAATTAAGAAAGATGTGAAAAACTTTTTGGAAAGGTGCCTATTACCAATTTCTGATAGACAGTATACTATCAAGGTATGGTGTTTGCCAAATGGAAACTACAGAAATAAACTTGCAAATGGTACTGAGTACAGTGTACTAAATTCTTTCCTTAAAGAACCATTAAAAGGGCATGTCCCACTCCTTAGAGCCTGATGGGCTTCATAAGAGGGGGATGGGAAGGTGAGACCACCACCATGAATCTCTGAAAGTGAGCTAACTGAAAGCAGTGGGCTCTATACAATTTGAGGTGCTGGCACCTAACGGCCCTTGGGAAAATTGAAATTTTGAATATTACCGTTTGTGATTAATTGAATTATAATGTGGTCTCACTTAAAGTGAGATGTGTTCTCCTATTTAGATAATTGTCATGAATCAGACTTGATGCAAAATACATCTTTTTTCTTTTTTTAAGGCAGGGCAATTGGGGTTAAGTGACTTGCCCAAGGTCACACAGCTAGTAAGTGTGTCAAGTATCTGAGGCCAAATTTGAACTCAGGTCCTCCTGACTCCAGGACTGGTACTCTACTCACTGTGCTACCTAGCTGCCCTGCAAAATACATTTGATATCTGGCATTAAGGCGATATGCTTGGAAACTGTATGGATGAGGAAAATCTAAGTTCAAGTTTGGACTCAGAAACTTACTAGCTATATGAACCAGAGCAAGGCACTTCACCTCTGTTTGCTTAAATGTCCTCATCTGTAAAATGGGTTAATAATAGCACCTACCTCTCAGAACTGTTGTGAGGATCAAATAAGTTAGTATTTGTAAAGTGCTTTGCACTTGTCTTGCCATCGGTTACGAGAATTATGAAACCGTATCTGTTAATATATACTATGTATTGAAGCTACATTTCTGAGTTAGTAACAATAGATTTTAGATTCAAAGTTTTTTGGGTTTTTTAAGGATTAATTGGCAATACAGATAGCTGTTAGTCTGGAGTCTTACAATAGCCAGCATTTTTCTGGGGGTTCTGACTCATCACGTATTTACTGTATGTGTGAAATGCCAGAATGCAATTATTCTTAATTTTTAATAACTAACTTTGGCTCTAGGAGGGATTTAAAATAGAAAGGACAAATAAGGTAAGGTTTTATATGCGCTTACATGTCTTTTTATTTACTCTAAACTATTCTTGTGACAATGTGAGAAAAATATTAATAATCTAGCCCTAAGCTGTGATTAGTAAAATTTTGCTATTTGAGGCAAAATTTCTTGGAACAGTGATTTGATATTCTTTTGAGTTTTGGTTTCAGGTATAATTATCTGAATTGTCATTAAACCAACAGCCCACCATTCAAGGGAAATGTCATGTGCTGTCCCAAAAGGGTGTGGTCTAAGAACCGTTACAGATGGATATCTGTGCCTCAGAAAGTTGAGGGGATGACCCTGGATAGACAAAGGAAGGATCCTCTCGGCTTGCCCCATTATGCTATTTCCTTTCTGAACAGGAATATTTTCCCACTTCATTAATCCTGATCCTGCCAATAACACGCTATGAATAATGTATAACTTTACTGTATGATTGGTTGTTTACTAGGACCCTTCCCTGGAATTGTAGAGCAAAGGGAGTTTATTCTCCTGTTATGCTTCTGTTAGGTCAATCTGTACCCTTTAAAATACAGTCTTGATATTGTTAAAACCATATCCCTCCTTTTTTCCTTTCAGGTATAGCAGGTTTTGTCATTGTAATACTATATCTATTAATAAAGTAATACTAAAACATCTCTCAGTTACTATAATAAGATGCAAGAATGAAAGATCTTACTATTTTTAATCTGAATTTGTGGTGAACTTCCTATCCTAAGCAAATAGGTAAATGAATTCTCAGGATTACTATCCTTAAGTATCTCATTCTTTCAGGAAGGTATGAGGACAATCTATATCCTCAAAAAGAGAGGATGAAATGAAAATGTAAATTAAAATTAAAATTTTAATGGAGTAGTAAACTTCACTTTGATAAAGCAACAAGATTAGACTATTTTAGGAACTAGGATTTTATACAGGCACACGTCTCTCACGCATATATTATTCACTTCTAAGTGTTTCTAAATGCATATAAAGGTTTTGATTTTGTTTTAATAATAAGTTCTCAAACTTGGATTAAGGATTTTTACACATAAAATTGCATTAAATTTGTAAAGAAAATTTTAAATCATGTTTTTTTTTTTCCTGTTTTGAAGTCTCTGATAACATTAAAAGACAGAAGGACTCTCTTCATAAGTAATGGATTCTTTTAAGTCTTCCTTCAGCCTGTAGGTGGCACTGTCCAAATCAAGTACAGGGTTCAAGTAAATACAGAACAAGTGGTATATAAAACTGAAATTATTTGAACTTCAGATAAATTATGGGTTCCTAACTTAATGTTGTTCTTAGAGCTCTGTTGTTAATAGGATTAGTTCCATAAGGTTTAAGCTAGTTTTCACCATATGGACTAGTTACTGGAAAACCAAATTTAGAAGGTGATATCAAATCGTGTTAAGTCCTTGTTACTGGCAGATTTTAACAACATTAAATAGAGAAACTTTGCAAGTGACTTGAAACCAGAGAAGCAGATCTGACAGGAGGAGCCCCCTCCAGAGCTGTGTTGAGAACAAGGTTTATTCCAAAATATCCAAGGGAAGATGTTTCCAGGGCCCGGATGATTACACGGGAAGTCTGGGACTAAAGATGAAATGTGCTGATTAAATGGAAATTGGGAGTGGCTCACAAGGAGACAATGTTATTTAATATTGTTGATCATTACTGTATTAATTTGGCTTTGATGTTTCATGGTGTTTATATTTTCTTGGAAGAGGGATATGCCCTAATTCCTTTTATTTATTGTTTGAGGCTCAGGACCATTCTTCCTACAACTTTCGATCAACTGAAAGCCTGTCTTCTGTTTTTATTAATCTCGCTTGACCAAAATCTGACTTATGGAATAATAATTTTAACTATTTGACACTCCTCAGGTAGAAGCCAAAGGGAAGTTTGAGCTTCCTAAAGTGATTTATTTTTCAGTTATCCTAGCTAACTATATGAGAGGAATTCCCTGACCCTGAGTTTTCTCAATTAATTTGGTGATGTGCAAATCACCCCTCTCAATCAGTCCACTGTGAACCCTGTAAACATAGTTACTAATCCATAATCTGACTTAAGCTACCTTTACAGTACAGTCTGTTTAACGAGGTTTATCTCCTTAAGAGAAAAAAGACCTATATGTACAAAAATATTTATAGTAGCTCTTTTTTGTATTTGACAAAGGACTAGAAACTAAGGGGATGCCCATCAATTAGAGAATGGTCAAACAAATTGTTGTACGTGAATTTAACGGATTAGTTTAGTGCTGTAAGGAATATGAAAGAGGATAGTTTCAAAAAAACATAGGAAGACTTGTATGACCTGATGCAAAGTGAAGTGAGCAGAACCAAGAGAACAATTTATATAGTAACAGCAATATTGTAAAGATAATCAACTTTGAAAGACTTAATAATGCTGATCAACCAAATGACCAACCACAATTACTAGGGACTCATTAAGAACTCTAGAGAACTAATAGATTTAGAGATCAGATTGAAGCTTATTTTATATTGTTTTTGTTTGTTTTTCTTTTTTTTTCTTTTTTTGCAGGTTTTGCATGACTATACATATAGGTAATGGGATTTGTTTTTCTTGTCTTCTCAAGAGGTTGGGGAAAAGGAAAGAGAAGGGAGAGAATTTGGAACACAAAGGAAAACAATTTTTTTAAAAGTCAAAAAGAGAGAAGAGAGAATAGAGGGGGGGATGTAGGGAGGAAATGCATAAGGAGAGAGAAAGAGAGAAAACACATAGTTCTAGATTCTCTCTTTAGGGAGAGGTCCCTGAAGGGAACAAAAGACTCTGTGAAGAAGGTGGCATGTAGAAGAGTCTCCATTCCTAGCTTACCACCCTAGAAACTTTGGGGAATTCTCTTTGGGTGAAATACGGAACTCGGTCTCCTGGTTCAACCAAGACATCTCACTGTTAGTGGTTATTCCGTGAATTATTCTCATTTGCACGATTTATCAGGTATAGTTTTGCTCTCAGCTTAGACAAATGGGCTTATTTGCTTTGCAGCATGTATGCTTTTTGTGTAATTGGCCTTTGGTAGAGAGGAAGTCAAGTCTATGATATATAGCTTGGGGAACTCCTTCCCCATTATGGGATAGTTATCAGGAACATAACTTGAAGCTAAAAATTATTTCCCCAAGGTTAACAATATTTTGAGGATAAATATAATTCTACTACCCATTTATACTAATACTTATGTAACAATTTTCTTCATATTAGTAATTTTTATAATCAAGATGCTGACATTTTATTGTGAAATAGATTTTCTAACACATGATTTTAAAAGTTTTGATGCTTTATTTTGTTTACACAAGTCACATCTTATTCTGACTTCTCAACTCATTCTTCCCATCCACATATATAAACACCGAATCTACCTCGCATCAAAGAAATTGAGAGAGGCAAAACTTATGGTCAAAATGAGTACATGTGACAGCATATGCAATGTTTCTCTCTCATAGTTTTCTACTTCTCTGCTGAAAAAGAGAAATGTGTTTCATCATATTCCTCTGGGCCAAAGATTGATCACTGTAAGAAATCTGAATTTAGCTGCTTTTTAGTGTTGTTTTCATTTACATTAAAATAGTCAATATTGTTCTTTTTGTTCTGATTACTTCTACATCAATTCACGTGAATATTCTCTAAATTCTTCATATTGGTCAATTCTTACGGCATAATAGTACTGTTTTATTCATGTACCAATATTTGTCTACAGACAGAATATCTGTAGATATCCACACTGTTTCCAGCTTTAAGTTTGTTTCTTTTGCCACTAGGGAAACATGAAAAGTAGAGTGGTGCAGGTGAGAGAAAGTTGGTCTTGCAATCTGTAAAAACTGGGTTCAAGTCCTGCCTCTGACAGCTACTTAATTTCTTGGGAATTCTCTAGGACTGGATGCTGGATAGCAGGTACCTATCTTCATTGATGGAAATAGTTGACTCACCTGGAATTATTTATACCAATGAAATTACAGGTCCAAGTTTTTAAAAAATCTTGAATTTATTGATCAGTGAACATGTTGTATCCCTCTAGTCTATTAGTGATGATGATGATGATGATGTGATGATGATGATGGTGATGATGATGATGATAATAATGATGCATGCTTTTTGAGGGTATGGGCAGTTTCACTTTTATATTTATATTACCAGGACATTGGACAACACCTGGAACATCATAGATAATGAAAATTGTTGATTGACTCATTTATGAGATATTTTGTAAGATGATGGTTTAAAACTTTTTTTTTGCCAAAATACTTTCTAATTATTCCAGAAGATCTTCTGGGTTTTGAAATTTTATTTGTATTTGTCACATTAATTTCCAAATAAACCCCTCCCCCATCCTTTGCCCAGAGAGATTTCCTTTATATCAAAAAAAGAGGGGGAAAAAAGTAGTTTAGGAAAACTAAACAATATATCAACTGAATCTGACAAAATATATGCATTTACAGATATATGTGTGTATGTGTATACATATATATGTCTATGTGTGTGCATACACACAGATAGACATGTACGTGTGTATTCACACAAACATATGTATTTCTACATCCAAAGTCCTCTCCACCTCTGCAAAGAACGGAGGGAAGTTCATTTTCTTATGTCTTCTTCAGTAGTTTTTTTTTCTTTCCATTTACATTGTTGCAGTCACTATATTTATATAACTTTCCTGATTTTGCTCACTTGACTTTTCATCACTTCATATAAACCTTTCCATGCTTCTCTGAATTCTTTAAATTCACTGCTCTTCAGAGCAAATCACAACCGCCATTTGCTTAGATATTCTCATATCAATGGTCATCTGCTATGTTTATACTTCTTTGCTACTCTAGGGCTTTTATGAATATTTTGACATATATTGGGTGTTTCTTTCTTTGTCCTTTAGAGCTATGTTGACTGAGATTTCTGAAGTCAAAGGGAATGGATATTTTTGTTACTTTCTTAATATTATTCCAAATTATTTTCCGGGAGAGTTGAAGCAATTCACGATTCCACCAAGGTTATATTAGCAGGGCTGTCTTTCTGTAGCCCTTCCAAGATAATTATTCCCTTCTTTTGTATTATTTTTTGTCAGTTTGCTGAGTGAGAATAGGTATTACTGAAAAAAACTATACAATCCCTATGAGAAAATTATTTTTATCAGAGAAAAGATTTTCCACATCAAATGGAAAACTGATTTTAACTCATTTTGGCATAAGGAGTTAACAAACCTATAATATTAAATGTACCTTGCAATCCATGTGTTTCTTGAGAAAGTAGCACCTTGAAAAAAATTATGCTAATAATCATTAAACCAGTGTGAATCTCTTATGTAGAGCAAATTGGCCAGGTAATGTGATCTTGAGGCTATATTGATAACTGGGAGAGGAACAGGCTGAGCCCAATTTTTGTTTTTTTGGGAGTATGCCTCAATTGTTGCCACAGGGAGAAGGGAGACAGAAGGTAATATGCATTTATATGGCACCTACTGTGCACCAGTTGCAGTGCTAAGTGCTTTCATACTGACATAACAACTCTATCTCATAAGAGCTATTATTGTCCCAATTTTAGAGTTAAGAAAATTGAATCAAACAAATAGTTAAGTGTGTTGCTCAGGGACATGCAGCTAGCAAGTGTGTGAGGCTAGGATCTGAACTCAAGTTCTTCTGATTCAAATCCCTGCACTCTATTCACTGAATCACCTCGCTGGGGGAGGAAGTAAGTCTTCTTTGTAGCTTACTATTTTAACCAAATAGTCTTGCTATCTATATGATAAATTTAATTGTTTCTGCTTATGCAAATGTCCTTAATACACACCAAGTTTCAAAGCCTTAATTGATACGTCCTGCTTATAATTCTACTGAGACAACTGCAATTATTTAAATGAATCCATTAGCATGCACACATTAATTGTATAATGGAATTATTTTCAAAATAAATAACCTGGTCAGTTTAGCATTTAAAAATAACAAGGTATATATCCAAATACATAGAGCATATTAAACAATATATTGTTAGGAAAAAAACAAACTTACAGATAATACCAATATTTTATAAAGTTAAATTTGTGAATATTTAACAATTTTTCAAGAATATTATCAAGGCTGAAATGTATCAAGTATAATCTTAAAAGTATACTCAAATACATACCTGTACATGTGAAGAATTTGGACTCACCCACACTAATTTCTACTTTGCTAAGTGAAATTGTCACTTGTAGAAGAGCTGAAAAATATAATTATTAAGCCATGATTAAAATAATGATTTAAATGACATTATTTGAGCAAAATGATTTCCATTATTTGGAAATTCTTCTACAAGATAAACCATAACTTACCTTCCATGTTGAATTACCCCCAAATTTTTTAAAATGACCAATTAGTTCATATTGTAACACTCATCTTAACATTTATTAATTATATTTACTATTTGGTTAAACTGATTTTGTGTCAGAGAATTTGGTTTTGAATCCTGACTTGGCTGTGTATTACAGGTATTACTTTGGACAAGTAGCCTCACTAGGGGTAGCAGCTTTCCCCTTCAGAAAATGAAGGATTTTCACTAGATGATTTCTAGGCTAAGGCTAGCCTCTATCTGATCCCAAGAGAGGGAGGAAGTGAAGTCTATTGAGAAGAATGAGAATTGAGAGAACTAGAGTGAGGACAATAGAGGGTGCAAGAAGAATAACTGTAGTGCTAATGATGGGGTACAGTCTCTGGGAGCCCCCTTGAACTCTCCTTGAATCTTCCCACTTGATTTGGCCTTTGCCTGAGGCCATAAGCCTTCAATTATTGCTAGACCCAAATCTCTGTTACACTTAAACTAGCCTAGCCCACTACTGTCTGTCATCTCCAGGTAGCCTTCAGCTATTTCCCACCCTTAATCTCATTCCTGGAGTCTGATCTCTAGTTACCCCAGTCCCATCAAGATCCTCCTTAGACTCTATCTCAAGACCCTCCCTAAACCCCTCTCTAGTCACCCCAGACTACCTGACCACCTCTCAACCCCTCCTACAGTCTTTCTGTATATAAGATCCATCTTGCCTCCATGAAGGCGCTCAGATTCAATCTGGCTCAGCTTAGATTCAATCTGGCCTGCTGGCATTAGAGTCTCAAAAGCTCGGGTTCCCTAAGAGTCTACCCATCATGGTGAATCTTTAATAAACTTTGTTTTTCTTTGGTTGAGAAGGCTTGAGTCCAATTCATTCAGCAAGACTTGGTGCTTTGTTATTTTGGGGTCTTGAGCACCCCTAAATCCCTAAAAACATATGGTTAACTAATTTCATCATTTTGGTTCCCTGACAGGGAATATTGCTAATCTCAAGTTCTTCTCCAGCCAGTATTGGAGTATATGTAAGCCTCCCCCTCTTCCTTCCCCTTCTCACTCTCCAAGCATTTTGGAGGTGCTTTTCAGGCCTGACCTCAGGTCCCAGTAGGTCAGACAGCTAAGAGCCTGTCTTGTACTCAGCCTGACACTCTCAGGTTCTCAGACCAGTGGTTATGTTTGAGGTCATGAACCTGGGCACACCTTCCGAAGCATAGAGGACAAAGACAGATGACCTATATGGAACCGCATGCCCAATTCTCTCAATTCTCTTGGTGCTAGGGAATTGGGAAAACTTTAGATACCTTTTTGTGGGTTTTCTTGGTCTTGTTTTGTTTTTCGATGCTTACTCCTAGCTTGTCCTTTACTGAGAAAGGGACTTCCAACTCCCATTCCTATAATGGGTCAGTCCTTTTCAATTCCAAAAAATTAGCCTTTGGGTTGTCTTTTACAAAATTGGAAAAAATTTAGTTTCTCTGAAGCACTTAAAAAGAAAAATTTGGTGTTCTTTTGCAACACTGATTCGTCTCAGTATCACTAGAGGGCCATGAAGCACGGCCCATTTTTAGGACTTTATGATATAATGCTCTCTTACAGTTAGAGTTATACTGTCGCAGAGAAGGAAAATGGATAGAAATTTCCTACATGATGGCCTTTGTTGAGCTCTCTCGGAACCCGGTTCTCAGAAAAGATGGTAAGATGCTCATAGCCAGAGCTGCCCCACAAAGGGGCAATGTAGGTCAACAGGATATTTTGGATGACCCCTTTCTTATGGCCAACACAGCTTAATACCACACTGCTAAATCTAATCGAACTTGCAATTCACCAAACTCCATAGGTCTTTTTCAAAACAACTGCTTTTTAACTATGCCTCTTCCATCATATACTTGTAAAGCTGACTTTTTTTAGAGGGGAGGGATGGTATTTCATCTTATTGTATTCAGCCCAATGTTCTAGCCCAGAAGTATCAAATTCACAACCAGACAAAACTCCTAAGTGCGGGGAACCATATTAAAATGAAACTGGGTAACATTTAACAAAATAAATAAAAATACAATATGACATAGAAAATGTTAATTTGTGGTTTTTTATGTCAATATATGGCCCACAGGATGCTTTCTATTTGATTGACACCACTGCTCTCTTCATTCTGTTGTTATGTGAGCTGTCCCTTCCAGTGTGGTGATTTGAAAATTTGATGAGTTAATGATATCATTAACGCCTTTATACAAATCAATGTTAAAAAGAAGGGGTCAAGCTGAGATTCCTGGAGTACTAAACTGGAGAATTTATGCCAAACTGACACTGAACTGGACAACTACTCTTTGTGCATGTTCATCCAATCAGTTGTAAACCCACATGATGATATTGTCATCTAATTCAGGTCTTCATTTTCTCTGCAAGAATAATTTGTGATACATTATGAAAGCTTTGCTAAAATCCATAACATCCCCTTCATCTACTAATTTAGTAATCCTCTCAAAAAAAAGGCAATGGCTTAGGCTGATATAACTTATTCTTGATGAAGACAGACTGATTTTGTAACCACTGCCTCCCTTTCTAGATGTTCAATAACTATTTCTAATAATCCTTTCAAATACCTTCCTAGAAATTGAAGATAAGTTCACTGGCTTATAGCTTTCACACTCTTCAGAGAAAAAAAAATATCAACCAGTTCTGCCTTTTCTCTGTTTTCAGTTATAATCTCTCCATTCTTCTTAAGCAAAAGTCCTATCTCTTCTTTGATACTCTTTTTCTTTCAATATAGCTCAACAATAGTCACCCTTTTCTTTGTCCTTATCTTCCCTCACCAGCCTCAGGTCATTCTCAGCTTAGCATTCCTTATACTAATTTTTACACAATTCTACTACACTGTTATAGTTATCTTACATTACTTGGTCTTGCTTTCATCTTAGCTACAATTTCAGTTCATTGGCATGATTGCTGTGCATCCAGATTGGTTTCTTCAGATAAATCATAGTATTCCTACGCATCACAATTGTCTCCCTTTGTGTCTTCAGAATTTCACTTAGAAAAAACAAAACAATTTTTCAATTAATAAAAATATACCTTTTCCTCCCTTCTCCCCTTTTCCTTGAAAAAGAAAGACAACAAATAATAATAATAATAATAGCAAACATTTATAAAGCACTTACTACGTGCTTGGCACTCTGCTAAGTGCTTTACAATTACTATCTTATTTGGTCCTCACAACAACCCTGGGAGCTAAGTACTATAAGCATAATCAAGCAAAACAAATATCCATATTGACCATTTACCCCAAAATACGTGTATCAGTTTATATACTGAGTCCATCATATTTTTGTCAAGAAGTGGGTAACATGTTTCATCTTAAGTTCTCTGGAATCATGGCTATATATTGCATTGATCAGAGCTCTTAAATCTTTCAAAGAGGTTTGTCTTCGGAATGTTGTTGTTGTTATTCTATTATTTATTGCCTTGGTTATGTTCACTTCACTCTATATTACTTCATTTGTCTTCCCAGATTTTTCTGAAACCACCCTCTCCATTATTTCTTACTTCATAAGTGTATTCTATCATGTTCACATACCATAACTTGTTCATCCATTTCCCCAATTGATGTTAGGTAAGTACTCCCACCCTTTTTTCCAGTTCTTTGTCACTACAAAGAATTGCTACAAATAGTTTTATACAATAAGTCTTCCTCCTTTTATTTCTTTTGATATAAACATAGAGTGATATTACTAGGTCAAAGGGAACAGTTTAATAACATTTGGAATATAGTTGCAAATTACTTTCCACACTGGTTAGACCAGTACCAGTTTTCCCACAGCCCTTCCAATATTTGTCATCTTTTTTTGGGGGAAAACATGGGCAATTTTTTGAGGCTGTTTCTTACTATTTCCCTAAGCTGCAACTGCAATAGAAAAGCTTTGACCTGCTTTGTTCTAACCTCGGCAGATTTGACTGTCCTTAGATACCTGATGGTTGGTCCCTCACAGCAAATGAGTGCTGGATTTAGTGTGAAATTCTATTGGTTTTAGCCCTACTGCAACTCATAACTCCAGACCTCGAGTGATCCATCAGCTTCAGCCTCCCCAGGGAGAAGAAATTAAAGGTGTATGAAACCAGGGCCATTTCTGCAAATCTGATGGGTATGGGGAGAACCTCAAAGTTGCTTTAATCTGAATTTCTCTATTGGTGATTTGGAACATTTTTTCAAATGGCTACTTATAACTAGTATTTCTTCCTTTGAAAACTGCTGGCTAATATCCTTTTGCCATTTACAATGGTAGAGGAAAGGCTCTCATTCTCATAAATTTGAATTAATTCCTTGTGTATCTTAGAAATGAAAATCTGATCAGAGAAATTTACTAGAAATATTTCCCCCCTGTTACCCACCTCTTTTGGCACATAAAGTAGGTGCTTAATAAATTCTTGCTGATTTGTTAACTTTTAGCTTCATTGCTTTGTATAGGATAAGATATTTATGCTTTTTTACATTTGTTTATGTGGTTTTTATGCCCTCAAATAGTGTTAGTTGTAAATTAAATAGTTACATTTTGGAAAGGTATCATAAAGAGTTAAAACTATGTTCACTCCTTTCTATTCCCATTCAGTAACTGCCACAGGTATAGTTTCTCTAACTTTTCTAGGGGAGAACGGAAAGGAATAGGTATTTGTATAGCATATACTATGTGCCAAACACTTTACCAATATTATCACATTTGATCCTCACAATACCCTTGTTAGGTATGTGCAGTTTTTAATCCCCATTTTCTGGTTCAGAAAAATGAGGCAAACAGAAGATAAGTAACTTGCCCACAGATACAGAGCTAGTGAATATCTGAAGTTGGATTTGAACTCAGATCTTTCTGATTCCAGGCCCAGGAATTCCTATTTACCACACTACCTAGCTGCCTCTATGACTCTATTCCAGTCCATAACTTTATTTTTTATAGACTTATTTAGAGCCAAAAGGAGTAAAGTAAGGTATCCTACCCCTATCCCATTGTAGCTTTTTTTGTCTATTTCTCACTGTAAATAATTTAACATTTAGATGTTATGCTGTTCAGTGTATATATGTCTAATATTGAGGTTATTCTCTATGGTACCTTTTAGCTAAATGTAGTTTTGCTATTCATCTCTTTTAATTAAATTCACTTTTGCTCTTGCCTTGTCTGAGTTTTGATTTCTACCTCTGCCTTTTATACTTAAGCTGAAGCACCATGAATTTTACTCCAGGCCATCATTCTAACTGGGTGATTCTGAATGTTTCAAGTATGTTTCTTATAAAGAACTAAACTTCTGGGTCATGTGACCAAGAAATGGGGGACTAGATATTTTCTCTGATCCTTATGATGTCTCAAAATTCTTTAAAACAGAAATTATATGCCAAAAGTAAAACAACTTCAGTCTTCTCCATCAGAAGCATTAAATTTGCAAAACTCCCAGGTGCAACCTGACCCAGATTAAAATGTAATTGGGGAGATGTTTAACAAAAGAAATAAAAATCTAATAATACAGAGAAAATATTGATTTGTGGTTTTCCAAGTGAATATGTAGCCTGCAGGGATCCATTTCTATTTAAATTTGACACCACTCTGTCTAGGACACCAGGAAACCAAAAGATAATAAAATCTGCATAACATGAACTAATGCCTACCTCACACTCATTCAGTATGCTATCATCCACTGGTTACCACTCTTCTGGCAGCATGGCTGCACTAGCCACCTGAATGATGTGCTTGGAAAAAAACACAATCTTGCACCATAGCCCCATCTCCTTTTTCCCGGTAGCAGGAGGTCCAAGTTCCAAACTGCATTCGTTTGCTGTGAATTTGATAGTCAGCACCAAGACAACATTATGTACTGCAAAGGATCTCTGCATGAGAGTCAAGAAGAGGGAAAGGGGCAGGACATGTGTCTGCTCTTAAAACAGAGATCAATTTCACACTCTCACCCTCCTCCCAGAGGCTAGGACATCCAAACTCCATACAACAGAAATCAATCAGGTTGCAATAAAGATCAACACGAGTGTTCTGTTTTATCAGGTCAGAAAATTGAGCAAAAGAGGCATCAGAATGGGACACTATACATCAGTATCTATGTGGCAAACCACTATGGCTGAGAGAAAGAGCCCAGCATCCAGTACCCAGCAAAGGCTGGTTCTGTTCCTTCAAAAGTCACTTGGGGCAATGATCTAGGCTGGAGAACCATGAATTAATCAGCATGGGAGGAAGTTGAAACACTTTGAGATAAAGCCTCCAGGGAAACCACCATCAGAGGAGAGAGCATCATAAAGTGGGCAATAAGAGGAAATAAGGGGGAAAAGACAGAAATCACCAGAGATCTCAAAAAGAAGAAAACCTAAAGATAAACATAAGCATAAACAGATAAACCAGGAGGAAAACATTAACAAAAGAGCTAAAAAGTGAGTTCAGTAATCTATGAATAAATACTGTAAAATGAAGGAAAATGTTTCAGCACTTGATGAGATAGAGGACTAAGTGGATTTTGAGAATATGGAATCACAATTATATTGTTCTTGAGTGGTTTAAAAGAGAAATGAGAATTGTGAGGGAAGAATTTATGGCCTGCAAAGCAGAAATAACTGGCAGAATGGAAAAACTTGAATCTTCAATGGCAAGTCTCACCGTAGAAATAAAAGAGAAAGTAACTGATTGGGAATATAAATACAGAAAGGCAAAGGACAATCTAGAGAGAGAAGCCAAAAGCAATGACATTAAAAGAAAATATGCCCTCTATTCAAGCAAAACATATTGATCTCAAAGACAGGATATATAAAGCGGCCACAGGATTATAGGTCTCCCAGAAAAGCACGTCAAAAAACCTGAACACCACAATGAAGGAAATAATATAAGAAAATTGCCCAGAACTTCAAAGAATCCATAGTTCACCTCTAGAAAATAAACTCAAGGTTGCAAACTATAATAAACAAAAAGGTGAAATTCCATTGATGAAAAATAAATTCTTCAAGCCAAGACAAAGACCTTCAAACGCAAAGGAAAAGAAATTTGGATGACAAGACTCTTCTGCCTCTACTAGAAAATACAAAATGTAATAGAATGAGTTCCAAAGAACAATGGAACACAGGATGCAGTCCAGGGTGACCTATCCTGTAAATCTGAGCTTAACCATAAATGAAAAAAAAGAATGTTTAGTAATAAAGAAGTATTTGAAACATTCTTGAAAGGAAAATCAGATCTGAAGAGATGATTTGCTTCTCAAACACTCTAGACAAACGAATTGCAGACAAGGTTAAAAAATAAGACAACCAAAGAAAGGCACAGCTTTTTATTTTTTTACCAGAGTAACTGGTAAAAATAATTTTTTCCAAATGTACACAAGCAGACAGGGGTGAGGGTCAAGCAGAAGTGATGGTAGATAGGTGAGCCCTATGACAATCTACCCAAAGGCAAACCACTGGTTTGGGTTTTTTGGAGGGGGAACTAAATTACAGAATGGGAAGGTACATGGAAGGGAGGATGGAAGGAAGAGGACAGAGGGCAGTGTGTGATGGGCCTTGGCCTTGGTCAAGTGGAGGGTTAGCAATGAGGGAAAGGTAATTCCTATGGATTCTCAGGAAGAGAAAAACCTGCAAGGAACTGGGTAAGGAGATAAGGTAGAGATTGAAAAGTAAAGGACAAGAAGGAAGGAGAAGGCTTATCCCACTGCTGAATAAATAAAGAGAGATGTTCTGTGAAATAAGATGGGGATATTGTGCTGGATGTGGTATGGAGGATTTGGTGTTTGAAAAGATCACTTATCTTACTTCGGGCAGCTGCACATTCCAGGACATGGTGGGAGGGGTCTGCTATGGGAAGAGAATTCCCAATGATAAATTTACTTGGGGCATGATATAGTCAAAGAAGTCCAAAACAAGTGCAGTTACATGGGAAATGAGATGTCTTCTGTTTTATGGGTGAGTTTATCCTATCACATTTGTAGTAATTATTGTAAAGTGTATTTCGACCCCACCCTTACTCTCCTTTCACATTTAGCATGTTTCTTTTCTTTTTCACTTTTTTGTAATTTTCCCCCCCCAGTTTCTTAAGATCATGAAAACATAACAATACCACCAGTAGGCCCTTTGTCTTTAATTGGACTAAATGAGTCCTGAGGATAAAAGGATTCTGAGGATACAACATATCATCTCCCCCATTATTCCTTAAGTTTGATCACTTATGTTTACTTTTTTATCTTGTTCTTGACTCCTGTGTTTTGTGTTTCAAAATTTCTACCCACTTCTGGTCTTTTTTGTCATGAATGCTTAGAAAACTTTTATTTCATTAAAAATCCATTTTCCTACCTATTGACATTATATCAGTTTGGCTAAGTTATTCTTAGTGAAAAGACTCTATCTTTTACCTTCTGAAATAGCATATTCTATCATATCTCTATTCCTCTTAGGGAAACTATTGACTGTGGCTTCTTGAATGACTTTTAAAAAAGTTTCTGACTGCTTACTGTATTTTTTCCTTTGACCTGGAAGCCCTGCATTATGACTATAATTTCCTGGCATTGTAATTTTGAGATTTCTCTCACTCCACTTTCTGGTTCTAAGAGATCCGGGAAGATTCCTTTTATAATTTCTTGAATTATTGTGTCTAGGCTCTTTTGTTGGTCATTCTTTTCAGCTTCAATGATTCTTAAATGCTTTCTCCTTGATCTCTTTTCCAGATAGTCATTTTTGTTGTAAGATATCTCACTTTTTTCTTTTTCTAAACTTTATTTACTTTATTCTGAACTTAAGAAAAAAATAAGCAGTTCCATAACAGATTAAGATAGAAAAAAGGATGATTGAACATGAAGCTACAAAGCTATTACGTAAAACTTGCTATTCCTTTTAAATACACCCAAGTTCTCATGTAATTTTCTCTTTATTTTCCTTTTTTCTTCCCCTCCTCCCACCCTAGAGATGGCTATCATTAGGCAAAAATATGTACATATATGAAAAATTATTCTATATATACTTCTATTCATCAATTCTTTCTCTGGATACAGATAGTATCTTCCTTCATATGTCCTTTGTAGTTAATTTGGGTATTCATAATAGTCAAAATGACTTATTCACTCAAAAAGACCACAACTTATTCAGCCATTCCCCAAATGACAGCCATCTCCGCAATTTTCAGTTCTTTACCACCACAAAGAAAGCTGCTATAAATAATTTACAACATATAGATTCTTTTCCTTTTTCCCTAATCATCTTGGGTCTGTTTCTGTGGTACTGCTGGGTCAAATGGTATAGCCCATTTAATAACTCTTTGGGCATAAATCCAGATTGTTCTATAAAATGCTTGGATCAGTTCCCAATTCCAACAACAGTGAATTAGTGTACCAATTTGTCCACAACCCCTCCAACATTGGTCAATTTCTCCTTCAATCATTTTAGCTAGTCTGATAGGTGTAAAATGATATCTCAAGGTTGTTTTAATTTGTATTTCTCTAATCAGTAATGATTTAGAGCATTTTTTCATGTGACTATAAATTGTTTTGATTCTTTCACTGGAAAACTTCCTGTTCATATCCTTTGACCATTTATCAATTATGGAATGATTCTTATTCTTATAGATTTGATAAAATTCTTTATATATCTGAGATACGAGACCTTAATCTGAGAATCTTTCTATAAATTTCCACCCCTCCCAATTTTCTGCTTTCCTTCTGATCTTGGTTACATTTAGTCTATTTATACAAAACCTTTTTAATTTAAAGTAATCAAAATTATCCACTTTTACACCTCTCACTGCTCTCTCTCTCTTGTTTATTCATAAATTGTTTGCCTATCTGTAAGTCTGATAGGTAATGTAGTCAATGTTCCTCAAATTTTCTTGTAATCTCTCTCTTTATATCTAGAGTATGCATCTATTTTGACCTTATATTGGTAAATGGTGTAAGATATTAATCTATGCCTAATTTCTGCCCAACTGCTTTCTAGTTTTCCCAAGTTTTTACCAAATAATGAATTCTTATCCCCAAAAGTTAAGTCTAGCCTATCCTCATTTGCTGATGATTTTAGGTAAACACTTTTTTTTTTTATCAATTTAAGGAAAACCCATGTATACCTAGACTTTCAAGTGTTTTTAATAAACATGAATGCTGTACTTTATCAAAAGCTTTTTCTGTGTGTATTGATATTATTTTTTTTTACTTTTATTATTGATATCATTAATTACGTTAGTAGTTTTTCTTATGTTAAACCATCCTTGCATTCCTGGTATAAATCCTGCTTCATCATAATATATAATCTTTGTAATATAATGTTGTAATCTTTTAGCTAGTATTTTGTTTAGGATTTTTGCATCGATTTTCATTAGTTAAATTGTTCTACAATTTACTATTGCTATTTTTATTTTTCCTGGTTTAGGTATCAGTATAATATTTGTTCCATAAGGAGTTTGGTAAGATCCCTTCTTTGTCTACTATTCCCAATAATTCATTTAATGTTGGAATTAGCTGATGTTTAAATGTTTGATAAAATTCACTTGTAAATACTTCTGGTCCTGGTACTTTTTTCTTAGGAAGCACATTTATGGTTTGTTCAATTTCTTTTTCCAAAATAAGTCTATTTAGATATTCTATTTCTTCTTTTGCTAATCTAGGCAATTTATATTTTTGTAAATAGTCTTCCATTTCACTTAAATTGTTAACTTTTTTGGGCACATATTTGGGCAAAATTACTCTTCATAGTTGCTTTAATTTCATCTTCATTAGTGGTATATTTATCATTTTCATTTTTAATACCAGTGATTTGCTTTTCTCTTCTTTTTAAAAATAAAATTAATGAATGGTTTATTTTATTGTTTTTTCATAAAACCAACTCCTAGTTGTATTTAAAATTTAAAGATTTTTTAACATTCAGTTTTATTAATCTCACCTTTAATTTTTAAGATTTCCAATTTAATGTTTGATTGGGTATTTTCAGTTTTGTCCTTTTCTAGTTTTTTTAAGTGCATACCCAATTCATTGATCTGTTCTTTCTCTATTTTACTGATGTAAGCATTCAGAGATATGCATTTTCCTGATCACTGCTTTTGTTCTATCCCATAGGTTTTAATATATTGTGTCATTATCATCCTCTTTAATGAAATTGATCGTCTATGATTTTTTTCTTTAACCTACTTGTTATTTAAGATTAGGTTGTTTAATCTCCAATTAGTTTTTAATCTATCTTTCTGTGATCTCTTATTAAATGTAATTTTTATTGCACTGTGATCTGAAATGGATACTTTTAATATTTCTACTTTTAACTGTAAAATTTTTCTGTCCTAATACATGGTTGATCTTTGTAAAGGTACCATGAACTACTGAGAAAAAGGGATATTCCTTCTATTCCCATTCAATTCTCTATAGATATCTATCATATCTAGTGTATCTAAAGTTCTATTCACTTCATTGACTTGTTTCTTATTTAGTTTTTGGTTAGGTTTATCTAGTTCTGAGAGGGGAAGATTGAAGTCCTTCACTATTATATCATTACTATCTCTCTTGATCTAGAATTCATTTAACTTTTCTTTTAAAATTTCACATTTTCTTCTATTTTAAGTCCTTTCACTTTTATTCAACATTTCTTTTTGTCTTATGGAATCACTAGCTTCTACCTGATCCATTCTAATTTTTAAGAAGTTTATTGATTGGGCAAAGTTCTGTATTTCCTGTGCCAAACTAGTATTTTCCCCAATTCTTCCACAGCTATCATTTTGTTTCTAATCCTTCTATCACTCCATTTTTTAAATCATTTAACATTTTTAAAAAATCGTGCTTAATTTCTTTAAGAATTGTAGTTGAATCCCATGACAAAAACTTTAAACTTTCTCTGAGGCTTTGCTTTGAGATTATTTGTAGTAATTCTTTTCTCTGGGATTTTTTCTTATATGTCCCTATTACTATTATTTACAGTGGATTTTCTTTTTTTTTTTTTTTGCTCATTCTTCCAGCCATACTTCCTTTGCTCACTTTTAGAGGAACTGTTTTGGCCATTTTTAGTCATGTTTTGTGTCCCTGTTAAGTTTTACATTTACTTTCACAAGGTTTTGAGTGGTATGTCATTCAACAATCTCAGGGACAGTTCAGAGTTGGGACCTGCATGCTTTCAGTGCATTACAGCAGACTGATCCAGGACTAAATCTCATTTCTGATCTTTTGGTCTGAGCTCCGCAAATTCCTGACCTAGGGTTGTATTTGAGCAGCACAATATTAGGTTTGCCCCTGTTTCAGGCTCCAGTAAACTGCTGTTGGACAGCCACTGTCAGCTGGAATGCCCTGCAGGTTCACATTATTATCTGTGTTATCTACCCTAGGTATTCTTCTGGAGGCTTTAGATATGGCTGGAGTGCTGGAGTGTGGCTCACTTCTGTACTTCTTCATTGCTCAATACACAACTTAAGGCCCAAAATTGCTTCTCGCCCTGTGTAACAACAATGTTGCTTGTAGCTACTGTGGCTGTGTAAGACCAACAGCACCAGCACACAGGAGGGCTGCTAGCTTTCCTAAGAAAAGCAACTTTAAGAGGTTAACAATCTCACTTTAATTAAACATACATATATCATTCACTTAGTTCAGGAGAAAAAGTCAACACACTGAACTTCAGAGAAAATACAAACAGAAATTACAAACAGAGAGAATATAAACAGATCCACAGACAGGTTTCTGTCTGATCATAGCATAAATAGTTACTAGAGAGAGAGAAGTGCCAACATTTGGATTTTCAAAGCCAGGGGGGCTCCTTGATGGCTACCCGGAGTCTCCATGCCAACACTCTTCCAATGAGTATGCCCCCCCAAAGCAAAACCCTAACCTCTGAATATGTATACCCTTCTTCAGCGTCAGAGGGCGTCACAACCATGCAACTCAAATTCATGTGACCTAAGCCTTCCTGTGACTTAAGCAGGTCATCAAAGACTCTGGTTTCAATCAAAGACTCCTGACTGAACCAAAGACAAGACTCAATCAAAGGTACTTCATTGCCTTAGTGCTGAGAAGCACTCCAGAACAAAAAACAAAGGCAAAAAGTCCCACCCTGCTTGCCATCACACTCTGGACTGCTAGGAACCTTCTTCAGTCCTTGCTAGTTCTGTAACTTACCTCTGGGATGTGAGTAACAGAACCATCAGATGATAGCTATTCCTGTTTATTGCAAAAAAAAAAAAAAAAGACCAGGCCACTCTGATGGATCTTGATTTTGTTTTGTTTTGCCCCAGACACCTACAGGGCAGGCCCCTAGTTTAGGCCCTACACTAGCATACTCTGTGATAGACTTCTGGCTAGACTCCATCCCCAGTGTATGCTAATCTTACTGTCTGAATCTCTGTACTGACTTGAGTTGGAAAAATAATTCACTGCAATTTTTTCTTGTATGTGCTGATGAGCACTTGACAGTGCATTTTTTTCTTTTTTGAAAAAATAAATTTTTATTGATGTCTTCTGTTTTCAAAATCATTGTCATCTCCATTTTTCTTTCCCTATCCTTTTCTGAGGGCCATCCCATATAACAAATAGCATTTTTTAATGAGAAAAAATAACCCACCATGATTGGTTGGTACCAAAGATCTCAGAAGAAAAAAAACTGTTAAACACCAAAGCACAAGCAGATGAAACACCAGGAAAGCTACTAAAAAGAGAAGGTGAATAATAAAACACCTAAATGACTGTGAAAGTCTAAATATTGCAAGGCAAATGAATTAAATTAGTATCTAATAAAACACCAAACCCTGCAAGTTCTCAAGGGACTAGGGATAAATCAGAAATTTGAGGAGAATTTTTGTTGTTTTTGTTCAGTTGTTTTTCAGTCCTGTCCTACTCTTCATGACACCATTTGGGGGTTTCTTGGCGGATATATCAGAGTGGCTTGCTACTTCCTTCTCCAGCTCACTTTATAGATGAAGAAACTGAGGCAAATGGGGTTAAGTGACTTATCTAGGATCACATAGCTAGGAAGTGTCTGAGTTCATATTTGAATTCATGGAGTCTTCCAGACTCTCTCCACTGTACCATGTAGCTATTCCAGAAGAATTTAGACTAATTAAGAAGAATTCAGATAAGAACAAATGCAGCAGAAATCACCAGAACAGAAAATAATCCACAGGGAAAGAGTATCTCCAAAGAAGTGAGAAATAAGAGACTAAGAATACAAATCTAGAAATCTACTGCAGTGAAAGAAATAATAGAAGAAAACTGCTCAGAACCTGTGAATACGGAAATAGAGCACTAATCAAAAGAACCCAAATATCACCTCCAAGAAAACAACAACAGCAGCAGGGACAACCACAATAGAAGCAATGTTTGAAACTACAAGGCATGGGGTGGGAGAGAAAGAAAGGAAATAAGCATTATGTAGCACTTACTATATACTAGGCACTACGCTAAATGCTTTACAAATATTATCTCATTTGATATTCATGACAACCCTGTGACACAAGTTCTGTTATCTTTATTTTATAGTTGAGAAAACCGAGGCAAAGAGAGGTTAAGTGACTTGCCCAGAGTCAAACAATATGTGTCTGAGGGCTAGATATGAACCCAGGACTTCCTGAGAGAAGAAGGCTCAGTGCTGCCTCAGTTAAATTTATTAGTTAAGTTTAATAATTCCAATGGCAAACAGAATTTTCAAGCAACCAGAAAAAGATCTGCAAAAGCAAAAGACAAAACAAGATTCTGCACCCAGTGGAAACTGCAGAACTAAATATTCTGAAAAATACGGGAGCTCAAGATGCAAATCAAGATGGTATATTGTACAAACCTGAGTACAATCATAAATGATAAAAGATGAATATTCAATAAAAAGAGGTATATTAAGGATTTCTGGGTGAAAAACCAGTTCAACTTACAATCAAAAGAAACATAAGAAAAAAATTAATATAATTACTAAGCAAACATCAAATTATCCAATAAATTAACTCATCTACAAAGATTATTAAAAGAAAAATACAATAACTAGAAAGACATTTATTGGCTTAAAAAATAAACAAGAACAGAATGATCCTTAAGATATTTCTTTCTGAAAATACACAAGGAGATAAAGAGGAAAGCAGAATTTAAATAAATAGAAGAAATGATGGTGGAGGAACAGGTCTGAAACACAATGAACTAAACCCCATAACTCCATTTATAAATAAATCAGTGTATTTTGTGGAACTAAGTTACAGACCAAAAGTTTACACAAAAAGGGTTAAGGAAGATGGAGATAGAGGAGAATGAGTAACATATCCTAATTAAGTCCTTAGACAAAGAAGGGAAAGTATAGGGAAATAGATGAGGTGATAAAGATAGAGAAAAGAAATGGGAAATTGTTAACTCAATGGGGAGGGTGGATCCCACTAAAGAGTACTCCCATGATGGGGGAAGATGGTTACAAATTCTTTTTTTTCCATATAATTTTGTTGGGTTTTTTTTTCAGTTTTAACATTTTTTTATATAATTTTGAATTTCAAATTCTTTCTCCCTTCCTCCCTTTTTTCTCCCCCCCTCAAAATAGCAAGCAATTAGAAATAGGTTATACATGTGCAATCATGTTAACATGTTTCCACATCAGTCAAGTTGTGAAAGAAGAAGCAGAACAAAAGGGAAAAGCCAAAAAACCAAAAAACAAAAGTGAAAATAGTATGCTTTAATCTGTATTCAGACTCCATAGTTCTTTCTCTGGATGTGGATAGCATTTTCTATCATGAATCTTTTGTAATTGTCTTGGATCATTGTATTGCTGAGAAGAGCTGAGTCAAGCATAGTTGATCATCACACAATGTTGCTGTTACTGTGTACAACGTTCTCTTGGTTCTACTCATTTCACTCAGCATCAGTTCATGTAAGTCTTTCCAGGTCTTTCTGAACTACTCCTGCTCATTGTTTCTTATAGTACAACAGTATTCCATTACAATCATATACCACAACTTGTTCAGTCATTCCCCAACTGATGAGCATTCCCTCAGCTTCCAATTCTCTGCCACCACAGAAAAAGCTGCTACAAATACTTCTGTATATGTAGGTCCTTTCCCCTTTTTATGATTTCTTTGGGATACAGACTTAAGAGTGGTATTGCTACATCAAAGAGTATGCACAGTTTAATTGCCCTTTGTGCATAGTTGCAAATTGCTCTCCATAATGGTTGGATCAGTTCAAACCCCACCAACAATGCATGAGCGTCCCAATTTTCCCATACCTCCTCCAACGTTTATCATTTTCTTTTTCTCTCATGTTAGCCAATCTGATATGTATGAGGTGGCACTTCAGAGGTGTTTTAATTTTCATTTCTCTAATCAATAGGATTTAGGGCATTTTTTTCATATGATTATAGATAGCTTTAATTTCTGTCTAAATCATGTACCCATATTGGACCGAATTTTGGTATATGTTGTGAGATACTGTGATCACCACTGCAAAGAGTGATAGTTTTGTTTCTTCATTGCCTAATATAATTCCTTCAACTTCTTTTCCTTCTCTTTTTGCTAAAACTAACATTTCTAGTACAATAATGAATAAGAATGGTGATAATAGGCATCCTTGTTTCACCCCCGATCTTATTGGGAAGGCTTCTAGCTTACCCCATTACAGATAAAGCTTGTTGATAGTTTTAAATATCATTTTAAGGAAAGCTCCATTTATTCCTATGCTCTCTGGTGTTTTAATAGAAATGGGTGCTGTATTTTGTCAAGCTTTTTCTGCATCTATTGAGATATATGATTTCTGTTGGTTTTGTTATTGATGTGGTCAGCTGTGCTGATAGCTTTCCTAATACTGAACCAGCCGTGCATTCCTGGAACAAATCCCACCCAGTCATAGTGTATTATCCTGGGGATAAGTTGCTGCAATCTCATTGCTAATATTTTATTATTATTATTTATTATTATTCACTGAGAAGAAAGTATATCCCTTTCTATGCCCATTCAATTTTCTCCAGAGGTCTATCATATCTAATGTTTCTAAAATTCTATCACCTCTTTTAACTTCTTTCTTGTTTATTTGGTGGCTAGATTTGTTTAGTTCTGAGAGGGGGAGTTTGAGGTCTCACAATAGTATAGTTTTTCTATATATTTCTTCCTGTAAGTCACTTTACTTCTGCTCCAAGAATCTGGATGTTGTGCCACTTGGTGCATATATGTTTAGCATTGATATTACTTCATTGTCCATGGAAACTTTTAGCAAGATGCAGTTTCCTCCCTTATCTCTTTTAATTAGATCTATTCTTGCTTTTGCTTTGTCCAAAATCAGGACTGCTACACTTGTTATTTTTTACTTTAGCTGAAACATAATACATTCTGCTCCAGCCTTTACTTTTACTCTTTGTGTCTCTCTCTGCTTCTAATGCATTTCTTGTAAACAACATATTGTAGGATTCTGGGTTTTAATCCACTCTGCTAGCCACTTATGTTTTATGAGAGCGTTCATCCCACTCATACTCACAGTTATGATTACTAATTGTGTATTTCCCTCCATCCTATTTTCCCCTCTTTTATACTTTTCTCTCCTTTCATCCTGTCCCTCCTCACCAGTGTTTTGCTTCTGACTAAAGCCTTCCCCAAATATGCCCTTCCATCAGACCCCTCTTCCTCTCCTTCTTCTGCCCTCCCTTCTATCACTCTCTCCACTTCTTCCTACCCCTTTTCTGTACTACTTTCTCTAGGGTAAGATAGATTTCTCTACTCAACTGAATGAATGTTATTCCCTCTTTGAGCCAAATCCAATGAGAGCAAGGTTCAAACAATACTTACCCCCTCCCTTCTTTCCTTTTACTGTAATAAGTCTTTCATGCCTCTTTATGTGATATAATTTACCCCAGTCTGCCTCCCCATTTTCTGTTCTCCCAGTACAATCCTTTTTTAACCCCTTAACTAATTTTTGTATATCATCACCTCAAATTCAATTTATATCCACACCCTATAAATATACTCCTTCTAACGGCCCTAACAGAGATACAGTTCTTAAGAGTTACAAGTATCATCTTCCCATTTAGGGATGAAAACAGTTTAACCTTATTGAATACCATGTTGTCGTTTTTTCTTTCCTGTTTACCTTTTATGATTCTCTTGAGTTCTATTTGAAGACTGAATTTTCTGTTCAGTTCTGGTCTTTTCATCAGGAAAGCTTGAAAGTTCCCATATTTCACTGAATGTCCATCTTTTTCCCTGAAAGATTATGCTAAATTTTGCTGGATAGTTGATTTTTGGTTGTAATGCAAGCTTCTCTGTCTTCTGGAATATCATATCCCATATTTCCATCCAATTCTTTCATAAAGAAGTAGCTATGTCCTGTGTAATCCTGACTGTGGCTCCTTGATACTTGAATTGTTTCTTTCTGGCTGCTTGCGGTATCTCCTCCTTGACCTGATAGCTCTGGAATTTGCCTACAATATTCCCTGGAGTTTTCCTTTTGGGATCTCTTTCAGGAGGCCATCAGTGGATTCTTTCAATCATTATTTTACCCTCTGGTTCTAGGATATTAGGGCAGTTTGCTATCCAGGATCTTTTTGATTATGACTTTTAGGTATCCCAGTAATTCTTAAATCTCTCTTGCATCTATTTTCTAGGTCAGTTGTTTTTCCAGTGAAGTATTTATTTTACATTGTCTTCTATTTTTTCATTCTTTTGATTTTATTGGACTGATTCTTGATGTCTCATAGAGGTATTAGCTTCCACTTGCCCAATTCTGATATTTAAGGGAGTCTTTTCTTCAGTTAATTTTTATACCTCCTTTTCCATTTGGCCAATTCTATTTTTTAAGGAGTTTAGTCAATTTTTGTGCTTCCTTTTCTAAACTGCTAACTATTTTTTCATAATTCTCCTGCATAACTCTCATTTATTTTCCCAATTTTTCTTCTGCACTCTTGATTTTTAAAATCCTTTTTAAACTCTTCAAAGATGACTTTTTGGGCTTGAAACCAATTCATATTCCCCTTTGAGGATTCACACATAGGCACATTGTTTTCCTCTTCTGAGTTTGTCTTTTGATCTTCCCTCTCACCATAGTAGTTTTCTATGGTCAGGGCTCTTTTTTGTTTTTTGCTCATTTTAAAAATTTGAGCTCTGCTTCTGGGTTATCAGGGGTATTGTCCCAAGCTTCTTGCACTGGAAGCCAGAGACCTGGTCACTGGCTTTCTCTGCCAAGGCCTCTGGGGCTGGTGGCTTGCCCACTGTCTGAAGGTGGCCCAGTCTAGTCACATTTGTTGTTGCCTATGTTCCAGGGCTAGCAATTTGCCTTCTGTGCTGTGGTTGGAGGCCTCACAGTTGGCCTCTTCTGTCACTGGCCTGCTGAGTCAGAACTGTGGGGTCTCGGTTGCTGATCTGTGCTGTGGCTACAAGCCTCCTGTTGCCTTGCCTAGACATTGCCTTCGCTGGGTTATGCTCCGCTTTTACCCAAGTGAGACAGACCTTTCCTGAAATCTCTCTAATTTATCTTGTGCTGGAAAATTGTTTCACTTTATTTTTTTGTGGATTTTGTCACTCCAAAATTCTTAGAGGCTTGATTTAACATTGTTTCCAAGGGAAACTAGGGAGAGCTCAGGCCACTTCCTGGCTTCTCTCTACCATCTTGGCTCTGGCACCTATATATTCTTTGATGGTAGATGGAATCTTACATTGGATCTAATCTGTAAGGATTTGATGCTCAGAAAGTCCACCTTTTATTTGAGCGAGTACTGTGACATCAGGAACAACATCCTCTTTCAGAGCTCCTGGGGGCAACTAACATCAAAAGGAAGGAGAAGACCAAGACCCAGAGAGAAGACTATATGGCAAATGGAAAGAAAAATTATCATGTGGAAGACTGGGGCATAGAACTAGATTGCACAATCTGGGATAGAAGGAAATGTCTACCATGAGGTAGAATCTTCTATCTTCTATCTTTGTTACCTCTCTCAAGGACTAATAAAACAAGGGAGAAGAGAAGAAGAAGAATGAAATAACTAAATAAAAAGAAAAAAAAAGAATCAGTAAATTTAATAAAATTCTAAGTCAACAGATGACAAATTGGGGGAAGAGAGTTTGAGAATAAGAGAAAGAGAGGCTATGGATGTATTGAGGCAACAGCAGCAGCAGGAAGTTCCAGCAGCTGCTTCCAGAGCTCCAATGGCAGCTTCTTCCAGCCCCAGGCCCACATGGTGGGAGGAATCAAGTGGCAGATCAGAGAAGGAATGCAGGGAGAGCTTTGCTGGCATAGAGGCAGGGTTCTCTTGCTTGGCCCTCCTTGGATCTGGGTCATGGTTCTGGCTGGTGATTCTTGGGGGAGGAAAAGTGCTGGTTTGACAGAGCTTATGGTAACTGTGGAGAGAGAGTCCTCCTGGTAGATACACAGTAGAAAGGAGTGCTTGTACTCACAGACCTGAGCACAGGCCAGGAGAGGAGTATTATACCACCTTAGAATAGAAGTATCTCTGAAAACAGCAGGGCAAGACCCCTGAAGCTTGGGACAAAGTACTCTCCACTCTGAAAGCAGTCATATCCTGACAAAAAGCTCAAGGGTCAAGTAGTTGTCTGGGAACATGAGCAAGCAGCATAAAAGGACTTGGACTCAGACTACAGAATCTTTTTTGGTGACAAAGAAGATCAAAACATACAGCCAGAATAAGGCAACAAAGTCAGAGCCCACATCAAAAGCCTCCAACAAAAATATGAATCGGTCTCAGGCCATGGAGGAGCTCAAAAAGGATCTGTAAAATCAGGTAAGAGAAGTAGAGAAAAAACTGGGAAGAGAAACGAG
>CM053622.1:510797791-510823894 GCA_028646595.1 Phalanger gymnotis
ATAGATCCAGGAGAGATAATTTAAAAATTATTGGACTACCTGAAAGCCATGATCAAAAAAAGAGCCTAGACATCATCCTTCAAGAAATTATCAAGGAAAACTGCCCTGATATTCTACAGCCAGGGGGTAAAATAGAAATTGAAAGAATCCACCAATCGCCTCTTGAAAAAGATCCCCAAAAGAAAACTCCTAGGAATATTGTAGCCAAATTCCAGAGTTCTGGTCAAGGAGAAAATATTTCAAGCAGCCATAAAGAAACAATTTGAGTATTGTGGAAACACAATCAGGATAACACAAGATCTAGCAGCTTCAACATTAAGGGATCAAAGGAGCTTGGATTAAAACAAAGAATCACCTACCCAGCAAGACTGAGTATAATACTCCAGGGCAAAATATGGACTTTCAATAAAACAGAGGATTTTCAAGCTTTCTCAATGAAAAGACCAGAGCTGAATAGAAAATTTGACTTTCAAATACAAGAATCAAGAGAAACATGAAAAGGTAAACAGAAAAGAGAACTCATAAGGGACTTACTAAAGTTGAACTGCTTTGTTTGCATTCCTACATGGAAAGATGATATTTGTAATGCATGAAACCTTTCTCAGTATTAGGGTAGTTGAAGGGACTATACATATATATAGACAGAGGGCACAGGGTGAGTTGAATATGAAGAGATGATATCTAAAAAAATGAAATAAAGTTAAGGGGTGAGAGAGGAATATATTGGGAGCAAGAGAAAGGGAGAGATAGAATGGGGTAAATTATCTCACATAAAAGTGGCAAGAAAAGCAGTTCTATTGGAAGGGAAGAGGGGGCAGGTGAAAGGGAATGAGTGAATCTTACTCTCATCAGATTTGACTTAAAGAGAATAGACTTAAATAACATACACACTCAACTGGGCATCTTACCCCACAGGAAAGTAGGGGGAAGGGAATTAAAAAAAGGGGATGACAAAAAGGAGGGCAGATCAGGGTAGGAGGTAATCAAAAGCAAACACTTTTGAAAAGGGACAGGGTCAAGGGAGGAAACTGAATAAAAGGGGACAGGATAGGATGGAGGGAAATACAGTTAGTCTTTCACAACATGACTGTTATGGAACTGTTTTGCATAATGATACATGTGTGGCCTATGTTGAATTGCTTGCCTTCTCAATGAGTGTGAGTGGGGAGGGAAGAAGGAAGAGAATTCGGAACTCAAAGTTCTAAAAACAAATGTTCAAAAAAGTTGTTTTTAAATGCAACTGGGAAATAAGATATACAGGCAAGGAGGTATAGAAATCTATCTTGCCCTACACAAAAGTAAGGGGAAAGAAGATAAGGGCTGGGGGGAGTGGGGTGACAGAAGGGAGGGCAGACTGGGGAAAGGGCAATCAGAATATATGCCATCTTGGGGTAGGGGGGATGGTAGAAATGGGAAGGAAATTTGTAACTCAAAATCTTATAGAAATCAATGTTGAAAACTAAAAATATTAAAAAATAAAATTTCCAAAACAAAAAAAGGAAAGAGATGCTATGGAAATAGAGTTGCCTTAAAGTAGTTTGATCAAAACTACTCATAGAGATTAAGCACTAACTTAAAAGAGGAAGAACAAGAAAAAAAATCCTAATTCAGAAAAAAGAATACTAGAGAAACAGGTAGAAGAAAATGTAAATCCAACTCTCATAACTTTAAATGTGAACTGATTAATCAGTAAAATACAATGAAGGAACATGACAGATTGGATAAGAAAAGAAAACCTCGAAATTTACTGATTATAAGAAACATAAGTAAAAAGTAAAGACATATTCAAATAAAGGGGAGGGAGAAATATAATTTACTATTCATCAAGTAAATCCAAAAAAAGCAGGAACTGCAATCATGTTATGAGACAAATCAAACAGAAATATTCACAATATAAACAGAAATTAAAAAGGAAATTACATTATGCTAAAAAGAGCCAAACAACAAATCACTATCAAACCACCATCAAATACATATTCATTAAATGTCACAGTATCTAAATCCATAAAGCAAAAAAAAAAAAACAACTGAATTGCATGTTAGAAAGTAATACAATAACAGTAGGAAACTTTGTTACTTTCTCAGAGTTAAAAAAATTTTTTTGTGGAAGGATAAACAAAAGGGAAAACATAGAAATGAACATATTGTTGGAGAAATCAGAGCTAAACGCCTTATGGCTCCTTTTGAATGAGACCACTAAAGAGTACACACATTTCTCAGCACCACATGAAACTTTTACATAAACTGGCTGAGAAATATTTAAAACAGTAATTTCATCTTTTTGGGACCATAATACAATAAAAATATTAATTAGGGAGAACAAACAAAAAAAAGAGACCTAAATGGAGATTTAATAATGAAATCTTCAATGGTGAGTGTGCATCAATGAACAAATCATTAAAAACAATTAATAATTATGTGAATTATAATACTAATTAGAATTCAAAATAACGTACTGAAATTTCTGAGATGCAGCTAAAGCAGTCCTCTAAAGAAAAACAATATCTCTAAAAACATACATTAGCAAGACAGAAAGATTAATGAATTAAATATACATTTAAAACAATTAGAAACCCAACACAAACCAACAGAAAATAAGCATGATCTTGAAAATTGAGGACGTATAGATACATTGGAAACCAAAAGGACTATAGAAATGATAAAACTAAAATCTGGTTCTTTGAAGACTTAAAACTTGATAAATCTGACTAAAAAGTACAGGGCTCCCCAAACTGCCCAAATCAACAAATTAGCAAATGAACAAAGGAAATTCACAACAAAACAAAAAGAAAGAATTATCAGAACCTAATTTCCATAGTTACAGATACAAAACCCTGAGAACAACAAAAAAAGAAGATTGCTTTAACAAATATAAAATATCCAACAGGATATCAAATACTGATTTTTAAACTATGCAATACCATAAAAGGAACTAGAAGTAGAAATAAAGTAACTACCAAAGAAAAACTTCTAGTTTTGACAAATATACAGGAAAATTGAATAAGACCTTTTAAAAGAAAATCAATGCCAATACTACTATCCTCAAAAACTGAGGAGGAAAACACTATATTAAACAAATACCCTTTATTGGACATACAGAGTCCAAGTAGCTAAACCAGGGAAAGATGAAGCAAAAATTAAAACTATAGGCCAGTATCATTAATAAATGTAAATTCATTTTAAAAAATCCTGTCAAACAGACAACTTACTCAAGAAAGCACTCATTATGACCAAGTTGGATTTGTACTAGGGTTACAAGGATGCCTCAACATTAGGAAAACAATCAAAACATTTAATCATATTAAAAACAAAGATATCTGAAACCACATGATTATCTAGCTATATGCAGGAGGAAAAAAACTTTTTGGCAAAAACTACCATGGATACCCCTCTCCTTATCCAACATATGTTAGACTAGTTTTCCTGTGAAAAGGTAAAAAAGCTGTGTCTGAAATTTGACTGGTCCAGGGTCAAAGCCTTAACCTTCACCTCTCTTGATGTATCTTCCTGGATACCTAAATGCATGCAAATGCCCACTGACATGGAGTCAGAACAATTCAGACTTGGTAGATATCTCAGGTCATTCAAATTATAATGCCCCGTCCTGCTAACCACACACATTTCCATATGGCAACAAGAGGGAAGTAGGTGCTGCATCTTTACCCAAGTGAGTTATATCCTTGGTATACTACAGCTAAACAACCTCCACTGCTGAATGACCTACTAGTGGTTCATTTTGTTCCAACATCAAGCCTGAAGAAACAGGGTGCTGGCCTGAATCGAGCCCACTCCTATCATTCAGTATGAATGGAAATTAGGATAAGATGGTCCTATGGTTCGTATCACAGGTGAAGTGGGGGAAAGGTGTTGTAAATATGGAAGGTGGGGTGATCAGATTTGGTGCTCCATGGAGAATACTCTCAATGGCACAGGGAGCATGGTCTTGTTCATGTAGGGCAATTAGCTCATCAAATACTGAAGGAAATGTTAAGGGAGGGTAAAGAAAGTGCTAAGTTGTGCACTAGTCATTGTTGACTACCTTACAAAAACTGCATGGTCAGTACAACGGAATTTAAAGTGAACTAGCCTAGCACATTCAGCAACTAGAAACAGCTCCTACCTGTTAAGGACTATGCAACAAAAGCTAATGGGTCAATGAATGGAGCTGGTAACCAAACAGGAAAGGGGAGCTCTGCTAATGAGGGTGTGGACCAATAGCCAAAGAACCCATCATACTTGGGGATGGAAGTATGATCTCTAATCCAGAGGTATCACTTTAGCCTGCTGAGATTAATGTCATAAGATAGGAGAATGAAAGAATAAGTGAAGAAGAGATTCGGGTAGATTTCTGGGTCATATGACCAACAAGCCAGTGGACTAAACATTTTCTCCAATCATTACCATTTTTAAACCTTTCCTAAATTAGAATTATGTACCAAAAAACCTCATGCCTCTACATAATGAATCTCTTTTTAAAACTGGGGAATTGGAGGGGGAGGGAGTGTCAGATGTGCCAAGCACCAAACATCATAAAAATGAAAGTGATTATATTTTTATAGACAGAAAAAGACTTATTATTGATATGAGAGTCATTCATAAACCAGTTGTTTCTGTACAGTAAGACCACCAACCTGTTAAAAGCAAAAGTCAGAATTAATTGAAATGTAGAAGAATAATAAAGAGAAAAGTCTATGGATAGCATGCAATAATTAAATCCTGAATAAACAAAGTAATTAACAACGAAAAAGGGTAATGGATAGCAGAAATCACATCAACATTGATTGCAATCATTAGATACGTAGGTTTAACCAATATAAATCAGTTGCCATAAGGAGGAGGGCAAATAATCTTCAAAAAACTCCTTAGGAAAGATTTTAGTTTCCTACTCACTGAGAAGAAAAATGGTAGCCAAATGCAATAGAAAATATATCTATTTGCTTGAGAAGGCTTTATGGATGATTATGAGCAGCATCACCTCATAAAGCAGTACAGAGTAAACAGAAAATTCAGCAATAGATCCAACTTTAATGAAGACAGTGGAAAGAAGAAAATAAGCAGAAGAAAAAAAGATAAGTGAAGACACAGAGAGGGAACAACCTGCAAAAGCTCTATTAAAAAACCACAACTTTTCTTAACTAAGGACACTAGAACTGCCCCCATCTTGCCTCTAACATCAAAATCATGAATATGTTTAAAGAGGAAGCAGAATTGTACAAAAGAGAACAAAGATAGGAAAAGTAACTAGATTCAATCAAATGTACATAAAGAAGATCCATGTTGGAAGTGACAAAATTGGGAGAGATGGATTCACAAAGTATCTTAACGAAGAGGAGATAAAGGTAAAGACAAAAATCTTGGACCTTATTACTTACTACTGGAAAAAAGGCAACCAAGAGAATATTAACAGCTGTGGACCTATATTCCTGTTTTAGCATCTAAACAAAAACTTTTTGACTCACCTATACATGCATCAGGAGTATCCTTGATGAGGGTACTAGTAGGGAACAGGCAGCTTTTTGAATGCAATATTCTACAATGGACCACATCTTTACCATCATGCAGTTCACTGAAAGAAGTAGAGAATAGAAGGAGTCACTGTGCTTTTTGTTTCTTGATTATGAAAGCAAAAAAAAAACCATCTGACTTGATAGAGCACAATTTGCCTAACATATACCTAAAAGGCTTTCTTCTAACAAGATATTTGCTAGCCATAGGTCAAAGTTATTCATGATAACTTTGAAAAATGTGATACTAGATAATCTTCTTCACTGACCCTTTGCTCACTGGATAAGGTAACAAAATATAGAGATTGTTGCTTTTCCAAGGGTTTTTGCTGCTTCGATTAAGGAGATGCAGCTCAGAATCAAAGTTCCTTATGGATAGAGAAGTCCTTGGGATATCCCATTTTGTGGAAATCATTGTGATAGTTACATTAAGAACCAGAATGTAGCGTTTTCTTCTGGAACATATCTGTAACTCCTCAAAAGAGCTCGTTCTGACTGTCTAACACACTAAAGACAAAATGGATAAAGAATGTCTAAAGTGGATTATGGGCCACTTGTAGAATTTTGCATAAAAATTTGGTAGGCAGGTGGCAGAGAAGTCCAAATTCAAGTCATGCCTCAGACACTTAATTGGTTAATTTTCTCAGCCTCAGGTTCTGCATTTGTGATACAGAGATACTAAAAGCACCTACCTCACAAGGTTGTTGCGTGGACCAAATAAGATAACATGAAAATCACTTTGCAAATCTTAAAGCGTTATATAAATGTAGCTATTATTGAATCTGGAACAAGTTGGGCACAGAATAAGCTAGATACTGGATTGCCTTCAAAAAAATGAAAAACAACTTTAATAAACCCAAGTTTCTCCAGGAAAGAAAGGCCCACCTTTTTAATATTCACATTCCAATGGTGTTGCTATGTGGCTGAGAGACAACGAACCCCACCACAAGCTCCCAGGAACTGAAAATAAATATCACATGGAGAGCTGTGGGAAGGCTCAGGGTAGGTGTGAGTGGGTTGCATCATAACCAATATAGAACTTCAAGTAAGAACTGGAATAAAAACTGGCATCAGGGTCTGTCATCAGTATGACAGGAAAAGAAAGACTGGACAGCTCATGCGTAAGGTGAAGGATGAGAGGCGGACAGTGAGAGGGCTCTACTGATGACCTCACACCATCAGGAGAAAATAAATAAGGCACAGTGGGTGGACTCTTTTTGTGAACTTAGAGGAATATATAAACAAAGTCTCACAGGATAGGCAGGGATAGATGAGGCTGGATCTGTCCCATGGATCCATTTAAGGACAGCAGACGATGCCTGGCTTTTCTTCTCCTCTATCAAAAAATTGAGGAGAAAGTGGTCACCTATAAACCATTTCCTCATTTTTAGGAGAATCAGATTCAAGACAGAATTTCTTCTTGTTTCTTCTGTGCCTTTTAAAGGAATTATCATCAAGGTTAAGTATAAAAAAACTATTAGCTCCTCTGTATTTGGTAGAGAGAGTGTGTGTCAGCAGATGTCCTGGGGAATCAATGGAATATCCTGGCATGATTATACTATAGTTTTTTTTTGTGCCAGACCTGTGATCTGTTTGGCAAATTCTGCCTTAGTTTCTTCTTTCTAATCAAGTGGTATATTTTATCTATTCAATGTGGTATATTCCAAAGACAAAAATAACTTCTGATTCTCATCCATTCTCATCACTCAAATGCCCTCCAAGTTCTTCTGTCTTGGTTCCTAGATTTACTCATGAGTATACCTATATAGGAGGCAGCTAGGTGGTACAGTGGATAGAGTGCTGGGCTTGCAGTCAGGAAGACCTGAGTTCAAATCCAGCATCATACACTTACTAGCTGTCCAACCTTGGCAAGTCATTTAATCTCTGTTTGCCTTAATCCACTGGAGAAGGAATGGCAAACCGTTCCATTATCTTTGCCAAGAAAATCTCATGGACAACATTGGCATACTATGGTCCATGGGCTCACAAAGAGTCAGAAATGACTGAACAACATACCTACATACCAAAGAAAACTATATTGAAATCATCAATCCACAATGTTGTACCCCATCCCTTCTGTGCTTTTTAGTCTAAACTGGCAATTATCTATTCAGTTTCAGATCATTTTCCTCTAGCTGATCCAGCATTTTCATCAGTCTCTCCTCATATTCTTCTAGGACCTTTCTACAGATAGGGTAGATTAACATTTTCAGGTAGTTCGTGTCTGCAATTACTTTCTCTATCAGTCACTGGAAATTGGAAGATGCCCCCATGATGCCTTGGGGAATATGTTCAACTGGTAAAAACCCTTCTAGGCAGATAAAAGCCATCTTTTTCTTGTTTTCCTCTGCCACAGGCATCTAGCTACTGTGTAATTCCAATACTGAGAATCACTTTCTTTCCTCATTCCTTCTCCTACTCACCAGTAAACGGTTCAGAGCATCTTGAATTATTGTCATGGTAATCTGGTTTACTTTGGTCTTTTATTCAAAGTTCAAACTCTAAACATATTCTTCTTCCATGCCATACTATAAGTGATATATGAGCTGCTGGAATGATGATGATACCATTGACTGGTAGATGTTTTAAATGATTTCTGAAGTTTTCCATCAAAGATAAAAAAAACTTTCCTGTATCACTCCTGAGTCCCTGGAAGTAAGTAAACTATATCATGTGTGTTGTTCACCAAGCACATTCCATGTCCCACTCATTAATGAGCCTCTGCTTCAACTCAGCTTTCGACTCTTCTAGTAGTGAATCATCGCTCGTGTCAATCATCTTAGGATCATTGTCCATGTATCCCCAGCACCTAGCACAGCATCTGCCAGGTAGTAGTCCTTAATGAAAGCATTATCATTGATTCCAGCTAATGTTGATACATTGAAGATGTTCTTTGGGCTTGGGTATATAAGAGCCAAGGTGCCTACTTTCCTATTCATATCAACAATCTCTTTGGCAAACTCCAAGCTCCCCTTGATGTACCCTGGACATGGGTAGTATTTGTCACTCAGTCCACCAAACTCAAGCCATTCTAAAGGCTGTAATGTATTTTTTAAAATATCTCTTATAAGATGGCTGGAAAATGATGGTCCTTCATGCACCATGATCCAAAAGAGTTGTGTACTCCACATCATCAATATTAATATTGGTAGGATCCTATGAATCCTGGTAAAATAAACTCACCAGCAACTGGTGATGAAGTCATGCTCACTGTTTTTACTGTCCAGGATAACCCTCTATCATGATACTGCCTTCCTTTCCCAATTCTGGTCCTATAGGGAAGGGGAAAGGAAGGGAATAAGCATTTGTATAATATCTATTGTGTATCACATATTGAGCTAAGGGTTTTTACATGTATTATCTCATTTGGTCCTCATAACAATCCTGCAAGGTAGGTGCTATAAGGAAACTAAGACAAAAATTAAATAACTTACCCAGGGTCATACAGCTATTAAGTGTCTGAGGCCAGTTTTGAACTCAGTTTTTTCTTACTCTACACCTAGCATTCTATCTAGTATGCCATCAGCTGCCTCTATAAGCCTCAGCTTCCAAAGGGACATTCTGAAGATGTGTCACTCTTACTCTAGAGCAGGGTCTTGAGGCCTTCTAACAGAGAACTGAAGCCTGTGGTCTGTAGCTGTCTACAGGGTGGGAAGTGCGGACCAGGGATAAGCATATAGCTACACTGCTTCTACTGTGGAGCAGGATCATGGATTTAGCCAACAGATCAGGGCTAGCACCTGCAACTGAGTAACCAAAGCATGAAGATGGATGGGGGGGTGGCCTTCAGTTCTACCACTCCAAACTTGTAATGCCTTCCAACTGTCTTTCGAGGGCTGGGGCCACCAGCTGTTTGCCAGAGCTCTGACCAGTGGCAAGGGTACGTCTCTTTTGTCTGACTCAAACCACAGTCAGAAACCTGCAAAGCTCAAACAGAGAAGGCAGTGATCCAAATGCAGCCTACATCAGACCACTTAGAGCAAGGTGCAAGATTACAACTTTCTGACCTGATTAATCCATAGCAGCCTTGAAAAACACATCCCTCAATGCCAGGAATCAAAAGCAGAAAGATCCAATATAACACAGATCAGGCCCAAATAAAGCTGTGACATTCCACCTGGAAGTGGACAGTTGGTCCTTTACACAAAGTTCCAAATCAAGGAGTAAGGCTTTAAGGACAAGTAAACCACAAAAACAAGAATAAGACACTGAAAATAAAGACTTTTCATAGAATCAAGGATGCCTAAGACATGAACCCAGAAGAAGAGAATAACTCTATAATGAAGCAAAACACAGCTTGGCCAAAAGATTAATGAGAAATTCTGGAAGAAATAAAGCAAGAGTTAAAAAGTGATATTAATGCAATGAGAACTCTAGAACTGAAAAAGAAAGTAAAACTCTCTCTAAAGGAAAGACTTAGAAGGAGAAGTAATGGTTTAGTTCTAGGGTAACAAAACCTTAGCCAAAATTCCATGAAAATTAGAATGGACGAAACATAAAACAATGACTCCATGCAGAAATAAGAAATAATTGAAACAGAGCTGAAAGACCGAAACATAGAATAAAATATAAGGTATCCCCTACTAAAAAATAATTGATGTAAGAAACAGGTTAAGGGGAAAAAATCTAATAATCTTTGGACTGCTTGGAAATCATGATCAAAAGAAGACTGAGTATACCATATTTTTAAAGAAATAATTATGAATGAAAACGTCCCAGTCCCATTAGAACCAGAGAGAAAAGTGAAAGAAATGAAAAACCAAAATGAAAACTCCTAGGGATTCCATAGGCAAAATCTAGAGGTTCCGGGTCAAAGAAAAAATACTCAAAGCAGACAAAAAAGGATTGTGAGGACCAAGAAGCCACAGTCAGAATTATACAAGATTTGGTAGCTAACACTTTAAAGGAGAGTTGTAATACAATCTTTCAAAAGGCAAAACATGCTATTATAACCAAGAATAATTAATACAGTAAAATTGAGTATAATCTTGAAGCAGTTAAAATGGATATTTAATGAAAAAGAGGATTTCTGGGAATACCTGGTGAAAAAAACCAGAGCTTATTAGAAACTTTGAAATGCAAACAGAGAGTCAAGACACATAAAAAGGTAATTTGAGCAACTGGAAGAGAAAATATGAAGATAGAGTATTGTCATTCTACTAGGGAAGAAGAAATCCTAATGTCATCAAGGGGCATAGAGGGAGTTAAAGACAGAAGGTCTGGGTGCACTTTTGTTATGCCTTAATGATTTTAAAAGAAGAAAGGAAAGAGAAAGAAAAAAGAATACACCGGGGAGGAAGATGATGAGAGGTGAGAATTTGGTATCTTGTATGATATGGAAGCATAAGAAAAAAGATTATACAAACCAGAAAGCAAAGATGATAGGAGGGGATACTACTGGAATTTCATTTTTATCTGAAACAATCAAAAAAGTAGAACACCTACACAAACGATGAACTTGTATAGTAATACATTCAACCCAATAGAGACATAGGAGGGAAACAGGAGAAGAGGTGACTTAAGAAGGAGAGGATAACAGAGGATAAATGTGTGCTCTGAAATTGGGAAATGGGACCTTCCCACTCACTACAGCATTTGGACAGCTCCAAAGACTCGGTCTTCACTCAATATTCAAGGTTCAATCATCAAAAACAAAAAGCAAAAAAAAACAAAAAAAAAAAACCAAAAAAAACCCAGAAGAGACAAAATTATCAGAACCCACTACACACAATTACACGCTAGAAAAATTGAAGATTTGGTTAGTCAGTTGTTTTCTAAAATGCTAAGTCTTCCTATTTCTTTCTGACTAGCAATCTAGGAGCTAATCACAAGTCCAATCCCACTAATGATTAGCACAGGAGCTTTTCCAAACCAGCCTGGTGCACTCCTCCTCAGGGAATCTGGTGGCATCTTACTCCTAAAGGCTCAGCACATTAATGCTGAACTTAATGTGAACACCTCAGACTTAGTTCATGGCAACTCAGAACTTCCAAACCAATTAAAACCATGCCCAAGTTCGATTTTTTTAAAATAGATTACTAATAAAAATATACAATGCTCAAAATAATAGAACATAAAGAAGAGACCTTACATAACACAATCGTATATAGCTTAAAGAAAGGTTATTTCATATAATCAAAAAATGCTTTAAAAAGGATAAAAGGGAAAAGACCTAGGTGCAGATGAATTTACAGGTGAATTCTAAACAACATTTAACATCAATAACATACTGCCTTTGCTACACAAATTCAAGAACTAGGAAAGAAAAAACTCTCCAAATTCCTTTTATGAAACAAGCATAGTCTTAATACCTATACCAGAAGACTATAAAACAAAGGAAGAAAACTAATATCATTAATGAATGAGGTAAAAATTTTAAAATAAAACCCTAGAAAAGATTATAACATATGGTGATGTTACAATTAGAATCACACAAGACCTAGCTGCAGCATCACCAAAAGACTGCAGATCTTGGAACAGTATATATTGAAGAGCAAAAGATCTAGGCTTGTGGCTAAAAATATCATACCCAGCAAAGCTAAGCATAATTCTGAATAGAAAAAAATAGACATTTAATGAATTGTCAGACTTTCAGGTCTTTGTTAATAAAAAACTTACACTTAATAGAAGATTTGAAATATGCGAGCCAAAAGAAACATAAGATACATACCAAAGACCAATCACAAGGGACTCAACAAGGACAGATGGTTTACCTTTTATGTATGAAAAATGCAAAAGGTATGTCTTAGATTGTTATTAGTAATTGGGTAGTTCATAAGAAAGATTGGGGTAGACCTGAGCATGATATGTCTTCAAAAAGTAAAACAGTTCAGGAACAGCTAAAAAGAGTAATTATCTTATACAAATGAAGTGCAAGAGGAAGAACCAATACAGAGGGATTAAATGGGGAAGGAGGGCTGTTAGTTTTGCAAACCTACTTTCATCAGGAATGGGTTTAAAAGGGGAACAATATATATACATCAAGAAGAGTACTAAAGTCTTCTAAATTCCAAAAGAAATAAAACGCTAAGGAGACAGGGAGTGGGGAGAGGATAAGGGAGGGATCTCTAGAAGGGAGGGTGAGGGATGTAAAAGGGAACATATAGGGATGCTTAATTGAAGCCTGGAGGTGGAGGGCAGAAGAAGGGGGAAAAACAACAAAGTAAAAAGTGTACAGCAGAGAACAAAAGGAAACCTACAAGGAAGCAAAGGAAAGATGGATGCCATAGTATTTAATATACAGACTTTCCTGAACATTTTGAATCCTCTCTTATGTTCTTCAGTACAAAATGCCATGTTTTTCTCTTTTCTTATTTTATATTTAAGTTTTAATATTTAAGTTTATGTTTCTTTTTCTTTTCTTAATATATATTTAAGATTTAAAAATTTTTTTGAAAAGATTATAACAAAATGTATGCAAAAATGTTTACTATGACCAAATTTAATGTATACCAAGGATACAAGGATGGCCCAAAATTTGGCAAACAATTCTTGTTATTAATCATTAAAAACAAAAACAGCCCATGATTATACCAATAAATGGAGGTGGGTGAGAGGGGAGCTTTTGACAAAAGACAATAATAATGTAATGCTTCACTTATCTTGATCTTCACAACAACCCTGTGATGTATGCACTATTATGATTCTTCTTTTACAGATTAAGAAACTAAGGCATAACAAAGTTAACTAACACCTAGTAAGTATCACAGACAGGATTCAAACTCAAGTCTTTCAGCCTCTACTTCTGACACTTTATCCCCTATGCCACCTAGCTGCCACAGTATAGCACTCATTTGTGCTAAGAAATAAAAATAAAAGGTGGTAGAACAAAACTATGAAACAGTAGTAGATAATGACCATTTTTAACATGATAAAAAGTTTATATCTTGATCAAAGAGCTGCCACTTCTGCTGAGAAGATTTATGTAGCATTCTGGGGCTTTTCCAATGAGCTGTTAAAATTAGCTTAAGACTCTCACCCATTTTTTGTCTAAGATAAGGAATCAGACCAAGTAAAAAGGAACTTTTAACACCTGCCCCTCCTGGTCTAGACATTCCTCTCTCTTTGTTTATTGATGTATCCACAACCAGACTTTGGCTGAGTAGTCATCTTTTGGCATGTAAATCTCACTTCTCAATTGGTCCATTGTAAACTCTCCAAATGTAGGCTTAAAGTGATTCTCACAAGCCTAGTTTAGAAATGCAATTCTCTTTAGCGTGTTGTCTGTATGTGCCATACTTTTTCTCCAGTGTCTATCAGGTGCTTTGAGTTTTGGGTGAGAATCTGCCTATTCTTTGCCAAGAGGGTAAGATCAAAAATGAATTCTGTTTCTGATGGAACTGAAAACCATATAAGCTTTGTGAACATGCTAATCAGAGTTCAGAATTTTGTTCTGTTTTGTTTTAAATTCTGGGCTTGTGCTTAAAGCTGAGGTTTTGCCTCTTGATCTCTGGGTGTTAATAGTGCCAGACCTATCAAGAACTCCATGGATTTTTTTTCCCATAACATAGGAGTAAAACAAGAACTCCCCTGTCCACACTGTTATTTGACATGGTTCTAAAAATGTACCAGTAGCAATAAGAAAAAAAATTAAAGTCATAAAATTATCTATATTTGCTGATATCAAGAAGTTCAGTACATTGTTTTCTCTTTCAACTTTTAAGGAAAATCTATTTAGCTGTTTTACTTAGAAAACTCAAGAAAAATAGTAGCTGCAGTAAAGTAGGAGAGTTAAAAATAAACCCAGAAAAAATCACCAGTATTTACATAAAGCAATCACAAATTTCCAGAGAAGAGTATAGAAAGGGAAATCCCATTCAAAATAACTACAAAATGCATAAAATACCTGGGAATCAGTCTACCAACACACACATTCAAGAACTATAACAATTCTATTATAAACATTCTTTAAAGAAATAATGAATGAAAGCTCGAATGAATGAAAAAGAACATAGAAAGTGCCTACTAAATGCAAAGCACACAGAAAAACAAAAGTGAAAAACTCCCACCCCGTCAAGGAGTTTATATTCTAACTGGGAGATTTAATACATATACGGGAGAGGGGCCGAGAAGAGAGTTTTGATATGGGGAGTTCCAGGGACTGTGAATGGAATCATTGGGCAGCCAACTGTCACTTCCTTTACGGCAGCAAAGGTTACACTAATTTGGTTCCTGTTCCAAGAATAAGATGGTGAAAGCAGTGAGTAGGAACAGCAGGGCAAATGAGAAGATACCCAAGTTGGGTAGGCCCCAGATGCATGGAATGTGATGCATGAATTAGTTCAGTCAAAGCAGAATGAATTCTCCCAGGATGGGGGCGGTGGTCTCTGGAAGTCTGGGTCTGGCTGGCTGGCTGGGTCTGGCTGGCCTTGTTGAAAAGGAGAATGCGGAAAGCAACATTGTCAGACCCTAACTTCCCCTATGGATGACTCGATGGGTTAATTTAAATAACTGGTGGAATAGTCATCATTGCTCATAGGTAAGCCATTCCAATATAATATCGGTTGCAATACTGCTGAAATTAATTTACAGATTCAGTAATATACCAATGAAGTTTCTAAAACAATACTTTATAAATCTAGACAAAATTATAATAAAATGCATTTGGAGCAACAACAATCTTATAATCTCAAAAAAAAACCCAAGTAGGAATGAAGGGGAAATAGCACTTTACATCTCAAATTATATTATAAAGCAATAATTATTAAAATTATGTTATAATGGTTAAAAATATAAGTGGAACATAATACATAAAGGTAGAATAATAAAAAAATTACATGTAATAACCTAGCCATTGAGATAAAAATTAAATTAAATTTCTTATTTGACAAAAAGTACTGGGAGAAATGAAAAGTATTTCAGCAAAAATTAGGGTAAGATCAACATTTTACACCATGTAAGATAATGTGAGAAACGTGGTTTTGATGATCACTGGATTTCCCCAAATTGTGAGAAAATTCGGTTTGGGGGATCACTGGACTTACTAGGCAGGGCCAAAGTCCTGAGGAAGAACCTTGTGATAATCCCTAAGGAAGGCTGTGCAGACCACAGGACTCCCAGAGGAAGGCCAAGTGGTAGCCCCCTTAATCGGTGGGGATCACAGGGCTCCTAGGGGTCAGACCCTAAGGAGGACCCAAGTGATGGCCCCTTAGAATAGTTATGGGGAATCATAGGACCTCCTAAGGTTGGACTCCAGGAAAGAACCACGTGATGACCCTTAAGGAAGGCTATGCAGACCACAGGACTCCCAGAGGAAAACAAGTGGTAGCCCCCCTTAATCTGTGGGGATCACAGGGCCTCCTAGGGGTCAGACCTTAAGGAAGACTCAAGTGCTGGCCCCTTAGAATGGCGGTGAAATCCCCAGTGATTGCCCTCTTAACACCACAGTGGAGATCACAGGACTCCCCAAGGCAGGAACAGGAAGAAAGCCCAAGATGAGCTTCCACTGCTCATTGCTTTCCTTTCCTTAACCTTAGGAAAATCCATGTGATTTGTCCATTTTCACCCAAAGAACTCAAGACCAGAGTGGGCAGAGGAACATATTTTATTAGTTCCTCCAGAGAGCAGGTGTAGTGCTCACTGGAACACTCACGCTAATACAGCTGCAGGAACAGTGGTAACCATTCACTCCACTCCTGCTAGAGTTATGGTTAGTTTACAATCTTTATTTTTACATAGTTGTCCTAGGTTATACAGTTTATATAGGTAGGAGAAGAAGCATACAGAAGCTAAAGTGAAGTTAATTAGATTTTCCTTGTCTTAGTTTAGGATTAAACTACATTCTTTTACTTCCCCTACTTTCCCTCTTTAACATATGCAAATTATGCAAATCAGTAGGCCTGGATTCTTGACCAAGAACAGACCCTAGATAAGCTTGAACTGGTTCAAGCAGTTTGGCCTCTCTAATTCCCCTGACTGCCTTCTCAAAAAGCATTTGAATGCATACAAGCCTCTGACCTCTCACCTGACCGACCTTGAGGCCTGGTTTCTGCTAAAGCTGGAGGGGGGGGGGGCGGCAGGAAGTACACCTTTAGTTCTATGGAAACAAAACTCCTCCTCCCATTTCTTACAGACAATAAACTCAAAATAGGCAATCTGCCTATAAAAGGTACCACCACCCAGTTCCCAAATTAGAACAGAATAAGATTAAGTATCTTTTACAGATATGGCTAAAGGAAGATTCTCAACTAAAAGGAGATCAGAAAAGATAAAAAAGGATCATTTCACTTACATTAAAATCAAAAGCTTTTGCATAAAAATAAATCAGCGCATCTAGAATAAGGAGGGAAGTTGATGATTAGCAACAAAAGATTTGTAACAAATATCTCCAGAAAAGGTTATAATATTCAAGACATATGTATGTGTATATATATACACACATAAATATATATATATATGCACATGGAGTTAATGAAGATATATAATCTGCAGAGCCTCATGAATAAATGGTCAAATAGATGGACAAAGTTTTCAAAAGAGAAATGCAAAGTATTAATAACAATATGAAAACTTGCTCAAAATCACTAATAATGAAAGAATTGTAAATCAAAGGGTTTTATTTCACATCCAGCAAATTGCAAAACACAACAAAAGATGGAAATAGTTGATGTTGAAGGATTATAGGAAATCAGATACATTAGTACACTGATGATAGAGCTATGGAATGATCAAACCCTTCAGGAAAGCAATTTGAAATTATGCAAGACAAACTAGTCATAAGACCAAACAAAAAGTTTCTTCGCTCTCTCTCTCTCTCTCTCTCTCTCTCTGTAGATAATGATATAATGCTGCCATAAAGTACTTATTTGAATATATACATACATATATCTATATAATGCCATATACTATATAGTATACATGTTATATACTATGTTACGTGTCATACTATATACCACAACATATATATTACATGGTAACATATATCATATTATCTTGCATAATGTATTATATGATATGACATGATATAGTATGATATCTATGGATTAAAGGTGGAATAAAAACAATCAAACCTAATATTATTTAGTAGTATATATTATGCAATATATAGTAATGTTTTATATATAATATATACTTATATATGTAAAATACTATATAGTATATAGTATTAATAACATAATATACATTATATAATATATATTATAGCAGACATATAATACACCCTACTATATAAGCCACATAGTATACAAACAGTAAGTTATATAGAAAATATGTGTATATATATTCACAGCAGCACTTTTATGGTACATATGTGTGTGTATTGATTACAACACTTTTATGGTAGCAAAGAGTTAAAAACAAAGTACATGTTCATTTAATGGACAATGGCTAAAAAACTGGCACATGTGTAATGGTTTTTACTGCACAATAAGAAATTATGAACAATATAAAGAAATGAAGAAAGACTTATATGATGGAAAGGGAGATGTGCAGAACCAGGAAAAAGAATATACATTATGATCACAATAACATTAAAATGAAAAAAAGTGGAAAAAAAAGAACATTGTACTTATGCACTCTCTCCCTTCTTTGCAGTTTATAGATTATAGGCTTGGTATACATGTTATAGTTTATATGTTAGTTGTTTTTCCTGAACTGCTTTCTTTCTCTCTCTTAAAAAAAATTAAACCCAAACTATATGCCAGGCACTCTGCTAAGCACTAGGGGAATGGAGGAAGCCAGAAAGGAAGCTGAAAACAGGAGAGGAAGGAGGGGGAAGGTAACAGGCATGAAGACATGATGAAGGAGTCCAAAGAAGTCTAAAAGCAGTGTAGCTGCTGGGAAATGGGGAGAAGACTGTGCTGGCTCTGCTCCTTAAATAGAAGCCCTGGAGCCCATGATTCTGTCCTCTAGTCAGAGGACCCAATCAGAGGAGCAGAGAGTACTGGTGAGATGTAAGCACCAAGGCAGATTCAATCTTCCAGGATGTTGGTAACAAGGGATGAATGGGTCTTTGTATATAGGACAGTAGAGGGATTATATTCAGGAACAGAGGTGATTTAAGAACAAAATATCAATAAAAATAAGATAAAAAAGGAAATATATCATATATAGTAAAGGTTTTATTATTACTATAGGAGGCAATCTTCTACTAAAGTCCTACTCTGATGCCTAATTACATATGGACGGTGAGCTTGGCTTCTCAAAACTGTGCAAAGAGATAAAAAGTTATGTCAAGTAAGATCAGTCGAGCTGAGAAAGGGCTGATTATCAACCCAGACAGAGTGTGTAAGTTTGTCATTTGAGAATCCATCTCACTAAATTTGGAGAGGATGATCACCAGGTAACGATAAATCCTTTCAGTCCCAGCAACTTATAGAACTCTTTAATAAGATATGGAAGGGTTGTGATCTTCTCTGGAAGAAAGGATTCTGGTTTAATTGACTGATTTTTTTAAATCCACCTGACTCAAATGTTCATTACTCAGAATTACAAAATCACATAACTTGAGTTGGAAAGAGACTCAGGAACTATCTAGTCCTACTCATACCCAAAAAGGAATCCCACTAAAGCCAAAAATGAGCCATCCGGCCTCTCCTTGTAGACTCACATTAAGAAGAAGGCCATTTACCCTGCAGGCAGCCCATTTCTCTTTTAAACAGAACGTTTTTTTCTGACATAAATTATTTTCACCAATTTTCCCATCTATTTCCCAATACCTGACTTTAAGTTATTTTCCTGAAACCAAGTCTGAATTGACCTCTTTGCAGTTTCCACTTATTGAACCTGACTCTGCCCTCTGAAGCAAAAAAACAATGGGTCCAATTTCTTTTCCATATTTGCCCTTCAGATATTTGAAAACAGCTATCAAAATTCTTCTTCTCCTCTGGCTTCTCTTCCCTAAGCCCAGTTCTTTTAAATGGCTTTATATGAAATGGCCTAAAAGGTCCTTCCCTATCCTGGTTGCCTTCTGTGGCACCCAGAAATGAATGTATAACAATTGTCCTGATATGGTCTGACAGAGGGACTAACACTTCCTTATTCCTGGAAGATATACCTCCCAATAGAGCCCAAGGTCACATTAGTTATTTGTTTGTTTGTTCTCTGAATCATGTTGAAATTGTAGTCCTCTAAAAATTCCCAGATTAGGGGTTCTTAACCTGTAGTCCATGGGCCCCTTAGGTTAATTAGACAGATTTCAGGTCGTCTGTGAAGTTGGATAGGAAAAAAAGTACATATTTATTTTTGCTAACCTCTAACTGAAATTTAGCAATTCCTTAAATTATTTAAAAATACTATTCTAAGAAAGGGTCCATAGGCTTCATTAGACTGCCTAAGGAGTCCATGATGCAAAAACAGTTTAAGAACCTTTCTTAGATCTTTTTCAAACAATCTTATCTAACCATGCCTTAGCTGTCTTGTACTTAGAATGTTTTCAACCCAAATATAAGATTTTACATTTATATAATTTTTAGATTCAGTGTACTAGGCCAGCCGCCTCCCAAGATCTTTTTTGATTCATAATTATATCATTTAGCGGGTTAGGTGTCCCTTCCAGTTTTCTGCTACCTGCAAAGTAGATGAGCATGCCATCTATCTCTTTATTTGAGTCCTTGATAAAAATGTTAAAGCACATGAAACTCCACTTGATTTCCTGCCCAGCTGATTGATTAAATTTAATGCAGTTAACAACTACTCTTTCAGTGCAGTCAATTCAACTAGTTCCAAATTTAACTAATTTTTTTATAATCTACTCCATATCCCTTCATCCTATCCACAAGAACAGGACAGGATGCTTTGTCAAACACCTTATTAAAATTAAGGTAATTATATCTGTATAATTTCTTTCTCTCTTTTAACATTCTTAAATAATCTTATCAAAAAAGGAAACAAGGCTACCCATTTTTGATGAATCAATGCTTACTCTTTGTAATCACCACTTCCATTCCTATATGTTTATTAACTATCTCTTTAACATTACATGTAAGAATTTTCCCAGAAATTAATATTAACTTCACTGTCCTGTAGTTCACAAACTCTGTTCCTTTTTAGAAAATTCTCTAATTTTATGACACTTCTCCCAATCTTGGTCATGTTTTCAAATATTATAGACAATAGCTCAGCAATCATACCCTCCAGTTCTTTCAGTACAGAAGGCTGTAAATCTGAGCCAAATGACTTTAATTCATAAAGGGAAAAAAAGTGCTTTTTTACTACGTCCTTACTTGAGTATAAGCAACCTGTTAAACATTTTTGTTCTTTCACTTCTACTGCAAAATACATTCTACTTATCAGATAAAACAAAAGTCAAAGTTTTTATTAAAGAGATAGTTGATGAACATTTAGAATGGAAGCAATAATTATGAAGAACCAGCATCGCTTCATCAAGAACAAATCATGACAGACTTTGGTTCCTTTGATGACAGGGTTACTAAACTGGAAGATATGGGGAATGCTATAAATATATTTAACCTAGACTTCAGAAAAACTCTTGATAAAGTATGTATCACAGAAAAAATGTAGAGACGTGGGCTAGATGATAACGCAATTAGATGGATTCAGAACTGATTGGATTTCGGAACTCAAAGTTGTGAATGGTTCATTGTGAAAAGGGCTCAGAAAGTCTCTAATGGTATTCATGGTATCTATGCTTGGTCTTGTGCAACTTATCATTACTATCAAAGACTTGGATAAAGACATAGATGGCATATTCATTAGATTTATAGGTTATACAAAGCTGGCTAACAAAGTCTAGATCCAAAGTGATCTTCAGAGTACTGGGCTAAATTTAAGAAGAATAGACTTAATAGGAATAAATGTCAAGTGTTGCATTTGGGTACAAAAAAAGTCAACTTCATGGACAAGATGGGAAGCATGGTTAGGCATCAGTTTGTCTGAAAAAGATCTAAGAGTTGTAATAGATTACAAGCTCATATTAAATGTGATATGATCAAAAAAAATAATCTTGGGCTGCAGTCATAACTTCCAGGAACAAAAAAAAGTGACTACCCCCTTCTTATTATGCCCTTATTATATCAATCCACAGCTAGAATATTGTGTTCAGTTTGGGGCATGACAGTTTAAAAAAAGGAAATTGAAAAGCTTAAGAACATCCAGAGAAGGGCAAACAAGATAGTTAAGGACCTTGAGTCCATGTGAGCTAATCGGAGGAAGCTGATTGTGCAGTGGATATTGTGCTGGGCCTAGAGTTAGAAGACCCAAGTTCAAGTCTGGCCTCAGACACTCACTAGCTGTGTGACCCTGAGTGAGGTACTTAACCTTTATAGAAGAGGGTCCGTTTAGACTTCTTTTCCTTGACTCCAAGAGGTAAAAACCAGAAGCAATAGGTGAAAGTTGCAAAAAAGAAAATTTAGGCTTGATTTCAGGGGAAAACTTACTAACCAACAGAACAAACCAAATGTAAAATGAGTCTTTTGAGACATAGTGGGCTGTCTCTTTCTTGAGGACTCCAAGAAAAGGTTAACAACCACTTGTCGCTTATATAAAAGTGGAGATGACGTTCAAGTATATGTCAAACTAGCTGTCCACCAAAAGTCCCTTCCAATTTGTAGATTTTGTCATTCTGAACTGAACCAATATGTATACTTTCTATTGTCAACTACTATCATTCCACCCATCCCAAGCAGCAATCCTCTTTGATTTCCGCTTTCCCTCAACATAGCTCTCCGAATCCTGTTATATTTTGTATTCTGTTAGATTAAGTTAAAAACTCCAAAGTTTGGGTAATTTTAAGCTTCAATAGCTCAAAACACTAAGTCTGCACAAAAACTTTTGGGATACACTGTATATGTTGGGATAAGGAACAGCTTTAACAACACTACAGAATAACAGAGAAACTTTTCTCTTACAGTCTAATGCATGTTCTGTCCCTAAGTTTCTTTATTGTAGAGATTGTGTCATTCTTTGCATTTGTATACCCACTGTCTACCACAATCCCTAGTGCATAGTGATTACTTAATAAATTTTTGTTGACTGACAGCAGGAATAAAGAAATGGTTCTTAAAAATAAGTTAACCATATCAAGTAGATATTTCCTATTCTCAACTGTAAATATGAAACAAAAAAGGAACAAAAGTAATGAAAAATTAAGGAAACTTTGGGAGTATGAACTTGAAAAGTAATTGAAACCTGCTACGAATCAGTCTCAAGCTATTGCTATATATTCTGTAGTTCTGTCTCAGAGTTTAAATACATGGAAGAACAGTAACAGAAATGTTACAGAATCTCTTTAATCCAGACCTTGCTTGCTTCCATTAATCCTACAGAGTAAATAAAAGTTTTTTTTCTGCTACTATTTAGACAAAACTTCCACTGAAAAAAGACATATACTGTTATTTTAAAAATTAGGTCTTGTTAGCTAATTATGATACTGACATGCTCCTAAGTCAAAAGTAAAAAAAAAAAGGTTTTTACTTCTTTTATTTTCTCCTATTCAGCTGTTGTAGTTCAAAACAGCTTGACTTCTAAAATTTTCCTTTCTCCTAGTCCAACTGCATCCCACTTTCCAAAGCAATAGTTTCATAATATCAACTGCAAGCATATTGTTGAAAACACAAATAAAAAAGCTGAGCTTTTAAGCGTTTCTGAGTGTAAGGATTTGGTACTCCATCCCTTCCTCCTTCCTTCCTTCACCCACCTCTCTTCAGTCAAGTAGCTACAGGATTTAAACTCAAATGATTAGGTATTACCCTTATCTTTTTGTCAAGTGTGAATCTCAATTTCTCAATCTTGCTCTGGCTCTTCCTCTCCTTTTCTTTTGCCTCATCTCTTCTCTCTCCCTCTTCTGTCCCTCTCATTAAGTCAAAAGGGGCAGTGGTCACAGACAATTTGAAAAATTGACCCACCTTTGGTGGATTTAAACACTTAAGCTAGAGAATTAAGCCAGACTGAAGCTACTTGGTCAGCAGGAGACAGTGCATTCAGCAGCAAAAGAATGGGTTGAAGACAATTTAAAGCACAACCAAGGGATACATACTCTCCAGACAAACACAGATATGGAGGCCAGTCAATGGTGCCCCAAAGCAGCGATGGGCTGCATGAAGAAAGAACATCAAGGCCCAACAGTACCACAGAAGTGAGTAGCTTTGACTGCGTGTGTTTCCTATGCTTGTACCTTACTACCGTTGTATTCTAAGTTTATGCCCACTCTTACCATGGATGGTGTGAATTTATTTTTGAGAGAGTGTGCTGCAAGCTTCTGAAAATGTTTCGGAGCTATTGTTCTAAGTAAGCCATCTTAGTAAATGCTTCTGCTATGAAATCATTGTGTTACCTACCAGACAGCAAGAGGAGACAAATTGGCGGGGCTCTAGTGTTAAGAGTGCATACTCACAGGGTTCCTGTATAACCTGAGAGTAGCAGCTGTCCTCTGAGGAACCAACCCAGGAGGGTAAGTGCAAGTTGAGGAAGCAGCCTAAAGGGGATGCTAGAGATAAACCCAAGGATCACTGACTGGCAGCTTTTCCTTGCCCCTATTTACTAAAGGATAAATAAAATTATGGGTTACACTAGACTCGCTTTCTAAAATAGTTCCTAGTGTTATGACTGGTACTTGCCAACATATCCCCCAATTACAGAATAAAACACAAGCATGTAAGATAAGGTAATTCTCCATTACAGTGAATTAGGAATCCTCCCATTAAGCTATGATTCAGCTCCATATCTTTTCTGCAATTATTTGGTGCTTTAACTTATAATGGGCCTCTGTTAAGTTAGTTAAACCACAAGCTTATATGTATATATGCACATCTGTGTTCACAGATGCAAATAATAGTTACATGTATATACCTATATATTTGCAAAGATATATAGGTATACACAGATGTATGGTTATTAACAATATTTAAAGCTACATGTTTAAAAATTCCAACCTTCCTCTTGCATTTCCAAATTTCAGCTGCTTGATATCTGCAGTGTTGGATTCCCAAATGTGTCCATTGACACCAATCAGCCACAAGTATAATCGTCTCTAACAATGTGCTTCCTATAATGTCTCCTTTTGTTATTTACAGGCAAATAAGTACAATTTCTCAGCGACTGCTTCTTATATTCGGAAAATTTATCCAAATCACAAATTAATATCTGACCACAATGAGCAGCTCTCCAATGCTGCAGCTTTTCTGCAGAACATAACATCTACTACTGCACCTTCACTACCACAGAAATGATTGTCATACAACAGCTTTGAATGGACTTATCTGTAATGATCTCAATAGTAGGATATTACAGATTCCATGTTATTAATCAAAAATATGAGCAACTCAGACACTTGATAAACACCACCACAATCTCAGCTTTTCCCTTCTTAGCTATGGCTATCTAATCTCTATCCAATAGCATTATCTGGGCTCCTAACTACACGTCTGAGGAAGAAAAAGGTATGAGAACCAAAGCTTCATCAAAAATGTCAAGCTAGATTACATAAAGATAAAATATCAAAATTAGTGAGCATGTATGAGATAGAAATAATTTTTCCTTAACAAACCTGGAACAAACAAATCAAGCCCCCAGAAAGGTATTCTACCACCCCCTGTTGAAAGAAATGAACAGTACATTAGTGGGTAAGGTGAAAAGACAGCTTAGAATCCAGTACATTAAGATGTTCTGATTCTTTTTATAATTTGATTTTTTTCTTCTGAATGACATGCTTATGCTACATTAAGAATATATCCCAATTCCCAATTTATGAATTCTTTAAATGAATGTAATTGTAGCTTCTAAAGAAACACGCTTTAGACACATCCTGTGTCTTAAATTAAATGTTCAAACTTGTCTGGACAATTGAGATCATTGCTATTCATTTTTGATAAAAGGTCACCAAGAACATAGTTCTATTTCAACAAAAGCAGAATAAAAGCATATTTAATCTTTATGTAGGATAGATGTGGCTGTCACAAGAATCTCTCAAAGGCCAATTGTTCTGCTGTTGACTATTTTTAAATAGAGATAAAGGAAAAAAAAAACCTTAACCATAATCTATTTTATGAGACATTTTTTAGATGCTTAGCATGTTAACATTTTAAGAAATTGAAAATGAATGGCTGCAATGCATCCCTAGTTTTACAAAGCCTTTGCTTTCCTTTACACAGCATCCAAGAACCTTCTTTTAGTTTCCAACAGAAATAAACTATCCTTATTCACTTCTTATTCAGAAAATGAGATCTTGAAAAAGAATCTCGAACTATTTCTTCTTAAACAACAAGGAGATTTCCTTCCCAAAAAACAAGTTTAATGATCATAACATCTGTGACTTCGGGAAAAAAAAACCAACACCTCCCTCTTTCTGCGGAATATTTTAAAACATTTAACATCAATACACATATAAATAATAACTACATTTTGGACAAAATTCAGTAAAAGAGGCGATTTCTTTAAAGAGGCAGTTTGTCACATCTTCCTGCTATTCCATCTTTCTCCAGTTTGGTCATTTTCCTTCTCTTATCTATATGATTTTGGAAGGGATTCTAATTTTCAGTGTAAACAAAAAGGGGAGGGGGGCGAAGGTACTGCTTTAACTCTTTCGTTTAATTTCTTCTGTCCCTCCATTATCTCTTTTTCTGGCTTATTGCTTTCTTGGTTTGAAGGGAGAAGGGACAGGTAAATGAAAAAAAACACGACTGAACAACAGCCCTGCACACACAAC
>CM053622.1:510824394-510851853 GCA_028646595.1 Phalanger gymnotis
GGCTCGGCTGCGAGGAAAGGCGAGACAAGAGACAACTACAGCAGAAGTGGAAGCTACTGCAGAAGCCGGAAGCTGCGGAGGCAGGAAGCTGTGGAGGCAGGAAGCTGTGGAAGCAGAGCTGACCTGTGCGTAGACCTAGGAGTGCGAGCAGGAACTTTAGGCCAGTAAAAATGATTTGGCTAAATACTATCTTGTTTTTCTGTGGCCTCCTGGTTACTCTTGTGAGGTGGGCTTTCTGGGCCTGGAGTCTTTTTGTCAAGATGTCAGAATGGGGAGGCTGGTTCACGGATCAGCTGCGGTGGGGCCTAAATAAATTTTTTGTTGTTTTCTACTTAAAGAATCTCTCATACCTTGCGATTTCAAACCATTCAAACATATACATGATTACATTTGAGATTATAAATTCGGCCTTCCTACTTCACATGGTACCTCAGAGGTTCTTTAATTTGCATTTATCTAATCAATAGTGATTTAGAGCTTTTTTTTCAAATATGACTATGAATGGCTTTAATTTCCTTTTCTGAAAACTACCTGTTCATGTCCTTGAACCATTTATCACCTAGGGAATGACTTGTATTCTTATAAAATCTTATAAATTTCTATATATTTGATAAATGAGGCTTTTATCACAGAAACTGGCTATAAAATTTTTTCCCCAGTTTTCTGTTTTGATTCTAATCTTAGTTGCAATGGTTTTGTTTGTGCAAATACATTTTAACTTTATGTAATAAAAATTATCCATCTTACATCTCATAATGAATTTTTCCCTTTTATGTCTGACAGGCAAATTATTCCATGCTCCCCTAGTTTGATTATCACCCTTTATGTCTAAATTACATACCCATTTTGACCTTAATCTTTGTATGTATTGGTCTATACATAGTTTCTGCCAACTGCTTTCCAGTTTTCACAGCAGTTTTTGTCATATAGTAAGTTCTTATACCAAATGTTTACATCTTCCATTTTATCAAACACTAGATTACTAAGGTCACTTATTACTGTGTATTGTGTACCTAATTTATTTCACCCTATTTCTATGCCAGTACCACATGGTTATGGTGATGACCATTTTGTAATATAGTTTGAAATCTGATACTGCTAGACTGCCTTCTTCACATTCTTTTTCATAGACTCCCTTGGTATTCTTGATCTTTTGTTGTTCCAGATGAATTTTGTTGTTATTTTTTCTAACTCTACAAAATAAATTGGTGTAGCACTGAATGAGTAAATCTAGGTAGAATTTTCATTTTAATTCAGCCTGCCCATGAGCAACTAATATTTTTCCAGTTGTTTTCATCTGATTTTATTTCTGTGAAAAGTATTTTGTAATTGTGTTTATATAGTTCCTGGGTTTGTCTTGGCAGATAGACTCCCAAGTATTTTATATTGTCTGCAGTTATTTTAAATGGAATTTCTCTACCTCTTCCTGCTGGACTTTGTTGGTAACTTACAGAAATGCTGATGATTGATGTGCATCTATTTTATAGCTTGCAAATTGGCTGAAGTTGTTAATTGTTTCACCTCGTTTTTCAGTTGATTCTCTAGGGTTCTCTAAAAGTACCATCCTATATGCAAAGAGTGATAGTTTGTTTCCTCATTGCCTCTTCTAATTCCTTCAATGTGTAATGAATGGAAAGTCTGAGAAACAGAGTTTCTGTATAATTAATAATCAAGTTATTAATTAGGCTAGCTAATAATCAATAATAATCAATAATTAATACCAAGTTATTAATTAGGCTAGCTAATAATCAACAGGCTAGTAAACAAAGACCAAGAATGAAGATACTAGAAGCCTTAATATAATTTTAGAAAAGGGATGTCCCTGACAGGTGAAAATCAACCCTGATTGCTAAACACTTAATTGGGGGGGGGGGCAGAGTGCTAAAAGACCAGCTCCTTCTGAGAAAGCAGCTTGATCATGAGACTCAGCCACCTCCAGTAATCTTGACAAAGGAATTCACCTCTACCTAGACCATTTCTATTTGGTTTTCTCTTTCATAAACTAGGTTACCTGAAACTCCAGTGGGGGGGTGTAAGGACATGGGCTTATTGCTTTGGGGCAGAAATTCACCTAAATTGGATTCTGTACACTTTAAACAGAAGTAAGGTCTCCTGGTTGGGTGGTGTCCTTCCCAAGATTGAGGAGCATGTACTCCAAGGATTATAGCAATCTCCTCTTTCAGGTGTGCCCTTCAGAGACTGGTCTACTGACCTACAGGTTCTGGTCCTGAATGAAGAAATGGAGAGAAAAGACCTTAATCCTGATTTAATAATTGGTTAATAATATAAAAGAAAAATAATTTTCCTCAATGTCTTTTTCTTTTCTTATTGCTATAGCTAGCATTTCTAGTACAATATTGAATAAAAGTGTTGATAGTGGGCATCCTTGCTTCAACCTTGGTCTTTTTAGGAAAGCTTCTATCTTAATCCCCATTACAGATATGCTTGCTGATACTTTTAGATAAATACTTATCATTTCATTCCTATGCTTTTCAGTGTTGTTAAGAGGATTAAGTATTGTATTTTCTCAAAAGTTTTTTTTCTGCATTTATTGAGATAATCATATGATTTTTGTTGTTTTTGGTATTGATATTGGTCAATTATGCTAATAGTTTTCCTGATATTGGACCAGCCCTGCATTCCTGGTATAATTCCCACGTAGTCATAGTGTATGATCTTTGTGATATATTGTTGTAATGTCTTTGAAGGTATTTAATTTAAAAGATTTGCATCAATATTCATTAAGGAAATTGTTTTATAGTTTTCTTTTTCCATTTGTGCTCTTCCTTGTTTAGAAATAAGCATCATATTTGTGTTGTAAAAGGAATTTGGTAGGAATCCTTCTTTGCCTATTTTCCCAAGTATTTTATGTAGTATTAGGATAAATTGTTCATTAAATGTTTGGGAGAATTAATTTGTGACCATCTGGTCCTAGTGATTTTTTCTTAGAGAGTGCATTAATGACTTGTTCAATTTATTTTTTTTAAGCTAGGCTTATTTAAGTATTCTTTTCTTCTTCTTTTAACCTGAGCAATTTATATTTAAAAAAAACATTCATTTGTTTCTCTTAGGTTTTTAAATTTATTGGCATATAATAGGCAAAATAGCTTCTAATAATTACTTTGATTTCCCCTTGATGGTGGTGAATTTACCCTTTTCATTTTTGATATTAGAAAATTTTCTTCTTTCTCTTTTTTAAACCAAATTAAACAATGTTTTATTTTGCCAATTTTTCTTTCATAAAACAGCTCCTTTTCTTTATTAGTTCAATGGTTTTCTTCTGATTTTATCAATCTTTTCTTTGATTTTTCAAGATTTCCAATTTTATCTTTAATCGGGGATTTAAAATTTGTTCTCTTTTTCCAGTCTTTTTTAGTTGCACGCCAACTCAGTGATATGCTCTTTCTCTATTTTATTGATGTAAGCACTTAGATATACAAAATTTCCCCCAGCTATTGCTTTGGCTGCATCCCATAAATTTTGATATGTTGTCTCATTGTTGTCATTCTCTTTAATGAAATTTTGATTGTTTCTTTGATTCATTCTCAGGCCCACTCATTCTTTAAGATTAGATTATTTAGTTTTCAATTAGCTTTTAAGGTAAGCTTCCGTGGCCCTTTATTGAATAGATTTTATTGTATTATAGTATGAAAAGGATGCATTCAATATTTCTCCTTCTCTGCACGTGGTTGTGAGGTTTTTATGCCCTAATATATGGTCAAGTTTTGTTATATGCCATGTACCACTGAGAGAAAGCTATATTCCTTTCTATTCCCATTCATTTTTCTCCAGAGGTCTATCGCATCAAACTTTTCTAAAATTTTATTCATCCAACAGCTATTCTCAGCAATACAACAATCCAAGACAATCCCAAAGGACTGATGATGAAGTGTACCATCTGCCTCCAGAGAAAGAATTTATATTGTTTGAATATTTTTCACTTTCTTTCTCTCGTTATTTTTCTTTTACTCAAGTGTTCTTGTACAAAATGATTAACATGGAAACGTTTTACATGATTGCACATGTATAACCTATGTCTGGTTGCTTACTGTCCCAGGGAGGGAGTGGGAGAAGGAGGGATAGAATTTGAAGCTCAAAACTTTAAAAACTATTAAGTGTGTGTGTTTATATACACATATTTGCACATATGGATGATAGATAAGAGAAAAAATAAAATTAAATAAATGTGGTTACTCTTGCTCAAAAAAATTCTCTTCATCTCTTTTACTTCTTTCTTCTTTATTTTTTGATTAGATTTATTTGGTCCTGAGAGAGGGAATTTGAGATCCCTCACTAATATAGTTTTATAATCTGTTTCCTCCTGTAACTCATTTAACTTTTACTTTAAGAATCTAGACGCTAGACCATTTGGTGCATGTATGTTTAGTATTGATATTACTTTGTTGTCTATGGTACCTCTTAGCAAAATAAGCAAGTTTCCTTGCTTTTCTCTTTTAATTATATTTGGTTTTCTTTTTGCTTCATGATTGCAACCCCTGCTTTTTATTTTTTACTTTAGCTGAAGTGTAATTGATTCTGCTTCAGCCTCTTAGCTTTACTCTGTGTGTCCCTCTCTGCTTCAAGTGTGTTTCTTGTAAACAACATATTGTAGGATTCTGGTTTTTATTCCACTCTGCTATCTACTCCTATTTTATGGGTAAATTCATCCCATTCACACTTAAGACTAATAATTGTATTTCCCTCCATCCTGCTTTCTTCCTGTTTATCCTCTCTCCCTCTTCCAATCTATTTTTCTTCAAAAGTGTTCTGCTTATTACCAATGCCTCCTCCAAATTCTCTATCATCTATCATCTCCCTTTTTTCCTCTCTCATTCCCCTCATACTTCCCCGTAGGGTAGGATAGCTTTCTATACCCAACTGACTATGTGTGTTATTTCCTCTTTGAGTCAATTCCAATTAGAGTAAGTTTCAAGCATTCCCTGTCACTCCTCCCCTCCTTTTCCCCCTCCATTGTAAGAGCTACTTGGTACCTCGTTTGTGTGAGATAATTTACCCCATTCTACCTCTATCTTCTCCCTCCTTTCAGTGCATCCCTCTTTCTCACCCCTTGACTTTATTCTTTTTTTGGATATCCCATTATAGTCAACTTTTACCCATATCCTCTGTGTATGTATACTCCTTCTAACTGCCCTAACAATGATGCAATTCTTAGGAGTTACAAGTATCATCTTCCCATGTAGGAATATAAACAATTAAAGCTTAATAAATCCCTTATGATTTCTCTTTCCTGTTTGCCCTTTTATTCTTTTCTTGAGTCTTATGTTTGAATGTCAGATTTTCTATTAAGCTTTATTCTTTTCATCAGGAATGCTTGAAAGTCCTCTGTTTTATTAAATATCCATTTTTTTCTTCTGAAGGATTATGCTCAGTTTTGCAGAGTAGACATTTCTTGATCGTTAATCCAAGCTGTTTGGAATATCATATTCTGAACCTTTTGATCCTTTAATGCAGAAGCTTCTAAATCTTCTGTTATCCTGATGATGGCTCCATGATGTTTGAATTCTTTCTTTCTGGCTGCTTTGAAATGGCTGACTCCAAAGCGGATAAGAAACACCTCAGACACAGAAAAACAGAAAATAAGAATGGGATTCTGAAATTGTTATCATACTGATAAGTCACTATTAATGTAGAAATAGGGATGAATGTATTCCTAAGGTTAGACTAGAAATAGCCTAGCTTTCCATTTATTTGTCAAGATGGTATTTCTCCTGGGTCTTTTACCTTTTAGCAGGATCTTCCACAAGTCAGTAATCTCAGTATGTGCCAAGTACTGTGTTAAGTAAGCACTGACAATACAAATACAGGGGGAAGAAGACTACCCTCAGAAGTACCTGCCCTCAAGAAGTTTACAATCTAATCAAAGAAGACAACACACAAAAGGAAGCTGAAAAGTTGAAAGGCAGGGAGGGAAGGAAATGGGGCCTTAGAGAAGAAGTTAGAAGTCCCAAGGTAGTGGAGCCATGTGAGAAACGAGGAGATGCGTCAGCTGGTGTCTTTCCTTAAATGGAGGTTGAGAATTCATGACCTTGCCCTCCAATCAGAGAGTAGGGAGGAGGTAGAGTACCAAGGCTGATGAGATCTTTGTCAGGATCTCCATGCCAAGACCACCCCTCTCTTTTTACTATTAGGAGATATCCTGTTTCCCAGAGCTAAGACCCAGCAAGGAAGCTGTGCCCTGATCTTGACATAGCAACAATCCTTTGTGCTCACCCTCTGGATAAACTCTGTTGCAGCAAAATCTCAGAACTGTTTCACACCAGCCCCAGGTGGTTCCTGAGCTTAGACAGGTGCCTGCAGGACCCATGTTACAGTCATGAAGCCCTGCTGTGAATCCAAATTGTCTCGTTGTTTTCACTCCTTATTGTCATGGCTACAGCTCACTGTGTAGCCACTGCTACATGTATCAAGGCTTCGCTAGAGGGAATCTCCTCCTAGAGGAGGCCCTGACATATGTGTCTGGTTTCACTTTTCTGACAGAACAAAAAAAAAGTTTTTTGCTTATAACCACTGTTAGCTCTTTAGTTTTATTTTATTTTTCAGAGTTAACAGTTGTTGTGATTACTTCTGTGAGGTCTTTGTTTTTTTTTTAATTTCTTCTTAGAGCTAACAGTTACATAACCTCTATGGCTCTTGGGTCATTTATTTTTAGGATTTGACATCTTACAAGAAGATGAGATTATCTCCTATGTCAGACTTATCGGTCATAAAGATAGAATGGAAATTTTACTAGACTGGTAAATCAGGAGAATGCATTAGATTATGTTTCCCTAGATTTCAACAAAGCATCTGACAAAATCTCTTGTATTTTTCATGTGGATATGATAGAGAGATATAGGTTAGGCAAGAATAAAGTATGTTAGGGCCTAGTCAAATACCCTAATAAATCCCTGTGGCAATTTTGAGTGAATATTAACCTGTTTACTATACCTTCAGTGTGATTTAAAGACTGGAGACTGGCTCAGGAGATTTTTGTTACATCAGATATTTAAGACATAGGCAAATTTAATATATCCTTTGTTTTTGTTTGCTTGTTTGTTTTTGGTTTTTGTTTATTTCAATATGAGACCTATTGGTTCTTTGCCTTGTATGCCTTGAAATTTTTAACAATGATTAAATGATATACAACACAAAGCTGAGGGATAGCTTAAACAATAGATGGTTGATTATAAAGACAAAAAGATCTTAGTGGTCTAGAACACTTTACCATATATAATAAGATGATATTTCAGAGTGATAAATGTAAGGTCTCAAACTTAGATTGGGATGGAAAGTAGAGGATTTAGAGTCAGAAAGACCCAGAATTCAAATCTCACTTCAGACACTTACCTCATCTATAGTGAGAAGGATGTATAGATGGTCTTTAATATCCCTCCAACATCTGAATATATTATCCTGTGATCTGAGAATTTAGGAGATTTCAAGATACATAGGAATCGCAGTAAGGTAAGACAGGTTTAGGTTGCATTAAAACATAGGATCCAGGACTATGGAGCTAATTGTATATATTACATCCTGGTCAGACCACATCTTGAATATTGTATTCAATTTTTGGTGCCACATTTTGGAAGAACAATGATAACCTGAAGGAATCCAGAAAAGAGGACCGAGTAATGAAGAATCTTGAAATTTATCATTCCATTTTAGTTGAGATACTTAGTCTAGATCAGACTAAAAACTTGGGGGATACACTATCACTTTATTCAAATGTTGAATAGTTGTTGAAAGGTATATTATGTAGAAGAGAGATTAGTCTTGGCCGAACTACGACCAATCATTAGAAACTGAAATGAGGCAGATTTAGACTTGCTATAAGGGGAAACTTCCCAGCAATTCAATCTATCCCAAAGTAGAATGAGCTGTTCTGGTAGTTAACGGGTTTTTCTTCACTGTAAGTTTTCAGGCAAAGATTGAATGACTATAGAGTGTATTGTAAAGGGAATTTTAAAAGCTGTTCTTGGGACTGTGTTGCCTCTGATGTCTCTTCTATCACCAACATCACAAGACTGTGCTTTAAAATATTTCTCAAAAAGATTTGGCCTGTGACATCCAAAAGCTATTTTTTCTTACCATGTACATGTGTACACATACTTTATGCATGCAACACAGGCATTAAAGGTCATCCAGGAGCAAGATTTAAATTGTTTTCTTTTGTGTCCTCCTAGTGTTATGTTATTTATTCCTTGTGTTGACAACATTCATATGCATTAAGATTATATTATTAGGAAATGGAAAATTTTATAGGTTCATTTATGACTTAAAATGCCACAAATTTTTGTACATGTTCATTTACTTTTCCAGGTAATTGTTTATTTTGACTATTTTTATTATTACAGAGCAGGGAGAAGGAGGATATATGCTGTGTGAGTGTAGCCTGAAGCCACTATAAAATAAATTATCTTCTGCACTTTCTTCTTTATTAATGCTACTTGCAACATGGACCTCATTTTAAAGATTTACTCTATTATATTTAAACACCAATACCATGGATAGTTTACTAGAATGTTTTTGCACCTTTTTACTAATTCAGCTTGTATTTTGTCATTTTCCCTTGTAAACATTTCTTTTTCTTTGCCGTGGGTTTGATGTTAAGAAACAGAGAAGAGATATTTGTGGTGCTATGAAGCAACAAATTTGCCAGATAGTTTTAATTTCTTCTATATCTTAGAATGAGATCATTTTCCTTCATGGATCTTTCATGTGCACCCTGCACAAATAAGGCTTGCTTTTCCAGCCAGTTATGTGTTAAATGTCTATAATTTGAAACACAACATACGATGTTCTAAATTCTTGAAATAAGAGGGCATAACTTTCTGTACTAAAGAACCACTAGGAAATAAACAGGCAGAATAAGAAATATTACAATCCTGTAGACATGTAAGAGGCATTGAAAGACACTTCTTGTATAGCAAAATGGTAATGACCAGCAGTAAACCTTTAAAATAAACTACGCAAATGTAGAGCATTATTTGATGATGACAAGGATCATAGTATTTTAAGGCCATAGATTTAGAGATGATCCCTGATCTTCCAGATAACCTAGTAAATCTCCATATAGATGAGGAAATCAAGGCCCAGAGAGGTTGTTATTTACCCAAGGTCACATACATAGTGTCAAAATTTGAACTCGGGCTATCTGACTCTAAATCCAGGAATCCTTCTACTGCACCATGATAATGATGGTAAATGTGTTAGGGTTGTCGAATATTAAATTAGAAAATACAGAGGACTCAATTCAGAGGACCTGAGTTCCAGTCCTGCCTCTAATACTTGATACTTTTGTGAACTTAACCCCCCTGAGCTTTAAATTCCTCATCGGTAACATGGAATTGAGATAAATGTGCTCAGATTTTTTCCAGCTCAAATCAGAATTAAATATTAAATTTAATAAATTAAGATTTAAAATTAAAACTAAATTAAATTGGAAAGTTTTTACTTTCCTGGGCCAAAACAATTGACAGGAGAATTCTCAAAGCATATTAAATGATATTTGGCAAAAAATCTCACCTAGTTGGTACATGTTATAGAACAAGTTATTAGTCTAGTCAAACATACTCAGATAACCATAAGTTAGAAAGTAAACAAATGACAATTAATTATTTAATAGAAATAAAATCTCTAATTAAGATTAATGCCAGAATCTGTTGTAGAGAAGTTTCAGACACTTGAAATTTGAGTGTTGGAAGGGACCTCAGCATCTATTTAATTCAAACCGTGTATGAAATGAATATCTATTGAAACATAGCCAATGAGTGGTCCTCCAGTCTCTGCTTGAAGACCTCCAAGAAACAGTAATCGATCATCTCTGAATGCAACAAATGCTATTTTTGAACATCTCAATTTGTAAGAATTTTTGTTTTTTGTAACTTCATTCTATTATGCCCAATTCTGTGCTCTGAGACCAAGCAAAGCAAGTCTAATTCCTCCTCTTCATAGCAGTCCTTCAGATACCGAAGACATCTTTCCCCCTTGAATCTTCAATCTTCTCTTTTCCAGTGTTTAGACTCAGCTCCTTCATCTGAACCTCATATGATATGAACTCATCCTAGTTCCCCACCAGCTTATCATGCCCTTCTTAAACTCCAGTGCCTCAAACTGAACACAATAATTGTCACGAAGTCCAACAAGGACAAAATACAGTGGTCCTATCACCAGATTATGTTAGCCTTTTTTATTGCCTCATTATACTGCTGTTGGTACATAGCAGGCATGGAGTTCCCAAAAGAAAGGCAAATCTTTTCTCAGAATAATTGGTCCCCAACCATTCTTCCTCTATCCTGTAGGTATGAAACTGATTTTTAACCTAAATTCATGTTTTCATGACTACTCCTCTTTTTGTTTTATTAGAATCAGGCATTATAATTTTGGATTTTGACTCTGTCACCCACTGTATTAGTTATCTGCATTCCCTCCCACCCATAGCTTTATATCATGCACAAATTTGATAAGGAAGTGCCATTATCCAAGTCACTAATAAAAATGTTAAGCAGGACCAGGTCAACCACAAATCCATAGGGTAGTCCACTGGCAATATCCTGCCACAGACATTCTTTAATTTTTTTTAAGTTCTCAATTTAAACACTAAAAATATTTTTAAAAGAGCATTTCCATACTCACACAAAGATTCTATATAGAAATGACTCTATGTTTCATACTGCTAACTTTTTAAAAGTACGTAATAAATTCTATACTTTACTTTCAAAACTGTACTGCTTATCTGTGCTTCCTTATTTTTTCTTCCTTGCATTTAAAAAAATGCTACTCTAGCCCTTTTGGGACATCACTATTGCTAATTCTCCACCTGGGGATCTCTTCTTCTCCCTTAATTAAGTTAGAGAAAGAAAGACAACACTTCCCACTCCAAAAAATCCAAACAAACCCTTTTAATGAATGCACATAATCAAAATAAAACCACACATTGGCTACATCCAAAAATTTATGTCTGTGTGTTGTCAAGTGTAGTAGCAATTTAGATTTGAAGATCTTTCCTACCCATTAATAGGCCATGTGACCTCCTTATATCACATGTGGTGAGGGAGCTTCCTGAGAGGAAAAGGAAGTTATGTCACAGGAAATGCAGAGAGAGAGAGAGCAGTTATGGCTGCTAATGGCCACCCTCATGATTGTTAGAACTGAACAGGCTGACTTAGCTGTAGGGAAGACCTCAGCAGGGGGTGGGAAAGGTTTTGGGATGGTGAGGCTCCACGTTGTGATATTGTGTTTTGGGTTCCTTGCTATTATGATGAAGTGGGTTGACTGGCTGTGGGAGCTGAACATTTGGTTATGGGATATGGTTCTCTGGTATCTGAATAAATGTACTTCTTCTACCTTCTTTATGGAGAGTCTCTCATACTTTGTGATACAGAACCACACAGGCATTTTGACAATTATCTTCTACATTGTTATTATTGCCTCACTGATACATCAGGTCAACAAGCATTTATTAAATACTAACTATATGCCAGACACTGGTAATACAAAGATTGTTGTTGTGTTTTCCTTTGTTTTTGAAGAGGACCATGGCAGCAGCAAAATGATGACATGACTTGCAGTTGACTTTGATTTGAGTGAGAGAGGGCTGCGCAAGGTCACCAGCCTCACTTTCTCCTCCAGAGCCATCTGGGTACAGTGACCAGATATTCATCAGGATAACTAGAGATGACCCAGGATGCAATGGGAGACCCTGGCCCTTTTAGGCTAAGGCCTTTTCATGTACTCACTTAGAGGGAGGTAATGCCCATTCAGTGAATAGGCCTCTTTAAGAAGCAAGTCAAGGGATGGCCCCTTTAATTAGAAAAAAAGAAAAAAAATCAAGCTGGGAGGGGAAGACTCTCAGGGTTGCTGTTCCAAAGAGAAACAGTTACCCTTAACATTCACTCTAAGCCAGGAGGGCCCAAGATACAGCAATTAAGTGGAGCTTGGGCAGGGACCTATTGTGGTCCAATATGAGCTTCAGAGTGAACTGGCTTTAAAGTTTTGTGAAAGAAAGAAGGAAGGAAAGAGTGAGGGAAAGAAGGAAAGAAGGAAAGAAGGAAGGAAGGAAAGAAGGAAGGAAGGAAGGAAGGGAGGAAAGAAGGAAGGAAGGAAGGAAGGAAGGAAGGAAGGAAGGAAGGAAGGAAGGAAGGAAGGAAGGAAGGAAGGAAGGAAGGAAAGAAGGAAGGAAGGGAGGGAAGAAGGTAGGGAAATCTAGCCAGTAAACCCCAAGTTAAGCAGGCAGCTTCTGGCCATCAAAATTTACCTTCTTTTGGAGAGGAGAGGGAGAAGGAGAGGAAAAAGGAGAAGGAGAGGAAGAAGACGAGGTGAGTTACCCAACTAGCTGGGTCCCCATTCACATGCTCTGTCTACTCACACATTATGTTTGACCTCCATTTTTGAAGAGTACCATGGCATCAGGGACATGATGGTATGACTTGCAGTTGACTTTTATTTGAGTGAGGGAGAGCTGTGCAAGGTCACCAGCCTTACTTTCTCCTCCAGAGCCATCTGGGTCCAATGACCAGCTCAATGTGCTAAAAGATGACAAGCATATAATTATGGGTGACTTTAATGCAAAAGTAGGCACAGACTACCAGACATGTTCTCTATATCTTGTTTGGTGCTATCCATAGATCTGACAGGTTAACTATTCTATGCTCCCCTAATTTTTTTAATGATATCAGTATTTATGTGTAAACCATCTACCTGTTTTGACCTTATCTTGGTATGTGGTATGAGATGTTGATCTATAGTTTCTGCTATACTGTTTTCTACTTTTCCCAGTAGTTTTTGTCAAATAATGTATTTTTGTGCCAAAAGCTTGGATCTTTGGGTTTATCAGACTCTAGATTATTATGGTCATTTACTACTCTGGACTGTGTACTTAATCTACTCCACTGATCCACCACTCTTTTTCTTAGCTAGTACCAGCTGGTTTTGAGATTGCTGCTTTATAATATAGTTTGAGATTTGGTATGGCTAGACCACCTTCCTTTACTTTTTTTTCATTGACTCCCTTAATATACATGACCTTTTGTTCTAGCAGATGAATTTTATTATTAGTTTTTCTAGAACTATAAAATACATTTTTGTCTGTTTAGTATGGCACTGAATAAATAAATTAATTTAGGCAGAATTTTCATTTTTATTATATTGGCTAGGCCTACCTATGAACAATTAGTATTTTTCCAGTTGTTCAGATCTGACATTATTTGTGTGAAAAGTGTTTTGTATTGTGTTCATATAGTTCCTGGATTTGTCTTGGCAAATAGACTCAAATAATTTATATTGTCTGCAGTTATTTAAATTAAATTTCTCCTTTTTCTTACTGTTAGACTTTGTTGGTAATATATAGAAATGCTAATGATTTGTGTGAGTTTATTTTACATCCTGCAACTTTGCTGAAGTTGTTAATTATTTCATTTTTAATTGATTCTCTAGGAATCTCTAAGTTTACCATCGTGTTATCTGCAAAGAGTGATAGCTTGATATTTGTGTCACCATTTTCCTTTCCAGTCTAATAGCTCTTTCACATCTCTTTTATGTGAGTTAGTTTATACCATTTCAACTCTTCCTTCCCTCTTTTCCCAATGCAATCATCATCCTCACTCCTTAATTTTATTTTTTTGAATATCATCCCATCATAGTCATTTCACACCCACATATTCTTTCTATGTATATTCCTTCTAATTGCTCTTATAATGATAAAGATCTTAAGAGTTACAAATATCATCTTGCCATGTTGGAATATAAATATTTTAATCTTATTGAATCTCATATTTTTTTCTTTCTTTCTTTTACTGTTTTATGTTTCTCTTGAGTCTTGTATTTGAAGATCAAATTTTTTATTCAGCTCTGGTATTTTAATTAGGAATGCTTGGAATTAATTAGGAATGATCTATTTCACTGAATATCCATTTTTTCCCTGAAGGATTATGCTCAGTTTTGCTGGGTAGGTGATTTTTGGTTGTAATATTAACTCTTTTGATTTCAGAATATTATATTCTAGGCCCTCTAATTCTTTAATGTAAAAGCTGCTAAATCCTGAGTCATCCTAACTGTGGTTCTGTAGTATTAGAACTGTTTCTTTCTGGCTGCTTGCAGCATTTTCTCCTTGACCTGGGAGCTCTGAAGTTTGGCCAGGATATTCCTGGGAGTTTTCTTCTTGGGATCTCTTTCAGGTGGTGATCAGTGGATTCTTTCAGTTTCTATTTTGCCTTCTGGTTCTAGGATAACAGGGCAGTTTTCCTTGATAATTTCTTGAAATATGATGTCCAGCCTCCATTTTTTTCTCATGGCTTTCAGGTAGTCCAATAATTATAAAATTAGCTCTCCTGGATCTATTTTCCATGTAAATTGCTTTTCCAATGAGATATTTCACAATTTCATTTTTTTTATTCTTTTGATTTTATTTTATCATTTCTTGATGTGTCATGGAGTCATTAGCTTCTAGTTGTCCAACTCTAATTTTTAAGGAATTATTTTCTTCAGTGACCTTTTTACCTCCTTTTCTATTCGGCCAATTTATTTTTCAAGAAATTATTTTCTTTGGTGAATTTTAGTATATCTTTTTCCATTTTTTGTGTTTCTTTTTCTAAGTCGTTAACTCTTTTTTCATGATCCTCTTTACTTACTTTTATTTCTTTTTCCAATTTTTCTTCTACTCATTTGCTTTTTAAAATCTTTTAAAAGCTATTCCAGGTCATCTTTTGGGGCCTGAGGCCAGTTTATGTTTTTCTTTCTGGTTTCTCATGTAGACATTTTGACACTTTTGTTCTCTTCTACATTTGTACCTTGAGTCTCCCTGTCACCATAGTAACTTTATGTAGTCAAATTCTTTTTTTTAAATTTTTTTTGTTCATTTTTCTATTTTGTTACTTTGTACCTTTATGTGTGAGTTAGGCTGTACTCCTGCACTGTCCCCATCTACTTCTGCTGGAGCTCAGAGCCTTGCTGCTGACTTTCACTGGGCTGCAGGGCCTAGATGCTGGCTTGAACTGGATGTTGGGGTGGGGGATTCCCTGCTGGCTTGTACTGGGGGCAGGGCCTCCCTGTTGGCCTGCCCTGGGGTGGAGTCTTGCTGTGCTGGTGGTCTGATGCTGCTAGGTTACCCGTGGGATGACTGGCTTGCACAGAGCGGAGTGCAAGCCCTGACTGGTGGATTGCCCTAGGGCTCAGAGCTTAGCTGCAAGCTCCTTGCTGTGAGGCTTTCTGCTGCTGCTCAGTGAATGTGCTCTCCAACCCTATTCCACCCCTCCAGTGAGACTGACCTTTCCTACTGTGCTGAGAAGTTGTTTCCTTCTCCTAAACTGGTTAGGAGACATTTTTTCAAGGTTGTTTAGAGGGGAATTTGGGAGGCTCCAGGGAATTCCTTACTCTGCCATTTTGGCACCCGAAGTCCAACATCGAGATTCAAAAGGGACACTTATTTCTTCTCCTCCTATCAGAATGTTAGCACTACATCATCATGCAACTCCTTTCATTGCTCAAATAAATGTACTTATCTAGATTTCCCTGGACTCTTGTGCTTTTATTTTATAATTCTACCTCAGCTCTGGTCTTTCTATCAGATAATGCTTGAGTCTTCTTTCCACTAATAGTGCATTTTCTCCCCAGTAGGATTATGCTTACTTTTGTAAGATACATCATTCTTGTTTGTAGGCCTATATGTTTTACCTTTTGGCAAATTATATTTCAAGAGCTACTCTTACTTTAAATAGCATGTTCCACATCTTCAGTGATCTGGACTATACTTCTTTGGTACTTGAACTGCTTCTTTTTGGATATTTGTAATTTTTTTCTTTGAAATGGGCACTGTGGGGGGCCAGGGCAAGATGGTGGAATAAAAGCAGGGACTTGCTCTCCCCCAAACCCCTGCAAATATCAGCAAAAAATGACTCTAAACAAATTCTAGAAAGGCAGAACCCTCAAAATGACAGAGTGAAACAAATCTCCAGCCCAAGACAACCTGGAAGGTCTACAGGAAAGGTCTATCACATTGGGCTGGGAGCAGAATGCATGCAGTCCAGCACAGGCCATGCTGGCACAGATAGGGCTGGAGCAGGCCTCAGGGGACTGAATCACTGGCAGCTGTGGTGGTTTCCAGACTTCTCAACCCACAAACCCCAAAGACAATGTAGAAGGTGAGTGGGAAAATCAGTCCTGTGTGAGAGAGGAGCATGGTCTAACCACAGCCCCAGGGCAGTGGACATGGAAGTGGTTGCAGGGGCATCAGCAGCAACAGCTACTTCCAGAGCTCCAGGCCCACAGATGGTGGGGGGATTGAATGACTGATCAGAGGGGGATTGCAGGGATCTCTTTGCTGGCACTGAGGCAGGATTCTCTTGCTTTGCCCTGCTTGGATCTGGGTTGCAGTCTTAGGTGGTGGTCCTGGAGTGAGGAGGAGCCCTGGTGTGGCAGAGCTTGTGGTAGCTGTGGAGAGGGAATCCTACTCACAATTCCAAGGCAGAAAAGAGTGCTTGAGGTCACTTACTTTTGTGTTTCCTTTCAGGAGGTGATTGGTTCTTTCTTTCTATTTTCACATTGCTCTCTAGTTCTGGTAGTTCTTCGCAGTTTTAATTTATGATTTTTTTCAAATATAATACTTGGGCCTTTTTATATATTTTTAAATTTTTACTTATTTCATTCTGAACTTAAGAAATAAAAGAAGTATTTCCATAATATAGTTGTATAGAAAAAAGATGATTACACGCGAAAATGCACACCAGTTGTATACAAATTGCTATTCTTTTAAAATACATAATAAAGTTATGATGTAACTTTCTTTTTCCCTTCTCTTTTTTCTTCCCTCCCCGACTTCTCCTCCTTAGAGATGGCTACCATTAGACACAAATATGTGTATATGTGTGTGTATGTATACACACACACACTATACATATATACATATAAATACATAATTATTCTATACATCTATTTGTCAGCTTTTTCTTTGGATGCAGATAGTGTCTTCCTTCATATGTCCTTTGTAGTTAATTTGGGTATTTATGATCGTCAAAATCATTTAGTTGCCCAAACTTGTTCTTAAAACAATATTGTTGTTAGTGCATACATCTTCTTGGTCCTGCTCATTTTGTTCTTCATTATTTTGTGCAAGTCTGTCCATGGTTTTCTAAGATCATCGAGCTTATCATTTCTTATAGCATAGTAGTATTCCATCATGATCATAAAGGACAACTTGTTTGGTTATTACACAATTGATGGGCATCTCCACTACTTCCAGTTTTTTGCCACCACAAAGAGAAATGCTATAAATATTTTAGAACACATATGTTCTTTTCTTTTCCCCTGATCATCTTTGAAAACAGATCTTGTAGTGGTATTTTTGATATGATTTCGAGGGAGTACAATGATTCCTAAGTTACCTCTCCACATATTTTTCAGGTTAGATATTTTTGATATCATACATTTTTCATTTTCTGCTCCCTAGAAATCTTTTAGTTTTGTTCCAATATTTCTTATTCTCTCATTGTGTCATTCATTTCTGTCTGGCCTATTCTAGTTTTCAAGGACTCCATTTTTGGGGATATTGTTTACCTCTTTCTCTTCTAAGTTACTTATGCTCTTTCCAGTTCTTTCCTCAAGAACTTTAATTTAATTTTAAATCTCATTTATTCTAGTTATTATGTGGTCCTTGGAAAAATCCATTATTTCTTTTGAGTCTCTGCTGACGGTAGATTTGCAAAAGTTTTGCTACTGGTCAGCCATTTCACTTCTCCAGCTTTAGTTCCCAAGTTGTTTCTTTGTGCCAGGAACTAGGCTCCACCTCATAGTATGCTTAGGGAAAGTAGGGGAGGTGGAACTGGTTCCTCTTGTTTGGCCTTGCCTGGGTCCCTGGGTTCTTTTGCTGACTTCTGCCTCCCAGGGTTTAGACTCCCTTCTTCTTTGATCTTTGAGTTACCAGTGCCAGCTCTGTTGTCTCAGGACAAAGCATTAGGGACTTAAGAGCCTTTGCACCTGGGATGACTACTGCTCTGAGTGTTTCAGCAATACACTAGTCAGTTTGTGTATTGCCACATTTAGCACCATCATGGTCAGCATTGTATTGGATTAAAAGTTCTAGGTTCTCACCCTTGAGCTTTCTAACTTCCTGTGGGGAGAAAACTGCTTCTGAATGCAAAGCCTTGGAAGCTACAAGTATTCTTTCTCAGAAGACACAAGCTGGATTAGCTGGAAAGGCCCCCCCTTCCTTTTGTCTAAGCGTTTCTAGATGACTATTTATGTAATTCTGTGTTGTTAGAAGTCCCTTAAAACAGTTTCTCATTGGATTTCTTTATAATTATCCAGTCTGGTGTGAACTTCAGGGTTTTATTGAAATGGGTAAATTGGAGCTGTGTGGTCTGACTCCTATTAAGGGAGTCTTGGCATTCAACTTCTATTTGACTCCAACCGTCAAACCAGTTCTGATAATTGTATCATCACTTACATCTCTCCATCTTCTCCATAAAAATCGAGTGTGATGTATTATGAAAAGCTATACTGAAATCTAGGTAAATATAGCCACAGCACTTCCTTCTTCAACTACTTTAGTTATCTTATCAAAAAAAGACAATAAGGGTGGTATGGTAGTAGAAGTTCTTTGATGAAATTATATTGGCTCTTTATAAGCATTGCTTCCCTTTGTAGATATTTGACAATTATTTCTTTAATGATCTGTTCTAGAACTCTCTATCAATTAAAGTCAAGCTCACTAGACTAGTTTTTGGACTCTGTTTTCTTCTTTTATTGAAAAATCAGAAAACTGAAATATTTGGTGTTCTTGTGGTACCTCTCATTTTCTTTGATCTGTCAAATACCATTGATAAAGGCTCAGCAATCACATCTCTCAGTTCTTTTAGTAATTTGGGGCAGGTGACTTGAATTCATCAAGGAAAAGTAGGTCTCTTATTTATATTGGTTATAAACTCAGTTATTTTTGTTCTTTCATTTCCAGGGTAAAGTTTATTCTGTTTCCCAAAGGAAAAAAGAAGCAAAATAAGTATTAATCATCTCTGCCTTCTCTCTAGTGTCAGTTATCACTGTCCTACCCACCCTCAACAATAGTCTTAGACTATAGTCATTTGTTTAAGTCTTTTTCTTCCGAAATAGTTAAACAATAACAATCCAAAACTTAAGCTTTTTTTGTTTCCATTAGCTTCTCATGCCAACCTCAGCTCATTATGAGTATTCTTGACATATTCCACAAATCCATGCCATCCAGGCCATGAGCTTTTATATTTATCCTCCATTATCTAGCCATGTACCTACCTTCTATACCTCTCTTTAAAAAATCTAAATTGATTTTTGAGTTCTTGGTGCATCTGCATTCATCACTTCAAACATCCCATTTTTTCTTCTCATTGGAATTGTTTCTCTTTGTGTCTTCAGAATTTTTTGACTTGAGCATCCCTTCTGGGCTGTTCCCTCTCATCTATCACAAATCTTAGAATGGAGTCATAACTTCCTTCTAGGGTTCTCATCATTTTTTACCATTAACCACTTTGTCACCCTTAATTAAAATCAGATTCAAAATAGATTTCCCTTTGTTGATTTGTTTTCCTCTTAAAGGATGAAGTTATCAGAAAGGCATGTTGAAGAGCTGTTATCTGCTTTGTTGAAAGAGAGAGAGAGAGGGAGAGAGAAAAAGAGAGAGAGAGAGAGAGAGAGAGAGAGAGAGAGAGAGAGAGAGAGAGAGAGAGATCCAATAGATATCTGGATAATGGAATTCCCTTGTTACTATATGTCTGCCAGGATTATGATACTCCTCATCTATTTCCACTTCATCTAAGTTGTCTATAGTACCCTCCAGTGATAAAATCACTACTGCTTGTATCCAGGTATTCTCTATCATGTTTCAGACTCTATGGTTCCTGGATTTCTTCACCTGATTCTGCGTCCTTAACATGTAATTCTAGCTTCTCCCTCCTTTTATTTATCCAGTTTCTTTGAATAAGATCTATTCATCCTGAACCCTGTTTCAGTCATTGATTTTATCTCACTAGTCTCAGTGATTAGCGAGACGTCAAATTTGCACTCAATTAGTACCTCTGGTTCCTCTTTTTTGTTATCTAAATTTTGAGCATTTGTGTATAGGCATTTGAGACTATGGGTTTTACAACCAATTCTTTTCTTGAAATTTGTGTTCTATTGAGTGGAACGAGTGAAAACCTCTCATAAAAAGGCCAAATTGAATAAATAAGAATAAGTAAGATAGTAAGGCCTCTCATGAAATCTAAACTTCAGCTTTCTACTTAAGTTTTTCTGTAAGCCAAGTTAGTGACCGTAGGATCCCTAAGAATAAAAACAGGAAGTATTCACCTCAGGGTGAGAGGCCTGAAAGAAAGAAGGATAGAGGTGAACAAGTCAGCAACCATAAGATCCTCTGAGAATAAGGATAGAACTCAGGATGCTCACATCCTGTGTATTTACCTAAGGGCAAGGGGTTCACGGAAGAGAAATGGATGAAAAGCCAGAGAGCCAGGTGCAATGTATCTGTGTAAGACCTGGTCAGAAAGACCAGTTAGGTATAAGAATGATGGGAGACAAATGTAAGGGTGCTGGGGGATATCCGTCACAGATGTAAGGGTTATGGATAGTATCTGTAGCAGAAGCTAGTTTGCCACAGATGTGAAGATGAGGTAACCAACAATTGGCTTCTGCTTGTCACAGATAACCAAATCATTTGTTCATTGTCATTGTTACTGAGGTAGATTTATCACTTAAGATGTAAGAATGGTGCATCACTTGCTTGTCAAAAATAATCATACCATTTGTTATTTGCCATTGTCACAGGGGTAGATTTATCGTGTCCAGATTGTACCCTCAAAGCCTGCATCTTCAAGCCAAAGAGGAAGGAGGTTGGGAGGGGGAATTGTGGTTAGGGACCTATAAAAACACCTGAATTTTCTGTGTCCAGTGGGCTTTAACACTGAGAGGATTCTTGGTGCTCTTGGTACCTGAGTTGCCCTTTCCTGCAGGATCGTAATAAAATTTCCTTTCTACTTTCACCTTGAGATGCCTCTGCTTTAATTCTTTAATTCATAAACCTGTACCATACACTATGAATTTCTGATTGTCTCACCTATAGTTATCTCAATTGTTCTTACTTCATTTTACTCTTTTTTTTGGAGGGGGCAAAGCCAGGGCAATTGGGGTTAAGTGACTTGCCCAAGGTCACATAGCTAGTAAGTGTGTCAAGTGTCTGAGGCCAGATTTGAACTCAGGTCCTCCTGACTTCAAGGCCAGTGCTCTACTCACTGTTCCACCTAACTGTCCAGTTCTTTCTTCATTGAGGCTGGTTTTCTGTGGTATCGAGCTTAGAAAATATACACAGACAGTTTTCTCTGTCTGCTATTTTTTTTATTTCTAAGATGAAACCAAATTAGTCATTAGAGAAAGAGAAAGATGTAGATGTTTTATTAATTGAAAAAAGAGAAAAAGGCAATAAATTGGGCTATCAGCTAAAAAATTAGCAAAGCAGCAAATCAAGAAACCTCAACCAAACACAAAAATGGGATTTCTGAAAATTAAGGAAGAGATAAACAAAATTTAAAACAAAATTTTAGTTGATAAAACCAGGAGCTGTTTTTAAAAATTATTAAAAATCAATAACTCATTAGCTAATCTGAATAAGGAGAGGAAAACTAAGTTGCCAACATAAAAAATTAAAAGGAATTATTCACTACAAATAAAGAAGAAATAAAAGAAATTTCTAGAAGCCATTTTGCTTAATTACATGGCAATGGAACTAATAATTAAGTGAGATGGAGAAATATTTTTTAAAATACAAAATACTGAGATACAGAACAAGAAATAGAGAATTTAAATAACCCTATCCTAGATATAGAAATTGAGCAAGGAACAAAAGGAACTCAGAATAATAGCTGAACAAATCATGACATGAATATTATGGAACATCATTGCACCTTAAGAAATAATAAAAGGGACAAACATGATTAGTTATGTAAGCAAAATTAGAAGTGAAATTTATATAACTGCAACATTGTAAAGAAAAGCAACTGTGAAAGACTTAAGTATTATGATCAACAAAATGACCAAAAGAGATTCAAGGAGACCAAACATGATTATGCATAAAGCATAATTACTTCCTACCACTTGGCAGAGTGATGATGAACTAGAGGTACAGAATACTAATATAACATTTTCAAACACAGCCAATGTGTGGATTTATTTTGCATGACTATACTTATTTGTTACAAAGGAGGGTTTTTAAATTTTGGAGAAGAGGAAGCCAGAAAGTAGTAGACTGGAAGGTAGTGGGGATGATATTAATAAGAAAAGAAATAGGATAGTATCAATGAAACATTGATAAAGGACAGAATAAAATTCAGAACAGGACACAGGTAATCAGGGCATTGTCAGAATGATCAGGTTAAATTGAATATATATATTTTAAAGTTGTACATAATGGGAAAAAGCCAAATTGTACATTATGGATAACATTGAGCAGTCTAATCATCTACCTACCTCAATGGACTTCACTCCCACCACTGACATTTTCTGGACTCATTCCTCAGTGATTAACATTTTCCCATTCTGCTTACATTTTCCTCATCCCAATAATTCCAAATCCCCATTTTCATTCTCAAAACAACCCAGTTTTATTATCCCCATTTTACAGATGAAAAACTCTTCCTTATTGAACCTTGACAATATCCCATTCCATATTCGTCATTTCCTTCCTAAGAATACCTGCTCTATAATTACCCAAACTTCCTTTTATTCTAGTGTGGTTAGGGATCTACTAATTTCCCCACCCAATTAAAAATAATTAAGTGGTTAAGAAAAAAATTGACTCAATCAGTAAATCAGAATAAAGTGAAAACAGATTCAGTATATCCCCTTTGAATCAATCAGAGCCATTGCAGAAGTGACTTATTTATGCCTTAAGGAATTTATATGGGTAGGGGCAGGGGTGGATAGAGTCTATGAACCAAATAGAAATTTCAGTGGCTGGAAGCAGAGAGAAAGGAGTAAGGTCATATACAGTCAAGCCAAGAACTGGTAGCCCTGAGCTAACCAGTAAAAGGAGAAAGAGAACGCAGGATCAAGCTGTGTCAAAGAAGGAATTATGATAGAGGGCTACGGGTTCTACAAGCATCTTAGAGCAAAAGAGCCTAGCTGACACACCAATTTACTCAAGAATTGAAATAAGTTCAGAGAAAAGGTCAACTCTTTCCCAGATTCCCTCCTGTAACAACAATGCTGCTTGCAGCTGCTGTGGAGGTATAAGGTCAATAACACCAGCACACAGGAGGGATGCTAGCACAGGTTCTTTAATCTGCTTTTCTAAGAAAAGCAACTTTAAGGGGTTTACAATCTCATTTTAATTAAACATATATATACCACTTACTTAGTTCAGGGAGAAAAGTCAGCCCCCTGAACTTCAGAGAAAACACAAACAGAAATCACAAGCAGAAATTATATAAACAGAGAAAATAACAGAAATCAACAGACAGGGCTTCTAGCTGTCTGACTATTACATACATACATAGTTACCAGAGAGAGAGAAGCACCAACATCTGGGTTTTCAAAGCCGGGGGTGATCCTTAATGGCTACCCACAGTCTTGTCTGGCCAACTCATAAGAACATTCTTCCAATGAGTGAGCCCCCAAAACAAAATGCTAACCTCAGAGTATATATACACTTTTTCAAGGTCAGCCCACAGGATTCACAACCACGTGACTCAAACTCATGTGACTTAGGCTTTCTTGTGACTTATGCAGGTCATCAAAGACTCTTGATTCAATCAAAGACTCTTGATTCAAGCAAAGGCAGGGCTCAAAGGCACTCGATTGCCTTACTGCTGAGAAGCATTCCAAAAGAAAAAAACAGAAAAGTCCCACTTTGCTTGCCATTACACCTCCCAATGCCCATCTAGCCACAGACATGGTAATGTAATTTCCTGTTTTGTTACTCAGATATTTCCAGCATCCTGAATTTTTACATGCCCAAGATCCAGAAACATGAGCAAAGTTGATTTGATCTTGGTTCGTGACTCCAGAACTGAAAGAATTGAAAAGGGGAAGAGAGAGAGGGAGAGGTGACATAAAGGCAACATGATGTTTGATAAGACCAAAGACTATAAAAGAGATGGTTAAAAAGAGGTAGAGTGACGTGAAGCATCACTATTAGGGCTTTTCTGAAATAGCAGTCTAGGAGACACAGTTGGGAATCAGGACAGCAGTGAATCAGGGCAGAAGTTCTTCCAGGATGGCAAAGAGATTGTGGAAGAGGTAGCAAGAAGGAAGAGAGTGAGATGAAGCATGCCTAGATGTTTCATGAAATAAGAGAAGTGGTCACTCATAGGACAGGGTTTCCTCCAGGACATCGTTCCTGGTGTAAGCAGCAAAGTAGTTAGCAAGGAGGCTACAGATGTGGGATGTGCTATAGACTGCTTGTGTCTGTGATATGCTTCTAACTACTCTTCTTGCCTCAAGTCTTTCTAAGCAAGGTGATTTTTTTAAATTTTTTGTATTAGTTAATTTATTTATTTTTAGTTTTCAACATTCACTTCCATAAGTTTTAAATTTTCTCCCTCTCCCTCTCCCCTCCCTTCCCAAGACTGCCTGCAATCTGATATAGGCTCTACATATACATTCCTGTTAAACATATTTTTGCATTAGTCATGTTGTATAGAAGAATTATACTGAATGGGAGAAACCATGGGAAGGAAAAACAAAACAAAACAAAAAAAGGAAAGATGGCTTTTTTTAAAGCATAGATCCGACTATGTAACTCCCTTGGCCAAGGAACTTCGGTGGCACCTTATTACCTTCAGGATCAAATATACATGGCAAGAAACTGTCCCCCACATGTAGCATGAATGTGTTGTGTGGCTTGAAAGGAGACAGAATAGACATCTCTAGCTTTTGGCCACTCTACCCCTCATGGAATTCTTGCCAGAGAAGAATCAAGAGATTGGAGCTGAAGGTTTCTCTGTTCTCCTCCGAGGATTATAGAATTAAATTTGTCTATTCCCTTAAATATTATTAGTCTAGGAGATATGATTTTCAGGTTCATTGTAACTTCTGATTACCATTATTGGGGAAGCAGAGGCTTGATCCCTTTCCCACCAAATATCCCACCATAATAAGTACACATTGCTAATAATAACAAAGAAATCTAAATCAAATAGCCAAAAAAAAAAAAACCAAACCAAAACAACCCAACCTTGAAATCAGAGAAAGTATGCATATGAAAATATATACCAGGCAATACAGAGTTAAGGAACTCTCCCAATAGAGGGCAAGATAACTCAGGCTAACCAAGAGAGAGAATCCTAGATGCCATCCAAGGGAAAGTTTCCCAAAATCTCTAGTCTATCAAGTTAGGGATAGAGTTATCATGGAGACTGCCAGCTCCTCTCATATCTTCCCAGAGTTCCCTTCAGCAACCTGAGGTAAGGCTGGTGGCATCCAGCTTTGAGGGGGAAGATGGAAGCCAGAAGTGCCTGATGCAATGACAAAGACAGAATAGCCTGAAGAAACTAGCTTAAAGAGAACTTAAGAGTTCTCCTCTCTCTTGCTTTTGCCAACCTCAACCTTCAGGAGACATTGGTCTCCATCAATAACAAAAGAGTTCCATACCAGTAGACTTTGGGACTGGGGTTACATATGAAAAACTCATTTTGACATTTAAAACTCTTGACAAACTGACCTCCCTTTCCAGTCTTCTTGCACATTACTTTTGTCCCACACTCTAGAATCAAGATATGCTGGCCAGGAATAGTTCCTCAAACATGACACTCTGTGCCTTTTGTCCATCCCCCAGTCTGGAGTGCTCTGCCACCTCACCCCTACCCCTTGACTTTCCCAGCTTATTTCAAAACTCAGTTCAAATCCCACCTTCAAAGGAGGCCTTCCCCCAGTGTCCTAGCTGTCTTTTCAGACTACCCTCCTTCATTCTGTATAAACCTCCTTGCATCTTGGGCTGTCCTCAGTCATCCTGAACAATATTAGGCCACTGGACCCAGATGGCCCTGGAGGAGAAAGTGAGGCTGATGACCTTGCACAGCCCTCCCTCACTCAAATCAAAGTCAATTGCAAGTCATGTCATCATTTCCCTGATGTCATGGTCATCTTCGAGAATGAAGGACAAACACAACAACAATAAACCTTAAGTGTATTGTGTAATTTAGGTATTATTTCTTCTATTAAAACGAAAGCTCCTGGAGGGCAAGGACTATTTTTTTTTCTTTTCCTTGTATCCCCAGCACTTAACGGTGTTTAGCTCATAGTAGAAATTCAACAGAAGCTAGTTTTGACCAACTGAACAACTTTTCATCTTTCCATTGCCTTTTGGTCACCTGCAACTTTAATTTTTTGGTGATTTCATAATTTTCTCTGCATTGCCTTACAAACAGTAGCCTATAATAAGTGTTAATTGAATTTAATCAATAGTCATATAGCCACGACATGTGGCTATTTCATGTATTACACATATATTTGTGCACATCATCTAAAAGTCAATCACTCAAATAAGCACTTATTAAAAACCTACTATGTACCAAGCATTATGCTAAGTACTAGCTTTACAAAGAAAGGTAACAGACAGTCCTTGCCCTCAAGGAGCTCACAATCTAATGGGAGAAGTGGAATAATGATGTTACTAGCAGCTACTGTGGCTGTGTAAAACCAATAACACCAGCACACAGAAGGGCTGGTAACAAAGGTTCTTTGATCTGTTTTTTCTAAGGAAAGCAACTGAACGGGATGGATAGTTGTGAAGACTTCACAGGGTATGTCTAATGGAGAAGTTTTGGGATTTGGCCTTGTAATTTTGGAAGGCATGCCCTTCCCCCTCTCTCTCAGATGTTAGAAGATAATGAATTTCCTGTGAGCTATTTGTTCTTTGCTCTAGGAAGGTCTCTCCTTCCCCTAGACTTTCAGATGCCACCCGGGCAGTTGAGTTCTGATAGGGAAAAACCTGAATGGACTGGATCAACCTTGGTCCTCTGTGTAGTTTTCACGCCTAGACTGTAAGCCCACCTCCCAGCCAATGGTGAGAAGGGATAGAGATGGGTGGGAATCTTTTTCATTAACAGTATAAATTAGGACAGGCTCTCTTTTACCTCACCTCCTCCATTATGGAGATGTGCCCAAATCTTTCAAGGTTTGTGAAATAAATTTACTTTGTTTCTCCTAAGGATGTCTCTCCTGTTATTTAAAAATTCTGTCCCATACAGTTTGGAGGTCCCACCGAGATTTGCACTCTCCATGTGGGCAGGCACTGGACTCAGGGCTTAGCCAGCACTAACTGGAGACTTCTCCGACTAGCTGAGCGCCTGAGGGCAGGCCTGGTCTCACTGGAGAGTCACAAACTCGGAGGAGAGGAACTCGGAGAAGCAAAGTAAAAGGGGGGAAATTTGAGTGCACTATGCGTTGAGTGGAAATCGGGCTGGCCATGAAATTTTCAGTCGTCAACAGTCATACACCGTGTGACCCAGA
>CM053622.1:510859682-510893811 GCA_028646595.1 Phalanger gymnotis
CAAAAAATTTATTCAGGGCCCAGAGCAACAAATTAGTGAACCAACCTCCCCATTCCAGTATTGTGAACACAAGCCTCCAGGCCCAGTAGGCCCACCTCACAAGAGTAGCCAGGAGGCCACAGAAAAATAAGATGGCATAAATCATATTCACCGGCCTCAAGACCTCGCTCGAACTCCTGGGTCCACACAGGGGTCGGCTGGGCTTCGGATTTTTTCCAGCTGTAGTTTCTCGCCTCTCGTCGCAGCCAAGCCTCTGGCGTTTCTCAAGTCCCGCCTCAACGACTAGAGACCAGAGTCCAGAGACCCACTGGTTCCCGAGTTGGCCCCTAGTAAGTGATTAATCTATGCCCACACGGGTTTCACACCTGACAGGGCTTTGGGCCTGGGGCTTAGCATTTAACAGGTGAAAGTACTTTCACTGTAAACAAAAGCCAAACTCCTCAAGGGCACCCGTTAAACTAAGCCCATTTTGCCTTACTGGCACAGAGGTGATCAGAAGATCTTGTTCTGGGTTCCCATTTAATAGTACAATGCCTTCACGAAGTTGAGGTCCTCTTGTTCCATCACCAGACACAGGCCTTTTCAGATCAAAGACTCACTAAATAGGATGTGACTTTACTAGGGAATGAGAATATCACCCCTAAAATATGGTACAGTCCTTAATCTCGCAACGTTGCTCCTTGATTTGCCATTCTCGGGAGAACCTTTACATGACTGTGCCTCTGTAGTAGACATGGATGAAAAACTCTGTGATGATCTCTCTGACATACCTTTAGAGAGCTCCAACTTTGTTTTCTATACTTATGGGTCCTCTTTTATGAGGGAGGAGCCTGCCACATAAGCACTGCTGTAGTCTCTGACTATGATACTGTCTGGGCAGCCTCTCTGTCTTCCAGGCTTAGTTCCCAGGCTGTTGAGCTGGTGGGCTCTAACTCAGGCACGTCATGTAGCCAAGGGAAAAAGTGCCACTATTTATACAGATTTAAGATATGCATTTGGTGTCTGCTGTGCTGTTGGAACGCTTTGGTTGAAAAGGGAATTTTTGCAAATGCAGAATTCATTAAGTATTTCCAGTCTACCCTGAAATTTTCCTCTGCCTTGTCTATTATTCACTGTTCTGCCCATACAGGAGGAGCTGATCCTGTCTCAAACGGGATTGAGCATGCTAATGCTGCACTAAGCTTGCTGCCTTGGAAGCCCCTGCACATATTTTTAACCTTCTACCTTCTGGTGATACTGACAGCTCTTTTCCTATGATGATTCTGAGTTAGAGAAGTGGAAAGAAAAGTTTAAGGCAAAACAAGTTAATTGGGTCTGGGTGTCCATGGAAGGCAAACCCCTCCTCCGCTGGAGCTTCTACCACCAGGTCTCTTCACGAGAGAGGTCACTTTGGTTCTCAACGGATTGTGGATTAGATCAGGAGGGTTTGGGTTGCCCCAGGTGTCACCAGCAGAGCCTCCCATGTGTGTGCCTTTTGCTCTACCTGCCAGGTTTATAATCAACATGCTTTTCATGCCAAGGCTTATGGTGGGTGCCCACTGGCATACATACCTCTTGAACATTCACAGATTGATTTCATCTGTATGCTTAAGGCTAGTCATTATAAGACTTGCCTTGTTATTGTTAACCAACTCACCCAGAGAGTAGGGGCTTTTCCTGGCTAAGATAGTCCTGAAGGAGATTGTCCCTCACTTTGGCCCACCAGTATGCATCGACTCTGACAAGGGCACCCCCATCACCACCACTTCACTCATTCTTTATTGTCTCAAATGTATTCCTATTCTGGGGTGACTCCAAAATTCCACATGCCTTACCGTCCACAAAGCTCAGGCCAAGTTAAATGTATTAATAAGGAACTTAAAATCATAGTTGGCAATTGTGTACTGAGACTCATTTGAAACAGCCCGATACTCTCCTCTGGATATTGTTCTCTCTGTACAGCAGATAGAATCAGGTGAGAATTACATATATTGCCTTCTGAAATGCTTTTTTGGATACCTCCCATCCGAGCATAACCCTTTTTCCTAGTACATACATCATTGCTAGGAGGGAATAACTCTACTGCTTTCTATATACAGAAGTTACAGGCCAGGCTACATGAACTCCACAAGGTAGAAGCAGCAATGCAGACTGGTCCTTTGGACTTCTTACTTCATTATTTATGCCCAAGAGACAGGGTGTACATTAGAAACTTTAGCAGACTAATGGGACTCAGCCTGCTTGGGAAGCACCATTCCAGGTGTTGCTGACCACTATGACTGCCATCAAGATTGCAGAAAAAGACTCTTGGATTCATTGTTTTCACATAAAATTGGTACCACTTTCTGATACATGATGTTTCTATCTTTTAACTCTAGTTATTCAACATCATTTATACCTAACAGAGACTCAAAGAAGCTTAAAATTGCTTCCACACTTGATTGTGTAATACAACCATTTGATGTCATTTAACCTCAGAATTATTACCCATAGTCCTCTCTTGTTTAGCTCTCCTCTCTTATGATGACTAGACAAAGGATAATGCTATTATTAGACATCATAGACAAGTGGTACATACTTTACAAAAAGCCAAAGCCCTTGGGTCTCATGAGTATTGGGTCTTGTCACCAGCTCCATCAAAGTACTATTATCTCCTGTGTACCTATTCTTGTTCAGCCGAATAAATCATTACCAAAACCTGGAATTGAAGAAGGCAGTTACAGGTCACCAAATAGGCCATTAGAGAGCTCATTGATGGCTTATTCAATTTATTTTTCTAAGATAGGATTATTTAAATACTCTGGACAATTTATGTTTTTGTATATTTTCATCGATTTTGCTTAAATTGTCAAATTTATTGGCATATAATTGAGCAAAATAGTTCCTAATTATTGTTTTAATTTTCTCTTCATTGGTGATGAATTCATCCTTTTCATTTTTGATATGGGTAATTTGGTGTTTTCTTTTGAAAAAATCAAATTAACCAATGGTTTAATTTACTGGAGTTTTTTTTCATAAAATTAGCTCCTAATTTTATTTATTAGTTCAATGATTTTCTTACATTCAATTTTATTAATTTCTCCTTTGATTTTCTAGATTTCCAATTTAGTGTTTAACTGGGGGTCTTTAGTTTGTTCTTTTTCTATTTTTTAAGTTGTATGCCCAATTCATTGATCTGATTTTTCTTCATTTTATTGGTGTAAGTGTTTAGAGATATAAATTTTAAAGATATATATTTCATCCCATTAAGTTTTGGTGTGTTTTCTCATTGTTGTCATTCTCTTTAATGAAACCATTAATTGTTTCTATGATTTGTTTTTTGACCCACTCATTCTTTAGGATTAAATTATTTAGTTTCCAATTAATTTTTGTGCCTCTGTTTAGTTTTATTTCTCACAGAGCATGACCAAGATGAGAGGTCTGAATTTTTTTGGAAGAGACCAGCTTTTACAGAGACCAAGCTTGAGGCAACTGAAATGTTATCAAATGCTATGAATCATGCTTCAAGTATCTTGTCTTCTCAATGATCTGAGATGATATGGGTTTCCACAGAGAACAAGGATGTAGTGACCATGTTCTCAGAGTATTTGTCTCCAACCACAAATATCTTGTCTTCTGAGGGATATATATATATATATCTATATATATATCTATATATATATATATATATATATATATATATATCTATATACACACACACACACACACATATATATATATATATAGTTATGCTGGAATTTTTTTTCCTGTCCCTTCCTGGAAGTGAGAGGTCTTACACATAGCACATGTTTTCCACATGCATCAATCAGGTGAGCTGACTTTTTTTCCTCCTTCACACTCCCTCACCCCTATCCATGAATGAACATTCAGGATTCTTGGGGATTAGTCAAGGTAGAGGATAGGAACAAGGGATGGGAGAGGAAGGAGTAATGATGGGGAGGGGTGGTTTGGGAGAGGGGGCAAATGAGGCAAGGAGGTGAGCTTGGGAGGGGATGGGAAGGGGAAGAAGTCAGGGACCAGTGAATTTTGAGCTTCCTGTGGCCTTTTCTCCTGACTCTGGGGAACCTGGAACTCCCCAATTAACATTTAATCTATGTTTTCATGGCCCTTTAATGAATGTAATTTTATTGCAAAAGGATTCATTTAACATTTCTGTTTTTCTGCATTTGGTTATTAGGTTTTTATGTCCTAATATACTGTCAATTTTTGAGTGTGCCATGTACAGCTTAGAAACAGTTGTACTCCTTTCTATTCCCGTTTAATTTTCTCAAATGGTCTATCATATCTAACTTTTCTAAAATTCTGTTAATCTCTTTAACTATTGGATAAAGTTGATCTCCTCTACTGTATAGTTTTAGTCTCCATTTCCTCCTGTAACTCACTTAATATTTCCTTTAAGAATTTGGATGGTATACAAGTTGGTGCATTTATGTATATTTAGCATCAATAATACTACATTGTCTATGGTACCTTTTAGCAAAACAGTTTCCCTGCTTATTTCTTTTAATTAGACCTACTTTCTGCTTTTGTTTTGTCTGAGATCAAGATTGCTAGCCCTGTTTTTCTTTTACTTCAGCTGAAGTATATTTCTTTGCCATCTCCTTATTTTTACTCTGTGTGTGTCTTTCTGTTTCAAGTGTTTCTTGTAAACAACATATTGTTGGATTGTTGGATTCTGTTTCTTAATTCACTCTGCTATCTGCTTCCATTTTATGGGTCAGTTCATCCCATTCATATTCACAGTTGTGATTACTAATTGTGTATTTCCCTCCTTCCTATTATCCTATTTCCCCCACCCCCACCCCGCCCCATTCCTCCCCAAAAGTCTGTTTTGGTTTCTGACCACTGTGTCTCTTAATCTTTACTCCACCATCTTTCGCCTTTTATATTTCAATCATGTACCATTTTGAGCTTATCTTTATGTGTGATATGGGACATCGGTCTATGCCTAGTTTCTACCAGACTGTTTTTGAATTTTCCTAGTAATTTTTGTCAAGTAGTGAATTCTTGCCCTAAGAGCTCAGATCTTTGATTTTATCAAACACTAGGTTACTGTGTTCATTTGCTTTGCTTCTATATATTGTGACCTCAATCTGTTTCATTGATCAAATGCTCTATTTCTTACCCAGTACCAAAATGTTTGAAGCTTACTGTTTGGTAATGTAGTTTGAGATCTAGTACTGATAGGCCCCCTTTGTGGTTTTTTTTTCAATGATTCCCTTGATATTCTTGAACTTTTGTTCCTCCAGATGAATTTTGCTACAATTTTTTTCTAGCTATACACAATGATTCTTCTGTAGTTTGGTTAAAATGACACTGAATTAATAAATTTAATAAACTAATTTATGTAGTATTGTCATTTTTATCATATTGGTTCAGACTAGCCACGAATAATTAAAATTTCTCCATTTTCGAATCTGTCTTTATTTGTGTGGAGTGTTTTATAACTGTGTTCATAAAGTCCCTATGTGTCCTACAAATGATCAGCACTTCTGTATTTGACCAACAAAACCCACCAGGAAAAGAAATTTCATTTAAAATAAGTACGGATAGTATAACATACTTGGGAGTCTACCTGTCTGTAGTCATATAAATTTTATTATTGGTCAAATATAGAAGTGCTGATTTTTTTGCATAGGTTTATTTTATATCTTGCAAATTTGCTAGAGTTGTTCATTGTCTTGACTGGTTTTTAAATTGGTTCTCCAAAGTGATCTAATTAGACCATTGAGAAGAATGATTTATTGTACCCCTATTTTATTCGAATCTGTATTAGTCAATTCAATGTGATGCCATAGGCATAGGGATTGTTAGCAATTATTAGTATTATACTTGTCTATCAATATATATTTAATCAGTCTAGTCTTTCTTATAATAAGCCCCAAATGTTGAACTACAAGATTATAAATTCACTTGCTTGTTATAAAGTTGACTTGATTAATCATAGGAAGCTAACTAGAGGACCTCCTTCTTTCCACTGAATAGGTGACCAAGCCCAATGCAACAGAGATAACTCAGTGATATGGAAAGTCCCACAGCTATTTTTGTTGCCCCCCTGTCCTTCATCACCTCCCATCACCCAACATGGGGAGATGGCCATGAGCACTTGGCCAATAAGTAACCCCGTTTGCTGACCTGTGGCCTTCTTGTCTACTGGCTCATCAGCCCATGTGGATGTTCTGACATCTGTTTATGAGCCCAGCCCATGGGCACAGTAGGACCTCCTGAAAGATCAAGATAGGTTGGTCAAGATTTGCTCATTGGCCCAGTAGGACCTCCTGGAATGCCTGATATGGGTGTGTCAGGCAATGAGATTTTGTATTTTATGTAAACCCTCCTAGAGGGTCAAGTCAAGGTCTGTCAACCAATGAGACACTATCTTACTTTGCCTCATCTATATTGTCCAGGTATCAAACACTATAAAATTAAGGCCCTGGAGATAGGGGCATCTCAGATCATGAAGAAGTTCTGAGGTATATTCATTGAAGGGGTCTGGTCCCTTTAATAAGTGGTTATTGGCTCAGAGCTCTGTTTCAGTGTTTTTTTCTGCAGGTTGCATAATTTTGGATCCAACACATCATATCATTTGCAAAAAGTGATAATTTTGCCTCCTCATTGCCTATGCTTATTCTTTCATTTTTTTTCTTGTCTTATTGTTATAACTAGCATTTCTAGTACAATACTGAATAATATTGGTGATAATGGACATCTATGTTCAACTCCTGATTATATTAGAAAGGCTGCTGGTGTATTCCCATCACAGATAATGCTTGCTCTTGGTTTTAGATAGGTACTATTTATTATTTTTAAGAAAATCCCCATTTATTCCTGTACTTTCTAATGTTGTTTGTTTAACAAAAAAAGGAATGGGTGTTGTATTTTGTCAAAAGCTTTTTCTCCATCTATTGTAAAATGATTATATGATTTTTGTTGTTTTTGTTATTGATATGATCAATAATGTGTATAGTTTTCCTAATACTGAACCAGCCCTGCATTCCTAGTACAAATCCAGCCTGGTCATAATGTATAATCTTTGTGATGTATTGCTGTAACCTCCTTGCTAGTATTTTATCAAAAATTTTTGCATCAATATTCATTAGGGAAATTGGGCTATTGTTTTCTTTCTCTGTTTTGACTCTCTCTGGATAATTCAATTTGATTTAATAAACAGCTATTAAGCATCTAATTTGTGCTAGGTATTGTACTAAGCCTTGAAAATGCAAAAAGAGGCAAAAAAGACAGTCCTTGCTCTCGAGGAACTTACATTCTAATAGGAAAGACAACATGCAAGCAAATACATGTAAAGCAAGCTATATGCAGGATAAAGAGGAAATAATTATGAGAGGAAAGGCACTGCAATTAAGAGAAGTCTGGGCAAGGTTTCCTATAGAAGATGCGATTTTAGTTGGGACTTAAAGGAAGCCAGGAATTCAGTAGGCAGAGTTGAGGAGGGAGAGATTTCCAGACATAGAGAGCAGCTAGGAAAAAAAAAATGCTTGGGGCTGAGGGATAAAGTATCTTGTTTGTGAAACAGCCAGGAGGCCATGTCCCTGAATTGAAGAATACATGAAAGCAAGCGAAGTATAAGAAGACTGGAAAAATAAAAGGAGATAGGGCTTTGAATCTCACACAGAGCATTTTGTATTTGATCCTGGAGGCAAGAAGGAGCCACTGGAGAATATTGAATAAGGAGGCGATGTGATCAGTCTTGCACTGGAAAATCCCTTTGGTGGCTGACTGGAGAATGGATTGGAGTGGGGACGAGTTTTGAGGCAGACTAGACCCACCAGCAGACCATTGCGATAGTTCAGGCGAGAGACAGTGGGAGCCTGCACTAGACTGGTGGCAGTCTCAAAGGAGAGAAGAGATCATGTCCAAAATATGTTGCAAAAATGAAATCAACAGGCTTTGGCAGCAAATTGGATACGAAGGTGGGAGAGTCAAGGCTGACTCCTAGGTTGGGAGCCTGAGGACCTGGGGGGGATATTGTCACTCTTTACAGTAACTGAGAAAGTAGGAGTAGGGAGGATTTAGGCGAAAGATAATGAGTTCTGTTTTATAAGTTGGATACTGGATGTCCCATTTGAGATGTCTAAAAGGCAGGTAGAGATGCAAATCTGCAGATCAACAGAGAGGTTTGGGCAAGATAGGTAGATTTGAAAATCAGGTTTTTGCTTGTTTGGTTTTTTTTTAAATTTTTTGCTTTTGAAAAGACAACAGCTGAATAAGCAATTATCACTCCTATAATTATATATGAGCATTGCCAGTAAGTTGAGGGGATTGCATGAGAAACCCTAATAAGAGAACGTAAAACAAGGCAGATCTCTGGAGTATTGAGACTAACAACTATTAGACAGTTGGTAGAAACTGATTGAGGTGGATATTTGAAAGGCCACCTGGAATTGGGCCATATGAACTTTGTTGTGATTCTTTGGAGCAAGCCCCTGGGAAAGGTACTTGAAAGGACAAATTCTTCTGTAGAGAATTCTCCACAGGAACCCTGAAACATTTCTGAAATTGAGGACATTGGTAAATGTGCCAACTGCATCCCAATCAGTTTGCTGAGGCCAGGCAGGCATCAATTTAAAATATTTCCACTTACTTCAAATTGTGAACTGTGAACCATCTCTGTCTGGAACTTCCAGTGAAGGTGCCTGTGGAGCATAGGCTTTATGTCTCCTCTGTAGTCTGGCAGAAGGGGTAACTGGTTATACATGGCAAATAGAGTAGATGTAGGGGAATCTCTGATTTCGGCTCTTTTTTCTTTTGCTTTGTATCTTTCCCTGAGTATAAGTGAACAATCTGGAGCTGTGCAATCTGGAGTCTTGATGGCAATCTACTGAGTTTGAGATATCAGGAGTTCTTAACTCCCTCAGTTGGGGCTGACTGGAAGGAAGAGGGATATCCTGCCTTAGAGAGGATAACCATTGACAGGAATGGAACTCAAGTCCTGTCATAATCAGTCAGAATCTTTTGGAATTTCCTGATGTGACAACTTCTGACATCAACTGTGGTGGCCCACTCTGGCCTACAGCAAACACCAGTTCCCAACATAGGAGGGCAGGGTCATTCTGCAGAAGTAGCAACTCTCAGTGCTCCTTTAGGACACAGGAGGGAGGTGACAATGCAGACCCTGGGTAACCCTCTCTATAGGGAAGCAGAGACAGTCTTGCCATGGTGGGGAAGAGAGGCAGAATTAGGCCCTGGCAGTGGCAGTAATAGCTCACAGGCTTATAGTAACTCTCTGTCCCAGTATAGGGCAGAAGAGCTCAAGTCCTAACAGTTAAAATTTTCCTACCCTGAAATAAGGGAATAGCAGTGGATCCTGGCGGGGCAGGAAGCAGCAGCAAACTTGGGCCCCTTTGGTATTGCCAGGTGGCAGCAGGAAAGAACACATACCTTGGGGAGCTGGTTAGGGAGCAGCAGGCACAGACATAAGTCCCAGTAGCTGTGAACACAGATGTGTAGCCCAGCTGCAGTTGAGCAAATATGGTCTAGTGATGGTGAAGGAAAGGAAAATGGGTAACAAAATATCTTCAGCCCCCAACAGTAGTGGCTGGTTGGTTGCGGGAAAAGACAGGGGAAACTGGTGATAGAAAATGCAGTGGGTCCCAGGAGTAGTGGCAACCCAGTGGCAGAAGAATAGGCGTACCATGTGCAGTGGCAAAAGGAAGGCTTCCGTAGACCATTGCTTACGGCAAAGCAAAAAAGCAATTGACCTCTCCATATTGAATGTTATGAATAAGTTCACTTACTTTGGTAGTGTACTTTCTAGGGATGTACACATTAATAATGAGGTTGACACACACATTGCCAGAGCTAGCTCAGTGTTTGGGAGGCTCCAAAAGAAGGTTTTGGAGAGAAGAGGTATTAGACTGATTACCTGACTGAAGGTTTACAGAGCCATCATGCTGACCTCATTGTTGTATGCCTGGGAAACCTGGACAGTCTACTAGCACCCTGCTAGGAAACTGAATCGCTTCCATTTGAATTGTCTTAGGAAGATAAAGTACTGGATACTGGCAGGATAAAGTACCGGACACTGAGGTCCTTACTCAAACTAAACTGCCACACATTCAAACTGCTTCAGAGAGTGCAACTCTGATGGACTGGCCACGCTGTTCGAATGCAAAACATCCACTTGCCAAAAAGACTATTTTATGGAGAACTCATACAGCACAAGCATTCACATGGTGATCAGAAGTGATACAAGGTCACTCTCAAGGTCTCTCTCAAGAACTTCGGAATTGATTGTGTGACATGAGAGACATTGACACAGGACCACTCAGCATGGCATTGCCACATCAGAGAAGGTGTTGTGCTCTTATGAGTAAAGCAGAATTGAAATAGCTCAAAGGAAACGCAGGATGCACAAATTTGGAGAATCCACCCCAAGTGTTCATGTGGATTATTTGTATCTGACCTGTGGTAGAGCATTCTGAGCTCATATTGGCCTGATCAACCACAGTCAGACACATTGAATCTTGACTCAAGCATAGTGATGTCATTTTGGCCCTCTTCGAGAATGAACCAACCAACAATACTGTAATCATTGTACAACTCCTCAGGGATAAGAATACCACCTCAGAAAGGAGGTTGTATCTTAGAGCCCTCTCATGGGGAGAAGATCCTCTTCCTGCCTGCCTTGGAGTGTCTGTAGAGGAGGATGTCCAGTTTGATGGGCCAAGGAACACAATATAAGGATTGGTACAGAGGGATTCTCCCTGACCTATAATAAGGATTGGTGGCTATGAAGGAAGTGTCATCTTCTTTGTTATTATAGCCTTGACATTCCTAGTGTCATTCCTGGTTACTGAAAACCACAAAGATTTAGCATAAAAAAAAAAAAAAACAACATGAACCTGATTATTTAGATCTGGGAATTTCTGAGAATAAACCAGATCGAGTCACTCTTTCAGGAATTTGTTATATTGTTTAGTTGGTTTAGTTTTTGCTAATTTTGTTTCAGTTGCTGTTTTCCTTCTTGGTGCTGTCTATATCAGGCTTCTTAAATAGCAGAGGTCAAGACTGACCAATAACAACCCTAAAAGTCACTTAAATAGTGGAAGTTATCTAGAACAGTGGTGTCAAACTCAAATAGAAATGGAGGCCACCACACACATAAGGATTCCATGGGACATTGACTTAGAAAACCTCATAGTAACATTATCTGTGTTCTATTGTACTTGTATTTATTTTGTTAAATATTTCTCAATAACCTTTTCAATCTAGTTCATGCTGCACGCTAGTGCATTGCACCCCACAACCATGAGTTTAACAAGATCCTGCAGACCTTACCAACAAAAAATGGAGCATGGCATATCTTAACCCCTTCCCCTGTGCAAGTTAGGCTAGTTTTTCCTTAAAAGGGATTGATACCCTCCACAAGACTTGATTGGCTGAAGGGACTAAAGGCTCAGGCTGTTGATGTCACTTCCTGGTCATGTGAGTACAAAGGAGACAGGAGTTCCAGGAGACCTCTGATGCATGCCAGATGGAAAAATTATGAGCAGTTTAGGAAAAGAAGCTTCATTTAGCTGAACCAACTCAAGGTATCCTCAATGCCTATCCTTGTTGAATATCCGAATTCTCCTCCCATGGTTAAGTAACGCCACTTTTGTAAACTGTTGAATAATCTATTTGATTAAATATTGAATAGTCTCATTTTGTTCCAGTATTGAATATAAACTACCAGAGGACTGACCTTAACCCAGAACATCAACAGTCTCTGACGAAATAAAAATGAATATCCCCTAGAGGGCAAATGAGAGGTATGGATGGGTGTTAGTAAGTGTCAGCCATGAGGATCCTCAAAGCACAGGAATAAAAGGTAACATGTGGTAAGAGGAGAAGATGGACTTGTCATGTGACAATGGCAAGTGATGACAAGGAGAGACTCCGATTGTTCCACTGGTATTCTCATGATGTTAGGAGGAAATGAGACATTTCCTAAGGAGTAAAGAAAAGATCAAAATGCCCTAGTAAACATTGGAACTGGTCAACCGTAATTTCCTTGCCAACCAGAGAATTATGACGGCCAGAGGCAACACTCATTTAAAATAATTGGCTGGTATTTAGAATTTTCTTACTAAGAGGCAGATATTGTTATAGTTTCTATAAAACTTTAAAGAAATTTAGTCCCAGATTTGTCATTCCCCTCTATCAATAGTCACAGAGATACTTTATAGAACAAATTATAATAAAAATTCCAACACTCTGCAGATTCACCAGTGTAATCACTATGACTGAGTGAATATTACACCGAGGCTGCGTCGGAACGACCACATTCAATTCTTTCAAAACAACACTGCTGACATTTGTAAGAGACTGGTCTTAAGTAAGGCAGTTGGGTAGTGTAATGAATAGAGTATGGGACTAGGAGTCAGAACTACCTGATCACACTTGATGGTCATTAGCTGTGTAACCCTAGGCAGACCATTCGTGTCTCTCTGTTTTTTTTCAAACATAAAATTAAAGTGTTGGTCTGTAAAATCTCTTCTAGCAGTAAATCCATGATGCTCTCAACGACGCTTTCCCCAGTAACTCTTACACACTTTAGGAACATCATGAACAAAAAGCATAGCCTGTGAGAAAACGCCACGCGAGACTGTTACAGCAAAATAAATCTTCAATTAACATATGAGATTACACTAACTATGGCAAGGTGCTGAGATATACATTGTCAATTCAGCAATAGGTATTAGAAGTTCTGCCCTAACTACCTGGCCGCCTTTGTCACCACTTCCAACAACAATACTGGCTTTTTCAGTGAGAAGAGAGCCCTTCAACTCCAGTGGAAGAGCACATCCTAAGTCTTGTTACCCGTCGGTATTGCTTTGTGCCTACAATCAAAGCGCCAGGCATGGAACCGCACATTACATCGCAGAGGAATATTCTTACTGGGAAACCTGACGCCTCGTTCTCATCCATCTAACGCACTGTTCTCGCATCCATCTTCAGAACTAGGCAACTCAGCCTACTTCGCTGCGCCGCAGCGGCCCACTGTGACAAAGGCAAATGAACCCCAGGACGAACACGCTGGCCTCCCGCCACACTGTCTAGATCCTCTACCCCATAGGCAATCAAAGACTCAAACTGGATGCTACTCCCTTGATCACTTGATCATCCCATCCTGGATTCTCTTCCCGCCGTGCTCATTGCCCTTCAATGTTCCTCATTCTCAGATGTCTAAGAGGGAAACAAAAGCTTTCTGTCATCCCAAAGCCGATGACAATATTTATCATCTTTTTGCCCTACATTATTAGAGATGGGTAACAATTGCCACTTTAGAGTAAGCCTCTATTTTCGTATAAATGATGAGTCCCATTTATCTCCTATTTTTACCTTTGGGCAAGGTCAATCAAAGGAAAGGGTCCATCTTGTCTTTAGCTACTAGGATTAATGATAGATTGCAAAGGTGGGGTTAAAACTACCTCTACCCTATTTTAGTTCTAATATTAGGTGTCATTTCAATTAATTAATAAATAGGCCTTAGGTTAAATGCTAAAAAATATTGTACGAGATTCATGTTGGGATACACTACTGTAAAACTAAGCATAATCCTACAGGGGGAAAAAGTAAAACTCAAATGGAATAGAGTATTTCCAGTCATTCCTGATGAAAAGATCAGGACTGAACAGACATTTGGAAATAAAAATGCAAATGGCAAAAGAAACATAAAAAGGCACACATATGTATTTAATTTAAAGGGAATAGTGAGGATATTACATGTTAATAAGGAGATATGAAGGAGAGTGTGATTTGTCTAATTAGAAGGGAACATGTGAGGATAAGAAACAATGTCTTCTAAGAACCATAATGTATTGATGCGTCAGAAGGTCTGTGAGTAGTTTTGCTCTCTCTATTTTAATGATCTTAGGAGAAGGCAAAAATGAGAGGGACAGGAAACTATACTAAGGGAGGAAAAGGGAGAAAAAAAGAGAAAATCACTATTGTATAATAGAAGTGCGTTAGATAAAGAGTATATAACCATGGAGGAAGGGGTGGGATAAAAAGGCATCCCATGCCCTCGCTTCCGTCTGAACCAGACAAAGACAGTGTTGTTGTTGTTCAATCACGTCCAACTCTTCATGACCCCTTTTGGGGTTTTGTTTGCAAAGATACTGGAGTGGTTTGCCATTTCCTTCTGCAGCTTATTTTACAGATAAGTAAACTGAAGCAAACAGAGTTAAGTGACTTGCCCAAGGTAACACAGCTAATAAGTTTCTGAGGCCATATTTGAATCAGGTCTTCCTGACTCCAGGCCCAGGGCTCTATACATTGTGCCACTTAGCAGACAAAGAAGTACTAAACAAAATTACACAACTCATTATTCTGCTACACGTGAAAGCACAGAGATTTTGGTATAGAAATGTGTTTAACTCTAAAAAAGAAATAAGGCACAGAGAAAAGGGAGAAGTATGATAAGAGTCTAAGAGAAAAAGCAGGATAGGTAAGGGAATAGTCATAAGAAAACAGACTCAAATATTGGTGGCAAGGTTAAAAGGAAAGAAAGAAAAAAGAAAAACTTGGGATTGAAGTCAGGCTAAGGAGAAGAGAAGAGTTAAAACAGAAAGGAAACAGACTTTTATTTATCACAGATGCCAGGGAAATGCCCTCTCTTCCACCATTTCCTTCTTTATATACCAAAAAAAGGAAGTGCTATGAAAGAGAAGAAAAAGTACAAGAAAACAGGATGGAGAGAAATAAATAATTAACAATCATAACCATGAACAAGAACAGGATCAACTCCCCTGTAAAATGAAAGAGAGCAAAATGAATTAGAAAGGAGAATCTTGACAATCTTTCCAAGAAACACACTTGAAACACAAATATTCACAAAGTGTAAAAAGGAAGAGCAGGAGTGAAATATATTGTTCTTCAGCTGAACTTAGAAAGCAGGGGTAGCGATCATAATTTCATATAAAGCTACAATAAATATAAATAAGATAAAAAGATAAATACGTTATGCTTAAAGGTACCGCAGATAATAAATTGATATTAATATACAATGTCTATGTACATGATAAATTAGCATATAAATACTTTTTAAAAAGATAATCTAATTGGAGAGGGTGGGAGAGAGAGAAGAAAGAGTAAATGATAGTGGAAGACATTACAGTTCTCTAGGACAGAACTAAAAATCAATATAACCAAAAGATAAACAAGAACAAATTTAAAGACCTAAAAATAACTTTAGAAAAATTAGAGAGGGTAGATTTTTGGCAATTATTGAATGGTTATAGAAAGGAATTTATATGCCACTAAGTTATATATGGCCCTTTAGGAAAATTGTGTATGCATGAGGCAATAAAGATGTTTCTGAAAAATATAGAAAAAAAGGAACTATTAAATCATTGACTGATTATAATACAACAAAATCACATTAAAGTAATTGGAGACTAAACATAATTCTTGAAATAACATAATAAGAACTAGTGATAATAGGACAAATTATAGAAAAATGGAAAATTTCAAAAATGAAAATAACTGTAATGAGAAAATGTGACAAAACTTATGCAGTCCAACTAAAGAATTCTGAGGGGAAAATGTAAATCTCTAGACGCTTTCATCAACAAAGGAAAAATGAGAATTCAAAGAATTGGGCATGCAGTTTAAAAAAATTTGAACAATAAATCAAAAATCCCCAACTAAATAACAAAGTAGAAATTATAAAAATTAAAGAAGAAATCAATAAAATTGTAAAAAGAAAACTTTTAAATTTACAATTAGGAACTCATTAAAATAACTAATAAAATAAACATATTTTTGCTGTTTACTCATTTTTCAGTTGTGTTCCATTCTTTGTGACCCTTTTGGAGTTTTTCTTGGCAAAGATATTGGAATGGTTTGCCATTTCCTTCTCTAATTCATTTTACAGATGAGGAAACTGAAACAAACAGGGTTCAGTGACTTCCCAGTGTCATATAACTAGTAAGTGTCTGAGGTCAGGTTTGAACTTGTGAAAAATTAGTCTTTCTGACTCCAGACCTGGCATCCTATCCACTGCACCAACTAGTTGCCCCAGATAAACAACTAACCTAATAGAAAAAGAAAGGGAAGAAACCAAGTTATTCATACCAAAATGTAAAAGAAGAATTCGTAATTAAAGGAGAAAAAAGGAAATTATCAGAAACTATTTTGTCCATTTGTATGTTGCCAAAACTTATAACTTAGAGGAAATAATTGAATACTCACAAAAACACAAAATATCCAGATTAACAAAGGAAATAGACTTTAAATAGCCCAATATCAGAAAAAGAAGTTGAACAGGCCATAAAGGAACTCCCAATACAATAATAAGAAAAGAAGGCACCCTTCCATTTTTTTCCTATAATATAAATATGATCTTGACACCTAATTCAGAAAGAAATGAAGCAGGGAAAGAAAACCATAGGACACTATCCTAAATGAGCATTGTTATAACAAATTAAATAAAATATTAACAAGTAAACTAAAAAGCACAGTAGAAAGATTATAGACTGTGACTAGTTTGGGTCTATAGCAGTAATATGGCGTTGGTTTAGCATAAGGAAGACTACAACAGAATAAACTGTGTTAATAATTTGTTGTTGTTATTGAGTCATTCTTAGTCATGGCTGACTTTATGTGACTCCATTTGGAGTTTTCTTGGCAAAGATACTAGAGTGGTTTGCCACTTCCTTCTCCAGCTCATTTTATAGATGAGGAATTGAGGTGAACAGGCTTAAGCCCAGGGTCACTGAGCTAGTAAGTGTCTGAAGTTGGATTTGAACTCAGTTCCTCCTGACTCCAGAGCTGGTGCTCTATCCATCCTAGCTGTTACCTAGCTATGTTAATAATACAAACAATAAAAACCATATAACTATATTGATAGATGCTGAAAAAACCTTTGACAAAATCCAATACCTATTTCTAACAGAAACCTCAACAATCAGAAATAAATGGACCTATATTTGATATAATATATAATATTTCTCTAAATCCAAAAGCAAACATTATATGTAATGCAGAAAAATTAAGAGACTTTTCCAAATATAATCAGGGCTAAAACAAGTATGCCTATTATAACTACTACTCTTTAACATAGTGCTAGGAATACTAGCTATAACCATAAGACAAGAAAAAGGAATTGGAGGAATGAGCATAAGCAAAAAGAAAAATAAGTTATCACTTTTTTGGAGATGATATGATGGTGTACTTAATTAACCCTAGAGAAGCAACTAAAATTAATTGAAATAATTAGTAACTTCTTTAATGTTTCCAGGATATAGAATAAATCCACATAAATCATCAGCACTTCCATGTAAAACCAACAAAACCCTGCAAGAAGATCTGGAAAGAGAAATTATATTCAAAATAACTCCAGAAGGGTTTCCAGATCATGTGACCAACAAGATGAGAACTTTTTATTTCCTCTGATCTTTATAACCTCTCAAAACTCTTCAAAAAATAAATTATGCAGCAAAGATAAAACAACTTCAGCGTCTCCTGGTCTTAGGTCACCAGAGATGCAAAAGAAAGCAAAGAGCCCATGAACTAATGCCTAACATGCTTACTTAGCACACCTAACTGTATTGCCCTCCACACTATGGAAGCAAAGCTACATAAAAGGCTCAACACACAAACCTGTAGCAAAATATGGCCTGACGCCATGGTCCCCTTCCTTCTTTCCAGTGCCATGGAGATCCAAGCTTCAAACTGTAGAAATTTACTGAGGCCTCTATAACCAGTGCTATAGCAGCATTCTGTGCTGCAAAAGATCTCTGTAGGAGAAGAGAGAAAAGGGGTAAATGAGACAAGACTACCCTGAGCTTGAAATAGAACTCAACCCCATATCACCTTCCCCCTACTTCCTAATGTCCAGCAATTCAAATTCCAAATGACAAAAATCAGCCCAGGCTGCCATACTACCAGTGCGTTATATTGCTGGAACAGAGAACAGAGGACCAGAGGGAATGAGACAGGACACTATTATGGAATTATTATGCAGCCTTCCAGCAGGACTGAGGGAAAGACCCTGGCCCCCACCTGGGGCCAATTCCATCCTTCCCCCCTCCACCCTCCCCAAAGTTAATTAGTTCAGAGACATAGCCTGGTGAACCATGAATTGTACAGTGTTTGAGAAAGCTGAGATTCTTTGAGATCCAGCTCCCAAGTAAGACATCATCAGAAGAGAAAGAATCAGAAAGTGAGCAGTATGGGAAAATAAGGGGAAAGAAAAGGCTGAAATTACCAAAGATCTCAGGGGAAGAAAACTCAAAGACCCTGAGCAAAAACAGATAAAATCAACAGGGAAAACATTTAACATCAGAAGGAAATGTGGCCTCCAGATCTAGTAATTTAGTTCCAGCATCCATGAATAGATGCTACAAAACAAAGAAAAATTATTTACATCTGATGAGAAGGAGGAGTCTGTGGATGTTGAGAAGACTATGAAGCCATAACATGCTCTTCATGAGTCATTTAAAAGAGATATAAGAATTGTGAGAAAAGAATTTGTGACTTGCACAGGAGAAATAATTTGCAGAATAGACACTTGAATCCACGGTAGCAAGTCTCACCAAAGAAACAAAAGAAGCTGAGTTGATTGAGAATGCTAACAGAAGTGAGGGACAATCTAGAAGAAAAGAAGTAAAAGGTAATAATATTGAAAGAAAACATTCTGTATTCAAACAAAACATATTGATTTGAAAGACAAATTAGGTGGAGACAATATAAGGATTCTGTGTCTCCCAGAAGAACACAGGATAAAAAAAACCTGAACACAGTAATGCAAGAAGTAATATAAGGAAACTTCCCAGAACCTCTCAACACAGAAAATGAAATACCAAATGAGAGAATCCATTGATTGTCTCCAGAAAAAAAAGCCATACTCGCAAAATCCAAATGGTTAAATTTAACAATTCCATTAGGAAATAACAAATTCTACAAGTGACCAGAAGGACCTTCCAATACAAAGGAAAGGATTTGAATAACACAAGACTTCTGAACCCAAAAGAAAATGAAAGAGGAAATGGGACAAAGTGTTCTGAAAAGCTCTGGAGCTTTGGATGAACCCCAGGGTGACTTACTCTGCAAATCTGAGCTTAATCATGAATTAAAGAAAAAAGATGGACATTCTATAACAAAGAGGCATTTGAAACATTCTTAAAATGAAAATTAGACTTAATTTCTCAAAAAACCCAGACAACAGAAATGCAGGGGATAACTAACGAACAGCAATCAAGAACAGCAATAGAAACTGAGTGAAAGCAGAGAGATCAGTAAGAGACTTCTTACTACATGCACATTAGGAGACAGAGGTGAAGGTGGAAATCATGTAGACATGATGATAGAAAGGAGACCTTGGCAACCTTAAGGCACCCTGCCTATAGGTGAATCAATATTTGTTTTATTGGACTAAATTATATAATAGGAGAGTGTGTGTATTGGGGAGGGAGGAAGGATAGAGTGTGTTACGAACTCTGGTCAAATCAAGGGAAGGGGAAGGTGACTCCTCTGGCTGGTATCTCAGACTGCAGAGAAGTGGATAAGGAGGTTGGAGGATGGATTTAAAAAGATGGAAAAGATAAAGGTCTTTGATGGTAGGAAATGGGGCCAATGGGGTATTCACCTATGGGTGAAGAGAGATGTCCCATGAAGGAAGATAGGGACCTCACTCTAGCTGTCGTATGAAAAGATATAGTTCTTGAAAAGACTTGAAAAGTTCTTGAAAATTGTCCTGCTTTGGAGGGGGGAAGTTGGAGGCCCTAAGGGATATTAGCACCTGGGGGGAGCAGAAGGGCATGGATCCAGGGAGGAGATTTTGAGATAAAAGGGGAAGGAAGATGAACAAGAGAGAGTTGAAGTCATACAAATTCTCTTTATAAAAAATAGCTTATTTTTATTTTCAAGTAGCAAGTATTTTTATTCATCTATCCTTATATACTACCTCCTCATCAAGCAATTTTTAAAAAAGGAAAACATCCTTCAATGCATAACTGAGCCATGTTCAAAGTCTATGTCTCTTCCTGCATTTAGCTTCATCATCTCTCTGTCAGCAGGTGAATGGTATGTTTCATTTTCATTCTTTTGGACTCATGGTTTACTATTAGAGTTGAACATCTTCCAAAGTTGTTTTTCTCTATAATGTTATCAGTATACAAATTGTTCTTTTAGTTTTACACACTTGACTCTGTATCACTTCACAAAGATCTTCCAAGTTTTCTCTGAAATTGTCCATTTTACCATCTTATGGCATTATGCTATTGCAGTACATTCATATGGCACAATTTGTTTAGCCATTCCGCAATAGGAGGACATCTCTGTAAATTTCAATTTCAGGATACTACAGAAAGAGCTGCCATAAATATTTCTGTACATATAGCTCTTTCTGCTGTTGCTTTATTTTTTTTTTTAGAGGTATAGGCCTAGTAGTGGTAAACCTGGGTCAGAGGGCATGAACAGTTTGATAAATTTCTTAGATATAGTTCCAAATTGTGTTTTTTAAATTTACTTTATTCTGAACTTAAGAAATAAAATAAACATTTCCATAACATAACATGTGACACGAAACTACAAATACATTATGTACAACTTGCTATTGCTATTACTTTTAAATATATAATAAATTTACCTCGTATCTTTCTTTTTTTCCCTTTTTTTTCTTCCCTCCATTCTCCATCCCTAGAGACAGTTACCAAGTGTGTGTGTTGGTGTTTGTGTTTGTGTGTGTGTGTGTGTGCACATGTATGTAAAATCATTCTATGTATACTCCTATTTATCAGTTCTTTCTTTGGAAGCAGTAAGCATCTTCCTTCACAAGTCTTTTGTAGTTAATTGGGGTATTTAGAATAGTCAAAACGACTTAGTTGCTCAGAGCTATTGTAAAAACAGTATTGCTGTTACCATACACAATATTCTCTTGGTTCTGCTCATTTTGCTCTTAATTATTTTGTGCAAGTCTATCCATTTTTCTATAATCAATGAGCTCTTCATTTCTTCCTTCACAATCACATACAACAATTTATATATGCCATATATGTGTGTATGTACATATGTGTGTACACATATATATGTATATGTATATATACATATATATATATGTACCATATATATACAACAATATACCACTCCCTAATTGATGGGCATCCCTGAAATTTCCAGTTCGTTGCCACCACAAAGAGAATTGCTATAAATATTTCTAGAACATATAGGTTCTTTTCCTTTTTCCCTAATCATCTTTGGAAATAGACCTAGTAGTGGTATTGCTGGGTCAAAGGCAGTTTAATAACTCTTTGGGGATGATTCCAGATTGTTCTCCAAAATGGAGGGGCCGGTTCACAGTTCCACCAACAGCGAATTAGTTTCCCAATTTTTCCACATCCCCTCCAATATTTGTTGCTTTCTCCTTCAATCATTTTAGCCAATCTGATAGGTGTAAAACAATATCTCAAAGTTGTTTTAATATGCATTTCTCTAATCAATAATGATTTAGAGCATTTTTTCTTATGACTATAAATTGCTTTGATTTCTCTATCGGAAAACTGCCTGTTCATACCCTTTGACCATTTATCAATTAGGGAATGACTCTAATAGAGTCATTTGACCTAGAGATAATAATTAAATTCATGGGAGTAGATGAGATCACTGAGTATAGAGACAGAAGAGAACAGGACTCTGGACAAGATTATGGCAGCTGGTCCAATAGATATTTAGAAGAAAGAGTCACATATATAAGAGGTTATCCATAAGAGAGCAATGTCATGAAAGCCAAAGAAAGGGAATATCTATTGGGCAGTCAAGTAGTTTGAGGCCTGAGAAAAAGTTATTAGATTTAAATGTTAAAGAGATCATTAGTAACCTTGGAGAAAGACAAATTGCATGGAGTTGAGAAGTGAGTGGGAGATGAGGAGATGGAAGCTATGAGTTTAGCTGACTTTTCCTAGATATTTGGCTATAATAGAGAAATAGAGAATGATAGATTAAAAGGATGGTAGGGCCAATTGAAGGGAGGGTGGAAAAGATTGGATTATGTATACAGGAGATAAGCAGCCAGTAAATGAGAAGAAACTGAATGAGGATGAGAGAGAAATGAAATAATAAAAGGATTAAGCTCCAGAGAGAAAAAAGGAGATGAAATTGATGTTATAAACAGAAAATATTTCCTTGATATTTTGTCAAGAGTTTTAGAAGAATCATAGGATAAAGATAATTCTTTTCTCAGGGACTGGAGCAAAGAAAGACAGAATGGGACATAATATAAAGAAGTCTTGATGGGTAAAGAGAAAGAACAAACTCACAGAGAATAGCCTGGATTTTCACAGTAAAGTAGCAAAAGAGGTCCTTTGATTATATCAAGGGTTACTTGAAAGGTGACTTGAAAGATAAGAAACTTCAGAGCAGCCAACTGTGGGAAGTTTCAATCACCAAAGAAAAAAAAGGATTGTCATAAGGCAGTGAGGGTCCAATTGAGATTAAATGACATTAATTTGTAATGGAGCCAGTGGACAGGGATACTTCTCTTCTTCTAGTGTTTTCAGCCTTATGAAAATAGGAGTGTTATAGACAGACAATGGAGATAACTCTGGGGTTGAAATTTAGCAAGGCACGAATGTCTGTTCTACTGTGAAAGTAAGCAAGTCATTATAGAGGAGTGGTGAAGAACAGTTGAAGAACAGATCAGTGACTATGTCAGGGACTGAATAATCAGGGATATAGCAATGCAATCACTTGACTTCTGCCCATACTTTACTTCCTAGATGAAGAAGACTTAGGTGAAAGGAAGAGAGAGAGTTGAAAGATAATAGGGTGGAGGAAGTGTCAGTTTGTTATGGCACCCATCTACTAGGAGCCAGTGAACATGGAGGCTATAATCAGCCTTTTTTTTTTTTTTCCCAAACACCAGGAAGTAAACTATGGGCAGAAGGTGAGTGGTTGCATTGGTAGATGCCTGACTTCAGTCCCTGACATTGTTACTGAATTCATACTCTGTGCTTGCTCCCTTGCCTCACCCCAATATTGTATAGCATATGCACACACAAAAGATATCCTATACGTAGCATATAGTCAAGCCTCTTGTAAGTGATACTTATGGAGTTATGGTTTTTTTTTTTCAAGCAATATGTGAAAAAAAAAAGCATAGCAGGTCTATATTTGACATTAGGTCAGAGGTGAAAAGAATCTGCAAAAACCTATTCTAAGGAGGGTCTGGAATTGAAGCGCCATTCTCCTGGATCCACTGATGGCAAAAGGAGTAGTAGGTGCTTGGTGTTACTATGTGAACTCTCAGTGACAGCAGTAAGTAAAGTGCTGTTTCCTGGGCATGAGGCTGAATAATAAGTACATTATCTCCCCATTGCAGTGGGCTAAAGCCAGCACACCTCCTCTCACCATTCAAAAAACATTATTCTACTTTCCATCCTTAGTTTCCATTAAGTTTAGACACATTGCCCTGCAATTGTGTGTGTTCTAGAAATGTCTTCACTTTATGTTGATACTTTGGACATGGCCAGCTAACAAGTGCTCTGTTCTCAGGATCTGTACTCATATCTGCAAGATGTTACTCAGTTACATATTTGATGAGTACTTAGTAAAATTGATGCTTGCTAATAATTAGCTTTAAACCAATAACACCCAACCTATCTAATATCTTCAATGGTCTTTTTTCCTATTTTTCAAACATATTGGAAGATCAAGATTCTTCATTACACAAGCCCAGAAGCAGGCTCAGGAAGCAAGAGAGAATGGCACACATTGTAAGGACTATGCTTTCATTGGCAAGTGCCCCCATTACACAGACATATTGCATATTTTGATAGCCAGAAAGGGAATAAGTAGCTTTACAAGGAGATGAAAGGATTTCAAAGGTCAGAGAATGTGGGGCAGTCTGATACCATTAACCAAGACAAATGATTCTCTCACCACCCCTCCCAGTAGCTACAGATTACTGCTCTACCCCTCTCAGCTAGATCTTAGGTATGGCATCAGTTTTCACCCAGTATGTGTTATGGACATTTATTCCTTCTCCTGGTCACCACTATACTGGTTCAGTGCCAGACATCTTTCAATGGCTTCTCTCTGGCATCTTCTTCCTTCTTCCCACAGACTCCTTGAATCCCAACATCAGGGTCAGAAGTTGTTTCCACAATATGGCTAGCAGCTTCTGTGGGGGGGGTCCAGATCCACCCACAGCCAGCACCCAGAAAGCTGCCAGACAGCCAGAAAGCCCAGGTTCTTTTGATATGCCTTAACAAGGAGAGCAAGGTTAAGGGGTTGGCAAGCTTACTTTAATTCAGCACACAAATATCATTCACCTAGTTCAGGGGAAAAAGCCAGCACCCTGAACTTCAGAGCAAGACAGACCTTGTCTGATTCAAATCCCAGTACATAGTTACCAGAGTCCAACAAAGTCTCAGTATCTGGGTTTACAAGCTGGAGGGCTCCTTAGCTACAGCTGCCCGGAGTCTCTTCATCAACACCATCTCAAAAGCCCTTAAACAAATTACAAACAGACAGACCCAACACAATTCAACATCTGAGTTCAGCCAGGAGCTCAACAAGGCTGGCTCAGAGTCACACGCCACTCCTGCTGCGTCTCAGAGCTCCAAGGAAGAAGAGGCCTACCTCTGGCTTTTATATCTTTTTCAGCATCAGGGGTGAGTCACACATGCGACTCACCCACGCGACCCAAAATCGCCACAAAGAGGCGGACTCAAACCCGCGTGATCCAAGAGCCGCCCCCCCCAAATGTCACTCAAACTCATGTCTAAACTAAGCCCTCCCCTGACGCAAGGAGGCACCAAGGACACCCAAATCTTGGGCCTGGGGCTTAGCACTTAACAAGATTCAATGAAATAGCTGAATCACTCAACACAAACAAAAGCCAAACTCTTCAAGGGCTCTTGTTGAACTAAGTGCTAAGGAGCCTACCCTGCCTTTCCACAGAAGTGCAGCCTGGTAATCCAGGTATTGTCTGTACAATCTCCTCCCCACCCTCTCTGCCCCTGTGGACGTTGCTAAACATAGATTATATTTTTCTCAAGTGACCTATACCACTTGAGAGATATGGGCCATTCTCTTCTCATTCAGGACAGAATCTCACCTCAAACTTTACTGAGAAAAAGTGAGGCTATTCTTCATGTATCTTCTCTTCTCTCCAATTTTGCACATCAAATGACCTCAATAACACCTCACTTCTCTACTTCTTGGTTCATGTCTTTGGGGAAGACATTCTCTCTTCTTTGGCAAGGCCAGTTCCTTTAATTGTTTCCTTGATCCCATCCCCTCCCTTCTTGGGGAGTTTGGATGGTTGATCATCTCCACCCCCGCTAGCAACCGCTCCTTATCTCTGCTTAACTCCCTTAACTCTGCTGTCTACAAACATGCACCTTTACTTAAAAACACCATCCTCTCAAAATATTGTTCTATCTCTCTTTCCTTTTTTGTAGCTGATTTAAAAAAAAAGCCACGTTCATTTGCTTTTACTTTCTTCCCTCTCAATTCCTTGTAATCTGGCATTCAAAATTGGAACCCATCTCTCTGAAATTATTAACATGTGGATTTCAATGGATTTTCCCACATCTTTCTTGACTTCTGCAGCTTTTGACACACAATCAGTCCATCCTTCTATCTGATGAGGTTAAGGAACCATATTTTTTTAGGGTGCTCGAGACCCCAAAATACTGGCACGCAAAGTCCTGCTCCAATAAATTCAACTTAAGCCTTCTCACAGCCAAAGAAAGACAAAATTTATTACAGAATTGCCATATTGGGTTATCTTAAGAAATTTCACCATTTGTGATGCTCATTTTCACAAGCTGGCCAGATTCCATCTGAGCTAGATTGAATCTGAGCACCTTCATGGAAGCAAGATAGAACTTATATGCAGAAAGATTGCAGGAGAGATCCAGGGTGGTCCTGGAGTGATGGGAGAAGGGGTTTAAGGAGAGTCTTGAGGAGGAGTCTAAGGAGGAGCTTGATGGGACTGGGGTGAGGTCAGACTCCAGGAACCAAGAGAATGGGATTAAGGGTGTGAGATAGCTGAAGGTGACCTGGAGATAACAGACAATGGAGGGCTAGGCTAGTTTAATGGTAACAGATTTGGGCATAGGCACTTTGATAGGATCTGGGTGGAAACTAGCCAGACAATGAAAGGCTAGGCTAGGTTAGAGTAATTTAGCCTAGAGATTTGGGCCTAGCAATAAAAAAAGGCTTATGGCCTTAGGCAAAATCGTCAGCAAGTGGGAAGATTCAAGGAGAGTTCAAGGGGGCTCTAGGATCCTGTACCCCATCATATCCATTCCTCTTTAGGTATTCTTGGCACTGCTGTGTCTTGGTTCTCCTCATTCCTGTCTGACTGATCTGCCTTCATCTCATTTCAGGCTTCTCATTCATGTCACTTTTCTCTCTCTATATATGTACTTTCATGATCGATCAACTCCTGTAGGTTCAACTATCATCTTTATGCAGACAACTTTATAATCCTTCACCTTTCTCTTGAGCTCTGGTGCCCCCCTCCAGTTCTCTGCTTGATAAGTCTCTCAAATTACACGTATCTAAACAGAACTTGTTATCTTAATCTCTGAACTCTCCTAATTCCCTTATTATGTTAAGGGAATCTTCATCCTTCCAGTCACCCAGGTTCACAACTTAAAAACTATATCTAATCAATTGCCAAGGCTTGTTGAGACAACTTCCACAACATCCCTCAAATTTGCCCCCTTCTCTGTACTCATACCACACCTATTTTTCCTTAAGTCTCTTTCACCTGGACTACTAACTTCCTAATTGTCGTCCCCCCTGCCTAAAGTCTTTCCCCACTGCAACTCATACTCCACAGAGCTAGCAAATGGATAGTCTTGTCCTCTTATTTAGGATGAAGTGCAAACTTCCCTGGCATTTCATTACCCTCTGCAATATGGCTCCGGAACATCTCTGTCTAAACTGATGACATATTACTTATCCTCATGTGTTCCATATTCCAGCTAAATTAATTACTTTATTTGCTGGTACTCATAGGAGACATTCCACCCACTATCTCTATGCTTCTGCACAGGCTATTATTCCCCGGTGCCTGCAATGCTCTCTGTCCTCATCTCTGCCTCTCAGAACCCTTAAATGTCTTCCAAGCTTTGTTCAGTTCCCATCTTTTAAAAGAAGCTTTCCCTGATTCCCAGTGTTATTAATGACCACTCAAAAAGGTGGCATTTATTTTCTAATATGCTTTATATTTATTTCTCTGTGTGCATGCTGTTTCCCTTCAGTAAAATGTAAACTCTTGAAAGCAGGGACTGGTTCATTTCAAGCCACAATCAGATCCTAACCAGTGCCTGGTGCATTATAGGTGCTTAATAAATGCTAATTCAATTGAATATTGACTATAAAAAAGGAAGGAGAATCACACATATAGTATATACATTGTATTTTTGGAAATTAAGGTGTAGGAGTAGGGGAAAAAAAGTAAGATTTCCTTCCTGTTCTGTGAAATATCTGTAGGCCTAGAAGACAAAAATGTTGAAAGAGAGAAGGGAGATCATAGAATCCCTCCATGAGTGCTTGGGATAGTACATAATTTAAATGTAGGCATCAGAGTACAGTGGAAAGAACAGTGATTCTGGAGTCAGAGGAGCTGTATTCAGATCTTGCCTATCAACTTAACTACCAGCATGACCTTGGGCAGGTCTCTCAACCTGAATGGGCTTCCATTTCCTCATCCTTAAAATGAAAGGGGGTTGGACTAGCTGTCCTCTGAAATCCCTTCCAACTCTTAGGTCTGTGATCTTTCCTAAACTCATAAAAAATGAGGCTTACACACAAACCATTTTTTAAAGGTATACAGGGGATCAATTGCTTTTGAAGAGAATTATGGTCTTTTTAATTTGCTCTTCTCTTTCTTTGAAATTTCTCTAGTAGAGATTTAAATACTCCCCCAGAACCCCTTGCCTCTTCTTCTCCAGTGGCATTGCTCTGCTCAGACATTTTCCCTATGAATGACCGCTGACTTCTAGAAGTTTGTCTCTCAGTTAAGTAATGATTTTTGCCACATATATAGTCAAACCAGGTGGCCATTGGAGCCTTCCAGTGTGGAGTAGTGTCTGAGCAGGAAGGTGATGGAAAAGGAAGTAATGGCTTTGATGGGCCAGGCATATCATAATGGGGTAAGGTAAGGCAAAATGTAGAGGAAGACTGTTGTTTAGGAAGTTTGAGAACAAATTTAATACCGATATTCACCTTAGAACCAGCGATTAGTGTTGGTGTGGCCACCAGTTGTGCTTTACAACAGTGATAATTCATTTCATTAATATGGCAACAGCCGTATGGGATCCAGGAGGCACAAAGTAAACAAATGCTATAATTTGATGATAGACTGTGGCCAGTCTGAGGAGCAGGGCATCCTTTTGTCTGCTCTAGGAGAATCTTTTGTATGTCATTTTTAATTTTCTCCTGGGGGATAGAATTGATGATCTCGTCAACACTTCCATCAGAAATAGTTCCACCTTCAATGATACATGGTTTAACATATAGGAAACACCATGAAGATTCTATTTTTTGTACTGCATTGTCATGGTAATAGGCACTGGGTAAAAGTTCAACGCCATCTTCATTGTATGTTGGTATCTTACCCCAGTGGTTTAGGCTCTCATGAGGTAAAGCTAGAAACCTGGAGTCTGCTGGAGTCTTCTCTTGTTGAGTATGGCCTGTTATAGTTGTAGCTTGGAGTTCAGCACAGGGAGGTTTGTCATCTAAATCAGGGTCTGGTAAAGATGTGGCCTGAGTTTTCAGATCTGATGAACCTTCTCCTAAATGATGCATACCCAGAGGAGATGTAGTTTGGTTTTTTCCTTTCGCTCCTGACAAGTGGTCATGGCCTAGTTGAGCCTTGGTCCTGTACAGAGGGACAAGTAGAGTTGTAGTCCCCTGATAATGGTCTGATGTAACCTCCAGCTGATGATCTTGGGCTGATAAAGTTTGGTCCTGCTGTTCTGGCACCAGTGGAATTTCACCCCAGTGTTTGGGTCTTGATTCGTCCTGGGCCTGTTCACAATAGCTCTTTGGAGGATCAACTTGCTGGTCTAATTCCATTTCAGTTTTTACTTTTTCTTTTATATCTGGTAAAGGGTAGCCTTGCTCATCAGGCTCCGTAAGTGCCTCTGCTTGGTATCTCAAGCCAATTAGAGACTTAATCCGACAATCTTCGTTCACTTGAGTCTCAACCTGAGGTATAATTTCAACACATTTTTCTTGTTTTAGAGCACTCTCACCTTTGAGGATGGGGTCTTGCAGAGCTTCAATACATTGGTCAGGGTCAGACACAATCTTAGTCCATTGGTTGGGATGTAATGGAATTAAAGCTGACTGGTCTGAGTCCAACGATGAAACTGTGATCTTGGGGCTATCATCTTGTCCAGCTTCAGTTTGATGCTCAGAATCTATAGAAAATACAGCTTCTTGCTCAGGATGTGGCAAAGGTATAGATATCTTGACCTTATAATCAGCATCCTGTAGGGGTAATTCAGGGACAGATGAGGGTACAGAAGAAGGTTGATTACACTGGCTAGGGATAGATGAATGGTTAGGGCCTGTTGACAGAGTCCTGGTCCTTTCTGAGTTATTGGAGCCCACACATTGCACAACCATCATCGTAGAGCCATGCATTGGACATGGTGATGGAACAGCTATATCCCTTGCCCAGCAATTAGGACCTGACAATGGTTTAGCTTTGGTCTTGAAACTATAGTCTGTGCGTGGTAATGGTTGAACTCTGAGTCGCTGATTTTGGCACTGTGAAAGTGAAGTCTTAGCCTTTTGGTAGACTGTTAAGTTTTGTGAAGCTTTACTATGATGACTATGGCATGGTAATTGTAAAGTTGTAGTCTTAGTTTCATATTTGGAACATAATGGGGACATAGGTGTGGTCCGCCTCTTATATTCTGCATATGTTCTAGTATTGTCCTGACTATCAGGATATGATGAATGCCTAAGCTGTTGGCTACGATACAATAGGGCCCCAGTACAGTATTCAGAGGCTTGTTGAATCTTAGACAGATGATTTGGGGCCAATGGAACCTTAGGAAGTTTGTTGGGGTGAAATGGAGGCTCAGCCCAAGTGTCTGGATCACACCGATGTTTGGGTCGTGCTAAAGACACAGAATTTTCACCATCCTTGTAGTCAAGACATTTTAGGGGTAAAACTGTGGTTTTGTTTAAGTGTTTGGGAAGTGATGATTTGGCTATGATAGGGTGATCAAGCTGTGGTAATGACACAGTCTTTTCCCGGTGCTCAGCTGGTGGTAATAGCACATCTCTGGCTTGATGTTTGAGATTTGAAGAAGGTGTGGCTGTGGTCTTTTGGTCAGGTTGTAGAAAGAACTTACTTTTGGTATTGTAGTTGACATGGGCCATCAGTAGAGGCTTTGACTGGAGGTCTTCTTCCTTTAATGATTCAGTCTGGTATGGAGACCGTGGTGACATCACCTTATTAGAATAGGGATGAAGGCCTTTTCGAAGTGGCTGGACTTGGCCTGCTGATGAAGAGACTATGTGAGCAACAGAAAGGACTTATTCCCCAAATATGGGAAGGGCAACTGTGAAAGACAAGGGAGCATTCTAAATATAATACATGCTATTTCTGCAGGAATTTATTGTTTTCAGTATTTTACAAATATTACCTTGCCAGATCCTTACATGTATGGCAGGCATTATTATCACCACTTGTTAGAGGAAAAAAACAAAACAAAACCTGATGCTCTGGGAGACTGTGATGGCCCCGGGGTCATATGGCTGGTAAGTGGCAGAGCTGGGACCCAAACTCAGGACTTCAGATTCTTAAACAAATGCTTTCCCCACAACATCACACTGCCTCCAAGGTCCATCTACAGAACACCATGATCAGATGAAAGGAACCACAATAAGCAGTGGGTCCGTGAAATTCAAAGAATACAGACTGAGATCAAGGAAAAATATATGGGGGGGGGGATTTGAAATGGCAGAAAGTATAGCTCTCACCATCTGGTAATGTCCTCTTTCTTCTCCCCATTGGTCTGCTGGAGATTTTTCCTTAACAACAACAACAAAATATACATATATGTGTGTATACATATATATATATACACATATAGATGCATATATGTGTATATTTATACATGCATATGGTAAAATATGTATATAGATATACCTCCATATGTGTGTGTGTGTGTATCTTTACAAAAAAAAAAAGTGAAGAGCAGGTTGCCTTAATGGCAACCTAATTAAATGACTATCCTTACTTTCTCATGCTGACTAGAGGACTTTTCCTTTTTCTTCTTTTTGTAATCTAGTATTTCCCAGAATTATCCTTCTTAAAGTCTTCTTGCTTCCCAAATTCTCTACTTTCTTTGAGGGCATCAATTCATAGGTCCTCCTGTCCTAGGTTTGAAGAGGATCCAACAGGGTAAAGGAAACTTCTCTCCAGGTTTAAGGTATTAGAATCTGTGAATATTTGTTCCTGGGAAAATTTAATTATTGTCTTTCCTATCAGGACCTTTCCCACCCACCCCTCACCCTCCACCCCCCGCACCTCTGCATCCTTGGCCTTTCTGCCATTTTTGAAACCAAAGAAATTTCTATAACATTTTCCCTGAGGATATTCATTCAGTCAAAAAGCATGTGTCAGGTTCTGTGCTAAGCAGTGGATCCTTTGGGCATCAAGGAGACCCTCACCACCCACCTCTCCCCATTTCTTTCACAGCCTTGTTCCCAATACATATCTCACCAGTAAAAGTTTCAGGAAGAGAAGAAAAGAGGGTCTTTCAAATGCTGGATGGGGTGCTTGGGTCAGTCCAGTTTCAAGTTCCAAATTTACTTGGGTTTTGTGTGTGTGTGTGTGTGTTTCTCCAAAGGGAAGGCTAAGGGATTGAGTCCCTAATAAAAATGAAACAAGTAGGAAAAGTATTCAACCTGTTTTGATAAAGCACAATGTTGATGAAGAAGACTGTATATTGAGAAGTGAAGAAAAATAGACATGCTTCTTCAGACATCTATATTAAGAGTAAGCCTTTAGCGCCTGGGCCCAGGTAGGGGCCTTGATGCATTCTGACATCATAAAGAAAACAGAGGTCCATTGTGCACCTACAGTCTAGTTTCCTCACACTAGGGGAACAATAAATCTGTGTAAAAGTCATTAAGAAATTACTGAATGGAACAGATGCAGTCCTAAATATCTTATAGCTACTTCATACCATGAGTTTCTTGACATTCCCCTTTCTGTGTGAGAAGCTGAGGGAAACAAAGTGTGTCTCATCCAAGGGAAATGAATGATTATGAGCAGAGATTGTAAATGGGAGAGACTGAAGAAGGCAGAAAAGAAGGGAATTCACAGGGAAAGTGGGAAAACCAGAGGAGAAGAGAAGACTAGAGAAGGCTTTGCCTTCATTTTATCTTGGAGATAACATCAAAAGACTGAAGGAATATGATGAATAGATGAATGAGAAACTGGCAAACAGAAAGGTCATGTTCTCTCAGAACCATGAGGGGAAGCAGAAAGTTGGGGTATGGTGGTGAGGAGAGAAAGAGACAGAGAGAAACAGAAAGTCAGAAAGAAAGCACTTCCTCCACCCCACCTTGGCTTCCTTCAAGGCTCAGCTGAAGTCTATGATCTGTATAAAGCCTTTCCCAGTTCTCTTTAATCTTAATACCTTCTCTATGAGACTATCTCCAATTTTTCCTGCGTATATGTTTGCACACTTTTTATTTGGACATAATCTTGTTCATTAAACTCTGAGCTCCTTGAGAGAAGGAACTATTTTTTGCCTTCATTTGAATTTTCAATACTTAGCACAGTGCACATTGACTTGTTTTGACTTGACATTGAGCCAAGGTTAATAGCCATATAGCAGTAGGCTTCCAAAGCATTTGTAGAAAAGGACACCTCAACTGAAGAAGTGCTTATATTTGGAAATGTAAATTACCTTGAAGATTTCCTCAAGACTAATGATCACTCAATTCTAATATGTCTGTTTCATTTACTTCTTTCAATTATTAAAACTTTATTCTGTGATATTGTCAGAAAGACATGGGTTTAAATCCTGTCCTAGACACTAATTAGCCATGTGACTCTAGCCAAATCACTTATCTTCCCTCAGTTCCAGTTTCCTCATCTGTTAGACTTAATGATGACCTCTAGGGTCCCTCCAGTTCTAAAACTATAATCCTGTGAACTATGTGCTAGGTATAAGTGAGATATCTTCTTAGACTGTTTCAGACATATATTGTTCCAGGGTTTCTGAGTGGAGACTATGGGCCAGAAGAGGATAGAATAAAAATAATTATCAGCATGGAAACTCAGGGTAACAAGATAGATGAGGAGACCATCAGTTACTACGTGTCTGTTTTCAGCGAGTTCCAGCCACCATATCTAAGTGAACTACATCTGCGGATGTTCAAAGAACAGACCAGTGCTATTACTGAGCTACAGTTAGTGATCTCTAAAAGACTGGGGAGAATGGCAAAAGTGCTGTAGAACTGAAGGACAGATGGACCAATTTTCAAAAAGGGGAAGAGATTAGAGTCTGCAAACTATAAGGAACTGAGCTTGACTTATAGGCCTAGTAAAATAGAATTCTAGAACATATTTTCAAGAGTATGTTCTGTAAGCATATAAAAAATAGTAGTCAAAGATGGCAGCTGGAAAGCAGGGACTAGCATGAGCTCCCTGCCAAGTCCCTCCAAAAACCTATAAAAAATGGCTCTGAACCCATTCTAGAACTGCAGAACCCACAAAATAGCATAGGGAAGGCGTGCCCTGGCACCCTGAATCAGTGAGCTGTGGCAGTTAACAGACTTCTCAACCCACAAATACCAAGGACAACAGAGTAGGTTAGTGGGAGAAGCTGCTGGGGACTGGGATAAAGTTTGCGGTTAGGCCACCACCCTGGGGCAGCAGAGGTGGGACAGCTTTATAACTACAGCTGCAGTTGCTTCTAGCCCCAGGCCCACCTGGTGGGAGGAATTAAGTGGCTGATCAGAGCAGGAGTGAAGAGCCTGCTGAAGATCTAAGTCCAGTCCAGGTTGGGGGTTCTTGGAGAAGGAGGAGTGCTGGTGTGGCAGAGGTGGCGCATCCCCCCAGGCTCAGAACATAGAACTCTTTAGTCTACAAGCAGTCATACTCTGCTGAAAAACTCAAGGGTCAAGTGAGTTGGCTGGGAACACGGCC
>CM053622.1:510894311-510932661 GCA_028646595.1 Phalanger gymnotis
TTTAGCAAACAAGTTCAGAAATCTATGAACAAAGACTACAAAGCAAAGAAAATGATTCAATATTTGATAAGACAGAAGATGACATGGAATCTAAGGAGAACATAGAACCCAAATGTAGTGTTCCTAAGTGGTTCAAAAGAGAAATGAGAAGTATGAGAGCAGAATTTATGGCCTGTACAGAAAAAAGACAATACAGAATTGAAAAATAGAAATCAGAAGGCAAGTCTAACCAAAGAAACAAGATCGAGAGTAATGAGTAAAAAATGCAAATACCCAGAAGTATAGGACAGTATAGAACAAGCAAAAACTAATTATATTAAAGGAAAATATGGTAATTTGAGTAATCTAGAAGACAAGATGAGCAGAGACAATCTAAAGATCATGCTCTCCCAGGAGAACATAATGAGACAAAAAAATTAACATCGTGCATGAAATAATACAAGAGAACTGCTTAGAAGTTTTGAACATATGAAATGAAATTCCAAATTAAAGAATTCACAAATTACCTACAGAAAAAAGGCTACAAGGCTGCAAACTCCAAGAAATATAATAGTTAAATTTAACAATTCAATTCGGAAATAAGAAGTTCTGCAAGCAATCCAGAGAAAGACCTTCAAGTACAAAAGAAGGGGGATTCTAAAAACACAAGATCATTCTGTATCCACCAGAAAATGCAGCAGGGAAAGCCTTTTCCAAAGAGCAGTGGTTACAGGTGCAGCCCAGGGTGACCCCTCTCCTGCAAATCCAAGCTTAGTCATAAATGAAAAAAAAGATGGGCATTCACTAATAAAAAAAAGTATTTGAAACATTCTTAGAAATAAAACCACAACTGAAGAGATTATTTTCTTCTTGAACATCCCAAACAACAGAGATACAAGAGGAGGTAGGAATACAGTAGCCAAGCATAGCAATAACAGAACAAGGATAGCAGAGAGACAAGTAAGAGATGTCTTTCCAAACATACACAAAAAGACAGGGGTGAAGGCAAAAGTCTAGTGTAGGTAACAGTGAAGAGGTGGACTTGGGGCCTTAGGAACAGAACCTTTTAACACCCTTTCCACAGATGAATCTGTGTTTTGTTTTGTTTTTCTGAAACCGTACTACAAAATGGGAGTATGCATGAAAGTGGGGGATGGAAGCAGGTAATGGGTACTAGTGTGCGATGTGCCCAGGTCAAATTGAGAGCCTGCAGTGAGGGGAAGGAGATGCCTATGGTCACAGGAAAAGAAGAACCTGCAGATAAGTTGGGGAGGAGGGGCATGGATTGAAAAGGAGAGGGCAAGGAGGAAAGTCTTGCTTTGGTAATGTGAGAGGATTCCATGAATGAATGCTCTTTTGGGTGAAGAGAAATGTTCTAGGAAGGGAGATGGATATCTTATACTGGGTGTCGTCTGGATATTTGGGTACTGAAAAAGACCATTTTTTTCTGCCTTAGGAGAGGGGAGCTGGAGCTCCTAGGGGTAATGGGTATCTGGGGGAGGAGGATGTTATAGACCTGAGGAGATTTTGATGCAATTGGGAAAGAAGATAACCAACAGGATGGTATAGATCGGTAATGGACTGCATAACAGAGGAATAGTTTCAAAAATACAAAATACCAGACTATCAGAAGACCAGATAAAGACTTTAATTGACTCAATCTCAGAAAAAGAAAATAGATCTAGGTATAAAGGAACCAAGGGAGAAAAAAAACCTCCTCGTTCTGATAAATCCACAGGAGAATTCTATCAAAAGAACAATAAGTATCCCCATTTCATAAATGTTTCCTAAAAATTAAAATGAAGGAATCCTACCAGAATCTTTTTATGAGATAAATACAGTCCTAATACCTAAACCAGGGAAATATAAAATACAGAAGGAAAACTATAGACTAATATTATTAACGATTATTGTCTCAAAAATTTTATTAAAAATCCCATCAGACTCCAGCAATTTGTCTAAGAAATCATTCATTATGACCAAGCAGGATATATATCAGAGATGTAAGAACTGTTCAACATTTGGAAAACAATCAATATAATTAATTACATTAAAAACTCCAAATTTTAAAACCACATGTTCATTTCAATAGATGCAGAGAAAAGCATTTGACAAAGCACAGCAATCTTTTATGCTAAAAAAAAATCTTACAAAATATTGGCATAGAGAACACTTTAACTTCATAAAAATTATCTATCTAAATTCAAAAGCTACCATTATATGCAATGAGGATATGCTAGAACCTTTTCCAGTAAGTATGAGTGAAGCAAGGATACCCTTTCTCCCAACTATTACTTGATATAATTCTTTTATAAAATGTTGGTTCATATCCTTTTACCTCTTATCCAATGGAGAATGAATTTTGGTGTTGTATAATTTGTTTATATTAGTGCTTTATCATACAGGATGTCCCAAAAGATAATTATTAGTCTCAGTAGCTTAAATTCATACTGTCTTTTGGGACATCTTGTATGTCTTGGATCTCAGAGACAATTTGTGCAAAAACATTCCCCTTATCAACTACATCCTTTAGAACCTAGTTGTATTTCCATTTCAAAGCCTTTAAATTTCACATAATAGAAACTATCTATTATATCTTTTTGTGATCATTTTTATACTTGTTTGTTTAAGAATTTTTCTTTTAGCCTGAACTGTGAATTAACTAATTTGGTTATCTTCTAAGTCTGGGAAGGGGGCAGGGGAGGTGATCTTTAATATTGAGTTAATGTACAGATTTTGAGCTTATTGTAATATATGCTATAAATTGTTGGCCTAATTTTTGGCCTAATTTTTTCTGGAGGGGGGAAGGCAAGACAATTGGGGTTAAGTGACTTGCCCAAGGTCACACAGCTAGTAATTGTGTCAAGTATCTGAGGTCAGATTTGAACTCAGGTCCTCCTGACTCCAAGGCCGGTGCTCTACTCACTGCACCACCTAGCTGTCCCGTGTTGGCTTAAATTTGATCAAATAAAATAACATGTATAGAGCTTTGACAATATTAAAGTGCTAAATAGATCTTTTGTTGTTCAGTATTTCAGTTATGTCTAACTTTTTGTGACCCCATTTGGAGTGTTTTGCCAGTTCCCTCTCTAGCTCATTTTACAGGGGAGAAAACTGAAGCAAACAGGGCTAAGCGACTTGCCCAGGGTCACACAGCTTGGAAGTGTCTGAGGCTAGCATTGAACTCAGGCCTTCCTGACTTCAGGCCTGGTGTTCTATCCATTGCACCACCTAGCTGCCCAAGTAAATCTTGTATTATTATTTTTTGCCAAACTGTTTTCCAATTTCCCAGAAATTTTTTGTCAGATAGGGTGTTCTTGTCCTGATTTATCTCAATAGGTTAATCACAAAGTGGGTCCCATTTTTTTCTGATTCTATCTTATCTACTCTGTCCCCTGATCTACTTTTCTATTTTTTAACCAGCACTAAATTTTTTTTGTTGAGTCCTGTTTTAGTATCTAATTTGAGATCAGAAAGTGCTACTCTCCCTTCGTTCCTCTTTTTTTCCCCCTCTTTTATAATTTCCCTGATATTCTAGTTATTTTATTCTACCAAATGATCTCCTTTTTTTTGTCTAGAATTTAAAATCATTCCCTTGGTCATTTAATTGGTACATCACTAAATCTGAATAATTTCCCCATATTTACTATGTAGATAGTACTGTGGTTTTTTTTTTAATTGACCCAATGCAGGCATAATGACTGAATCTTCCTCTAGTTAATTGTTGTTCTTAATTTCTTTGAAAATTATTTTGTAATTATAGTTTTAGAGTATACTTTGGTAGATTGAATCCTAGATATTTTATATACTTGGTAGTTATTTTGAATGAGACTTCTCCTTTTATTTTTCCTCCTGAGTTTTGGTTTTGCTATACAGAAAAGATATTGATTTTTGTGAGTTTATTTTATTGGTTATATTTAGCAGAAATTATTCATAATTTCAGTTTCTTTACTAATCAAATTCTTTTGTTGTCTGAGTAAACCAACATATTTCAGGAAATTGGAATCATGTTACCCCTTCTCTGTCTCTGTTTATGAGTTTTCAGTATTTTTCTTTTCATATTGCTATTACTGGCGTCCCTATCATTGTGTCAAATAATAGAGAAGGGAGGTACCCTTGCTTTACTCACATATTTACTGGCAATGTTGCTATTGTTTCCCTACTGCATGTAATGGTTGCTTTTGGTGTCAAACATATACTAATATATATGTATGAGTGTGTGTCTATGTGTGTGTTTTGTGTGTGCATTAAATGGCCCTATTGGATTTGTTGGGTTTTTAGAATAAAAGACTGTTGTACTTTTTAAAATTTTCTTTCTACATTTATTGATAGAATAATAATGATGACAGTGATTTTATACTGCCTATTACATGCCAGGTACTGAGTCAAAAACTTTACAAATATTTAATCTTCATGACAACTATGGGAGATAGTTGCTATTATTGTCTCTACTTTACAATAGAGGAAACTGAAGCAAACTGAGGTTAAATGACTTGTTCCAGTTCACACAGCTAGTAAATGTCTGAGGCTGGATTTGAACTCAGGTCTTCCTGGCTCCAGCTGTGATGCTGTACTCACTGTGCCACCTAGCTGCCCCTTATAGTTTATAGTTTAGGATTTTTTTTTGTTTAGTTTGTTTTTGTTTTTCATCCAATTATTCTAATGTTGAACCATGCTCGAATAGCCAATATAAATATAACTTAAAGTGAACAATTTTTCTTTATGCCAGGATTTTATTTAAAATTTTTTCAAATAGTATTATTCAATAATATAATGATCTAGTTCTCTTTCTTTCTGTTATCTTTCCCTGGTATGGGTATTAGTACTATACTTATCTATGTGAGTTTTATAGATTGTTTTCTTTTTTCAATTTTTTATTATAATTTGTGTAGTACAAGTATTAATTATTCTTTAACACTTTTGTAGAATTAATCTGTAAATCTGTTTAGACCAGGATTTTTTTTTTTTGGTTTTTGGTGGCTCCCTTACAACCAGTTTGATATTTTTCTGAAATTGGGTTTTCCAAAGCTCTATTTCATGTTAAGTTAGACAGTTTCTATTTTTATAAATAATTCAGATTACTTTCAAATTCTTCATTTTGTCTACATATAAAAATTTGGCTATATACTAGATTTTGATAATTTAAACTATTTTCTCCATTATTTCACTTTATTTTACCTTTCTTTTTCCTTTTAATAGTTAATGGTTTTGCTAATTTCTTAGACTTCTCAAGGAAACAGTTTTTAGTTTTGTTTATAAGTTGTCACTGCTCTCTCAGAGAAAGTGATCCTCCAATGTACAAGCTGCTTTCCAGACATGTTAAGACACCGTGAAGTCTCCGTTGCCAAACATGATATGCAGTTCCTCTCCAATGGGAATGTTGTTCAGATTGATCTAGTCCTCCCTCCTTTAAGTCCTATACTCTTATTACCTACTCTCTGCTACCACTCTGATTCTCCTGTACCCCCAACTCTTATTGAGAACCTAATGTTCACTATCTCTATATGGCTCACCTATGGACGAGGTGCATCATGTGTTCTTCCCACCCAAAGTTCTTCATATATTTTTATTCCTCGTTTTCTATTTTTCCCCTTCAATGATCCTGCTCTGCTCTTTCATTCAATCCATATTTCAGTGTTTTTCTTAAAACAATGGTCCATAAAGGAAATTGTTATTTTATTACTAATTCTTTTCCTGATAATTATAATTATTTACATTTATTGTGCTTCCATTTGAGGTATCTGAAGTTTTCACAGCTTTTTTATGGCAATCATTTAAATGTCTCTCTTTAGTTGAATATTGCTTTTTTATTGATGGCTCAATTTTATAAGGTATATAATTTTGGGTTTAGTTTGAGCTCTTTAGATTTTTTAAATTAAATAATTAATATTACAAACATTTATCATCTCTGCCACCATCTAATGCCCCACCTAATTAAATAATTTTTAAAATGAAAAGTAACATAATAAAAAGTAACTCATAACAAATATTCAGTCATTTAAAATGAAAAGTAACATAATAAAAAAGTAACTCCTAACAAATATTCAAAACAAATAGTAACATGGAGTCTCCAGATTTTTTCTTCTTTTCCCAGCTGAATTCTTCTTTTCTAGTCACTAATGAAAAGCAGCTCAGGGGATTGCATGTCAAAATCTTCTTGTGGCATGACCTGGGAAATCATTGCTAAATCCCCTTTATGATTTATTTTCTTTATAAAAAATCCATGAATAAATTGAATGTGAAGTTATCTGAGAAAATTCCATATTATACTTTGTTTACTAAAGTATACAAGACTTTGTTGTGTTTGCCATTTGAGGCATTCTTTAATCCAACTGTTTGTAGTCCAGTGTCTCAGATACCAGTAACTAAGACTGGGAGGAAACTTTTAAAGGTAATATTTAGCATGGTCTTACCCTTCTCAGAAGAAAACATTGTCAGCAAACCATGAAAGGATCAAAACCATGACAGCTAGCTTTTTCTCATACAGTCTATCCATGAAGGAGGCTAAGTCAGCCAGGTCACTAAGTTCCTTTTCTTTAGCTTACCATTTCTGGCTATTGACAGGCATTTTTTACCTGCCAGGAGCCACATTTTAGGGCAGGGATTATCTCTAGCCTCACTATGGAGGCTACAACCTTGGAATAAACCAAAGCTAGCTGCTCTTTGGAGAGAGACCTTGGCAACTACTCCAGCACTCTTGGTGATGACCACCAAAGGATGAACTCAATCCCTGGCCTGCTTTGTCAGAGGGAGAGAGTGAAGGGCCAAGGTGAAAAGCAAAATGCCTAATCAGTAGTCCTTCAAATTACTTCATGCTTAAATAGTTTTTAAAGGTCATTTTCCCAATATAGTAAAATAGTATTTAGTCCTTCCACTTGTTTAGCTTGTTTATTTAAAAATATTTTCTATGTATAGGAAATGTCTTTCCCATATTTAGGCAAAAATCATATTTCAAATAATGTTAATATTTTTTAATTGGTTTAATTGATTTTATTATATTTGAATATATCATCCCTTTACCTTATAATGATGTCAAAGAGCTAATACTAATCATAGAAGTATTAACTCTTCATTTTTCTTGTTCATGTAGTATTTTCAATTAGTGGTTTCTTTGAAGTAATCTTTTGTTATCTTTAGTTCATTTTGTGGAGCTTAGCTTAGATAAAATTAAAGCATATAGTTTGTAATTCCATTTAACTATACACTGAATGTTAACAAATGACTAAGGGTGCCACTGTCAACCCCTCTATGTTATGGTACTCCTAGTCTTCCCTCAGGATATCTCAAGTGTAACATAGGACAAGTATTCATCTGACATACTAACAGAGTGAGGGTGCCAGTGCCAATCCAAATATTAAATATTAGTAAAGCTGAATCTATTTCTTTTGTAACAAAATCAACCTGAAGCTGGGCCTAGAGGGACTGAGACACTTGTCTCCTTCCTCTAAGGGGGCCCTTGGGCACTTAGTGCTGAACCCATATGCACAGACTAAGCTCAGTCTTGGGCAAGCCTGGCCCCTAAAAAGGTGAGGGTGGAGAGAGGTTATCAGGCACTTCTTCTTGGACTCTTTGAGTCTTTAAATTTCATTGGAGGTGGGCCATGGGGACAAGATGAGTCATTCATAAGAATAATTAGCAATAGATTCAGTTTGTCCTAACCCAAATAGGATATATAACAAGGATACAGTGGCTCCTGTAGGCTGAGCCTACCTCAATTCTGTATGGAGAAAAGTCTAGTTGGCAAGGCAAGTATGGTGTGGGTGGGATTTTTTTATGCCCTTAGGTCACCAGGAAATTGCATTAAGGAAAGCAGAGGCCAATCAGGCCTGGTGCACTTTGCAAAACTGCATCATTTTTTTTTCTCATTACAAGAATCCTAGTAATAAAATGCTGTTTTTATATAATGATATAATATTTTTAAAAGCACTTTATCTCATTTGATCCACAAAACAGTCCTGAAAGGTATCTTTAGGATTTGAAGATAACATAATGCATTTATACAGATGTCCCAAAACTTCAGTTTTAAGGCTTAGTAACTTCATATATAAAAATGATAAACATCTTAACATCCAGCTATGTCTTTGAAAATTATGAAAAAATGGAAGGAATTATAGGAGCAAATAACAATTCATACCCTGTCACCCCTTTGTGAAATATGAACCAATTCTTTGATTGAATTAGAAGGGTTAGCCACACCACAGATGGCCTTAAAAAACTGAGCTCATCAGCTTTGACTTAGTTTAATCAGGAGCCAGCAGTTAAGGAAGAAGTTGGCTCCTGAAAAGACTTTGCTTGGGAGGGAGAGGAAGGATATCTGCCATTTTCAAGCAAGGTTATTTCTCAATAGTAGATACTATATCCAGAAGGGAGCAGAGACATAATCTGTACAGACGGACAGAGATAAGTTATTTCAGGTAGAACGTGATGATTGAAGAGTAGAGAAGAACTACTGACTGTGGATTAAAGAGAAAACTAGCCCTGGCAGCTGAAAGTCCAGCCAAGTGACCCACCCAATGGAGATATTGCACCTAACGAGGAATAGTCCACGTAAGTCCTCCGTGAGATGAAAGGTCATGTAGCCCTGTAGTGCCAGAAGTGAGAGTTGCCATGGACTTGTGCTCCCTTTATTATTCTTAGTAGCCATGTGACTCTGAGAAGGTCATGTAATCTCTCTCAGAGTCAGTTTTCTTATGTCTGAAATGTGGATAGTCATAGCACCTACCGCAAAGGGTCATTGTTAGGATCAAATGAGATAGCATGTTTTGCAAACCTTAAAGTGCTATGTAAATATTAGTTTTTATTATTATTTTTTATTATTTTTGTTTTTGTTGTTATACATGTCCCTCCCCACTGTTGTGCCCTAAGTTTGTACTCAGTCTTCCAAGAGATGGCACTTATTTGTGGAAAAGTGTGGAGGAAATACATTATAGCTACTATTCTTGCAATGAAATATTAGTACACCCCTTTATTATGAACTAATTGTGTCCACTGGTTCACTAATATGGGCCTGTGAATTACAGACTACAGACCCACAGCATGTTCTAGAACCTCAGAGAAGTAGCCATCCTCTGATAAAAAACAACCTGTAATTATGAGCACAGGTTTACAGAGTACTATAGTATTTTATGGTTTAATGCATTTGCATATTATAATCTAGGCAGCAGGCATTTTTCTTCTGTTTAACTTTTTCTGAATGTATTGTTAGGGCAATCTCTTTCAAATAGTTGAAGATTTCACAAAGGAGGCCTTGTAAGATTCTTGGACTTCATGTAATCAACACAATAACATTTGCAAATAGCAATCTCTACAGAAGCTCACCATTAATAGGCAATTGTTCTGTGTGAATCTTATGAAAGGTATCCTCCATGACAGTGACAAATACTTGCACAAACATGTATCTCCCTGTTTCATGTCACTCTTGAAACTGCTGAAAAATTTTTGCAAAACAAATCTAATAAGGCTGATATTAGTAAGGGAACAATTAATAGGGAAAATCATTGCATTAAGTTTTTCTGATAAAGGTCTAATTTCCATGATATATAAGGAACTGATTCAAATTTATAAGAAAGAGAGCCATTCCCCAGTTTATAAATAGTCCAAGAATATGAACGGGCAGTTCTTAGGGGAAGAAACCCTGGCTATCTATAGCTATACGGAAAAAAATGTTCCAAATCTCTAAAAATTAGAGAAATATATAGTTTAAAACAGTTCTGATATTCCACCTTGCACCCTTCTGAGTGTCAAAGATGACAAAAAAGGAGAATGACAAGTGTTGGAAAGGCACTGTTATCGGACCTGTGAATGGATACAACCATTCTGGAAAGTAATTTGGAACTATATATAGATGCTAAAAAGTACATGGTCTTTAAGCCATTTATGTCACTGCTAGGCCTATACCCAAGTGATAAAAAAAATTGAAAAAGGTTTTATGTGTACAAAAATATTTATAGCAGTTCTTTTTGTGGTGGTAAAGAAACTGAAATCTAATGGGATGCCTATCAACTGAAGAATGGCTGAATAAGTTATGGTATAAAAATGTGATGGACCACTATCCTGCTTTAAGAAATGAGGAAGGAGATGATTTCACAAAAGACATGGAAAGATTTATATGAACTGATATGTGAAGTCAACAGAACTAGAAGAACAAGTTATAATGTAACATCAAAATTATACAAAATGAATAATTTTGAAGACTTTTATAAATTGATGAAGGATGAAATAAACACAACTAGGAGAATAATTTATACAAAAACAATACTGGAAAAAAAGAAACAACTTTGAAAACTATAAGAACTATGATCAATACAGTAAAACCATTTAAGATTCCAGAGAATAGCTAATGCTATTCATTACAGTGAAGTGATGGGTTTAGAATGCAGAATGAGACATGACAAATTCAAATTAATTCTATTTTGTAATTGATTCTATATTGTGTTGATTTCATATTGTAATTCATTTTGTATATGCTTAAGTCCCCTTTCTATGTTTTCTTGTTAAGTTCAGGATTTCAGCTTTCTTCTCTGAGCTAGTGTAAAGGTCAGCCTGATCATAAGTCACTGTAATTAAAAGGAAAGGATTGTCATCTTTTATACCATTAGCTCTTGTGTAAATACCAAGACATCAGATTTTATCTTTAAGTTCTGAAAGCTGAACTGTCTTTTCAACATTAAAGAAAGTTATCTAACAAATTTTCTGATCTGCTAACTCTGATGCACTAGCAAAGAGTATAGGATGCAGCTGGATCCCATAAATTAATCAAAATTCCTTTATGACAGAAGAAAGTGGTTACTAGCCCCACGTGGGCACTAGTCTGCATTCCTTAGGAAATTGAATCATAATGTTCCTGCTCCCATGATGATGTCAGCCCTACCACCAATCATGTTCTCCCTGATCCTGTTATTTGCTCTGTATTATAAAAAAAGCCTGCCTCTGCACATTTTGTAGACATTTATCCTCTTTATTAATAAATTCATGCATTATAATGAACTGATAGTGCTCAGAATTTTGTACCTCAGTCTACTTCTATTGATTTCTATCATTAATAGACATGCTATACCATATTATATCATATCATATTACATTTTGTATATAGCCATTGAAAGATTTTGTTTTGCTTGAATATGAATATTTAATAAAATTTGTTTTTCTCTTCTTTCCCCCACCTCAATGTTTTGGCAGTGGGAGAGAGAGAAAATATATTTCCGTTCATTTTATTAAATGTAGGAGGGTGCTATAGATGTGAAATGTTGCATACACTTTCAGTTGAAATTACCATAGTATTATTTTTACTTAATGGCTTTATTTTGTGACAAGAGACCTCTCACAAAGTGAGAGTAATCTGTAAAGTTTGTAATGTAAAAATAAAGCATATCGATAAAACTTTAAAAAATAAAGCAAGGGAAAAATATATTTTGTGAAAGATTGTTTCTCAATTCTACAGGGAGGATTCACTTGATATACATGTAGACTAACCTATGACAAATTTCACAGTTTTGGAAAAAAATTGTTGTGCTGACTTTAATATACATTTAGATGGCCAGTCCATCCAATAAGTAAGTACATTAGTGCATATATTTGGGTCAAGAACTTGAGATGGACAATAAATTAGATATAGAATTGAAAAGGAGAAAGAGAAAGGGTTCTATTGTTTTCAGAAAACTATATAATATGTTAACAATCCCTAACTATTCCCTAGTGCAAAGACCTAACCTTTCAATAGAGATGTTTATACAAATACACTATACTCAAAAAGTGGTGGATTGGAAAAAGAAGGTGGGCCCATCATTTAATGACAATGAAGGATTGATTAGATCCTTGGTAGAAGATGTACAGAATAGCATGAATAAGAATCACACAGAATAGGAATTCATCATTTTGTATCTTCACCAATGATGGAACTACCTCACAGCTGGATGGCAAAATAGATAGACTCTGAGTCAGGAAGACCTGAGTTCAAATCATTCTTCAGACATTTACTAGCTGTGTGACCCTGGTCAAATGTTTAATGTTTAAAGTTCCCTTCCTTGTGACAAAATTGTGACAAAAAAATAGCATGAATATTACCATGTCCATTTTGCAGATGAAGAACGTGAGACCCCACAAGGTTAAGAGATTTGTTCAGAGTCAAGGAGCTAGTTAAATGAAAGATCAAGACTGGAAGCTAGATCTCACTCCATATGTGTTTTCCAGTAAGTCAGTCACATCTCACTTAATAAAAACTAACCAAAACAAAACTAAAGGAGGTTTATATTGTTCTCTAAGACTTCTATAAAGTAAAAGAATCCTGATACCTGAAAGAATACCTGAAACCCTTAACTTCTCTTTCTGGTCTTTGTAAAATTACATTGTACTCATCCTATTTATATATCTTCACAGTCTATATACAGTTGCTGAAACTGACACTGATACTGAAATTAAGCATAATAAAATGGCAGTTTCCTACCTCTGAATTTTTTGATTGGTAATTGGCAGCAGTACCTAGTGACTAGATTCTAGTCAGAGGACTCTCAGACTATTTTGTCACATTACATTGGGGGTGCTACTTTGAGATCCTATAAAGTAGAATGAACTTTTCTTACAGAACTTTTCTTACTCTGAGATATTAGAAACAACTGAATTCATACATTTATTCCCCCAAACTAATGAAATATGGATCAATATGTTGCCATATGACTTCCTAGGCATGTTTAATTTGACATAACTTGATGCTAAGTTTTCTTTATGAAAAATTATCCCACTATGGAAGAGAAAGTAAACACTTTTCTGGATAAAGAAAAGAAATATAAATCCAAAGACCCAAATTTTTACCTTGCTAACTCTGTAGGTCTTTTACCATATTCTTTGACAAGTCATCTAACCTTTTTATTACTTCCTCATCCAAGGAATAAAGATAATACTTGGCATAGCCAACTTAAGCAGGGATAATTGGGATTAATAAAATAATGTTTGTTATGATATTCATGTCCTCTCACATGAAGTGAGGAAAAATCACTTGAAAGATACTGAGTTTTTCTTTTAATATTATTATTTTTTTACTTTGCAGCAATGGCAGCATTTTGGTCATATTTGACCTTTTCTTTACCAAATGGGTATCAGATGAAAGTACTAAGGATGAGTTTATTCAAGGAATTGAAGCAAATAGCCAACTGATGACTTTCCAGATTGATTTGAGCAGCATAAACTTCACAGGTACCTTGAAAATAACTTGACTTACCAAATATGGTTTTGAGTCCTAAGTCTACTTCTCTTTTCTTTCTATACTCTTACTTTGTGATCTCATCAACTATCATCAATTCACTGATCTCTAGGCAGATGATTCTTAGGTTTATTCATCCAGCACCAGCTTTCCTGAATTCCAGTCCTGTCTATTACACAGTTCAAACTCAACATGTCACAAATTGAATTTATTATTTTTCTCCACAAATCCACTCACCTTATTACCTCCTTCTTACTGTTAAGGGTATGATCTAGTGGATAGATTACTGGATCTGGAGTCAGGAAGATCCGAGTTCAAATTCTGCTTTTATCACTAGAAGTATGATCCTGGGCAAGAACTTAACTTCTCAGCCTCAGTTTTCTCCTCTGTAAAGTGGAGACATTAGCATTCACTTCACAGAATTGTTATGAGGATCAAATGAGATAATATATGTAGATACATTTATAAACCTTAAAGTGTTACATATACACACACACACATATATAGACATATACATAGACATATATGTAAATGACATCTTTCAGAATATACGTATGCAGATTGTCAGTACACGTACCTTCTTTGCTTTTTCTTTGTATCTCTGGTGCTTAGCACATACTAAATGCTTAGATTTTTGTTACCACTAAAATCCACGTGATGATGTTTATGCCTTTTGGGAGAGGCACAGTCATCAGCAAAGGTCCGATGATTGCGGGTCAAAAATAGGAAGTCAAACTGAAGGCAAAGAGATTTTTTTTAGCATGCTAAAGCTTCTGTTCTTGATAGCAAATTCAGATTTCTGGGGTGCAGATTTAGTTTTATAATCTTTCACACCTGCTTAGAGTTCACATCCAATCCACAGCATTAGTTGATAATTCAGAATATCAAGGTAAAGCATTTCATAGGAGAGGGAAGGGTAGAGAAAGAAAAGGATCAGTCAAGGGAGAAAAGGGAAATATTTGGAATGCAAGCTGCAGGATTTATTAATAGAATGGGAAAACATTCCCTGTTCCTAGGCAGGAGACAAGGGGTAGAGACCAAATACTTTTACAATTGTGAAAAAGTCCTTTTAGACAAACCTGAAGGGTCTCTTATCTAAGAACAGCAAGTAATTGTTACAATAGTGGGTGAACCCATCTGCTTTACCATGCACATCCTCATGTTAGGTTGGGTGCTTTTTAAGCCACCAGGTAGCTGGGGATTTCTACATTGCTGGCCCATCAAGATGCAGTAAAATGATTGCAGTTCCCATTTTTCCCACACAGTTGCAAAATGAGAGTACTCTTGGGACAAACACACCAATCCCAACTCTTCAGGCTGTTGCTAGCTCATTACTTTACTAATCTCACCAGGTCCTAAAGCTATCTAATGAATGTGAATATAAAACATCTCCAGAAGTACTCAAAATGCAAAATCCAGATTGATGATCTGTGATGAAATCACAGATTGTTGGTGTGTGATGAAATCCCTGGAAGGGCCATATGCCTATGTGGAGCACTTCCCAGAGCTTCCCAGAACTGATGAATTGAGTTTCCCAGATTCATTGAGAAGGAAGAGGGTTTTTCAGAATTGCTGAGTAAGTTGATGCTCCTAGACTTGATGAAATTTCCAGAAGGGCCATTGTTTATGAAGGGGTTATTGAGAATTATTACACAAATTCTTTCACAACATAACACTTGCAAGTTGTGTCAAAGTGAATTACTAGTTAATTTATGAAATTATGAAATGAGAGAGGCATGCCTGGTTCTTTGGGTACCTTCCAGAAAAGACTATGATGGCAGAGGGAAATAGGACTTCAGTCACACTTTTTAATAAGGCCCAGAAGGTACAGGGACAGATAGGTATACAATTCAAAAATACAAAAAGTACAGACAAGAGGCAAAGAAAAAAAAAAGATGGAGCAGACCCAGAGGTAGGCCACATGGAGAAAGGGATAGGGTAGTAGAGGAAGGTAGACAGTGTGAAGAAGAGGTTGGGGAGGGGGAAAATCAGAGAGAGCAAACCATGGATTTGAGTTGGGAGCACCTGGTAGGATGCACCAGATAGTGGTGGAAGAGAGCTGGGGGATGGAGAGGCAGGAGTTTGTGATCTCATTTTTATAGGGTTTTAGTGAAGGATGGACCAACTCTTATTCATGCAACCTTTGGGGTTAATTCATTAACATATCCAAATTATCTTACTGTTGTCAGTAAAACTTTAAAGTTAACTTGTCTCCATCATCTCAAAATTATCAGTACCATTTGGTGTTCTGCTGGTTTAACTACAGATACATGGAGCTTATCTGAGATTTATTTATCATAGGACAAAAAGACCCAGACAGCAAGGCTTCCTGATTTAGCACTTATTTTCAAGATGTGATTTTTGGTTAATATATGATGCAGTTTGTAAATTACGGTCTTTTGATCTTTGGGGAAGACTGTACGTGACTTCTAGATTCCCCTTTGCAATTTCCCAGTTGTTTCTTTATACTGGCTTCTTGCAAATTTACAGGGTCACCAGAATAAGATACAATTTTCACACAAGGAAAACCATTGAGGGCTCTGAGAATAGAAACATTTGTCATCCTAAAGTGTGTTAAAAATCTGTATAAAGATTAACCCAAATGCACCTAGTTCCATGCAATTTAAAACAGCTAAAAAATAGATCTTTTAAATCAAAGTAGACTTCTTGACTAGGGATGTAACAGTTAAAAAGATCATAGAAATTTAGCTAGAGCCTATGTGTCTCAAAATAGATCATTACAAGGAAATTCAATAAAACAAATGGAAAAAGTTTTCATATAATTTAAATTCTATATAATAAAATATCTGTCACCAAGTTATAAGCTGTAAGCATGAAGTTGTTAGGTGAGAAGCTCTATGATTTATCAAGATCATCAAGAAAAGGAATAAAAATATTCCGTTTGTTATAAAACTTTCAGGGTTTTTTAAGCTGTATTACAATGTTTGTAAAGGAGGTTCCAAAGATTAATTTTAGCTTTATTTCATTTTAGTATTTTCTATCACAACCTGACACAGTCAGTGCTAAGCCCAAAGCAAAAAAAATCATGTAAAAATTGTAGAAAGAATGAATTTGTTCATTCCAATATCACATCACTTGTATTCTTTTTAAAAATTTAGAAAATATAAATTTTTTTTCAAAGTAACTTCATGGACAATATGGTCTTCAGTTTAGAAATATTGCTCTCCAAAGTTACCAGATAGCTCTCAATTGCCAAATCATGTAGCCTATTCTAATTCTTTATCCTTCTTGATATCCCCACAGCATTTGACACTGTTGACCAGAGACAGCTAGGTAATATGGAGGACAGAAAGCAGAACTTGAAGTCAGGAAGACTCGAGTTTGGCTGTGTGACTCTGAGCAAGCCCCTTCACATTTCTTAACCTCAGTTTACTCAATTGTAAAATTGGGAAAATAAAAGCATCTGCTTCGTAGGGGTGTTGTTAGGATCAAATAAGGAGTTATATTCAGGGTGTTCTGAAAGGCTTAGTGCAGTTCTAAGCTATTAAAGATATGAAAGCTTAAAACTTAAATCTACACTAAAATTTTTGAAATACCATGCTTCACAAACTTAAAGTTCTAGATCGGGGTGGGGAACTTGTGACCTCAAGGCCACACATGGCCCTCTAGGTCCTCAGGTGTGGCCCATCGACTGAATCCAAACTTCGCAGAACAACCTGTGGCCTCCAGGTCACAGGTTCTCCACCCCTGTTCTAGATAAATATTAACTTTTCTTACTGATTACCATCTTTTCTGTGCTCTCTTCTCTCTGGGCTTTTTGATGACACTACTCTCTCTCTTGGTTCTCCTGACTATTCCTTCTTAGTCTCCTTTTGTGGATAATTATATACATCACACCTTCTACCTATGAGATTACCCCAAGGCTCTGTTCTGGACCTTCTCTCACTATTCTCTCTCAGGTACATTTAATTATTATCTCTATGCAGATAATAAATGCAGAACTAAATATACAACCCCAGTCTTTCTCCTGAGATCCAGTCCTACATTTCCAACTGCCTTTTGGACATTTCGAGCTGATTCTTTCAGGCATCTCAAACTCTACATGCTCAAAGCAGAACTCATTATCTATTCCCCATACACATTTCTTTTCCAAGCTTCCCTATTTCTGTTGAAGGGGCCACTATCCTTCGAGTTACCTGCTTTTGCAATTTCAGGGCTGGAGACTGTTTTTAGAGATCTTTATCCAAAAGAATCAGACAGAGGAGCCTTTAGCAGTCATGAAGGGGTGAACAGTCTAAGCAACCATTGGGCTTTTGGAGCCATAAATTCCAAAGTGATACCACTTTTGAAAGGTAGTTGCTGGCCTATTTTACAGGGCTCCAGCTGCTACTGAAAAGATGACACAAGTTAATATCATCACACTTCATCAACAGTTTCTCATTATGTATGACTGGTTCACATGTAATAAGAAACATTGAATACAGTCTGATGGTAGAAGATGGTTAGGCAAAGGGAATGGCTTATCATGATTGATCTTGCATCAGGCAACACGTAGTGAGGAACTCTGAATGAAAGGTGATTGTAGAATATGGGTAGAACACAAGAGCCATCCATGGCTAAATGGAAAAGTGTATTTAAGATCTTACTTTTGGGTGTTAGTGTTTTTTGTCAACAGGTTGTGACTGCTGGAGGGTGAGAACTCCAATTTCAGACCCAATGCTTTGCCTCTTCTGCTAATTCAATGGCCTATGAGAACTTCGTTCTTGATAGACAGCATCCGCAGTTCATTGATGCCCATTTTGAGACTCATACAAGCAACTGAACCTCAGTGGCCATTAATTCAGTAACCTGGAATACCCTAAGTGATAATCATTCTGACCAGTTGACCCAATGGGTCAAGCTGAGCATTGCATAGCTACTGTGTGAGAGAAACTTGAGGAATAGGATAGTTAATTTTTTTTTACTTATATTGATTCCTGAGAGATGGCCATGTGACTGATTGAATGGTCTGAGGTCTGGAGAGAACAGGAATAAATAATTAGACTCTACTCTTTATAAGAGGTATAGAGGAATCTTGCTGATACCTCCCACTACATACAGTTTGTATAGCATACTAGTGCCCATAAGATACATCATGTACTCTCTGTTCACCTGAATCAGGTTAATGCCTTCCCAAGAACTACAAAAACAGGAAATTACCTCCATCATTATTCTGAACGTGGACATGAGTAAAGATGTGATACAGCATGTAATGCTATGTTTCAGTGGGTGTGAAACTGTATAATTCCCAACTTAAAAACAACGTAGCTATCTCTGCTAAATGATGTTCCTTCTGTCAGTTGGAGCATCCACCTTTGATTCCACATGAGTCAACTTGCTCCTGAATGGCAAATTGATTATAATGGCCTACTTTCTCAATCTTAGGGAAAATGTTCTGATTTTATTACAGTTGATGCTTATTTAGGCTACGGTCTTGCATTGCCAGTTATCTATTACCATGGCAATCACCATGGCATTCAGTGGTTTTTCTATCTCCTATGCCATTCTCAAGCAGCAGGCATTGCTTGACACTGAAATGGACTTTTAAAACACCTTTAGCATAATAATTCCGTTTATTTAAGTTGGATATTCCATCTCCCAGATAGCTGTGATAAGTCAGCACTATCCTAAAAAGGATGAAGGCTATCAATTTTGTCAGTTTCTTGTATCTGACATCTAAAATGACACAAGTGATTAAGATAGATTGCGCTTAGGAACAGTCCCAATTGATCCTCTCTGGCCTATTCCATCCCCACTAGGAAGACTAGGTCTTGAGGTTTCTCTCTCCTCAGAAAAAGGAGAGCATGCTTGTTATTAAGGACCCCTCAAATGTGGCAGCGATCTTTACTAGCATCCTCTGAATTTGTAAATAAATGTCAGCATGACATTTGATTTATTTTCAAGTTTAATTTTGTTATCTTGGCTGTAAAAATGATACAAGGATATATATCTTTTGATATTCTATTTTTCATTAATATAATCATAATCTTTTTCATCAATCGATTAACTGGAGCCTCTACCCCAGTTCATTATCTCCTTTTCGGCTGGCAATTATTCGTTTCTTGTTATAATAAATGCCTTACTTTTCTTCGAATAAAGAAACATTAAAATATTGTACTTTATATAATCATTAGCAAATAAAGTCAATAACAAACAGAAATCAGTAACTATGTACAATAATTTGGGTATGAGAAAGTTCATTGAGAGTCACTTAAATCCCTCACTGTAGTGCCAGTTGGCTTTTTTTCCCTCGTGAAAACTCAATCTTTTGCCTCAGCTTTATTCCCTCCACAGCTACCAAGGAAAGCCTCTTCTCAAAAATCCTTTTCTAAGATAATGTTGAAAAAAATTTACTCAGAAAATAATAATATCTAACATTTATGTAGCACTTTAAAATTTTCAAAATATTTTACATTATTTAACTCTCAGAACAACCTTGTAAGTTAGATGCCATATTATCCCTCTTTTATGGAAGGAAAAATGAGGCATAAAGAGGTTGAGTGACTTGCTCAGGGTCACACAGCTAGTATTTGAGGCAGCATTTGAAAACCTGTCTTCCTGACTACAGAACTACCATTCTATCCACTGTTTGCCTGGAATACTTCTCCATCTTTTTTCTCTCTCCCAAGGGTTACATTGGCTTCTCCTCAACTATGACAGGAAACAATCAATTCAGCTTCCTTCGATTAGATTGCAGCCCCTCAAGGACCACACTCTTGCTTTTCTCTATATCTTCAGTACTTAGCATAGTGCCTGTCACCCTTAATAGTCTCTCTTCCATTTGTTTATCTTGTACTGAGGTCAAAAGTAAAAAATACATTGTTTCCCTGACTCCATACAGAGAACACCTCACAGCAACTGCCAGCTCAAAGTCAGCTAGTAAACATGGCTTTTCTCAACATTTCGTGTAGCTCTGAAAGATACAGTGACAATATCTGTGGTCCCCCTTTCATTTCAAATTTTTGGCTAGTATGAAAACAGATGCACAAATATTTTTATGTATCGACTCTTTTCCTCTTTTTCGTACAGGTATAGTAGTTATACAGCTACAGTAGTTGTATAGCGAGTGGCATAATCAATATTATGTAGTTAATATAGTAGAAGACAACAATGCTCTCAAGAAGTGGGGTCTCTTTCTGGTATCTATGCACAAAATTGAAGCACAGTGGTCACAGAGGTCAGGGAGATCGGAGTTCAAATCCAGCCTCACACAATTACTAACTGTGTGACTGTGATTAAATCAATTAACTTCCCCCAGCCTGTAAAATAGGGATAATAAAAACAAACATCTAACTATCCTTAGTCATGGGAAAAGTGGTAGGTTGTGAAGGGCTCCTTACAGGGCAAAGATTTATATTTAATCTTAAAAGTCAGGGAAAACACTTAAGGTCGGGAGAATCTTATGATCAGATGCCCTTTTTGAAGTGATTTCATTTTGGCAAAGTGATTTCACTTTGGGTGTGGAAGATGGATTAGAGAGGAGACACTCAATAGTCCTGATGAGAGGTTAGAACTAGGGTGGCATGAGTGGAAAGAAGAGTATGGACACAAGATAGGATGTGGAAATAAAATGGAAAGGACTTGTTGGCAACTGATTGTATCCATGGAATGAGTAAGAGTTATGAGTCAAGGACGACACTGAAGTTGCCAATGCAGGTAACTTGAAGAAGAGTGGCTCCTTCACCAGAAATAGGGAGGTTTGGAAGGGCAATGTGTATAGAGGAACAGATAATGAGTTCTGCTTTGGGCATGTAGAGTTTGAGATGCCTGAGAGAATTGTTCCAGAATGTCCAATGAATATTTGGAGATATAGGACTGGATCTCAGGAGAAAGACTAGTTTGTATATACAACTCTGCATTTATTATCTGCATAGAGATTATAATTAAATGCACCCAAGAGAGAGGAAAATATAACGGGGGCAAAAACTCTTACTAAGTTCTCTTTTCCAAGATTTATAAGGGCTTAATTCAAATTTAAATAAAAGATTAGGGGTCATTCTTCAAAAGATAAATCTTCAAAGAATATGAACAGTTTTCAAAGGAAGAAATCCAAGTTATCAACATACCATATGAAAAAATGTCCAAAATCATTATTATTTAGAGAAATGTAAATGAAAATAATTTTAAAGTTCTACCTTGCAGTTATCAGACTGACAAAAGAGAAGAGAGATATGTGGTTGAGAAATGTCAGTGGAACGTTGAGTAAACATGCAAACTAGTGCACTGTTGGCAACACTGTGGATTGGTGTAGCCATTCTGGGAGCCAATTTGGAACTTTGCCCCCAAAGTAACTAAACTGTGCATACCCTTGAACCTGTTGTTGTTATTTGTCTTTCACTCTTAAACAGGACCATGACATCAGTGCGATGATGCCATGACATGCAAATGAATTGGATTTAAGTGAAGAAGCATGTGCAAAGTCACCAGCCTCACTTTCTCCTCTGGAGCCATTTGGGTCCAATGGCAAGAAATAGATTAGGATGACCGGAGATGGGCCAAAACACAGTGGGAGATGTTGGCCTTTTTAAGCTAAGGTCTTTAACAGGTCTCAGTCTGACTGAGACATCACCCAATCAGTGATTAAGGCTAGGTAAGAAATGAGGCAGAGAATGGCCTCTTTTATGTAGTCGAAAAAAATCTATCTGGGAGGGGAAGACCCTCAGAGTTTCTGGCCAAAACAATTGCTATTTACATTCACTCTAAACCAAGCCAGAACAATGACCAAGTGGGGTTTGGCCTTGGACCTATTGTTGGTCAGTCAACGAGAACCAGAGCAGTATTGTTCATAGAGCTGGCTGACTTCAGAATCATTTTAAAATTTTGCATTAGCTTTCCTATCTTAACTCCTCTCTCTTTGCCATCAGCTTTTGCATTTTCTTGAACTTGTACCAACTTTCTTGGTATGACTTTTTTCCTAGCCTCTGCCACACTTTTTTTTGGTCAAGTTCTAGAGCTTATTTCTCCTTTTATTTTGTTTTCTTTATTTTTTTCCCCAAATATCTTCTGGGACTTTATATGGGAGAACTGGGTTTTTCTATGACCTTCACGTTGAAATTTTAACCTACCAAGGTCTCTACCAACCACTTTCTTCATAAAAATCCTGTAAATAGCTTGTTCACATATCTGAGGTTGAGGTTACTTAATCTATCAGGGACCGCACAAATAGTAAATAGCTGTGCAGAGTCTTGAAATAAAGTATTCTGATGCTGGTTCCCACACACCTACTCCTCATGCATCATAGTTTCTGGCTAAAATTTAAAAAAAAAGCTTACACACTAATAAAAAATAAGAATTGTAGAGATGTTTAGCTAATCATGTTTATAAAGGCAAAAGTCAAGATTAATAAATCCTTAATCAGTTATGACACTAAAAATGCTCACTTTGGGTTCTTAACTAGAAAAATACAAACCATAGAGCTAAAAGCAATGTCAAAAGCCATCTTACTCAACCTCCTTATTTTCCAAATAAAACGTAAATGACTAGACAGGTTAGTTGACTCATCCTAGGTCACAAGCTAGCTATTGGCACAGCTAGACCTAGAGCCCAGGTCTTCTGACTTCCTACTTCACTATGCCAGGCTGCCTCCCAGAAGACAGAACAATAGAGCAATTTATATATTTACATCCTCCACTATTGAAGAGGACATACAGATGTGTATAATTGCTGTTAAATGAAGTCAACAAATAAAATCATTTCTTATTTATCTTTAACAGGTGCTGACAGACTTACAACTAGCAATCCTCCAACTAGCAAGCCTCCATCTAGCAAGCCTCCAACTAGCAATCCTCCAACTAGCAATCCTCCAACGACCAAAGGTCAGTTTGTGAATTAATATTTCTCTGTTTTTAGGTTTTCAAGTTGTTTTCACATATAACAATTCTTTTTATCCTTATGACAACCTTGTGGGGGAAGTAAGACAAGAAGTATTACCCCATTTTATAGATGAAGAAACAGACATGGGGTTTTGATTTGCATGGCCAGTTAATGGAAGAGTTGGCCCTAGAGCTCAGGTCTTCTGGTCCCCTTGATCTTTTGCCATTTTTCTCACTCAATAGATATGCTGTTTCTCACAAGGGATGTTTATAGTACAGGAGGATAGATGAAGAGCAACAGAGATAAACAGGGATAACAGTAAATAAGATTTTATCTCTACTCACTAGGGGAGGAAGAGAACAGATGCCGACAGGGAACAATTTCAGCGTGTGTATGAGAACAATGGCTCCCTTGCTCTCATCCAGTTGCCAAGATCAGTACATGGTAGAGTGGCTTCGGGATGGATGTGACACTGTAAGATAGCTTTCACACTCTGATTGAAGGCCCTGATCCTTTCAGTGCTCAAACTTATATAGAATTTTAGACAAAGAGCTATCTGGAACCAATAGGACACTACCCTATCATTCACATGGAAAGATAATACTGTACCCAACATTAGCGAAATGAGGGTATTTTCTAAAGTGCCTAATTAAAAGTGAAGAATAAGGGGCAGGTACATAAGGAACTTAAGTCTGTTTCACCCTAGCAAGAACGGTGAGGTAGGTAATGCCCAGTCTCTGGGTTTATTAACCTTCATATAAATGCATCCTGGGGGTGGGGAGGTGGAATGAAGAGGGTTGGGACCATACCAGTCAAACTGGTTTTCAGCAGCTCATAATCTTGAAAAATCTAAACAGATCGATTGCATTAAAAATAGGATTAGTGTTAGGCTGAGATCAAGAGCATGTATTTACATAACAGTAGGAAACTAATTGAAAAAAATCAGAGCCTAATTTTATTTCTTTAAAAAAAAATTACTGTTGGTCTAAAGGTAGAAAAAGAAAATATTTTCTACTTTTGATTTTCCTTCCTCCTCTCTCCTTCCATACCTCAGAGCTGAACCTGTTCAGTTAGAGTATAACTGCCATTACTATTTATCTTACTCTCATTTTTATGGAGTTTATTATTATAATAAAATCATTATTATGGTTATTGCTATTATGATTCATCTCATTCTTCTAATCTTTGATTTCAATGTAGGTCAGATAGGAATGGTCCTGGGACAAGTTGTTCTTCCACAACTGTTCTTTTATATTTAATATTCTTTGCATCATTATATTAATATTCTTCAGACTATTGTACAGAAATGCACAGAATACTTGATTTTCGTTGTTGAACAGAAGTATGACGATGTAAGCTAATCTCCTGTATCTAAACTCTAGATGGCCCTCCCTGTGGAACATGGCTTCCTTTCAAATCTCTGTGCTCTGTCTGTTCCCAGTGGAAGCAAAATGGTTTTCCCTTGAGCTTACTCACCCTGTGGTTGTAACAGCTTTTATATACCAAAGGAATGAATAAAGTGTTATAATGGGTCTCAGATGCTTTTGCTCAGATCCTTGTAAAAGCTTAACACCAATCCATCTACTTTTCTCTCCCTCAAAAATTCTAATTTCCCAGACAAGTCTAGTTAGGCAAGTGGCTTCTCTCTATGAGGGATCCATCGCCCCATCTTCCCTATATTTGTAAATATTAAAGGTGCGAGAGCTTCCTCTCCTCTGTTTTTATCTCAAAATCCTTTGATATCATCCTCCACCATCACCGCCTTTTCTTCAGTCTGACAGAAGTGACCCTTCTCCTCTCCATGTTCACTTGATCCAGTCCTGTTCTGTTTTCTCCAGCAGATTTTGGTCAGTTCCCCTTTTCTTGAATCTATCAGCCTGTCCCTATCAACTGCTTTTTTTCCCTACCACTTTAAAACAAGCTGAAGTTTCTACCATCCTTCGAAAAAAAAATCATTAGACCTTACTGCCCCCTCAGGGAAGTTAGGTGGAGAATTAGATAGAGCTCCAGGCCTGGAGTCTGCAAAAATCCTCTTCATGAATTCAAATACAGTCTCAGACACTGTGTGACCCTGGGCAAGTCACTTACCTTTGTTTGCCTCAGTTTCCTACTCTGCAAAATGAGCTGGAAAAGGAAATGGCAAACCACTTCAGTGTCTTTGCCAAGAAAACCTTAGAGGAGGTCATGAAGAGTCAGAAGTGACTGAAACCACTGAACAACAAAACTGTTCCCTCAAGTGCTTGTATATCTCCCTTCTCTTTTTCAGCCAAACTCCCAGAAAAAGCTGTTTACGTTAGTTGCCTTCACTTCATCTCTTCCAATTCCCCAGCTGTTTTCAATCTGACTCCCTCTCTCCTTCTTCAACTGAAACTGCTCTCTTCAAAGTTATTATAATCTCTGAACTGAAAAAATAGATGGTATTTTTCAGTCTTCATCCTTCTCAATCTATTTGCTTCATTTGACACTTTTGACTTGGATCTTCCTGGATACTTTCTCCCCTCTGGGCTTTATCAACAATTTTGTTGCTGTTCAGTCATTTTTTGGTCATGTCCAGCTCCTCATGACCCCTTTTGGGTTTGTTTTTTTTTTGTTGTTTGTTTGGTTGGGTTTTTTTGGCAAAGGTACTGGAGTGGTTAGTCATTTCCTTCTCCAGCTAATTTTAGCTATGAGGAAACTTAGGCAAACAGGGTGAAATGACTTGCCCAGGGTCGCACAACTAGTGAGTGTCCGAGGCTGGATTTAAACTAGGAGCTTCCTGACTCCAGGCCCAGCACTCTATCCGCTGTACCACCTAGCTGCCTTTGATGACACTACTTTCTCCTAGTTCTCCTCATATGTATCTAATCATTCCTTCTCTATCTCATTTGCCGATTGACCATCTAGATCCTGCCTTCTAATTGTAGATGTTTCCCAAGCTCTGTCCTAGAGTCCCTTCTCTTTCTTTTCCACATTCTCCCTTGTGAATCTCGTAAGTCCCTAAGGGTTGAATTATTATATCTATGTGTATGACTCATAGATGTATCTATCCAGTTCCAGCCCTACATTACCAATCCAGGCACTGAGTTCCAGTCTTACTTCATAAATTGCCTATTGGACATTTCAAACTGGATGTTCAATGGCATCTCAATTTAACATTTCTAAAATAAAACTCGTTACCTTTCCCTCTAAATCCACCCTTTCAAATTCCTTATTTCTAAAGGACCACCATTCTTCTAGTATCCCAGGTTTGTAAATTTGGCATTATCCTTGACTGTTGGATCTATCTCACTCAACATGGCCAAATAAATGCCCCAAACTTGTTATTTCTACTTATCTCTTGTTGATGCAGGATGCCTTCTTTCTACTCACACAGATACCATCTTCATTCGAGCTCAATAACTTCTATACCTACACATGATCTATGTAGAGATAGCAACTGAAATATGAAAATTGATGAGGTCTCGAAGAGAGATAACAAAGAAAGAAGAAAATAGAGCCCAGGACAAAAAACTGAACTATATCCGTAATTAGGGGGCAGGATATGGATAACGATTGAGTAAAGGTGAAGGCAGAAGAGGAAAGAAGGAGAAATAAAAGAGAACTTCCCAAATCACAAAATTCACTATTGCAAACTTACTAGAGTCTTCCTAAACATTTCTTTTTATTCACTTTTTTCTTGTTTATTTTTCTTTTTGTACATTGACGTTAGCGCAGGAAGGAAATTTAGTCATACTATGGTAAATGAACTTACTCTGGAGTACAAAAATCCTTGTTCCAAATTTTACCATTGTTGAACTCTACCTGCATGTTTTTAAAGAGCACTGGACCTGGAATAAGGAAAACCTGAGATGGGATCCTACCTCAGATACTATGACCCTGGGAAAGTCACTTTACCTCTTTCAGGCTGTTTTCTTCAATCCTAAAAGGAGAGTTTTGAGCAGATCAAGGATCTTTAACCTAAGGTCTATGAACTTGTTTCATTTTTAACATTTTGATAACTGTATTTCAATATAATTGGAACTATATTTCATTAGTTTCCTGTGTGATCCTATGAATTTTATTGTTATGCATTTATTCTGAGAAGAGTATACAAGCTGCAAAAGGGATCTATGACAACAAAGATTAAAAACTTCTGGGCTTATATGCCTTCTAAAAGTCCTAACTCTAGATCTATGTTTTAAGAAAACCTCCCTCATTTTAAACTAGAGAAAACTGAGGCTGAGGGATTTGATCCACATCTTGCACTTAATTAGTAGTAGATCTGGGACAAGCATCCTGAATCCTTTTCACTAAAGCTTGGCAATGAAAGATCACATCAAAATCTGGCACCTGGTTTAAAGTATATTTTTGTTGCAATGAAAATTCTATTTCCAACTCAATGGTCTGTTTCCTTAATTATTCCATAGTAAAATGACCCAAAATAGGTTTGGTTAGTATAGAACAATCTATGAATGAGGAAAAATGTTTTGAGTAAAATTCTGTGGTAGTTGTTGGAATAGGAGAAGCACTACTTTGGCTCTACGGAGTTGTATTAGCAATCTCACTCAAGATACACTATCTAACTTCGCAAGATATATGTTCCATACACTTATACCCTCTTAAATGCCAGTTATTATTTTTTTATTCTAATTTGACTTGGATCTTTAATCTTTAATTAAAATCATTTTGGCATACCAGAAATTAGAAAACTTCCTCCAACACATATTTAAGTATGTTTAATTCTATCTTAGCCCAGTCATCTAGAACCTAAAATGTTACAAACAGATCATAAATGTTTGGGATAGACATCTTGCTCTACTTACATAGATTAATGGACATAGAGACTTTTGTTTTTCCAGATATTTCAAGTCTCCTAATCTTGAAAGGAAATAAAGAAAAATTTTATTAATTTTTAAAAAGATTATCTTTTAATCCCCAGTAGATGGCAGTGATGTTTTGGTTTTGAATCAGAGAAAAAATTAATTTGAGTTCATATTTTTAAAAACTTTAGACCATTACTCTTCTCCTTCTCCTGGATATTCTCTCCTTTCTATGTTTTCATGTCACCTCTCTCCCTTCATTCACTGCCTGTCCCCGCCCCCTGTTTCTGAGAACACCTTCTTAGTCTTCTTTGATGCTTCCTCATCCATGTCACTCCTACTAACCCTTAGTGTCCCTCAAGTCTCTGTCTTAGGTCCTTTTCTCCTTTCTCACTTTACTAACTTTCTTGGTGATCTTGTCACAAGGGGTTCAATTATCAGCTCTATGCAGATGATTCTCAGATCGATGGATGCAGCTGTAGTTCGTCAACTGCAGTATAGTGATACATCTCCAACTACTTCTTGGACCTTTCTGACTTGAAGTCTCATTGACATCTCAAGCTCAACATTTCCAGAATGTAACTCATTCCTTCTCTCCAAGAATCCTCTCTTCTGACCTTCTCTATTAATGTAGAAGACATCACCATCCTTCTTAGTCACCTAGAATGGCAAACTCAGTGCCATCCTCAACTCTTCACTTTAACTCACACCATATGTCAATCTCTTGCCAAACATTGTCATTTCTACCTTGTTAGCACTCTTGTGTACGTTGTCTTCTCTCCACTCATATAGCCACCACCATGGTTTAGGCATTTTCACCTCATCTATAGTCTTTTAACTTGTCTGAAGCTGAATCGATTCTTTTAAATACAAACTTAGGGAGGATTCAAGAGAAACATAAGGAGGAAATGAAATTTGATCAGTTGTGTCAGACTATATGATGATAGACTGTTTATATTGCAAAAGGAAGAGAAAAAAACAAGTGTTGTCTCAGAACCTGAATACCTTCAAGCATCATTGAAAAAGTGAGACAGGCAAAGAGATTTAGGATGGTTCTGTTCTATTTTGATGCTCTTAGACGAAGGAAATGGGAGAAATAGGGGAATATATTAATAAGGAAGGAAGGATGAAGGAGATAGACCTTACCATCTCACATAATTGGGGTTCATGATTTGAAGATATTTGGACATGGAATGGAAAATAGGAGAAAAAGGAATAGGAAAATGGTACTACTTAAGTTTCATTTTTATTTGAATCATATGAAGAAATGTTGAACACAATCACATACACATACACACAAAGAATATAGCACGAAATACATTAATCTTAACTGATTAATAAGAGGATCAGGGAGAAGGGAATTTGTGATGAAGGCAAGGTAGATAAGATCATAAGTAAAACAAACCACAACATTGACTGGTGGATCATGAAAGGGAGATTAAAAAGAAAAAGAGAAAGAATAAAGATGTAATCAAGAGCAAGGCAAGTGGAAGAAAAAAGGAGCAAAATGGAAAGAGATTTCCTTAGTCATAGATTACGAGCATTAAAACAATAATTAGCACCTTGATTATCTTAATATCAGATTAGCTTTTACAAAAGGATATTTATTTCAAATATACAGCAAGAACAAACACATGAATACTTAACCCCAACACCTTAGGGACATAATCCCCTTCCTAAACCACCTTAGTGTATGGGAGTAGTGGAAATTAGGCCCACAACTCAGGTCCTAAATATCATTGATACCAACAAATTCAAGTCCAAATTTGATCTGGCTGTAGTCCTGGACTCCTTGTTTACAGCCTTGATTCTGGGCTAGATGCAACACTTGGCCTAGATTCCTAGACCCCTGAATCCCCATTACTCAAGCCTCTGGGGGTTGGAGATTGGCAAATCCACCCTCTGTACCTAGAACAGAAAAGAATAAATAAAAAGGCCAAAGATCTAGAGTCTTTCTTAGGGGATCACCGTGGTGGTGGTGGGACAATCCTGATATTCAATTTCCTATGCAGTTGATTTTCAGTTTCGAATCATTGACTTATCATATGTAGAGAAATTTCCATTTGGATTAGTATACTATTACTGTGCATACTAGATCAGTCTTAGTTATTATAGATTTAAATTGCAAACGACCAAACTCATTAATTAAATATATTAAATAATTAAATAGTACATTAAATAAATAAATAAAACAGTCCATTCAATAAAGAAATGTACCAAAAGAAAATTCAATTTTTTTTCTCCTCATCTCTCTTTTAAAGAAATTGTCTCAGTTGAGTGCCTCCCTGGTTCAAAACCTTGTGCTGATAATATACACTGTATACCTGAAGAACTATTTTGTGATGGAGAACCAAACTGTCCTGATGCTTCTGATGAAAGCAGTAGTATTTGTGGTAAGTAGTTTTATGTACAAGTTTATTTATCAATCTACTCTATCAATTTATCAACACCACACTGTCTTCTTCCCTTGAGTACCTCGCCCTCTTATTGTATTGCTGATCTCTCCTGGTCAGGCCTTAGTCTTAGACTACTTAACACAGTCAACATAGTTTTTGATCCTTCTTACCTTCTGGATGACAAAGATGGAGAAATTCACAAAACAGTATAACTGGATCTACTACAAATTTATGTTATGTCATCTCAACTGGACCCTCACAGAAACAAGGGTTTTATAACTGCCTAATTGATCCACTCTTCCATTCACTGGAAGATTGCCCCCTCTCTCACTTATTTTCATTCTCTCTCTATCTCCTAGGTGCTTAATTACTGCCTACAAAGACCTCCTCCATTCTCAAAAAGTCCTTATTTGACCCATCTGTCTTTGTTAACTATTGTTCTATATCATCCTCCCTTTTCTACTTCCTTTCCTTTCATTCTAAACTCTCTACCAAGGCCTCTGAGCTCAGTATTCAACTGAAACTGCTCTTTCCAAGTTACTAATTATCTCTTAATTGCCAAAATTGGGCTTTTCCCAATCCCCACCTTTCTCAACCTTTCTGCAGCTTTTGACACTATTGTTCACTTTATTCACCTTGATGCTCTCTTCTCTATAGGTTTTCCCCTGCTCACTACTGGTTTTCCTCCCTATCTGACAGCTCCTCAGTCTCCTTTGATGGATCTTCATCCCGATCATTCCTGCTAACCATGGATATCTCCCAAGGCTTTGTCCTGAGCCCTCTTCTCTTCTTCCTCTATACTATTTCACCTAATGATCTCATCAGCTCCCATGCTGATGGTATCTGTACTAATGATTCTCAAATCTATTTATTTAGCCCTAATTTCTCTGCTGATCTTCGATCTCAGATCTTCAATTGCCTATTGGACATCACAAACTGGATGTCCCATAGACATTTTAAAGTCAACATATCCAAAACAGAACTCATCATCTTTCTCCCAAACCATTTCCTTTTACTAAATTCCTTTCCTATTACCATAAAAGTGCCCCCATCCTCCCAGGAACCTAGGACTTAACTCCTCATTCTCTCAACACCCATATGCAATCTGTTGCCTAAGTACTGTCAATTTTTATCTCTATAACATCATTAGTACACATCCCCTTCTCCCCTCTGACACTGCCGCCACTCTGGCGTAGGTCTTCATCACTTCACACGGAGATTATTGCAATAGTCTTTCTGATTGACATCTCTGCCACAAATCTCTCTTCACTACTATCCTCCACTAAGCCGTCACATTGATTTTTCTAAAATGCAAGTCTGACCACATCGCCTCATTACTCAGCAAAATTAAATGGTTCCAAATCACCTCTAGGATCAAACATAAAATCTTCTATTTGATATTTGAAGCCTTTTGTAACCAGCTTCCCAACTTTCCAGTCTTCTTATACCTTACTCATCCCTATGTATTCCCCATGTACCCTGAAATCCCTAGCCCCCTTATATTGCTTATTATGCCCAACCAAACCTCAGCCTTGAATCCCTTCCATCTTTCATTGCCCTCACTCCTACTGTTATGCCCTGCCCCCCTTTTCAGTTTCTCCATCCTGCCCCAGCTCACCCCACTGTTTTTACTCCCATCTCCATGGACCCCACTGTTTGTACTCCCATCTCCGGAACCCACGGTTTGTGTTCCCTTCTCCACGGAAATAATCCCGCCTCAGCTTGTCCCACTGTTTGTGTCCTCATCTCCATGGAAATCTAATTGTGTTCTTTCCCTTTAAATATTCTTTCTCTTCCCCAACTCAGGGCTGTTCAATTTGAGTAATTACTCTGAGCAATCGCAAGCTTCAATAAATCCACATCTAAATTTATATCTGGGTCTTGCTTGCTTTTTTCGGCACAAAACTACATACATGCTACTGAGCAAAAGTAGAAAAATTCATGCAATCAATCTGACTGGGTCCACTACAAATTCATATTGCCTAACTTCCACCGAGTCCTCACTGCTGCTAAGCAATCCTATTATACATCCTTTAACAATTCACTATCCCACTCTCCAAAACAGCTTTTCCAAACTTCCCTCGAACCTCCAATGGCCCTCTCTCATATCTCCCCCTCAGCAGAGAACTTTGCCTCAAATTCATACAGAAAATTTGAGGCTCTTCATCATGAACTCCCTTTTCTCTCCTCTTCTTTGTCTCCTGTCACTCAAGTTACCTTCTGCCACTTTCTCCTCCTTCACCCCTGTCTCACATAATGAAATGGCCTTACTTCTTATTAAGGTTAACCTTACTACTTATTCAGTCAGTCCCATTCCATCCCATCTCTTCCAGAAGATTGTCCATTCAGTCATCTCCACTCTTCATTTGTTTTCTTTTAAAAAAGATTTAGTATTTATTTATAGGTAGCACTAATTTTTTTTAAAATACATTATTTATTTTTAGTTTTCAACATTCACTTCCATATGGTTTTACATTTTCTCTACTTCTTTTCTCTCCCCCTCTCCAGGACAGCATGCAATCTGATATAGGCTTTACATATACATTCTCATTAAACATATTTTCACATTAGTCATGTCGCATAGACAAATTAGAATGAAGTGGAGGAACCATGAGAAAGAAAAAACAAAACAAAAAAAGAGAGCAAATAGTATGTTTTGATCTGCATTCAGACTCCATATTTCTTTCTCTGGATGTAGAAGGCATTTTTCATCACGAGTGCTTTGGAATTTGGTCCTTGCATTTCTGGGAAGAGCTAAGTTCATCAAAGTTAGTCATCACACACTGTAGCAGTTACTATGTACAATGTTCTGGTTCTGCTCACTTCACTCACCATCAGTTCATATAAGTCTTTCCAGGCTTTTCTGACGTCCACTTGTTCATCATTTTTTATAGCACAATAGTATTCCATTACATTCATATGCCACCACTTGTTCAGCCATTCCCCAATTTGGGTATCCCCTCAATTTCCAGTTCTTGGACACCACAAAAAGAGCTGCTATCAATATTTGTGTGCATGTGGGTCCTTTTCCCATTTTTATGATCTTTTTGGGATACAGCCCTAGAAGTGGTATTGCTGGGTCAAAGGGTATGTACATTTTTATAGCCCTTTGGGGGCATAGGGTAACATTCATTTTTAAAAAAAATTTGACTTCCAAATTCTCTATCTCCCTCCATCCCCTTCCCCACCTATTTCGAACGCAAAGGATATGATACCAATGTAAAATCATGCAAAACATTTTCATATTAGCCATGTTGCGTGCACACACGCATACACACACACAAGAAAAATAAAGAAAGTGAAAAAATTAAACTTCAATTAGTGCTCAGGGTTCACCAGTTCTTTCTCTGGAGGTAGATAGCATTTAGTATCATGAATCCTTAGGAACTATCTTAGATGATTGTATTGATCAGAGTAACTGTGGAAGAACTTAGCTACTCTGGGTGCTAACTGAAGTATGATAATTGCTGGGACTGTGTACAATGTTCTGCTTCTGTTTACTTTACTCTGCATCAATTGTTACAGGTCTTCCCAAGTTTTTCTAGAGCTATCCCCCTTCTCATTTTTTATAGCACAATAGTTTTCCACCATAACCCTGTACCACAACTTGTTCATCTATTCTCCAATTGATTGGCATCCCTTCAAATTCTAATTCTTTGCCATCACAAAAAGAGCAGCTATAAATATTTTTCTACATATAGGTCTTTTTTTTTCCTTTTTCGTCAAACTCTTTGGAATGTAGACCAAGTAGTGGTATTGCTGAGTTGAAGAGTGTGTATAGTTTTATATCTCTTTGAGCACAGTTCAAATTTTGCTCCAGAATTGTTAGATCAGTTCACAACCCTATCAACTCTATATTAGCGTCTCTGTTTTTCCTCAATCCCTTCAGCATTTTTCATTTTCTTTTTCTCTCATATTAACAAATCTGATAGATGTGAGATGATACCTTAGAGTTGTTTTAATTTGCATTTCTTTAATCATTAGTTATTTAGAGCATTTTTCACAAGATGGTAGATAGCTTTGATTTCTTCTTCTGAAAATGACCAACCTGTTCATATCCTTTGCTCTTTTGTCAGTTAGGAAATGGCTCTTATTTTTATAAAGTTGGCTTACATCCTTATGTATTTGAGAAATAAGACTTTTATCAGAGAGTTTTGTTGTTGTTGTTCAGTCAGTCATATTTGGCTCTTCTTGACCCTGTGGACCAACTATCCATGGGGTTTTCTTGGCAAAAATACTGGAGTGGTTTGCTGTTACCTTCTTTAGTAGGTCCTTTTCTCAGGCAATCAGGAATTAAGTGACTTGTCCAGGGTCTCACAGCTAGGAAGTATCTGAGGCTGGATTTGAACTCAGATCTTCTTGACTCCAGGCTCACTACTCCATCCACTGAGTCATCAGGTGCCTCTTTATTAGAGAAACTTGCTGTAAATTTTTCCCCAGTTTCCTGCTTTCCTTTTAATTTTGTTTTGATTGGTTTTGTTTATATAAACTGTTTAATTTCATGTAATCAAAATCATCTATTTTACTTCCTATTGTCTTCTGTATCTCTTGTTTGGTCATAAGCTCTTTCCTTCTCCATAAATCTGACAGGTAAATTCTCCCATGCTCCTCTAATTTGCTTATGATATCACCCTTTATGTCTAAGTCATGTACACATTTTGACCTTATCTTAATATACAGTGTGAGATGTTGGTCTATTACTAGTTTTTCCAAGCTGCTTTCTAATTTTCCTGCAGGTTTTTGTCAAAAAGTAAGTTCTTGTCTCCTAAGCTTGGATTTTGGGATTTTACTGCTATGTATCATGTACATAATCTATTCCACTGATTTACCACTCTATTTCCCATCCAGTACTGGATGGATTTGATGATTATCAGTTTATTGCGTATTTGGAAATCTGGTATGTCCAGGCCACATTCCTTTATATTTTTTTCATTGATTTTCTTGAGCTTTTGTTCTTCCAGCTGAATTTTGTTAGTTTTTCTCAATTTACAAAATAATTCTTTGGTAGTTTGATTGGTGTGGCATTGAAAAAGTAAAATAATTTCAGTAGAATTATCACTTTTATTACATTAGCTCAGCTTACACATGAACAATTAACATTTTTCCAGTTGTTTAAATCTGTCTTTATTTGTGTGAAAAGTGTTTTGTAATTGTGTTTATATAGCTCCTAAGTGTGTTTTGGCAGGTTGACTCCCAGGCATTTTACATTGGCTGCAGTTATTTTAAGTGGAATTTCTCTATCTCTTCCTGCTGGGTTTTGTTGGTAGTATATAGAAATGCTGATAATTTGTGAGGGTTTATTTTATCCTGCAAATTTGCTAAAGCTATTAATTGTTTTAACAAGTTTTTCAGTTGATTTTCTAGTGTTTTCTAAATACGCCATATCATTTGCAAAGAGTGATAGTTTTGTTTCCTCATTGTATGTTCTAATTCTTTCAATTTCTTTTCTTGTCTTATTGCTATAGCTGGCATTTCTAGTACAATATTGAATAATAGCATTGATAATGAACATCTTTGCTTTACCCCTGCTCTTGTTGGGAAGGGTTCTGGTTTATCTTCATTGCAGATAAAGCCTTCCCTTCCTACTTCTATGTTGGGTAAAATGAATGTCTATGCTCAACTGAGTGCATATGTTTTTCCCTTTTTAAACTAGTACAGATGAGAGTGAGGTTCAAACATTGCCCACTCTCTCCTACCCCCTTTTTCCACTCCATTGTAAAAACTATTCCTTGTATGCTTTCTTTTTATGAAATAATTTTCCCCAGTCTTCCTCTCCTTTTCCCCTCCTTCAATTACATCCCTTTTCCACACATATCCATTTTTCTTTTTCAATCATTCCAACATATTTTCTCTCTACGTAAACTCCTTCTACTGCCCTACTGATGATAAAATTCTTGGGAAGTGTCATCTTCCTATTTAGGAATATAAACAGTTTAACCTTATGATTTCTCATTCATATTTGCCTTTTTATGCCTCTCAAGTCTTGTATTTAAAATCAAATTTTCTATTTGGTTCTATTCAGTTCTTTTCCTCTGGAAAGCTTGGAAATTCTCTATTTCTTTAATTGTCCATTTTTTCCCTAGTAGGATTATACTCAGTTTTGTTGGGTAGGTTATTCTTGGTTGTAATCATAGCTCCTTTGCCTTCCAGAATACCATCTTCTAAGCCCTCCTCTGCTTTATCATGGTAGATGCTAGATCTTGTGTGATCCTAACTGTGGCTCTATAATATTTGAATGGTTTCATTTTGGCTGCTTGCAATATTTTCTCCTCTTCAAACTACTGTTTAAACATGCTTCTCCCATCTTATATTTGTGAAGTTGATTTCTTGAACTTGAATATAAAATTTCATATTTCCCCCTATTTAATTAATGTCAAAATCTTTTCTGGTTGACCTGAATGACCTGACTTGGTCATCCAATGCCTTAGTTATTACTTTAAGCTAGAATTATCATCAAAGTTGATAAGAATGCTATTTTACCCACTAACATAATAACTTCATAAAATAAAGGTTTGATTGAATTGTATAAAATGGATATTAATTACTTCAGTACCAGTGTTGTAAATGGCTACTATTGTATCAGTTTCATAAATATTATCTAAACTATTGATTTCGCTACTGAAATGGATAGACAGGTGATAAATAAGAGTAGATCAACCTTGAAATTACTTTTCAAAATTATTAAACTTGGAAACTTTATACTGATTCCACACATATTTTCCATGATATACACCATAAGAAATCTGTAAAAGTGCACACACACACACACACACACATACACAAATGATAAAGGAATTTGAGTGGATAGTTATATCTGTTTAATGCCCTACCAGCTCATTCAATTTAGTATTATTATAATTTATTAGCAAAAGGATGTGGGCCTTCCTACAAACAAAGTCAAGACTCAATCAAAAGCATTTGATTGCCATAGTGCTCAGAAGCACTCCAAAACAAAAGGCAAAAAGAAGTCCCACTTTGCTTGCCATTACATACTGCTCTTGAGGAGACCATAATCCAATTAGTGAAATTAAAACAATTTAAAGCTTTGGGAGATATTTTCAGACATGACTGACAGATATTAATTGCACCTTTCTTGCAGCTACAGCTTGTGATGGAAATTTTATGTTGACTGGTTCTACCGGATATTTTCATTCATTTAATTATCCAGAACCTCATGATTCAGATACCTTTTGTCAGTGGATTATACGGTATGTAATGCAATATTACTATGTCTTCTTTTTAAGTAATGAGAACTATTTTTGGCATAATGTTACTCATCTTGTTATATTTTCATTTTCAATGGAAACAAATCCTATTCTTGCAAATTTTACTCTTGCTTCTAACACTTAAAATAAGTATTCTGCCCTTTGTACTTAATCCAATATGCCTAAGAAAGAAGGCTGTCTTATCTATCTATTCTGCTCTATTACCATTATTCAGATATTCTGAAGGTAGAGACATTGGTATTCATCTTGTATCTCTGTTGACAGTAGTTCGAATTTGAAAGGTGTCTAATACAATGATCCATTTAGAGTAGTTTAATGACTAAAAACTTTTTTTCAACATGTGTTGTGCTCTATTTTGACTCTCAATCAACTCAGCCATTCATATACATAGAGACCCAAACTATTAATTGGACTGCCAAATTGCATAACTGAAATAACTTAAGAAATGGTTTACTTTATTCTTTTTTATTTTAATAAGAAAATTAGATTAACTAGGTTTCTATTTGATCTACTTATTCAGTGCTTAACAGCTATCATGGATGAATAGGCCATTATAATAAACTGGCTTAGTCTCAACAAATGTACAACAGAAAATAACCTGCCAGATGGATTCTTACAGAAATGTAACTCATTAATTCAAAATAAGATGCTTCATTGTGATATGGAGATGATCTTGTGTTCTCAAATTTTATGCCAATGAAACAAAAGCTCTGACAGTTTTTTACTATGCTGAAATGACTTCAGTTATACTCCTAGGAACAACTATTTCTGTTTTCCTAAGGCCAGCCTCACTATAAGGAGCTCATCACCAGTAGTTCGGTAGTAATGAATTGGCCATGGCAACCCATGAAGCAAAAAAATATAAAATAGTCCTGTGCAGTGCCTTTCTGTTTCTGCAGTGACAGTACCAGAGTGAGAGAAAACTGAGCATAGTGTACTAAGAATTGCACAGTTTTTTGAACC
>CM053622.1:510933161-511009910 GCA_028646595.1 Phalanger gymnotis
GCCCCCATACTGTGTTGCCTCCAGAACAGACTTGCTTTTTATAAAATTGATCTAATCTAGCAGCTCATTTTTTCTTTGTTTCCTTCGATGATATTTTTACTATGTCAAGAGGAATATCCAGGATTGTAATACAAGAGTACAAATGTGTTATGTCTACTTCATGGTGTACTTGATGGTCTAAAGCTTGTCAAAAAAATCTTTCTAGATTTTTTTCTATCTTTTATCTGATTATAGTCCTCCTTCCAAATGTCATCCTTAAATGTCTGGTTTCTCACCAAGATTTCTTTTTCTTTCCCTTCTGCAGCACTACCTTCTGGGTTACCCCGCTAGAGTTCAATATCTGCTCTCTCAGGTTTTAGGGTAGTCTTGGGGTCTGAAATCCTAGTCATGAGCCTCAACTGATATGCTTTCCGTTATCAGTCAGCCAGTATATTACTAGCTCATAAAAACTCATTCGTTAAAATGGTAGAGTAAGAACAGTAGCTATGAAATTTCTCTTTAAACCTGAGGTATGCTCTCCCAGTAGTACACACAGTATCTCTGGGAAAGTGAGGACAATGGTGGTGAGGCACCCATGTGACCAAATCAAGTCCTACATTTAGTTTTACAAAGCCTCATGTTCATAGAACAAATGAGCAGTCATTCACTTCTGCATCTTTTTTTCCTCTGTAACACATATTGGTGCATTAACTATATTTATTTATGTGATGATCTGTTTGCAAATATCTATCATGAACACAACAAAATAACATGACTGAATGGTCATGAAATGATGTTACTTGTTATATTTGGACACACAATAAAATCAGCCTCATCAGCTCCATTTGCCTCTTCAAGGAGAACTTATGAGATATTTACTTACAAGTTTCTTTAATCTTCTAATTACCCTTATAGCTAGAAAGTTAATGTAAAGATGATTCAGTGTTTCTGGTAGTATGTTCCCTCCTTGGTCACTAGGTATGTATCTTATATTGAGAGTACCAATAATGTTTATAGGCAGTCTAAAAACTGTATAATTCTTAGTATATCTTTTCTACCATATTTTTAGAAGCAGAAAGGGATTGTAGAAGATTGAGGGATACTTTGTATTTTTCTTTCTTTCATGACTTTTTATTACCAATCAATTGATCACCAAATGTCAATGATAATGTGATGATTTGCCAGAAAAAGGAGAAATAAATTTTCTTTACTTCAAACCTGAGACTTGAAAGGGAAACCAAATCATAGACATAAAATTTACTCAAGAATTTTGCAAGTCACTTCACACTTTCCTGTCTTTTCTCTATTTTCATCTTGGAAACAGGCTATACACAGCATAGATACTTCATAATATACAGAAATAAATACAGAAATCTATACATATCAAACAGGACATATATGCATATACATATGTATATACCTATAGATCTATACACGTATACATATATGTATATATATTTGCATATGTATTGTGGTTAGACAGATGAATAAATAGCTGGTGCTTCCTCCCTTACTGAATACATAAGTAAGACCATGGATTTAGAATGGAAGGACCTTAGAGTCCAACTATCCCCTTGTTTTACAAATGAAGAAACTGACTCTAAGAAAGCTTAGGTGACTGACTCATTCAGGATCTAGTATGGAACCCAGATTTTCCTGACTCCAAATCAAACACTATATCCACTATGCCACATTGCTTCCAGTGAAGAATAACCCATGTATTTATGTATTTGTATCCTTTCTAGTTCTTACCACAGTGCCTAGCACATAGTAGGTATTTACTAAATATTTCTTGATTTGATTTTTCATTTTCCTGTTTTTATCCTCCAATCCCTCCACCCCTCAGTACCTTCCTGAATTATCACCCTTGCTTTTTTTCACTTTTTTACTCCCTTCCCGATCTTAACTTTATTGTAGTTAATGAGGTCACTGCCTTCCGCCGTTGAATTCCATGCCCCCTTGTCATATAGTGGCTGATGACTTGCCAACCTCCAGCCTTAGTTTAATTCTACCATTCACACACCTCTTCCTACTTATGTTCTGCTGAATTAGAACTGGAAAAAGTAATACAAACATGCTGAGTTGGTCCACTACAACTTTATGATATCTAATCTCAACTGGGTCCTCAACGCAGCAAGGCAATCCTTTTATTTCTTCCTAATTGGCTCTCTACACCACTCCCTATTATGGTTGTTCCAAATCTTCTCTTTTCTCCTCAAGCCTATGACACAACTCATTTCTACCACACTTTAAACTAAGGACCTTACCTCAGACTTTCCTGAGAAAATTAGGAACATCATGATCTCACCTTTTCTACAACTTAAAACTACTTAACATCATCCCCCATTCTCTTCTTTAGTGCAGTCCCTGATGAAGATGTGGCCTTTGTCCTTTCCAGGCCCCCTGCATTTACCCTTAATCTCATCCCTTCCCTTTTTTCTCCAACAGATTGCTCACACAATCATCTCCACTTGCTCTAATCTTAGATCTTTCACTATCTACTGTATTACTCTGCTGCTGATTTCAATATATTCTAGTAGGTATGTGTGGTAGGTAAATCCTACCATTCCTTCAAGTTGTCATCCCACATCTCTCCTCCATTTCTCAATCCAAACTCCTAGAAAAAAAGACTGTATACACTCATTGCCTCCACTTCTCTCACTCACTTTCCACCCCTTCAGTCATCTTTAACTTAAGAGCATTGGACTAGATGATGTCTAAATTCCCATGTAGTTCTAAATACATGATCCTATAACAAAACCCAACCCTAAGTTTTCTCCCAAACTCTAATCCAATGTCAAAACTACCTAACGGATATTTCAAACTAGGTGTCTCAGAGACATCTCAAACTCAAAATGTCAAAATAGATCTCACATTTCTTCCAGATTTTCCCACACCAAATAGGGCAGATATTAATCTTTCTAGTCACCTGCATCCACAGTTCAGTGTAATTCTCGACTCTTAATTCTCATTTACCTCACATATCCAAGCACTGGCAAAATGTTAATGTTTCTGGCTCCATATCATCTCCCATATTCATACCCCTCTTTCCACTCAGGCAGCCACCAACCTAACTTAGACCCTTATCATCCCTTTCCTAGGCTATTGTAATAGCCACTTCACCCAAGTCTCTCTTCTTTATAACCAATACTCTATCATCTGTCACACTGATTTTCCTGAAGTATAGTTGTGATTATTCTTCACTAATAAACTCTAGGGGCTACTTCTGGGATCAAATATAAACTCCTCTTTTTGGTATTTAAAACCCTGCACGACCTGACATGCACCTATCTTCTGACTCTTATAACACATTAGACACTTTCACTTACTCTACAATCCATCCAAACTTGCCTTCTAACTGTTCAGTGCCTTTACACTCATCACCATCATTCTGAGTTTCCTTCAGGATTTCTGCATAAAGCCTTTCCTAATTCCCATACACATGTATATGTATATATGTGTGTATATATATGTGTGTGTATATGTGTATACACACATACAGCTATAGTTATATCCACGTGTTGTCTCTCTTGATTTGTCCTTGCAAGAGTATTTCACTTTTGTCTTTATATACCTGGTGTCTAGCACAATGCCTGGACTATCAAGGTGCTTCATAAATGCTTGTTGCTTGAATGTTTTCAAGTAAAATATAAATACATATAACTCTATAATGTTTATATTTTAAACTCTGTTTTGCTGAAAAAATTGTTTTATTCAAAATATACTATTATTAGCACAATGTTAAGATTCATATTTACAAAATCTAATGCCAAATACCTTGCATAAGATGATAAATTCAAACCTAGCATATATTACAAGTTGTGAAAACTCTTGAGAGAATATAATAATCTATTCTTCTTTCTTATTTAGTGTGCAAGAAGGTTTTTCCATTAAGCTGAATTTCGGTAACTTTAATATATATTACTCAGACATAGTAGATATTTATGAAGGCACAGGACCAAACAAAATTTTAAGAGGTAAGTTGGTACTATGCCCAAATCTATTATTGAGGTGAATAAAATATTTTTGTATTATTTTATTACTTTTAAGCTTTTTATTAAACTCCATATTTTTATGGTATTCCTGATAATTTAAAGAAACAAAATAATTTGTCTATGGTTTAAAATCAAAGGAATCAATTTTTATACAGTCATTTTTAATTTAATTCAGAGAATTCCTATTTTATTCAAAAACCAATGTTTTAAATATTTAAAGTTGTGAAGAATTCACAAAATAATTGTATTTATTCCTACGATTGTTTTTTGTTCGTGTTCTTGGTCTTGTCAATTTATTGTTACTGGTTTCTTTTTTTAAAAAAAATTTACTACTCATGAAATACAATTCCAATGGGAAAAATTATCTCACCATTTGAGTTGTCAGCAATGGAACAAGCTATCTTGGAAATTAATGTGCTCTTTACTACTAGTGGTATTAAAGGATATTTTCAAGGAGATTTCAACATTGAGTGACAGATTGGACTAGGTAGCTTCCAAGACCCTTCTAGCTGTAAGATTCTCTAGTTCTGCATTTGAAAAGAAATTAAACCATACCTTAAGAATCACTGAGTGAAACTCCAGGTTGTGTGATTAAAAAGATGGAGGACTACATTTTTTTTTTGATGCTACAACCTCTCAAACCTCTCCAAAACAGAAATTTTACATATGCCAATGATGAATTAACTTCAAATGTCTTCATGGTCTAAGACACCAGGAGCCCAAAAGAAGATTTTTAAAACTCCATGAATTGACATCTAATGAGCTGACTCAGCACCCACTGTCCCACCAACTCACTGCCCGCCATGCTATTGGCAACAAGTCTGCACTAGCCAAACCAATGCCATGGGCTTGTGACATAAAGCAACTCCACACCGTGCTTCCCTTTCCTTCTTTACAGTGTTATGGAGATCCAAGCTCCAAACCACACAAATTTTCTAAGGCTTCAAAAGCCACTATCACAGCAGTATTCTGTACTACCAAAAAATATCTGCAGGAGAGCACAGGAAAGGAGGAAAAGGAGCAGGACTTGTATCTGGGCTTGAAACAGAGTTCATTTCAATATTTCAACCTCACAGCCCCAGCCTTGGAGATTCAAACCCTAAATGATAAAGATCAACCCAAGCTATAATAGTGCCAGGGTGGCAGTGCTCTGTACTGCAGGGCCAGGGAATGTTGCAACAGATAAAACAAGACAGAGTACCATTTGTGGAGGGGCTGTATGGCAATCCACTGAGCCTGAGAGAAAGAGCCCATAACCTAGTTGAGGCCAGTTTTGTCCATTCAAAAGTCTCTTGGGGTAGACATTTAGGTTAGTGAACTGTGAATTGCCCAGTGTGGGAGGAGGCTTTGAGAATCAGTCCCCAAGGAAATCTTTAACAGAGAGGAAGGAGTCAGAAAGTGAGTAATAGGAAAAATAAGTAGGGAAAAAGACAGAAATTACCAATTACTTCTTCAGGAAGAATAAAGCCCAATGACCATACCAGGCAGGACTAGCACAAACAAGGAATAATGATGCATACCTACAGCAAGTTAACTTTGAACTGAAACTCGACTATGGGCAATTTGGGCTACTTCCTTAGGAATATGCTACTAAGGCCCTATTGAATCTTTTTGTCAACTGCTTTTAACTGCCTTGTTTGTGGTTTTTGATCACTTTTTAGTTTCCTGTACTACTTTTAAATGCTTTGAGAAGTACATTTATCTGAAGAAATTGGAATGTTTTTTAGCTAAAAAACAACACTATCACCATATACACAAAATTCCCTGTTTATTTGAACTCTTAGGCTCTAAATTTTACCAGAGGCAGAATAGTGGCCTGTACATCATTATTCCACACTGTCTCTAAATGCTGTGAAATATGTGACTCAAACATTGTTAAAGTCTATAGCACATTGAAAGCAAAGTAAATTGGAACTGCAGCCTAATGTAGTTGATTATAGAGATAAACTCTAATGAAGTAAAAAAACATTTGGAACATGAGTGCTAAAAGGACAGTTGTCCCTGTGTTGCTATACTTTCTTTGAGCTAAAAGCAATGCATAAATATATTTTAAAGGAAATTGATGTAATGTGAGTGGACTGACCTGTAATGGCTTTCTCTCGCAGCATGTCCCTGAACCTGCTTTTGTCCATGTGTACAAACTTTATACTGTAAGGATGAAAAGACTTAGGAATTCGCAGAGAAATCACCGAGTTCCCTAATTAGCTACTGAGCCTGAACTCTGAACAAAAGGAGTGACCTTCCCCTCTTCTTTCTCTATCAGCCAGGCTACCCACATTACTAGACTATTTAATGAAACTGATATACATGGTTGATACAAAGGGTCAGAGGTAATAAAGATGATAGAAAGCAAAAGTGGAAATGAGGAGTCCTCTAATTAACCATATGATTTTGAAAAAGTCAAAAGAAATGTGAAAAATATGGAGTTCTTAAGTACAATGATGCTTATAAATCTAGTGTATTATGAATATTATTGCTATTGTCCTGCTCCACTACTCTTCCATAAAATTTGTACTCTGATATTTCATGATAGTATGAATTTTTGGCTAGCTATGCAAACAAACTACAAGTTCTCTTAGGTCTTCAGCTGGAATGGCTTTGAGTACAGTCCCTTCAAAGCCTGTCATCCATCAACAAAGCCCCTAAATTTGGAGAGAGTCATAATTATGTTATGCCAACAGGCATTTAATTTTTTCAGCCATAGCAACCCTCTGTGCTTATAAAATATTATTGATTAAAACATTATTAATATGGTTTTAGATGGTGTTGATGATGGAGGAGCAGGAAATAGAAAGGACAAAGAGGAAGAAGAAAGATCCAGAACATACATGTACATATATATACCCATATATCATATCATATCACATGATAGGATTTGTATACAATATCATAGGATATATATCATAGGATATATATCATATTTCAAGAAAAATATATGAGAAAATATGCACTGTTTTTATAGCTTCTAAGAACAAAATTACTTGGTTCGACGCAAGGAAACTATTTCTAAAAGAATGATGTCAGGTCTGTCCAATTATTGGCTTTTTAAAAATGGTTCTCTACCATTTCTTAAAATGGTTCTCTCCTGTACTTCTCAGTCATGTAATGTTTAATTCGTCTTCTGGCTACCCAGAGACCATCACTGAGACACCCTGGACAAAATTTTAAATTGAGTGAAATTCATCTTTAGGATCCACTAATTTCCACTTTCATTAACCCTGTAGAGTTGTCCAAACCTTAGTGCTCCAGACTGGTAATGGAGGTAGGGGAAGAAAGGGGGAAGAGGGTGGCCCAAACAATAGCCAAAATTCTTGGATCTTTTCCAATAGGATCCCTATAAGATACATCTACTTTAAAAAGCAAGGGTAACAAGGTAAATTCACTTTCTCTGGTTATGGGTTGCAGCAGAAGGGAGCAACCCAGTCTCTAGACATCGGGTATTAACCATTACAGCCAAGCTTGTATGGCAGAAGAGGACCCGCAGTGCTCTCTAGCCTGCACCTGAGACTCAGGCTCAAAGTGCCTGAAGGGGCTCCCTGTCCCTCTAGCCTAGGGAGCCTCTCATCTGTGGGCCCTCTGGTACCAGCCTTCCACATGGATTTCCATAAGACCTTTATTCCAAGTCAGAACAATTACCCTCATGCTTTAGTCCCAGGATTATTATTGAAGAAGGGAGGGAGTGGTTGGTCCTCTGACTCCAGCCACTGTCAAATTTCCTCCTTACCTTTGGAAGACAGCTTGATATAGGAGAGAAAAGTGTTGGACTTAGCATTAGAAGCCCTGTGTTCAAATCCTGGGCAAATCGCTTTGCTTCTCTAGGCCACATTTCCCTCAAGTGGTTAGACTTGATGATCTTAAAAGTCCTTTGAATCTCTAAACTCTGTAATCCTATGAAATTCAATTAACAGCATTTATTAAGTGCTTACTATGTAACAAGTCCCTATACTAAGTGAGTGCAGCATAATGACAAATTGATATTTTTTGTGTATTAGAATTTTTGTTATAAAATTGTAGTAAATTCTTAATATAATTTCAATAACATGAAAGCTAAGTAAATAATTTTTGTAGCTAATATGAAAAGAAGGTAGGGAAGATTGTTATTAGATAAAGTTTGGAAACCACTGTCTAAGGAAGGGAAAACCTACCTAAGTAGATAGGTCTCTTAAGGAGGCAAATTACAAATTTGTTTAGCAAGCAAGGAATTTGCATTCTAATAGGAGGTTTTTGATAATCAAAAAGCCTCATAAAATTGAAAGAATGATTCTCTAATGTTAAAAATATGCACTTTGGTTATCCATTAGGTGAAATATCTGTAATCTGGGGTGTTTACCCGTTGGGCAGCTAAGGGATGGATGGAACGGTAGATCCAAAGTCAGAAGACCTGAGTTCAAATCAGTCCTCAGACACTTACTAACTGTGTGACCCTGGGCAGTCCCTTAACCCTTTTTGCCTTAGTTTCCTCATCTGTAAAGTGAGCTGGAGAAGAAAATGGGAAACCACTCTAGTATCTTTGCCAAGAAAAGGGTGTCACAGAGTCAGACACAACTGGAACAACTGAACAACAATTCAAATTACATTTTATAGGTCTAAAATTTTGTAAGCTGGTATTACTCTAGTCAACTTTGACCTTTCCAGATAATTCATTGTGCTAAATACTAAGGCTACAAAAGACAGAAAAGAAAGAGTCTCTGCTCCCAGGAAGCTTGTATCCTACTGAGGCAATAGCCGCGACAATAAAACAAAACAAACACAAACAAATGAAAAAACAAAAACAGCATTCTGCCTTTGTTTCCATTTTGATTTCAAAATAATTCTTTCTACCTTTTCAAAATATACTTTTTTTCTTTTTAGAAATGTGAAAGTTTATTATCAATCACCTTGCTAGGCTAGTGGCAAGACTCCATACAGAATGTTGCACTGGTACATTAGCACCTTCCAAACTCACCATCTATTATCATTGCTTTGTCTTTAATACTATCTTTCTCACTAACAAATAATACTTAAGGGAGTGGGGGGACACATCAAGGGACAAATAATGCAAACTTACAGATTTAGAAATGTTTGCTTCATGTATACTTAGATTAAAAAAAACTTCTCAGTTTACACGTGTGTACTTACATGTTTGAAGTAGGTAAAGTTCAAATATGTGTTTAAATTGTTAAGATTATTTTGTGGTTTTGTGATCTTTATCATGAAAAATAATACCATTAAAACATTTACTGCCACTATATTCGATGTTTCATTTCATGTGGAAAAACTGCAAGCTTTTTCTTTTTTAAAAACAGTTATTTGCTTTCTCTTTTAGCTTCCCTCTCAGAAACTAATCCAGGAACAATATACATTTTTTCTAATCAAGCAACTATAAGGTTTCTTATATATTCTGATGAAAATGATTATATTGGTTTTAATGCAACTTACACTGGATTTAACAGCAGTGAACTCAACAGTAAGTATTGCTTTCTCTCTCCCACTTGAAGTTTCAAAGCTACAAAATCTTTAACTTGGTTATATTTTTTTTTATAAAAAACAGAACTATAGACTTAAAACAGAAAATTATAGCAAGATTTTAATTAATGTTGCCAAATAAGCACTTTTTGAGAATCTGCTTGGTAGAGGGTACCATATTAGATGATATGGGAAAATACATGGAAGTAGAGTACAATGAATGCTTACAACATAGTTGAAGATGAAGCATAGACTCAAAAATGTATAAAAATTACAAATCTGCACATCAATGTGTAAAACGATACATTTTAAGTTGAATATACAAATACTAAAAAGATAGTGTAGAGTAGGTGAGAGTGAGGAATTGAGAATGATTTTGAATTGTCAACCTAGGTAACAGGAAAGATGATAATGCCCTTGACCGAAGTGGTCTATCATGTCTAAAATATTTTCCTCCTCCCATCTAGCCTCTGAGAATCCCTGTAGCCAAGGGCTATGATTCAGAATTAAAAGGAATACCACAGAACAGTACAGGGCAGTCAGCTGAAAAACCTTGAATGCAAAAGTGTCGCTTAGATTTTGAGAATGTGCTCTTATTATAACTACTCATTACTGCAGCATTAAATTTTCTATATTTTATTATTCACAGATTATGACAAAATTAACTGCGACTTTGAGGATGGATTTTGTTACTGGATCCAAGATATAGAAGATGATGATGAATGGGAAAGAATTCAAGGAAATTCTTATCCTCCTCTGACTGGACCAGATTATGATCATACACTGGGCAATTTTTTAGGTATAATTGATCTGTATTCTTAACCATAAGAAAAAGAAAGATGCTTAACCAGAGAAAAAGTAAACCAATTGTCTTTTTGACTGACAGACCAAATTCTTTCTCCATTTCAATCTTTCCTAAACACAATTACGAAAGTGATTTTCCTAAAGCACAAATTTAAAAGCCTTTTTATAAATGATGTTTCAAAGGAGAACACTGAATTCACAATAGCCTCTTCAGATATTCTCCTTCCTAAAACAGTTAAAACTAATTTCTGAGTGTGCATTCGTGTGTGCTTGTGTAAAGGTCACAGCAAATATTAAGTACTAGGTTAATAACCACAGCATTTATTACAGTGGTGGGATTCAGCTGGTTCTAATTCTATGTTGAGTTCCACGAATGGGTTGTTGGCCGGGTCGGGGCCTGCACCCACTCTGTCAGAGGGCAGCAGTGCCTCTGCTCGGTTTCATGGAGAACAGGTTGTTGATTTATTTGAATCCCACCACTAATTTATTATTAAAAGCACAAAACTGACCATAAAATGAAATATACATGCTTTTAACTATTATGAAAAGCATGTATATTTCATAATATTATAAAAACTGTAATTTGTTTTATTATGTGACTGAACCAATATATTTGCGTACTAGGTGCTATGCACAGTGATTCAAAAACAAAAATAAAAATCTCCACCCTAAAGTTTCTATTCTACTAATGATAACAATATATATGCCATTTCAAATGTCTGTCTTATGAAGAATATGGATATTATTACTATATAGCTTTAAGAGCCAAGATACAAATAAATGACATGTTGAAAAAAAAGTTTGTAGGCAATTTCAAAAGTTTGTGGAGAAAACAGCTTGTAAGTATAGTATTTTTCCTTATGTAGTCAGGGAGAAAGTGTATGTTTTTTTTTTTCTATAATTCACAAAGATCTATGAAGAATTTGTGGAGAATATGAAGAGGAAGGAGATGAGGAGAAACTTCTTGCTGGAACTGTTTTTAACTTGGGTGATTACAAAGAACTTTATAAAAAATAATTCTGTGAGGAACTGGCAAGTATTGTGCATTTTGAAAAGATTTTCTTTGATTCAGTGATTACTATCCAGAAGACAAGGAATTAAAGGACTAATTTTGAGGAGAAATATTAAAATTCTAAGAGACTTTAACTAATATCTGGAATGAACTGAATGACTGTTTCCATATAAATTAAGAAGAATCAACTATTGCTATTTTGAGAGTTTGAGATATAGACAAAATAATATAAAATCTATTTGTTAAATAAATTGTACATATACAGTAATTATTTGTAAATGTAGAAAAGTAAGAGAAATTAACATTAGGAAAGAAGGTTTTTCATTTTTATTAGATAATATTTGACAGGTATATACTCAAGGTAGTTAAAGAAAATTAGATAGGAACTTTATTAATGAGAAAAAAAGTTACCAGATATAACTTTAGATCAGTCTGAAGCTTTAGAAGATAACAGTAAATAAGGGAATGAGTTAACTTGCAGGCTGAGTTTGGGTGGCATGGTTGAATGTTGTCTGATCCCACACCTTATAAACTTGCCATACATGGGATTATAGCTGGTGTTCTATTACCATGTATTACCATGTACATGTATTGGTTTATCTGGGATTTTATGAGTATTTTTTGTTCCTTTTGCAAAATATATTTTCTCATATAATCTAAATGTAAAGCATTTGATAATGCTAATGATTTCTTTAATTTGTTTTTATGATTATAATTTATCATTAGTCTTACTGGTTTGCTAAATATAAATTATATATTGTTACTACTGTTAAAACAAAGATATTGATAAGTTGAATGTATATTTTGATGTTTTTGGACTTAAAACTCTTAAGGGTTTCTTAATTTTAAGAGTGAACTAAAAGTAAGAATGTTGTAAAAATAATTAAAAGAAAGGCCAAAGAAAAGGTGATTTTTAGTTAGAAATAAGGCCCGGGCATCTATTCAGTCTGTAGGTAGACACAAGGCACAGAGATAGGAAACAAGAGTATGGTAGGTGAAGAACGAGAAGAAACTCATTTTGGCTGAACTGAAGTGGGCACTAAGTACATACATAATAAGCTTGGAAAGAGTTTGGGGCCTTTAAATGACTTTAAATGTCAGTCAGAGAAGTATGTATATGATCTTAGAGGTAGCTAAGTGTCACAACGAACAGTCAACATATAATCATAAAGATGTGTCCAAATCTGGCCTCAGACCCTTGCTATCTGTGGGACCCTAAGTAAGTCACTTAAACTCTGCCTTAGTTTTCTCATCTGTAAAACTGGGAAGTAAAAGCATCTACTTCTCAAGTTTGTTGTGAGGATAAAACGAAATATTTATAAAGTGCTTTGTGGACATATAACGCTATATGAATGCTAGCTATTATCCTTGATCTTACAGGCAACAAAGAGCCACTTGAATTTATTGAATAGAAGAGATCTGTGCTTTAGGAAAATCACTTTATCAGCTATATTTAAAATGGATTGAAGTGGGGAAAGAATTTGGTCAGTTAGTCAACAAATCAACAAACATTTATTAAGCATTTACTATGTGCCAAGCACTGTGCTAAGTTCTGGGAATAGAAAACAAAATAATTCTGCCCTCAAGGAGCTTCCCTTCTAATGAGAGTAACAAGATGTAAATAACTAGATATTGGTATGATATATTCAGAGTAGAAGGAAGATAATATGAGAGGGGAAGTCACTAGCATGTGGAGGGGAGAGGGAGTCAACAAAGGCTTCCTTCAGAAGATGGCATTTGAGCTGAGTCTTCAAGGAAGCCAGGGAAACTATGCGTCAGAGAATTCCAGGCATGGGGCCAGTTCAATGGCATGGCCACTGGAGGTATGAAAAGCCTAGAAAGGTAGAAAAGGACTAGGTTATGAAAAGCTTTATATATCAAATCGACGACTTCATATTTGATCCTGAAGGTAAAAGAGAGCCACTGGATCTCACTGAGCAGGAAAATGACATGGTTATAGCTATACTTTAATAAAATCACTTTGGTAGCTGAGTACAGGCTAGATTGGAATGGAAAGAGACTTGAAACAAGGAGCCCAGTAAGAAGATTGATTCACATGTAAATTCTAGAGCTACTGTCCCACTTCTTGCCCATATTTATGAGGCCAGGCCCCAGAGTGTGACTGCTACATCCCCTTGAGGAGCCCTTAGGGTTAAACTAGTGGGGTTGGTATGTCATCTTTATACTGTATAGCTCACAAGCCTCCACTGGTATGCATCCTCTAATTGACTATTTGCTGATGTTAGCCAAACTTCTAAGTCACCTTTTAGGAATAAGTATTTATTACAATAGTATAGTTATTACAAAATAATCTCCCCAAAGTCTGTGGCACACTTTACCCCCAGGAAGAGTGCAGTGGAATATGGACTTAAGCATAGAGAGCAGATGTAGAAAAGGAGTAATTTACAGTGTCTGGCAAATATTAGATGTTTAATAAATGTTTATTAACTGGCCAGAACATTGCTAACAAGAGCACCCAAAAAGGATGCTGTAGACTTAGCCATAGGCCCTGAACAGGGCTAGGCTAACAACACCATTGTTCTGAACCTGCTGAGCCCTTAATTCAGGTCAACTACTATCTATTGGAGTGCCACAGAAGGATAAGTCTGCATTAGTAGTGTCTAAGCCCAAATCAGGGCCTTAGAGCAGAGATCAGATCATGTCCCCTATCTGACTGCAGAGAGCCCAGTAAAAAGGCTGTAGCTTCCCACTTAAGTTGCCTTCATTATCCTTAAAGAAAAAAGCAATCAATACTCAAAGAATATAGAAGCTGGACCCCAGACAAGACAGGTCAGGCCCATACAGACATAAGAGGCCACCAAAGAGGTGCAGGACCTGGCCCATAGGCTCTGAGAAGCAAGGCTGGAAGAATGAGAAACAAACAAAACATAAAATATGAATTCAGGGACACTCGAAACAAATTAAGAGAATAACTAAAATACCTGCAAGCAAAGCCTCAATGGAAAACACAACTTGGCCACAAGATCAATTAGATATTCTCAGAAAAAATGTAGCAATGGTTTTTTTTAAATGCTATTAATGAAATGAAAATGACAGAGAATTGGGAAAAAGTAAAATCTTGGTAGGAAAGACATAGAAAGAGAATTAATAGCCTAGCATGACAGTTTCAAAACCTTCCCTAAGTAACATGAAAAATATGATGGATCAAGCAAAAGTAAATGGAACAAGAAGAAATATTAAAACAAACTCAAAAGATTAAAAGAAGAAAATTTAAGTTATCTTATGTCAAAAACAACCGATCTCTTAAAAAAAATCAAGGCAACATGATTTAAGAATCATTGAACTACTTGAAAGCCAGAGCCAAAAAAAGAGAGACTGAATATCATATTTCAGACAATTATGAAACAAATCTGTCCAGACATACTAGAATAAGAAAGAAAAGTGAAAATAGAATAAACTCATCACTTTCTGAAAGAAAACCAAAATGAAGACTCCTAACAATGTCAAATATAATTCAGAGCTTTGAGGTGGAAGAAAAAAATACTGCAAGCAGCCAGAAAGAAAGTTCAAATACTGAGGAATTACAAATGAGAATTTTTTTATGTGGCTATATAAAAAAATCTGAGTCATTAATTCTTAGGGAAATGCAAATTAAAACTCAAGATTCTGCCTCTTATCCATCAAATTGAGAAAGTTGACAAGACAGAACAAGAAATGGTGGAGGGGCCTAGAGAAAATAGCCTCATTGATGAGCTACAGTGGAGCCATTCTGAAGCAATTTGAAACTATGTTCAAAAAGTTACTAAACTGTGTATAACCTTCGATCCAACAATACCACTACTTAGCCCTCACTATGAAAGCAATAGTATTCCACTACATATATAGACTATAATTTACTCAGCCATTGGGACCAATTTTGTTTCCAGTTCTTTGGCACCACAAAGAGATGCTACAAATATTTTTGTACATATAGGATCTTTTCCTCTTTCTTTGATCTCCTTAGGAGATAAGTAAAAATTAAGAGGATGTTATAAGGTAAAATGTTTTTTTTTATTGTTATAAAATTTAAGAACCTTTGGTTAACTGGAAAATGACTGAACAAATCAGGGTACATGAATATAATGGAATATTTATTTGCTGTTAGAAACAATGAATGTGAGAGAAGCATGGTAAGATTTATATGAAATGATACAAACTGAAGTATGCAGAAAAAGGAAAATATACACAATAAGTACAACAATGTAAATAGAAAGACACCAGCAAAACAGTTAAAGCTGAATACTTTGAAATTACAGTGGCAAAGTTCGGCATTTAGAGGTATTGAAGGCACTTCACTTTATTTCACAGAAGAGGGGCACTATGGATATGTGCTCTTCATACTTAAAATACATTGCATTTATTTATTTGTGAATGTTGTATCACTCTAGTAGAATGGAAGTTTCTTGATGACAGGGGCTTTTTCTTTCTATTTTTTTATTGCTGTCTCTAGTACTGACTATCCCAATGATCTGTGATCTCATAGGTGTGAGTATTCTCTCCAATTACGCAAATAGCAACCCATCCATGCCTGTCTATCCTGTCTGACATTTCATCCATGTGCTCTCTCAAGTTCACCAAAGGGAATCCCAGTGTGCTGGAGACCTTTATTTTCTTTTGACGTCCTAAAAATGCTAATGGTTGTCCATTACTTTTGCACTCTTGATACCATTTTTACCCACCCTACACTCTTACGTTCTACTTTGTACTACTTATGCTTACTTGGCATTCTAAAGGATAAAAAACAGAAATCAAATTGACCTTTGTTTTTCAAACAGGATTTTATATTTCTACCCCAACGGGGCCAGCAGCTAGAAAACTAAGAGTTCGGCTTTCAAGTCTCTCTTTAATTCCCTCTTCAGATCCAGTTTGCCTTAGCTTCTGGTAAGTCAAACTTAGGTTATTTGAAAAGCGAATGTTAAATTCATATTGTAGCAAGTTAAGAAAGTCTTCTGCATTTTCCGATTCAGAGGTTTCACAAGAATATTTTCCAAACTGTAACTCCTAAGCCCATTGTTGTGGTTGTTGTTCAGTCATTTCAGTTGTGTCTGACTCTGTATGACCCCATTTCAGGTTTTCTTGGCAGAGATAATGGAATGGTTTGCCATTTCCTTCTCCAGCTCATTTTACAGATGAGGAACTGAGGCAAACAGGGTTAAGTGACTTGCCAAAGGTCACACAACTGGTGTCTGAGGCCAGATTGAACTCAGGTCTTCCTGACTTCAGGTCTCACGCTCTATCTAGTGTGCCATCTAACTGCTCTATCCAAACCCATTGTATATATTTGTTGATTATGCAACAGTTAAGTGTATGGACAGTATAACAAGACCTCCAGGACAAACAATGATCCTAAGACTCATAGTAACATATTCAATCAGAGCTAGGGAATTGTATCTATTTGCTATATTGTTAGGTTTTTGTTCCTTAGTGCTAAGGCAAACACTCTATATGATAAGCAAAAAATATAAAATGTTTAAATAACTGCCTTCACTTCAAAAAAAGGTTTTTTGAGCGTAACATAAAATCAAAGTGAAAGAAATGAGTCCAAGGAAATATAATAATACCAAAATAATTTCACATAGATGGTCTAAGCCATAAGAAGGTAATTTAGAAAAAGAAATGTAGTACTCCGAAAAAACTCGTACACTTCAACAATGAGCAGACAACTTCCTTTTCACTAGGAAATATGGCTCATTTTATCGTTCACATGTGTAGCAGTATTCGGAGAACCTGATGTTTAGTCACCTAGAAGGACTTGCCTACTCTGTTTCCGAAATCTTAAGCAAAAATACTTGAGATTTGTAAATTTGTCATATTTTTGAGGATATGTTCTCTTATAATGTTGTGAGTTGGGGTTTTGTCTAGCATTAATGTAATGGATTGCCACAGGAATATTCTGACCCCAGAATTTCCGAGACCATTGTCTAACTTTATCTATCCTTCCTTTTATCATCCCCTCCTACTTTCCTTTGGGGTAAGATAGATTCCTACATGCAATTGAATGTGTGTGTGTGTGTATATACATATATATATACATATATATATATGTTGTGTGTGTATGTTTTCTCTCTTTGAACCAATTTAGATAAGAGAGATTCAAGCAATATTCACCCACCCCCATTTCCTGTTCACTGTAAAAGCTCTTTTTTGTACATATTTTTTATGTGAGATAATTCTCCCCATTCTTCCTCTCCCTTCTCCCTTCTCCCAGGATGCCCCTCTTTCTTGGTCATCCATTTTTTTATACCATCCCAACATAATCAACTCACTGCCACACTCTCTGTCTATGTAGAATCCTTCTAACTGTCCTAATAATAATAAAGTTCTTATGAGTTACAACTATTATCTTCTCTTATAGGAATGTAAACAGTTTAAAGTTATTGAATCCCTTGTGATTTCTCTTTCATGTTTACCTTTTTATGCTTTTCTTGGGTCTTGTGTTTGAATGTCAAATTTTCTTCTCAACTCTGATCTTTTCTTCAGAAATTATTGAAAGTCCTCTATTTCACTAAATATTCATTTTTTCCCTTGAAGGATTATGCCCAGTTTTGCTGGATAAGTGATTCTTGGTTGTAATCCTAGCTCCTTTGCCTTCTGGCATATCATATTCCGAGCCCTCTGCTCCTTTAACTGATAGCTGCTAAATCTCATGTGTTCCTGACTGTAACTCCGTGATATTCTAACTTAAAGTTGTTTAGAGGGATATTTCAGAGAGGTCAGGTGAGTCCTTGCCTTTTCTCTGCCATCTTGGCTCTATTTCCACTTTTTTAAGGATAACAAAACCTTTTTATTTCTATTGTAGGTATCACATGTATGGCGAAAATGTCTACCGTTTAAGCATTAATATCAGCAGCAAAAATGATGTGGAAGAGACGATTTTTCATAAAGAAGGAAATTATGGCGACGTTTGGAACTATGGACAAGTAACAATAAATGAAAAAGCTGAATTTGAGGTTAGTGAAGACACTATCTACATTTTCAATTACTGGAGAGCCTTACTATGACTTCTTTTACTTTTTATTTTCTGTAGCCAAGTTACTCTACCATCCTGTATATCTTATATATTTGTATCCTATGTATTTGTTCCAAAATTTCAGATCTAAGGCAGCCATTGGCTAAGATCTGCTTTTAAGGTGGGGCTGTGTGAGGGAGGAAGGCAAATTCTCTGTACCTTGTAAGATGAGCTAGTCACCTGAATGTTCATTTATAAATGATGCTGATGTTCATTTATAAATATGAAGTCCAGCCAACTGTTTACCCTTATAGTAGCAAATTGTACTTCCAAGAAACCTGTTCCAAAAATAGTAGAAGAGAATTTACTTGCCCCTAGGGCTAGGCCTAAGGAAACATGAAATTAGTGAGAAATACTAGAAATGTGCCTGATTGCCTCATATTTTGATTACTCCCCAACCATTCTAAGGGAAAATATTCAGTTGAAAAAGCTTCATATGGGATGATTTTCAGCATTCCCTAGATTAAGCTAAAGGAGTCAAATTTTGTGTTTGGGTCCGTCTCAGATCCAACCATGTCCCCTAATACTCAATAAACTACAGTGGTTCTCTATCATCTCGAAGATCAAATAAATCTCTTTGGAGTTCAAAGCCCTTTACACCCGAGCCCTCCCTACCACCACACCCCCACTTTTCCAGTCTTCTTATACCTTATACCCCACCTCCCTCTTTGATTCAGTGACATTGGCTTCCTTACTATTCCTCAAATGAGAAACTCTTATCTCTCAGCTCTGGGCATTTTCTCTGGCTGTTCCCTATGCCTGAAATTTTCTCCCTTTTCGTTTATAACTCCTGTCTTCCTTCAAATTCCAAATAAAGTCCAACCTTCTACAGGAAGCTTTCCTACAGGAAATCCTAGTGCCTTCCCTCCATTAATTATTTCCTATTTATCCCACATGTAGTTTATTTGTATATATTTGTTTGCTTTTTGTCTGTCCCACTAGTTTGTGAGCTACTTGACAACAGGGCCTTTCTTCATATCCTTAGTACTTAGCCCAATGATGGACATACAGAAGGTGCTTAATAAGTGCTAATTGATTGACTGACTTCTCCATTCAGTTTACCTTCCTTTGTTCCTATTTCCACATTGTCCTGGGTCAGGAAGCTGTCTCCTAACTATCTACATCTACTATTCTCCAAGTGCCCACTCAGTTCTGCTTGTCCACAAATTAACCTTGCTTTTAGCTTGTATGTACACACTCTCCCCTCCCCCATCCCTGTTCTAGCCAGTTTTGAAATAATACAATAAGTGAATTCACATTAAGATGCCATGGCTTTAATGTGCCCCTCTCCCAAGAATAGTTACATTTAAAACAAAGTAATAATGCTTAAAGCAGAGAAAGGAATATTTACTCGTAGAATTTCAGTTACCAAAGATAGTAGGGGTAAATATCTCTTTTTTAAACAGAAGAATGTCCCAAATGCCCCTAAAATCACAACTGTGTATATTTGATATTTGCCTTTCCTCACTTTTCCTCCAGTTTCCTACTTTGACTTCGTCTCTGTCCTCCAGGTTCCTTCAAATCTCAAATAGAGTATTTTGTATTTGATCCTGGAGGCAATAGGGAGCCACTAGAGTTTAAGGGGAGGGGGTAATATAATCAGACCTGTGCTTTTGGACAATCAGTTTAGTGGCAAAGTAAGGGATGGATTGGGATGAGGAGAGACTTGAGGCAGGCAGACCCACCAGTAGGCTATTATAGCAGTCCGTAGGTGAAGTGAAAAGATCCTGCACAGGTGTGGTGGCAATGTCAGAGGAGAGAAAGGCTATATTCTAGACATACTGTAAAGGTGAAACCCACAGGCCTTGACGATAGATTTTATAGGGGAGTTGCCAGACAGTGAGGAATCCAAGAAGACTCCTAGTTGTGAGCCTGAGGGATGGGAGGACTGTCTTGTCTGCTACAGTAATGGGGAAGATGGGAAGCTAGAGGGAAGGTCAAGAGGGAAAAGTAATAAGTTCCATTTTTAACACATCGAGTTTAAAATATTTACTGGATATCCAGTTCGAGATGTCTGAAAGGGAGTTGGAGATATGAGACTGGAGCTCAGTAGAGAGGCTGGAGCAGGATAGGTAGATTTTAGAACCACCAACATAGACATGGTAATTAAATCCATGGAAGCTGAAGAAATCACCAATTGAAGTAGTATAGAAGGAGAAAAGAAGAGGGCCCAGGATAGAACGCTGAGGGACTCTTTTAGTTTGAGGGCATGATCTGGATGAGGATCCAGCAAAGGAGATGGGGAAGGAGATGTCAAATCGATAGAAGGAGAACCAGGAGAGAATAGTGTCCTGAAAAACTAGAGAGAAGAAAATATCAAGGAGAGAGTGATTATCAGTGTCAAAAAACTGCAGAGAGGTCAACGGTAATGAAGATGAAGTGTTGGAGATACAGAGGATCAAGATAGGTCATTGGATTTGGCAGCTAAGAGATCATTGGTAACTTTGGAGAGAGCAGTTTCAGTGGAATGATGAAGTCAGAGGACAGACTGTGAGGGATTAAGAAGAGAGTGGAGAGAGAGAGACACACAGAGACAGAGAGAGACAGAGACAGAAAGAGACAGAGAGAGAAAGTGGCAGCATGTATTGTAAATGGCCTTTTTGAGGTAAGCCACAAAAGATAAAAGAAATATAGGACCATACTTAATGGAGATGGAAGGATTAAATGAGAGTTTTTTCAGTATGGGAAGACAAATACATGATTTTAGGCAGTGGGGGATGAACTAGTAGATAGAAAGATTGAAAATAAGTGAAAAAGTGTAAATGACAGAGGAAGCAATCTGTTGGAGAAGATGAGATGGAATGGGATTTTTTGAACAAGTGGAAGGGTTAGGCTTGGTAAGGAATAAAAGCACTTCATCATATAAGACAGGAGTGAAGGAGGAGATAGTGACAGAAAACGATAGAACTTAAAGAAGCAGAGAGAAGCGGGAGTTCACAGAGAATGGCCTCAAAACACGAAACAAGGTTCTCACCTGAGAGAGTGGGATGGAGGAGAGGAAGCTATGGGAAGCTTGAGGAGGGGTGAAAAAGTTTGGAAGAGATACTTCCAGTGGGACAGAGAGAGGGACAGTGAGTTAGTCAAAAGTATAATGGGATTGTTGGGCAACATGAGGGCACAATTGAGGTTGTATTACATATATTTGTAGTGGACCCAGTCAGAATGGTTGTGTGATTTTTTTTCCAACTTTGTTCAGCAGCATATGTGTTAGAGCAAAGGCAGTGAATGGTGGGAATGATCCAAGGCTGAGGCTTGGCTGAATGTAATCAGCAATATAACAGGGGTGTGAGGGAATCAAGAGAAGACATAATTAATTCACCTTGTGGCCAAGATGGGGAAAAGAGGAAAGAGTAATTAGTGGAGGGAAGATAGCATGGGAGAGGATTGAGGGGTCAAGGAACTGGAGGTCATGGTGTAGTTGAGGAGCAGGATTTTGTAACTGAAGACAGAGGAAGAGGTGAAAAGTCAATAGATTATGGTCAGATAAGGGAATTTAGGAAGTCTTGAATGTGGAAGAGTTATATTTGTGGGTGATGGCAAGATCGAGAGTATGACCATCTTTCTATGTGACTGAGATAGAGTAGAAGGATAGCTCATGGGATATGAGTAGATTAAGGAACTGAGTAGTTAAGGTGTTTGAGGGAGAGTCAATATGTGTGGTGTTGTCCCCCAGGAGGAGGGAAGCTTTAGTGAGAAATCATAGAATCATAGAATTTCGTAGTTAAATGGAAGCTCAGAGATACAGTCTGGTCTGTATCTCCACAACATTTCCAATAAGAGGAAAACCTCTAGTGAGGAGGCCCCACTATCTCCCAAGAAAATTTCACTTTGTCACAAAAAAGAGAGCAGAGGTAACCTTGAAATATGATCTACAATTAGAATTAAAACATGTTCATCTTTTCCTTTAGGAGTGCAGTTTAACCATTTCAAATATTATTGCAGTCCCAAATAAATTTGGGATGCTTCTAATTTTTGGGAAGAGTTTCTATACATTGAATCTAAATCTTCCTCTTTTTAGTCAGTGTCCATATTTCTGTTCCCTGGAACCAAGCAGAACAGATTTAATTCCTTTTCTACATGACTGTCCTTCTCATACTTGGAGATAGCTATCTTGGCCCCACCAAGTAGTTTCTTCTTCAAGCCAACTATCTCCAGTCCCTTTGGCCAGTCTTCATTTGGCATAATCTTGAGGCTCCTCATCATTCTGATATCCTTGTATCCCAATCTGTAGCACAATTCTTGAAATACAGCTTTAAATATCTGCCGACTGATTGACGCTTCTGAATGTGTTCCAGCTTGTCAACATCTTTTATTAAATTTGGCACCCAGAACTGAGCAAAATACTCCTGATGTAGTGTATCCAAGGTCAATTGCAGTGAGATTATCACATCCTGTGTTCCGGAAACTATAGTTTTCTTAATGCAATTTTTAAGATAGTATTAAATTTTTTGTTCCATGTCTATGACTTTATCTAAGTCATTGCTAAAAATGTAGAACCTCACAAAGCTAAGGGCCAATCTCTGTATGTTAAAGAAGGAAGAAAATGGAATCCATCAGAGCTCTCCCTCCAAGTTGACTTTGGTTCCAGTTATTCAGTTATTTTGGAATCCATCTAACTTTACAATTATCTAGCTCATATCTCTCCATCTTGTTAATAAGGATTATATTGTCGAATGTAAAGCTATGTCAAATATAAAATATAAGTAAGCTATGTCTACAGCATTCTCCTATTCCAACAATCCAATAACTCCATCAAAAAAGGAAACTAAAACAGTCTAGCATGACCTGTTCTTGATGAAGTTATTCTGACCCTTAATGATCATTTCCCTCTCATAAACTATTTTTAAATAATATGATTTATTTTTTTGCCAAGGATTAAAGTGAAAACTGCTTTCCTATGATCTGCAGGTACTGCCATCTTTTATTTTAAAAATTAATAAAATCCCTGGAAAGAGGGATATCTATTATATATATGTATATGTATATGTATATATATAATGTAAATAAGCATATATTGATCACTTTAGGGACAAAGGTGAAAGACAACTTGTTACTTATCAACTATGGTAGATTAGTTCAATCAGAAACCCACAAAAAAACCAACCATTCAGGTTTTTGGTATAATTCTGGACTTGGACTCCCCAAGAAGGGAAATACACTTGGTGCTGCCTGACAGGCAATTGCTCTTCCCATCACATTCTCATCCTAGGAATAATCCACAAATTAGAAGTGACTCTAACACCAGTACTCTCTTAGTTTTGGCACCGAGATTAAATGAGGCACTCACAAATCATTGAATAGTTAACAAAAGGAGCTTTGCTTTGCTCTAACATAATAAAGATGTACCACAAGGATGCAGTGGCACTTAGCTTTTCTGGATTCATCCTCCCACATCTTCCTATAGAAAGTATCTGGTCATCAGATATACTAAAATATCATTAGATGTACTAAATATTAGATACACTAAAAATCAGATATACTAAAGGGTATGGTGGTTCACATGGTCTTCAGGAATCCCTCAAATCTCAGAGTCATAGGCTACATGTGGCTAGGATTTTTGATGCCTTTAGGTGGCCAGGAAGCTGCATCAGAGAAGCCCTTGCCAGTTAGGTCTCAGGAACAGTTTTGTTTCCTTTTTAGGGAAATCTAATCCATGTTTCAGGAGATAAAGAGAAGGGGCCTAGGCACGCTCCATATTTTGGGAAAAGAAGCTACGTTAGGGAAACACCGGTAAATAGTAGTCCTATCACACTAGTTTTGAAGTAGGAACCAGTTTTGAGTAGGAAAAATAGGCAACGATTTTCTTTCTCCAAGAGGTATGTTGGTCAGGAAATTTCCCTTCTCTTGAAAGAAGCCAGATCCCAAATTTGGGTCAGAATTTGAAAAAGAATTTGGGTCACTTTAATAATTAGCTAGATATTTGGTTCCATAAAATTTCAAAGTTCTGTACAAAGAAATACAATATATATTTTAAATGTTAATGGTGTTAATATTTTTGTTGTTATTTCAAATTTGAAAAAATCAACAAATGTTGATTTTCATTCAAGCATTTTCATTTATAGGGAAAAATAGAAAAAGGAGGTCATACATGGAACTGTGAATCTCTACGGTGTATAGTTTATTCTTTATAAAAATATATAATACATTTAATGCGTTAGTTCCAAAGTTATCCCGTTTCTCTGTTTCCCTCTGAACGTCCTGTTTTATTCTGTGCTACTTTGAAATGCTTCCTTGATGCTCTTATTTTTTCCTGTCCCCTTATTATCATCCCCCTCTTCCCTTGATTCTCTTCAAAAGACTTAACAACAAAACAAAAAAGTCTCCTTAAATCAATAAGCCGAGTCAAACAAAATAAATCAATACATCGCCTATGTCCAAAAACATGTCTTGTTCTTCACCTTTAATCCATCACCAGTCTGTCAAGAGGTGAGAAGCATATTTCATCTTCTGTCCTTCAGAATGATAGTTAGTCTTTGTATTAAACAGTTACAAAGTCTTTAAAAGCTTTTTTTAATGAATACTATTGTTGTCATTATGTAAATTATTCTCTTCTTCCACTTTTCATTTTGTATCAGTTCAAATTCCCAAATCCTCTCAGGTGTTTTTTTTCTGAATCTGTCACTTTCATCACGTTTTATGGTGCAATCATTTTCCATTATATTTATATATCATATTTTGTCTACCTGTTCACCTCAATTGATGAACAAAACTTAGTTTCCAGTTCTTTTGTTACAACAAAAAGTGAAATATGAATATGTGAATCCCTTCTTTTTTAAACTTTTCAGAGCATAAGAATATAATAGGATTTAAATTTTAAAATAACAGTCTAGAGAAAAATACTTATGAAAATATCAAGTAAAATTTATTAGTTAAATTTTATAAAGCGTGAAAAAAAATCTATTCTGTATAAAACCCAATCTTTAATGGAAAAGTGATCAAAGGAGATTTTTATCCTATTCAGGAAAGAAAGGAAAGGCAGTAGCTGCTGCCAATAACCCTGATAAGGACTCCAGCTTCTCTCTCTCATAAGCTTGTGCTACAAGCCTACAAAAAGCAGAGCATGATTAGGCTTCCAGGCCATTATTTGTAAATTGTCCCTCATACCACAGATCTGGCAAACCTATCAGGAATAAGGGCAAGAAAGCCTATTGGCCATGTGAGAATTGAGTATGGCAGAACAGTGTGGCTATCTTTCCCTGTGTGTAGATGTGTTCCCTTAGTCTTGTGTGTATTCTTAGGGAGAATCTTGCTGTGCTAACTGAAAAGCTCTGAAAAGCATATCATGAACCAAAGTGTCCGGTTTTGTAATGCTTTTTTGTCACGAGGTCATCTGTATTTCTAATGATACATATTGGATCCTTTTTGATTTTTAGCTAAATTGATAAATAAATCTGTCTTAATATTCTAATGGGAGAAAAATGAAGTACATTTCTCTTCACCCAGATAACATGTGTGTATTTAGCAGTATAACTCTAGTGTCTCAGAGATAATGTCCCTGCCTTTTCTCCTTAATATTGGGATTTTCAGACCAAGTAGTAGGAGTGAATGGCGATGTAGCAGTGATTAGGGTAGCTTGGTCAGGCAGGTGGAGTCTTACAATAACCTCACCTGTTCTATGGCTAGTTGACTATTCAATCTGTGAATAAAGCCATTCCTGCCTGTCCCTAGCATAGTAACTTATGGAATGGTTCTAGTGCAGATTGAGATATTTGTTATTAAATCTATAAATATCTTCTCTACCATCTGACCTATGACCTAGGTTTTTTTTGATGCTTATAAAAATGGATACCTGAGTGATATAGCATTGGATGACATTAGCCTAGCAAATGGGATTTGCAATACGAGTCTGTATCCAGAACCAACCCGGGTACCAACTCCACCACCGGAGCTTCCTAGTAAGTATCCCTGCTGAATATACTTCCTCTCATGTTTCCAATGTTGACATCCTAAGTTTGAGTTATATATTTTCCATTTTAAACTAGCTAATAATTGGTAGAAATAAGAAGGGGATTCTAAGATGTAGACACAATTGAGGATAGCTTAAGATGACCTACAGCTCATGCTTCTCTTAATGAAGCTAAAATCAAGTTACCTAATTTGTTCACCATTTTTCAGGAGGCATAAGGTAATATACGAAGTTCTGGGCTTGGAGTCAAGATTCAAATTCCATCTCTGATATGACCCTGAGCAAGTCACATAATTTCTCAGGCTGCTAGCTCCCTGTCTTATATGGTGATTTACATTAATGGAAGGAATCTCTATATTCTGGAAATCATAGATTGTTAAAGTATTTCTGAATCACGTTATTAAACTTGCAGACCTCTAAAGCCCTCAGATCCTTTTCAGGTTAATTTTTGTCTAGCCACACCTTCTTCATCTCATAGTTGTGAAGTTTATTTTTTTTAAACTAAGTGTAAAATTTTATATTTATCTGTGTTAATAATTTTCATTTTAGTAAAGAAAAATCAAGGAATCTCTTTCATCCCTGCCAAAGCTCAAGCTATTAATGTTTCATGCCTTTAATTACTTGATATACCCTAGAAAAAAATTTAAGCTTACTCCTGTGAGTATTTACAAGGGATTTCTTTTTGTTAAAGCTAAACTGCTTTAAAACTTTTTCATCTCAAAAAAAGACTATTACATTTATCAAGATGGTACAGTAGATACAGTGATATCAAAATATGCACAGTCAGATAGACTTAATACAGGCAATATGGAAGCAAAATTTCCATAACTTCTTGGCAAAAGATTGTCTGCATTATCTTGTGCCTGTCAGCAGGGTAAGCAATTAATTATAACAAAAATGTTAAAGAAAATAGCTCCAGGGAAAAGTCAAATGTAGGCATTTAGCATTAGTAAACTCCAACAACCTCCAGGACCTGTCAAGTACCATAATTTAACTCTTCCTCCAGCTACCAGAAGCATATATAAAATAGTAAATAACTAAAATATCCTAAATGATATTTCATGAGCCTTGGTTTGCTCTATTAAGGAATACATGTAAGTTTTCCTCCATGACTAGACCACCATTAAAATAAATGGTATCATCATAATTAAAATTGTAGACAAGTGATTTTGCCAAATTTTTTGCAGTGAGTTGTTTCTGGAAAGCCACCTGTACAACTCGTTAAACCAATGATAAGATAATATAAATTCAAGATTCATCTCAAAAAAATACTTGTTAAGGGGCAGCTAGGTGGTGCAATGAGTAGAGCACTGGCCCTGGAGTCAGGAAAACCTGAGTTCAAATCCAGCCTCAGACACTTGACACACTTACTAGCTGTGTGACCTTGGGCAAGTCACTTAACCCCAATTACCTTACCTTCCCCCTTCCAAAACAACAACAACAAAAAATGCTTATTAAATTTTTAAAAACCCATGACCTACCTGAAGCTATTACATTTATGAGAAAAGTATCCAGAGATTGGCTTCTTTGATAACTCATTAATATTATATTATCTCACTCTGGATTGTTAGTATCTCAAGCTACTTAACTCTATATATGTGATAAATATATATATAGATATACATATATATATATATTTGAAATATATAACTCCTAGTAGCTCTTCAGACTTCTAGCTATAAAACAGAAGATGTATTCCTCACTTGCTGCATGTTCTCAGATAATGATAAAAGTATGGTCGTATATTGCATCAGGTGGGTTTTTTATAACAATAGTTCTTAAGAATCACATTTATTTATAAGATGGACATTTTCATCTTCCATTTGGCAATAGCATAGTATGTATGTGTTTTTCCTGCCCTCAAGGACCTCACATTTTTATTGGAAGGCATAACAGGTATGCATACATATTTAGCTCCTTATCTGCAAAGGGACTGATTGTCAAGTGTAGATTGTTTTTTCCAGATGAAAGGAGACCATCAAAGATCATGGAAAGCAAGAGCCTCATAGGTTTCAGGAAGCCCCAGGGACTTTTGAGCTTCACCCACGGTAGAGGAACGTGGTGGGCTGGCACACTTTCTAGTGAAGGGTGCTGCTACTCTGAACAATTGGAGCCTTGTTTAGCTCACTGGATCTACTTAAGCAGTGACATGCCCAGATAGAATTTCTTGTTTTCTTGAATATAGCTGCCTTTCTGCTCTGTAGGACCTGGTAAATTTATCCATTCTCCATTTCCTCTCCCTTCCTCCCTCCTCATCTCTGCCTGGTGAACCAGCACTAGTAACCTTCAGGAGTTCTCTATTCTCTTTAAACCTTGTTTAGCTGGTGTGTATACTTTTGTAACAGGTTTTGTCTCCAAATAAAGATTAGCTAAATTTTATTGCATTCTGAGTGAACGTTCCATATAAAGGAGTAGACAGTGCAGCCAGCAGGGAGGACAAAAGATAATTGGTGAGAACGGTTGTCTTAGACTCTAAAGGGAAAAGTGTGAGAACAGTATTTCTAAGTGAATGTACTTCTTGTAAGGACTTATTCAGAACTAAGTAGACTTGGAAAGCACACGGCTCAAAGGAATATTTGCTTTGGTTGGTATCAATAGTAATAAACATTTATCAAGCACCTTCTGTGTGCCAGGTACTATGCTAAGCCCTGGAGATACAAATAAGAAAAAGACAAGCCCTCTGCCCTCAAGAAGATTACAATCTATAGAAGGAGAAGAAGGGAAGCTGAAAAGGGGATAGAGGTCCAGCAGATAATACCCTGCAGAGGAGCATGACATCCACAAAGTTAGAACCAAGCAGAACGACTGATGATAAATGAAGCCGGTTGGAAAATTCTGAGCTCTCTATAAAGGAAGGGTTTGGAAGAGTTTATTACTTCAGCCTGTAACCTTCCAGCCAGAGGGGAGAGGCAGCTAAGGGTGATGAGAAAGTTTTGAGAACTCTAGAACAACTTTTTGCCACCCTCCAGGGGAAGCACAACCTGAACATTTCAACTCCGTCCTGATGAATGTGCTAAGGACACTGAGATCAGAACACAACTTCAGTGGAGCCAGCATGTGGCTTTCTCTGTATATGTGTACAATTCCACCAAGAATTTGCTGAAGGAGACAGGATAGAATGGGATCACTTGTGCATATAGAGGAGTTATCTTAGAAGCCATGGGAGACTTGAGGAGGTAGACTTGTTGAGTGAGAAAGTGAATTGACTAGGGAGATGTAAAAGGATTGCCTTGTTGCAATCAGAGCCTAGTGGAAATTATGTAGTATAAAATAGCAGTAGACCCAAATGGCAGCTTCGTGATTTAAAGATAATAGCAAACTAGGAGGCTGTGACTTGATTTTATTTTCATATTCTTGTTATTAAGAGGACAAATTTTTAAAATGTTGGTAGGGTAATTGAAACAGATTTAATAAAGTTTATGGTTGTGTCTAATACATTTGTAGTGCTCACCCAGAAGAACTATGTTCAATTTTCCTAACCAGACAAAGATGATCTAGGTTTCAACCTAGGATCATGAATAATACTGGAACTGGGGCCAGATTTAGACAGACTTAGGGAGTAGGTGAAGTTAGCCTTTGAAATTCCCCTCTCTCAGGTGTCCATGATCTATAGGAAAGTTAACTGATAAAATTCATTCACAGGAAAGTTATAATTTTAAGTTGCTACATCTTTCAGGATAATTTTCATTTTTAAAGAATCTCAACAGGAAAAAACGAAGTTTAGTATGAACACATTAATTACCAATAAGGATAATCTCAGGTACCAAGAATAAATAAAATTGGATTGATGGTTGCAGTTTGAGAAGAAATAAGGGTACTTTATAGCATCTCTCAAATTGGGCTACCAAAGCCACTTCCCATGTTATCTGAGCTAATTTTGGCCTTACTTGGAAAGAGCGTTGTCAATAGCGTCTTTAAACACTATTGAAGAAATTATTTAACCTCCAAGTATTACTTCATTCTGAACTTGCTTTACCTATTTAATTATCACTTTTTAAAAACAAATCTCAAATGTATGGGGCATCTAGGTGGCACAGTGAGTAGAGCAGAGGCCCTGGAGTCAGGAGGATCTGAGTTCGAATCTGACCTCAGACACTTGACATACTTACTGGCTGTGTGACCTTGGGCAAGTCACTTAACCCCAATTGCCCTGCCTCCCCCTCCAAAAAACCAAATCCCAAATGGAGATACTTCAGAATCTCTTTTGACTTACACATTCTTGCGTCTCTTTATTGTTATTAAAGTTTGATAGTGCCTTAAAGATGATCTACTCTATATGTCATTATCAACCAGCAGCAATTTATTAACATATCTTCAACGTTTGTTCTTTTAGCTGACTGTGGAGGACCTGTGGAACTTTGGGAACCAAATACAACATTTTCTTCTATGAATTATCCAAATAACTACCCCAATCAAGCTTTCTGTGAGTTGTGATTTCTTATTATCATCAGAGAATTGTGTGTTTTTAAATTGTTATTTCAAATTTTAAAAAATCAGTTATAGACTTAGCAGATGCAGATTTATTTTCAAAGAATAACACAACTAGAAATAGTAAAATGTAACTACACATATTTATTCAGGGAAAAGGAACAGCAGGACAATAAGAAACGTCACCAATAGCCTTAGAAGGATGAAAGATGTGCCAAATCTACCTAAAGAAAAGAAATGGACCAAGGTTTATTATAAGAAAGCCAAGGGCAATGAATATTGTTTGCTATGAAAAATAGCTCAGTTAAATGGATCAGAAGATGATCTCTATGTAAAACTTTAATTGACTATTCATTTGACAAATATTTATTTAGCATTTATTATACATAAGGTACTATGTGGCTATTCTCAGAAGAAGAAAATTTGGCTTCCCAGATTTAAGACAAAAGTCAAAATGTCTTGGAGTCTTTTGTAAGGAAGAAAAGAAGAAGAAAGGAAGGGAATAGAATAAAGAAAGAGAGAGAAAAAAAGAGGCCAAAGAAGAGTAGAACACACAAAAGGTTGACATACAAATGCATTCAATTCAACTCAGAAAAAAGGAGGGAACTAGGAAAAGATGGAGTAGAGAATAAAAGGGAGTATAGATTCAGGAATTAATGATAAACAAAACAAACTCCAGCTACAAAGGTTGGATTATGAAAAGAGGAGGGTGTGGTGGAGTTTAAAAGAAAAAAAAAGAAATTATAATAACCTGTGATTAGAGTTTGAGATAAGGAGAGAGAAGAATGACAAGGGAGAGAAAACAGATTGCATCAAGCATAGAACACTAGTGTGGAGCATAGTCTTTTCTCTCACTCTCCTCTTCTTTGGAAAGAGGACAGCAAGTGTTAAAGAGATGAAAAAAAATAAGACAATAGGATAGATGAATAAGCATAATAGTCATAATTGTGAATAGAATGAACTGACTTATAAAATGCAAAGGGGTAACAAATTGAATTTGAAAGCAGAAACAGGCAATATGTTGGTATAGAAATATATTCAACTCAACCTGCTAGAAACATAAAAATTCATGTATAATTAAAATATTAAAAATCATATATAATTGAAATAACAGACTGACAAAATTTATTCTAATATATGTATCAACTCTACTATATCTTTTGAAAAATTGAAATTATATTAGGGCATATAAACTTTACAAAAATATGGGGGGAATGTTAAATATATCCTTTATTGACCACAGTAGAATAAAAATTATGTTAATTAAGGTCATTTGAAGAAGAAATTTAAATTATGAAGATTAAATTATAAAATTTCTAAATTCCAAAGAATTGGTGAGTAAAAGAACAAATCATACATACAAGAGACAATTTAATCAAAGGAAATGGCAACAATGAGACAACATGCCAAAACTTTTGGGATAAAACCGAAACAGTCTTGATGGTAAAATGTACATTTTTTAAAACACTTTTATAAACAAAAAGATGCAAAAATCAGATCAAGTAATTGGACATTGATCTAAAAACATCCCAGAAAACCAGCAAATTAAAAGGCCCCAAATAAACACAGAAATAGAAATTCTGAAAACCAAAGATGAACAAAATTAAAAGCAAAAGAAGCAATTTAATTAGTTAAGCCAGTCTTTTTTTAAAAAAAAGAATGCTAAATTATCCATATAAAATGACAACAAAGAATTAATAACAAATGAAGAATAATATAGAAAATTAATAGAAACTATTTTGCCCAACTACATGCCAAAAAATTGACAACTTTAATGAAATGGGTGAGTTCTTCAAAAAAAATTAAAAAGCTGAGATTAAAATAAAAAGAAATAGAGAATTCATATAATCAGAATAAGAAATCAAATAAGCCATATATTAATTCCTAAAAAATAACACCCCAAAACATGATGGAATTACAAGCAAATTCTATCAAAAATTAGAAGAATAATTAATTACAATATTATATGAAATGTTTGGAAAAACAAGAGAAGATTCTATCAAATTCCTTCTATGATACAAATGTAGCATTTATACCTAAACCATAGAGAGACAAAACAAACTACAGATTAACATCTCTAATTATACAAATATAAATATATTGAATAAAATTTTACTAAAGAGGCTACAGCACATATTTTAAAATAAGTATACACCAGGTTTATGAGTATAATCAGATTGGATTTATACCAAATATTCAAGATTGTTTCAATACTAAAATAACTATAAATAAAATACATCATGTTAATAATAAGAAAAATAAACCCTGTATGACCAAATCAAGATGCAGAAAAGCTTTTGACAAAATTTTACATCAATATTTGTTTAACAAAACAAAACAAAAATAAAAATCACTAGAAAGCATGGAAACAAATGGATCTTTCCTTAACATGGTAAGTAGTATTTATTTAAAACCAAAGACCAGAATTTTATTATGGAGATAAGATATGTATTTTCAGACATAGCTAGTGTAGTAATTCATTTTGTTGACTATTCATGTTTGTTATAAGAATTTCTCTTTTGTTTTCAGTTAGATGGTAGGAGACTGGGAGGGAGAGGGGAGATAGGAATAAAGTTCTGCCCCACTCCCTCACACCCCCACCAAATGATATGAGAACTGAGAAAAAGCATCACACACGAGCAGGTCAGCTTTGAAAGCTACATAGTAACACCACCGACATCCTAGTCACTAAGGTTCAAAACCTTAGAATCATCTTTGACTCCATATTCTTCCTGATTACTCACATATAATCAGTTTCCATGTCCTGTAACTTCTATATCATCTCTCATATCTGTTGCCTGAGAGACAGTGTGATTGATGTAATAGAATTAAAGCGGGTTTTGGAGTTTGGCGTACTTTAAAACAAACATCTTATATATTTGCAGTTTCATGTACATTCTTCTCTTGTTCTACAATATATATTGAAAAGGTTATTTTATGTGGTGTTTGCTAAGTTCTTAGTAAAAAAGAAAAACAGAAGAAAAAGAATGTTTTATATTCAATGTGATAGTTAAATTATAGCAAAGTGTTTCAAATTCATTTTATGTTTTTACTGGCAATAACGTTATTAAACCACTGTTACCTATAATTAAAGTTGTTAGGAAGTTAGCTGTCCATGGAATCAAAAGTGACCCTGAAAGAGTTCTGAAATCCTCTGCAAGCAAAACTACTTCTCTGGGACATGCTAAAATATTGATTGTACTTCTAAATTAAATGTCATTGTGCTTAATTGCTATATTTCAGGCATCTGGCACTTAAATGCTGAAAAAGGGAAGAACATCCAACTTCATTTTGAAGTATTTGACTTAGAAGACATTGCTGATGTTGTTGAAATCAGAGATGGTGGAGATATCAACTCCTTATTATTGGGCAAGTGTTATCCATTGGATCATTTTAGCAGAGATTTTAGCACAGAATTCAGAACATTTGATTAGCTTATGCAGGATATCTCAGATTAAATCCAATTATCCTTAAAACCAAAAACACAGCATTCCATACAGATTTTTTTAGGAAGGATGAAAGATCAGGGAAATGCTAGATCTTATGTGTGATTTATTATGTCTTCCTCTTTGTTGTTGTTGTTCAGTCATCCTTTTGTGACCCTATGGGCCATTGCACACCAATCCTGTCCATAGGAGTTTCTTAGCAAAGATATTGCAGTGGTTTGCCATTTCCTTCACCTGTGGATTAAGGCAAACAAAAGTTAAGCGACTTGCCCAGAGTCACACAGCTAATAAGTGACTGGGACATGATTTGAGCTCAGACTTTCCTGATTCCAGGCCCAGCACTCTATCCACTAAGCCATCTAGATGCCTCCACTTTCCTCTTATGTTTGCAGAAATAGAAATTGAGGAAACTTAGCATATCTCATCACCCATGGTGTCTATCTTATTTCTTTCCACTGTATGGATTTAATTGACAGATTACTAGTACATCTTCCATGAAAGATTTTGGAAAATGGGAAAAGTTACCAAAAGAGATTGTGTGATATCCATGTGGTCTTAGAGATATTTAAGATTGGATAGATGACTAGTACAGGGAATCCCCATACCATCATAACAAATGATGTGGCTCTCAAATCCAGATATCTATCCCTATTTTCCCAGTCGTAACTTCAGCCATCTGACAGGTATCTCCGTAAAAAAGTTGTACCTGAAGTTCCCAAACTCAGCTCGTGATCTTCCCCTCTGAGAGATGTCAACACTCCTCCAAACTTCCCTATGTCTGTTGATTGCACCACTCTCCTGGTCATTAAAGATCAAACCCTTAGAGTCCTCTTTGATTCTTTCTTCTACCTGATCCCCCAAATACCATCAGTTGCCAAATCCTATCAATTTTGCTTCATCATCTATCCCACCTCACCCCTGAGAGATGGCATAGTGCACAAGACATAAAGTTGGATTTGAATTTTGATGACTTGCTTCTGATCCTGGCTCTGCCAAGTACTAGCTGAGTAATCTTGGGCAAGTCAGGTCAACTCACAGTGCCTCAGTTTCTTAATCTTTACGAGGAGACTGAACCAGATGAGCTCTCAATGTCCCTTCTAGCTCTTTATCTATGATTTTATGTTCCCTTATGTTTCCTTCACATAGACACTAATCCTAGGCCTTCATCATCTCTAGTGTGGAGTATTTGGAAAGCTTCCTAACTGATGTTCCCACTTCCAGTTCCCTCTCGTCAGTACAGCCTTCAACTAGCTTCCAAAGTAATCTTCCTAAGGCATAGACTTACTTGAGTAAAGCATCCCACTACCCCTTTCCATGGTTCCTTATAACTTATAAGACAAAATTTAAATTTCTTAGCCTGACATTTAAGATTTTTTTCAATCTGGCTCTCAACTAACTTTCTGATGTGTTTAATATTGCTACCCATCACAAACCCACAAATCTAGCTGCACTGAATTTCCAATTATTCATTTAATTCTATATATTTTCTCGCTTCCATAAATTCATGCAATATTTTTCTATTCTCCATGCTTGGAATGTATTACCTCTTAGTCTCTACTTTTCAGAATCTTTATTTTTATTCAAGACTTCTATATAGTTTTTTTTCCAATCTCCTTCCTATAAATGTTCCTTTCTCAAATTTTCTTAGAGTGCTTTGGCTAGATTCACTTCAATTCAATAAGTACTTATTATATGTATTATTCTGTGTAAAACACTAATATGGGCTAAGCTTTCAAAAACAAAAACAAAAATCATCCCAGACCTCAAGCAGCTTATATTATACTTTCCATTGTCCAAAATGTGCATTATCCATTTATCTGTATAGATTCTATATGCCACCAACACCTCCCAATAGAATATGATCCTTTTGATGGCAAGACCTATGTCTCATCAATCTTTGTATCTCAGCACTTTGCACATAATAGGCACTGAATAAGTGTCTAACTGAATTGAATGATTTCTTGAGAAATTTAAAGGTAAAAATTATCATTAAAATCTAGAGCTTATAAAGTCACAAGGAATATGATTAAGTTCATTAGTTCAGGGGTTCATTGGATCATAGATTTGGTGATGAAGGCACCTTAGGAGCTATCTACTTCAGTTCCCTCATTTGGCAGATGAGAAATACTGGAGTCCAGTGTTCTGAGATAGTTAGAATCTAGTTTCAGCATGTAGGTGGAAGTCAAATGGTATTTTAATGCCAGGGTGACTGGTGTAATGAGTTCTTCCCATTTGCAAGATCGGCACCAGAGGAAGATCCTCCACTCCCATTAGTACACTATGTTGTTATCCCTTGCATGAGAAAATCCTCTTAAGTGCACTAGCTTCTACTTTAATTCAGTGCTAGTTGCAAGATACTTTCCACAGTCAGCTGATCCTAGGAAGAGTAAAACATGGATGCTTTTGTTCTCCAGTTTGTGCTAATTCAGGTTCACAGTCTCCTAGCCTGTGTAGTCACAAACTCACATCAAGTCCCACATTGGTAGAAAGACCTAGCATAGTCTAATTGTCCATTTGTGTTCTTTCCTACTTCCTTCTGGGAAAGCATTTATCTCTAATCAATAATAATAATATTAATACTAATAATAGTTAAATTTATCTAGTGCTTAATAAATGTCAGGCACTGTGCTAAGTGCTTTACAATTATTATCTCATTGCTCCTCACAACCACCCCAGGAGGTGCTATTTTACATATGAGGAAACTGAGATAAAAAGAAGTTAAGTGACTTGTCCAGTGTCACACAGCTAGGAAGTATCTGAGGGCAGATTTGAACTCAGGTCTTCCTGAATCCAAGCCCAGCGCTCTATCCACCATAAACCTAGACCCTTTGGCAAATAGCATAAACTTGAAAAACCCTAGCAAAATTTATCTCCTTGAGGCTTTTTGAAAAATGTCAGGAATATTGCCAGTTAAAATTGTGTGTGTGTATATATATATATATGTGTGTGTGTGTGTGTGTGTGTGTCTGTGTGTGTCTGTGTCTGCGTGTGTATACATATTTCTTTTCCAGAGATGATGGTTGTAGGGGAGTGAGGGAATCTCACCCTTTGGTTGAATCAGCAAAAATTTTTCTTAAATTGCAGAATAAAGCAAGTGTTTTTAGGAATCCTAAAAGAGATTTCTTAATAATGGTGCTCACCAACAGATATTTGGGTGATCTAACAGTCTCTATTTGGACCTTAATTATTCATCCTACTACACTAAGGTTAAGTGGCTTGCCTAAAGCCACATAGCTGATAAGTGAGAATTTAAACCACTGGTTCAAATCATTCATTCTTTTCACCATATTACACTCTACCACAAACCAATAAAAAGTGATATTCTAAAAGATAAAAGAATTAATTTGCCTATTTGCTTAAATGGACCAGCTTCTTTATATTTGTTGGAGTTGTGCAGGCATAGAACCAAACAAGTATCGTAGTTTCTTCAAACTGCATCGAATACATTCACTAAAACTTTACTTTTCCTCGGGAACAGCTGTGTACACAGGATCAGACCCTGTAGAGGACATATACTCCACTTCCAACCAGATGACTGTGCTCTTCATCACTGATGAATCAGCAAACAAAAGAGGGTTTTTAGCCAACTTCACTACTGGATATTATTTAGGAATGTCAGGTATGTATACTGTGATACATTAAATATATTTTGTATTAAAGATGCTTAAAATTTTGAATTTAAAATAGGATTAAACTAATTAAATTAAATACTAGCTAAAAGCTTACAATATACTACAAAGATTATGCATTAGGATCAAATGGGATTTATACCAGGAGTTCAGGGATGGTTTAACATAAGGAAAACTATTAACATAATTGATTACATCAATAAATTTTTTTAAAACATGATTATATCAATAGATGTAGAAAAAGCTTTTGATAAAGTTCAACATTAATTTCTATTAGAAAAAACACTTGAAAGTATTGATATAAATGGATTTTTCCTTAAATTGATAAAACTAACCCATTTATCTAAAGCCATCATCAAGTATTATTTATAATGGAGAAAACTAGAAGCCTTCCTAGTAAGACAAGATGTGAAACAAGGACACCCACTATCACCAGTATTATTTAATATTGCATTGGAAATCCTAGCAATAGCAATAAGAGAAGAAAAAGACAGAGAAGAAATCAAGTAGGGAACGGGGTAAGAAATCTATCTCTTTTTTCAGACAATATGATAATATAGTTGAAAAATCCCAACTAAAAAGTTAGTTGAAATAATCCATAATTTTAGCAGGATACAAACTAAATCCACATAAATCATCAATATTCCTACATGTCCCAAATAAAACTCTACAAGAAGGGATAGTAAAAGATATCCTATTTAAAATAACTCTAGACAGTATAAAATACCTGGGAATACACCTGCCAAAACAAACCCAGGAACTATATAAACCAAATTCTAAAAAAACTTATACAAATAAAATAAGATTTGAATAATTGGAGACATATTAACTGTTCATGGACTGGCAGAGTCAATATAAGAAAAATGAGAATTTTATCTATCCGAATTTATATATTCAATGCCATCCCAATTAAATTACCAAATAGTATTTTACTGAATTAGGAAAAAATAGTAACAAAATTCATTTGGAGAATAAAAGCTAAGAATATCAAAGGAAAAAATTTAAAAGTATATATAGAAAAGAGGTGTAGCAGTACTCGACCTTAATCTATATTATAAGGCAGTAATTATCAAAACCATCTGGCTAAGAAACAGAAAGGTAGATCAATGGAATAGGGTAGACATACAATTTACAGCAGCAAATAAATATAATAACCTTGTATCTGACAAGTGTAAAGACTTATGATTTTGGGATAAAGATTCATTATTTGGAAAAAATTGTTGGGAAAAGTGGAAAACAGCGTGGCAGAAACTTGGCATAGACCAATACTTACACCATTCATCAAGATAAGGTCAAAAATGAATACATGACCTAGATATAAAGAGAGATATTGTAAGAAAATTAAAGAACATGGAACATATTACTTAGACTTATGGATAGACAAACAATTTATAAATAAACATGCAATAGAAAACAAAATTAGGTATAACTCCGATTACATTAAATTAGAATGGTTTGTGCAAATAAAACAAATGCAGTGAAAGTCAGAAAGAAAGCAGAAAATTGAGGAGAAAAATTTTATAGACAGTTTATCAGATAAAGGTCTCATAGCAAAATATATAAAAAAATTTGTCAAATCCGTAAGAAAAGGAGTCATTCTTCAACTGCTAAATGGTCAAAGAACATGAACAAGCAGTTTTCTGATGAAGAAATCAAAACAATTTATAGTCATATTAAAATGCTCTAAATCATTATTGATTAGAGAAATACAAATTATAACAACCTTCATGTATCATTTTATGCCTACCAGATTGGCTAAAATGATTAAAGGGGAAAGTGACAAATTTTGGAATGGATGTGGAAAAATTGGGACACTAATTCATTTTTGGTAGAATTGTGAACTGACCCAATCATTTTGGAGAGTAATCTGGAATTATGCCCATAGTTGTTAAACTACCTATGTCATTTGACCCAGCAACACCACTACTAGGTCTATTTCCAGAGATGATCAGGGGAAAAGGAAAAGAACCTATATGTTCTAAAATGTTTATAGCAACTCTCTTTGTGGTAGCAAAGAACTGGAAATTTCAGGGATGCCCATCAATTGGAAAATGGCTGAACAAATTGTGTATATGATTGTGATGGAATACTACTACTGTGTTATAAGAAATGACCTCAGTGATCTTAGAAAAACATAGAAAGACTTGCATGAAGTAGTGAAGAGTGGAATGAGCAAAACCAAAAGAACATGGTATACAATAACAGCAATATAATTTTAAGAATGAGTGAATAAGTTATTTTGATTATTTTAAATACCCAAATTAACTATGTAGGACATACAAAGAAAAACACTATTCTGCTTCCAGAGAAAGAACCGATAAATATAATTACATATAGAACAATTTTAAATTTTATATGTATGTGGGTGTGTGTGTGTGTGTGTATACCTATTTGTGTCTAATGGTAGCCATTTCTGGGGCATGGTGGGGGAGGGTAGAAAAAAGGAGAAAAAAAAGAAATTTTTATGAGAGTTTTGTTATCTATTTGGAAGCAATAGAAAATTGTGCCATTTGCAGTTTCACTTGCAATCATCTTTTTTATTGTACTATGTTATGGAATGCTTCTTTTATTCTATAAATATATATTAATATAATAAAAAAGAAAGGGAAAATTTTTTCAATTCAAAAAAGAATTAAAATACAAAAAGATACGAAGTTCCTACATTAATTGTAAGATTCACATTCCATCTTATCCTATCATTTTCTTCTTTTCCTCCAAACTCCTTTCAATTTTTATATCCCAGTAAGTATGTAGCAATGATCCCCAGTCTTTTTTGATGGTCAATCTACCTTTCACTTCCTTGAAATTGAAAGATCATGATGAGGACAAAAGAAGAGTAATAATGATAACTAGCATTTACATAGTGCTTTAAAGTTTGCAAAGCACTTTACAAATAATATCTCATGTGATATTCACAATACTATGAGGTAAGTACTATCATTGTCCTCACTTTATAGATGAGGTAACTGAGGCAGACACAGTTTTATAACTCTGGAAATAATTCCATATTGCTCTCAAAAATGGTTGTAGCTGTTCGCGGTTCTACCAACAGTGTATTAATGTCCAAATTTTTCCACATCACCTCCAATATTTCTCATTTTCTCCTTCTCTTGTTTTAGTCAGTCTGATAAGTGAGATGATATCTCAAAGTTTTTTTTTAATTTGCATTTCTCTAATCAATAAATTATTTAGAGAATCATATTAATTGTGTAATGGGCATTGCTACATGTTTTATGTTCTCTAGTATTTTTAAATTCAGATTTTCCTGTTACTTGTGTTTAACAAATGTATATTAATCCTCAAATCAGGAAAAAAATTTGAGCTGTATTAACTCTTTCACATGAATTTGCTGTCAATTTAACTAGCTAACCTCAATAACAAATTAAAAATAAGGTTTTATTACACTCAGAGTGTGGCATGCCTCACTAGCAATTGTTGGGAAATGTGTCATTCACAATTTAGCAAGCATTATTTATATATCCTATGAAACAATGAAAAGAAAGATGGCTATTTATTTGAAATGAAGATATCAATAGAAAGAGAAATAGTATACTTGTTTTAAAAAAAAGTATGCCATTTGCTACAGGAGATAGATAAGGGAGCTATCTTTTTAATAAAACTAGTTTCACCAAGTCAAAGGAAACTACCCATGAGGCCACACAAGGGAAGAACTCTGCTTCCACCTGTAGCAACTAAGTCTTTTTGTACAGTTATGAGGAGAAAAAGAGACACTGAAGAACACCAACGGCCACATCTGGTTTTGCAGTTTATGATGAGAGAGAGAGAGAGAGAGATGCCGCATGCCACATCCTGAGCATAATAAAGTCTATTCCTGATTTGTTTTGGCTTATTGAGGTTAGCTAGTTAAATCTATATTCATTAATTTTTTTTCAATCATGTCCCAAGCCTGTCTTCATAACTGATTTCCTTCATTCCATTTATTCATTTATAAAAAACATTCAATCCACAATTTGGAAGTTCACAGGAAAGAAATTATATTTCATTCATAAATTTAGTCCCTTAAAATATTTATTTTTATTTACTTTTAATATTTTGAATATTTTTGAGTTCCAAGAGGATTTCATAGAGGGGTTTTTCTTGCCACTCATGGGGAGAAATGTGTAAAGCAATGTTATTGTTTCTTAAATGAATAAGATACTGCTGATGGGTTGCCAATATTCCCATATCAAGGGTGTCTGAGACTGGTGATGGGCCACAAGGTGAACAATATGATGGTACTAGCCCTCAGCCTCTGGAGAAACCTCAAAATGAGTTGGATTTTTCTTTTTATTATGATTTCTTTTTTAGTAATTTGGTTGGCAAACTGATTCACTTCATGGTATATCCAAATGAACTACCCATTTGTTTCAGTAATTTAACTTCTATTTTGCCCTTTAAAATGTGTAAAGTTTTATGATCAAAGGTACCAAATATTGGCCAGGACTGTTCAGGAGAATAAGTATTAGTCTGATAGAGCTCAACAAGTGCAGACTTAGACCAACCCTGCCTGGGATTTTTTTTCAGTTGGTGAAAATGGATCTGAAAGGACGCTGTTTTGGAACTAAAATACTGCATCCCATATCGATGATAGGCTACTCATAGCAGGATTGAAACCTACGTCAGCTTTCTATCATTAGTAACATGGATCCATGACTTCGGGTTTAGTCAGCAGAAGCAGCCTTCCCTTTCCCCAATATCCAAGTTATATAAACACTTAGGCCTTCACCAGTTTCCTCTGATTCTGCCCTACCACAAATAGTTTGTTATTGCTGTTTTAACCAAATGCTTCCTGGTATTTTAGTACCAGAAATTTAACTAGGACTTTAGACAGAGGTTGGGCAGAACACTCAATGAATACAAACAACATATAGATAAATAGACAAGACAAATCTCTTGCTCATATGCCTGTGAGAGCTAAGGAGAAAGGGCACAGGGTTTGGAAAAAAAATCCTAGTCTTAACTCAAATATTCACCTAGAATTAAAGGAGGTCCTTGCATTGGAGCGTGAGGTTTCTTAATCAAGTCCTTGCTTTTGAATACTGAATCATAGTGCTATCTATGCTCCTCAGGTAACCAGTGCAGCTGCTTGAATGATCTATGCCTCAGTCCTGGACAACAGTTTATGTCTAATAGATTATTCCAATGCAAAAGACAACAGACACTATAGAACAAAAAATACATGAATCACTTTGTTTCTGTAGATCTCTCAATTTGGAGCTCAAAAGTACTTACCAGGAGTCCTAGATCTCTCTCTCTCTAAAAGGTCCTGGATTGCTGAAATCATCAGGGCATGCTTGGAAAGTTCTTAGAGGTGGGGATCTGGTCATCCAGTCCTATTTGAGGTTGCCAGATTTGTCCCATGAATTTATCAGTTTGACTAGCTAACACCAATAAGCCAGGATGAATCAGGAAAAGATTTTATTACACTCAGAGTGTAGCATGTTCTATCAGCAGTTGATGGAAAATGTATCATTCATAATTTAGCAAGCATGAAACAAAGAAAAGAATTTATATAAAAATCAGGGTGCTTGTCAAAAGAAAATGTATATTATTTGCTACAGGTGATGGATAAGAGAGTTATCTACTTACTATAGCTAGTTTCAGTAAGTCAAAGAGAACTACCCATCAGGTCAGACGAGGAATTCTTAAGGCTTTTTAATCTTCCACCTTTAACAACTAAGTCTTTTGTACAGATACAGGGTGCAAAGGAGACAAGGAAGGTCTGGTTTTGTAGTCTATGGGAGGTCATATATAGCAAAATTGATAATACAGAAAAAAATAGGGTCAATTATGTTCTTCCAGAAATTCACTTTCAAGAATTCTTTCAAATCACTATGACATTGCTTCAGACAATAATCATCATTGGTCCAAATCCACATTCTATAACGCTTTGATTTTAAAGTGATAAAAGATCACTTTGTATTTTTATTTATATTTTTGTTATAAATACTGTTTTAAGATAAAATTAATGATTAATTTTTTTTTTCTTTCACAGAACCCTGCGAGGAAAATGAGTTTCAGTGTGCGAATGGAGAGTGCATTCCAATTGTTAATGTTTGTGATAATTATCAACATTGTACTGATGGTTCAGATGAAACAAATTGTGGTACGTATTTTTATTGGGGAAGAGGAGGAAAGCCTCTTAAAGGTCCTGTAATAATACCGTATAAGGACAGATGGCCTTTATGTAGACCTTACTATGTGCCAGGCACTGTGCTAAGCGCCTTTTACAAATATCATTTTATTTGATCTTCATGTCAACGCTGCTCCGGAGATAGATGTTATTTTCACCCTGATTTTACAGTTGAGAAAACTGAAGCAGACAGAAGTTGTGTGACTTGCCCACAGTCACACAGCTAATAAGTGTCTGATGTCAGATTTGAATTCAGGGCTTCCTGACTTCAGGCCTGGTGGTGCTCTATCCACTGTGCCACCAAACTGCCCCTATAAATAAATGTAAATTATCTATTGGTTTACAATGATAGTACACGGGGTAGGGTGGGGCGAGTGTTGGGATATTATTTCGTGTTTTCCTGTGTATGAGGATATCTCAGTGATCCATCTGTGTACCTTTATCAACCAGAGAGAGCATTCAGCTTTTTGTCTTTTCTATGTGGCAGAGAAAGCCTCAGCATGGTCCTCTCTCTCATTCATTGCCTTGGCTTTTGACTCCAAGGCCTTCTCCAAGTCGCCCTTTTTAATCTCTTGAAATGAAAGCATTTTGAGGCAGAAAAGATGTCTCTCCTTATTTTAAACATGAAGCCACTGAGACCCAGAGAGGTTAAATAATTTTCCTAAGTTTTCACTGTTTGGTAGCAGATTCAGGATTCAAACCCAGGTTTTCTGGTACCAGATCTAGGGCTTTTCTCTGACAGCGTGCAGCCTGTGAAGATCTACAATCTTCTGACCTTTTGTCTACAGTTAACATTCGCAGGTCCCACACTACCAGAACCTACAATGGAAAACGGGAACACAGAGTGCCTCTGCCCTAGAATCAGAGTTTATCATAAAATCCATTCACTAATCCAGGTCAATCCAACAAGCATTTATTAAGCACCTACTACATGTCAATCACTGTGCTACGGGTAACAAGCATAAAGTTCCTAGAAAACGGCTATGATGTCCCCTTTTGATCTTCTCCTCCTCATGAAATGTAAATGTCATTAAAAAAATTAATTAACACATCAATATCAGGAATTACCCACTATCAATCAATTAGCTTTTATTAAGCATCTACTATGTGCCAGGTTCTGTGCTAAGCTCTAAGAATAAAAAAAGAGGCAAAAGACAATGCCTGCCTTCAAGAAAATTACAAATTAATGAGGGAGACTAAATGGGGGCAGGATAAGATGGAGGGAAATATAGCTAGTCTTTATGGAAGTGTTTCACATAACTACACATGTATAACATATATCGAATTGCTTGCCTTCTCAATGAGAGTGGGTGGGGAAGGAGGAAGGGAGAGAATGTGGAACTCGAAGTTTTAAAAACGAATGTTAAAAATTGTTTTTATATGCAACTGGAAAATATGATATACAGGCAATGGGGTATAGAAATCAATCTTGCCCTACATGAAAATAAAAGGGAAGGGGATGGGGGGTGATAGAATGGAGGGCAGATTGGGGGAAGGGGTAATCAGAATGCATGCCATCTTGGGGTGAGGGGAAGGGAGAGATAGGGAGAAAATATGAAACTCAAAATCTTGTGGAAGTGAATGTTGAAAACTGAAAAGAAATTAATTAGTACAAAGAAAAAAAGAAGTAGATCTTTTATTACATACTAAGAAAATAAAAAAGAAGGGAACTGCAGATGTTGCCATGGTTGTATTGCTGCCATAGGGCGTCCTCCACCTCCTTAGTTTTTTCCTCAACTCTAGACATAGCCCCTGTATGAATACTGCAGCTTTCATGTATCAGTTGTTCCCAAACTGTGAAGAATTACAAATCCCAGGGTTTTTGTGGCCAGCCAGCCCCTTGCCAGAGACTATCACACAAAGACAAAATTAAAAACAGGCCCTATTCTCAAGAAGCTAAAAATTCTACAGGGGCAATACACTCCTTACATAGAGAAGTAAATGCAAGATAATTTGTTGAGGCAGAGAACCCTAACACCCAAAGGAATTAGAAGAGAGGACACAGAGAAGTTCAGGGTATGGAAAAGCAGAGGTCAGAGTTCATGTGAGTAAAGATTATCATTAAGGAAGGCTTAACTTTAACAGAAATGCTTAAGGATGTCTCTGACTTTTAGTTTTCCTCCTTTTAGAAATTAAGATTCTCTATGTGTCATTCGATAACGTTTGTTTATCACTTCTGTAGTTACTTGCCTCAGGTAACCTGCACTCTCTGGCACTTTTGGTTTTCTCTGTCCCATCTCATTTTTAGAATCATGTAAAGAGCTAACACCACAGGTTATTGATGATTTCCTTCAGCTCACATACATGTTCAGTTCAAATGGATATAGTCAATCATTAATTTATACATATTTGCAAATGTCCTATTTTCAGTTTGAGGACATTATTTACTGTCATTATGATACTGTGTCTGTCTGTTTTTCTTTAGTTCAGCTAGTCAATGGCACGCAAAGTGTCAATGGCTTGGTACAGTTCAACATTCAGAGTACATGGTATGTGGCTTGTGCAGATAACTGGAACAACCAGCTTTCAAATGATGTTTGCCAATTGTTAGGATTAGGGTAAGTAATGTTATTCATTGCTGCTATTGATAACTGTGTTTGGATTTGAGAAGTCTGAAATATTTGCCCTCTCTGCTTCTTTGGGTTAATCAAATATGTGAACGTGGTAAAATGCAAACATAAAAAAAAGACTTATTATTGTCCTGAATTTAAGGATATCCAAGTTCAACTCACAGTTTGTCTTCTAAACATTATATATGTGTTATTTCCTTTCCTTTTTAATTCCAAGACCTGAATTCTTAACCAATTTATATCATGGACCCCTTTGTCAGTCTGATGAAGCCAGTGGATCTCCTCTTAGAATAATGTTTTTAAAAACACAAATAAAATAGAATTTCAAAAGAAACTAATTGTATTAGAATGGGTATTATCAAATATAAAAAAATTATATGCTCTGGCTTGAGAACCCTCTGCTTTCTTAAATGAAAGTATCCTGATGCTTTCATTTAAGATAAGTTTTGAAAAGATTTGCTATTTCCAAAAGCTCTAATTTGTGTGGTAGCACTTCAAGGTGGCAATTTCTAAGAAAGAAAACAGTATCCTTATTCTTTTTGCATATCGGTGCAGTATTACTGTCATCCTAGGATTAAGTCTATTCCTGGACTTTCAATTTGGCTTTTTAGTCTTTTCACTTGGGACAGAAAAACATATTAGGATAAAATTGTAGTCCACATCTTTATCCAATTATTGAGCTTCTTACTTTCTTTGAACTTAGGGTTTAATATTCAGGTAGATGGGCACAACTGTTTTATATGTTTCTTGACATTTGAAGCTTATAACTCTTTTAATGTACATATATTCTTCCTGGTTTCTGCCATAATAGAAAATTAAACTACAAATATTTACAGAAAGATCTTCTGGCAGGAAACTTGACATTTAAAACAAGAGTCTACTGTGTATACAAGACACTCTCCTAGACTGTGGATCTGGAAACAAAAGTTGTTTATTTAAGATAGTCAAGTATATTCCTGAATCGAAGTTGCTATCACCCAAAATAAAACTCTGGGACATGCGTCCTGACTTTGGTTGGATCAAGAATAGTTCTTCTGTTGCTATTATTAATTATTCTTTGACCATTTATCAATTGAGGAATGGTTCTTCTTCTTATGAATTTGACTCAGTTCCCATATATATTAGGAATGAGACCTTTATCAAAGAAATTTGCAGCAAACATTTTTTCCCTATTTCCTGCTTTGTTCTTGTTTTTGCTGCATTGGTTTTGCTTGTGCAAAAACTTTTTAATTTTATGAAATCAAAATTATTCATTTTCCCTCCTATGAACTTTGTTTCCTTATGTACATCCCTATCCATGGATACAATTGGTAATTTCTTCAGTGTTCCACTAATTTGCTTAGGATATCACCTTTTAGATGATGTCACCTAAATAATGTGCCCATTTTAAGCTTATCTTTATAATACAGCATGTGAAGCTGGTCTCACAAACCTACTTTCTGCCAGACTACTTTAATGTTTTCCAAAGTTTTTGTTGAATAGCGAGCTCTTACCCCAAAAGCTGGGATCTTTGGATTTATCAAATACTAGGTTGCTGAGTTTGTTTGTTTCTGTATATTATATACCTTATCTGTTCCACTGATCAACTTCTCTATTTCTTACCCACTACAAAGCTGTTTTGGTGATTACTGGCTGGCAGTATAATTTTAAATATGCTAGACCACCTTCTTTCTTGTTGTTTTATTATTATTATTATTTAATTAATTCCTTTGATATTCTTGATGAGATAAATTTTGTTATCTTCTCTAGCTCTATAAAATAATTCTTGGGGCAGCTAGGTGGCACAGTGAGTAGAGCACCAGCCCTGGAGCCAGGAGGACATGAGTTGAAATCCAGTCTCAGACACTTGACACATTTCCTAGCAGTGTGACCTTGGGCAAGTCATTTAACCCCAATTGCCTTGCTTTCCCCCTCCAAAAAAAAAAAGATAAAGTAATCCTTTGGTAGTTTGATTGATATGGCATTGAATAAGTAAATTATTTTAGGTACTATTTTATATTGCCTCAGCCTTCCCATAAACAATTAATTTCTCCAATTATTTAAATCTAGTTTTATTGCATAAAGATTATTTTGTAATTGTGTTCAATTATGTCCCTGTGTATGTCTTGGCAGCTAGACTCCCAAGTATTTTATACTGTCTGAAGTTATTTTAAATGGAATTTCTCTTTCTTTTTCTTCCTGCTGGGTTTTGTTGGTAGTATATAGAAATGTTGATAACTTATGTGAGTGTTTCATATCTTTTGAGGCTTTGCTTATAGATGTTTTAAAGTCATTCTTTTCTTCTGTGTTTATATCTTGAGCTTCTGTGTTACCAGAGGAGTTCTTTATGGTCAGTTTCTTTTTGTTTCTTTGTCTGTTTGCTCAATCTTCCAGCACGCTTTTTGACTTTGGACTTTATGTTAACACTGGACTTGGTGCACTTGGGAGTGAAGGAGATTGTCTGGCCTGAGTTTCTTTCCTTTTACATTCTTCTGCTATTTTCACAGTTTACTTTTGGGACCTATGAATTTTTAGAGCTTCCAAATTGATGTGATCTGGAGAGAGGTCTGTTTACTGCTTTTGTGGCCTGAGCTTTGCAATTCTCTGACCCAGGTTTGGGTCTGTTGGCTTGTGCATATTTGGGTTTCTATAGACTGGACTCAGTTACTATTAGCCTGCTGGTTCAGAATGATTGAATTGCTTGTTCCCCTGTGTTATAGGATTTCTTCCCTGGTTATTCCATTGCAGACTTACACACAGTACGAGAACTGAGTCCTTGCTACTCTGCTTCTAGGCTGAGAACCACACAACTGTATTTCTGAACATGTACTTTGCTCAGCATCCAGCTACTATAGGCCTATGCTCCCTTATGACTCTTACTTTGTTCCACCCTGGATCTGGGAAATGGTTGACAGAGCTGTTAGATGGCACCCATTCCCATATGCGTTGCTAATTAAGGGGTCCTTTGGGTTCTCTTTCTGCCTCTGGGCTTCCTGCCTTGGTGGTCTTTCTCAGACTTCTTTCCATCTCTGGGCTCAAGAATGCTCCCTGATGCTACTGCTGGGCCACTGTGGTAGCCAGCCCCCATCCTTAGTGTCAGCAGATGTTTTTATCTTCCTAAGCTGGACAAATGCCTCACTGTGACCTTTCCTTGGTTTTCTCAATTAGTATTAAGTTTGGTGCATTTCTGTATTGCTGTAGAGGCATGTTGGGTGAGTGAGATAAGGTAAAAATGCTTTCCCTCATTCTGCCATCTTGATTCTGCTTCTTTATTTGGTCTTAAAAATTATTTTTAGTTCTCTTTTTCCTATCTCTTCCAGGAATTCTAGGTGTACTTGTATCCAAGCTGTGTTTTTTCCTTGAGGCTTTACTTGTAGATGTTTTACAATCATTCTCTTCTTGTGGATTTATATCTTGAGTACCCCCATCACCATCATACCTTTTTAAGGATAGGATTCTTTCTTAATATTGTTTGCTCATTCTTCTAGACCAGGGTTTCTTAAACTTTTAGGCAGGTAGTTGGCATAGCGTGGTCTGAGGGCATGCACAGTACAAAGTGCACATGCTTCATTTTTAGAACCCATGGTTGCAGTGAATACGGTGATGTAATGTAGGCAAGTACAACCAGAAACACCTCAGATTAATTATGTGTTTGATTTTTAATTAATTTTTGATTGTGGTGTGCTCAGAAACCTTTTTAAGAAGTGTTGTAGACTCCTTCAGATTTTATGCTAGATTTAAGCACTGTGCACTTCTTCGGGGGGGAGGGGAATGTCTTGGTTCACTTTTTGTCCTCATGAGTCCAGAAGACCTTAGGTATTCAATGCTGTGTTATTCCAGGATCTCAATGATAGCTCAGGGTTAGGAACTATAAGCTTTCAGTGCACCCAAAATTATCTGGGAAAAGTCGGATAAACTACCCTACTTGAATGAGCTCTGCAAGTTCCCGAATGTGCCCTATTTATATGAGTTTGGTATATCTATGAATGAGAACTTGGACTACCAAGCAATGGAACTGCCAATTGGCACCTATTCCCACAACTTGCAGAAGGTCACAGTCACCTAGTATATGTCAGGGACCTATTCTTACCATGTACAACTTTTCCCTGTACTAGAATAGTCACTCCTGGCAACCCGAAAAGAAACAGGACAGTATATAGGACAGTTATACCAGAAAAACTCAGGAGTCAAGGGACCAAAGTCATGACAGCCTGATGTGAGGACACTGCCAACAAAGAATAGGGAAAGGAGTGAATCTACTTCTGCTGCAAACATGGCCTAGACAGACAGAAATTAAGTCTAAATAGAGGTAGTAAGAAGAAATTGGGGTCCAGTTGCCAAATGTGGATCAAAAATTAAAGTCAGATTTTAAGAATAACATAAGGCAGGAATTATTTTGAGAAGAAAAGATCAGAGTAAAGATAAAGAGAAAAGTAAAGAAAGCCAGTTATCCTACCCACTGCCAATAAAAAGACACCAAAAGGGAATAAGTGCCTTTCTGAAGCAACAAGGGTACCTGAGGGAGAAACAGGAAGCACTATGTGCCAAGCAGGTCAAAATACCTCAACCATTACCTTCTCTCAGCTCTCAATGGAGAAAGCCCAGAAGACTGAAGGTCCATTTACCCTGGGAAAAGCAGGGATGGGGAATCTGCAGCCTCGAGGCCACATGTGACACTTTAGGTCCTCAAATGTGGCCCTTTGACTGAATCCAAACTTCACAGAACAAATTCCTTTAATAAAAGGACTAGGACTCAGTCAAAAGGCTGCACCCAAGGACCTAGAAGCCCATATGTGGCCTCAAGGCCACAGGTTCCCCACCCCTGCCATAGACCAAGAGTACTGCTACCAGGACAGCACCTGCAGCCAATGTCAAAGAAATCAACTCTTGTGAAAGTGCAACCTGGAAATTGCTTCCACAGACCACTGCTACTGAATACCCAGAAAAAAATCATAATTTGGTTTTCATGATATTCGTGATGTTTTCTAGTTGTCGTTATGCCAAAAAAAAGTGATCATTGTAAAGCTGCTAAAATGTCATTCAATATTAAGGGCCACATGCACAGGGCACCAGATACAAGTCAGTACACTGAACAACTCAGACCATTAGTACAGATTTCAACTCCAAAAGTAGCTTACTATTTCAAATTTTGTGTGTGTTCTCATCTGTGTGAACAGTCCAAACATATATTGCAACTTCTCCATTCCTTATAAAACCATGTAATGAATTATTGTAGCAAAAACAAAGGAAAGGAAAGGAAGTGAAAAGAAAAGAAAGGAAGCAAAAATAAGAGAGGAGAAAAAGAAGCAAAAAGGGAAAGAGAAAGACTCATTATTTGGTAGCCACACTTCTGGTAATAAGCTTCCCTAAATTTAGCTAAGTTATTTATTGAAGATAGACTCATGCAATTCATTATCACACCAGACCCATATTCAAAGAATATCTTTCATAGTAAGAGTTATCAAAGCTGGAATTCAGCAACCTAGGGTCAACTCTATGCCCTGATGAGTTATTAGAGTAGAATTTTATTGAAGAAATTAAAAAGGAATGTGTCAAAAATACTAAATACTATCTCTTGCATGAAAAATCAGTCTTATTTCCTTTTTATTACTAGAGATACTTCTTTGGCAATGTTCATTCACCATTCAAGGAAATTAAAATATGAACTGATTATGCATTTTGTTTTTTCAGGAATGTGAATACATCATCACAACTTTTTTCAACTGCTGGTGGACCATTTGTCAAACTAAGTATAGGTTCTAATGGCAGTTTAATCCTGATGCCCAGGTAGGTTATACAAATGTGTTCATTACCTCAAATAGATATGCAAATTAGTCTCATATGAAAATAATGAGATCTCGAATAAATGGGTTAGAATTCATTAAAAACATGTAGTTAAATACCATTAAAAGAGAATGAGTAAAATATTTCATTGATATGTGTACTCACTCCAGTGGGATATATAATGAACCATCCACACCTTCTTCTATTTTGTGATTTGGGGTTATGTCCTTATGTAAATACGTCATAGATTTGTTAGTCCACAAAAATAGACTAGAGGTCTTCCTTTAGATGTTTTAATATTTCATGAGTATCAGTGTAGCACTTGGGCTGTATATCTTTTTTTTTAATTAATATTTTTTATTTTTAGTTTACAACACTCAGTTCCACATGTTTTTGAGTTCCAAATTTTCTTCCCCTTTCTCCCCTCCTCCCTCCCCCCAAGACAGCATGGAATCTGATATATGTTCTACATATACCTTCACATTAAACTTATTTACACAATAGTCAAGGAGTAAAGAAGAATTATGACCAATGGGATGGATCACGAGAAAGAAGAAACAAAACCCCAAAAAAAGAAAAAAAAAGGGAGCAAATAGTTTGCCTCAATCTGCATTCAGACTCCCTAGTTCTTTCCCTGGATGTAGATAGCTCTCTCCATCATGAGTCCTTTGGAGTTGTCTTTGAATCTTGTATTAATGAGAAGAGCCAAGTCTACCAAAGTTACTCATCACAAAATCAATATATCTGTGGTTGTGTACAATGTTCTCTTGGTTCTGCTCCCCTCACTCAGCGTTATACGATGTAGGTCTTTCCAGGTTATTATGAAGTCCGTATCTTCCCCATTTCTTATAACACAATAGTATTCCATTACATTCATATACTACAACTTGTTTAGCCATGCCCCGATTGATGGGCATCCCCTTGATTTCCAATTCTTTGCTACCGCAAAAAGAGCCGCTATAAATATTTTTGTACATATGGGTCCCTTTTCCACCTGTGTGATCTCTTTGGGATACAGCCCTAGAAGTGGTATTGCTGAGTCAAAGGTTATGCACATTTTTATAGCACTTTGGGCATAGTTCCAAATTGCTCTCCAGAATGGCTGGATCTGTTCGCAACTCTGCCAACAATGTAATAGTGTTCTAATTTTCCCACACCCTCTCCAGCATTTATCATTTTCCTCTTTTGTCATGTTAGCCAATCTGACAGGAGAGGTGTGGTACCTAAGAGTTGTTTTGATTTGCATTTCTCTAATCAATAGTGATTTAGAGCATTTTTTCATATGCCTATAGATATCTTTAATTTCTTTCTCTGAAAACTGCCTGTTCATATCCTTTGACCATTTCTCAATTGGGTAATGACTTGTATTCCTATAAATTTGGCTCAGTTCCCTGTATATTTCAGAGATAAGACCTTTATCAGAGACACTGGTTGTAAAGATTTTCTCCCAATTTTCTGCTTCCCTCCTAATCTTGGTTGCATTGGCTTTGTTTATACAAAAACTTTTCAATTTAACATGATCAAAATTATCCATTTTGCATTTTGTAATGCTCTATATCTGTTGTTGAGTCATGAATTCTTCCTTTTCCCATAGATCTGATATGTAAACTATTCTTTGCTCTCCCAAATTGCTTGTATATCAGCCTTTATTCCTAAATCATGAACACATTTTGACTTTATTTTGGTATACCGTGTAAGTTATTGGTCTCTGCCCAGTTTTTGCCATACTATTTCCCAGTTTTCCTGGCAGTTTTTGTGAAATAGTGAGTTCTTAACCCAGAAGCTGGGCTGTTTGGGTTTATCAAAAAATAGATTGCTATAGTCATTGTCTATTGTGTCTTGTGTACCTATCCTATTCCACTGATTCACCACTCTTTTTCTTAGCCAATACCAAGTAGTTTTGATGACTGCTGCTTTATAGTACAGTTTAATAGGGCAGTATGTCTTTTATCCCTAATTCTTGCTACATGTCTATTCCATTACCTTTTCTAACTGTACATTTTCTGGATAAACAATACATCATTGCCGATAATGTGTTTCAATTTACTTAGACTCATTACCCATTAATATTACTTTGAGAATATGAGTGTTAAAAAAATATCTCTGTATCAAGAAGTTTGGATTGTTGAAAAAACTAGAGGATTCACCAAATACGATCCCATCTATTCTTTCCTGTTCCCTGGCTGGAGAGGGGTTGGTTTCAGATCAGGATCACTGAGGTTCAGAAAAGTTACTGCTACAGAATGAGATGCTAATATGCAAGTACAGGGGAGACTGGGGTATAAGAGTCCTTGTCAGGAGTTGGGCAGTTTTCTTAAGTGATGGATGGGAGGAGAGAATTTAGAGGGAGGTTGTTGAAGTATCGGTTTCATTCTTGAGTTGGCCTTTGTGGGGTCCCCATTAGTGAGTGAAAATGACTCAGTTCTACTGAGAGGGTATGAACAGGGCTCCAAGCTGTTCTGAGAGGACTCAAATCTGTTTGGACATGATTTGAGGTGGTAAGACAGTCTGGTAAGAATAGCTGCTTTGTGGTCTCATGTCTGCTTCAATGGGTGGGCAAGGCTCCTGACTGTTGTGCCAAGGTCAGAGGATTGGTATCAACAGGTGAGCAGGTCTCCCCAGGCTCAGGCAGGATGCAAGAACCTATCACAGAGGGTGAGAGGTACTCACAGAGGCTGTGTGTTGTCCTGCCCCTTACAACTCTCTCATCTCAGGGGAAAGCGATCTAGGTGCAGCTGTAGACCCCTTAACCTTTAACCAACCATGGTAGGATTTCCAGGGCCCAGAAAAGGTGGTAGAAACCAGCTACTGTGGCCATCCTCCACAGTCAGTCAGTAAGCATTTAATGCCCACTATGTGCCAGACACTGTGCTGATTGCTTGAAGATACAAAGAGAGGCAAAAGACAAGCCCTGCAATCAGGAGTTGTGCTCATAGTCTAATGGGTGAGACAATATGAAAACAAACATTTACAAACAAGCTCTATACAGGATAAATTAGATATTAGATGTTATCTATTATATAAAAGAAAAGGCACTACAATTAAGGAGCAGCAAGAAAAGCTTCCTGTAGAAGGTGGGATTTTAGCTGAGACTCAAAGAAATCCAAGAGGTAGAAATGAGGAGTGGCAGAATTGTAGGCATGGAAAACGAACAGTGAGAGAAAATGCCCAGAATCTGAAGATGGAGTGTCTAGTGGAAAGAACAGCCAGGAGGTCAACATCGCTGGATTGTAGAGTGCCTGAAAGGTGAAATGTGAAAGAAGACTGGTAAGGAAAGTTAGGAAGGGGCTAGGTTGTGAAGGGATTTGAAATACCAACCAGAATTTTATGTTTGCTCTTGGAAGCGACAGGGAGCCTCCGCAGTTAACTGACTAGGGGCGTGACGTCGTCAGACTTGTGCTTTAGGAAGATCAGATTGACAACTGAGTGGAAAATGGACTGAAGTAAGGAGAGATTTGAGGTAAGCAGATCAATCAGCAAGCTGATGCAGTAATCTACGTGCGAGGGTATGAAGTCCTTTACCAGGGTGGCAGCAGTGTCAAATGAGAAATTCCAAGCCAAAAGACCAAGGGTAGCCAGGGTATTCAGGGTTTTCCTTTCTTAGACATCTGATATACAGGGGAGCGGGTACCAGAGTCCAGGCTAAGGCAAGGGCACAGCCAGATCTCACATTGGAAGTTGGTAGTGATGTCCTTGGTTTAGATCAGATGACACTTTACATGACTGTAAAGCAGAATCATTGGCACTCTACAAGCTATGTCAGAGAAACTGGCACAAATCAGGTTTAATGAAGGAAGGAAGCTTCACTAGGGAAGTGGCTAGGAAAGTGGACCAAAAGAAGCTGTGTGGGGAGAAAGCTGTGTCAGGGTAAGGGGAGATGTGTCAGGAAACTACCGCCTACCGCGTACCATCCCTTGCCGGCAAGGTCCTAATCCTTTTCTAAAGGACTTTCCACCATTTAAATGACTAGACAGTCCTCCTATCACGGCTAATACTAAGGTAGGAAGAAGAGGAAAAAGAGAAAAACTAAAAACAAACAAAACCAAAAAAAAGTGAAAGGATACAAAACCAAGAAGCCCCAAGCCTTTCCTTACTCCTTCTGAAAGACTAAGCTTCAAAATCTCACGGTTTGACCCATGCGATGAGTGATGCTGCATCTTTGAAGTTCATTGGATCTCCCAATGCAAAGTGGTGATCATGAACCAAAGCAGCAATGAGAACATCAGAACTGTAGCCCAGATGATGACACCCCAGTAGAGTCCGATTTCTTCTCCTGATGTGAGGCGGCAGTGGAGCAGCTCCAAGAGCATCAGGATGCCCGAATGGACACTTCTGACAGTCCACAATTCTTCATCCCACGCGAGGGTCACTGGTAGTAAAAAGTCAAAGAGGTCATAAGCCTCTTGCACACAATCTCTCTCGGGTCTAAGCTTCCCTGTAACACACCACCCACTCAGTATTACCTGGCCCACCTTTCCCTCCCTGAAACCTTCATCATAAGAATGACACAAAATCGTTGTCTCCCTGCAGAACTTTATGGAGGGCCTTCCCTCTTCTTCTTTTGTTTTTTTTTTGGTGGGGGGAAGGTTTGGAGGGGGAAAGACAGGGCAATCGGGGTTAAGTGACTTGCCCAAGGTCACACAACTAGTAAGTGTCTCAAGTGTCAGAGGCCACATTCGAACTCAGGTCCTCTTGACTCTAGGGCTACTGCTCTACTCACTGCACCACCTAGCTGCCCTCTTCTTCCACAAGTGGCTAAATAAGGCTCCTATAACTCAGAGTTACCTAATAAGTCAGATAAGGGCTCTCTTTTCATCTAAGTAATTACACATCCATCGTATAGCAACAATTTCACTTTCCCTGTGCTATTAGAAAGTAAGATATCTCCCAACAACACAAGATAACAAGATGCCTCCTAACGACACCAGTCCTTGGTTCCCCAAGACTTTTCTGGGAAGGAGTTCCCAGAAAAAGGAAAGGAGGTCTGCCATTTGAAAGGGACCCGAGCTGTTTCTCCAGGATATATGGAGCTCTCTGAGAGGGCAAGAATCTTGAGGCTGAGGAAGGGCTGGAAAGGATCAGCCAGAACTATGTCCAAAGATAGTGTATTCTCATCGATGAAGTCTTCCTAGAGACAGGATCCAAGAAACTCCTGGCCATGGGAGCCCTTCCCCTTTCCAGGGTAGCATCGATTTGACTTGGACATAGTTTCTGGGAGGTCGGATACTCGACCCGGGCAGTCAGATGCATAATGATACGACCGTTCTTCAATAGGGGCAGCCTACTCACTCTGAGATGGGACAGTTCCATTTTGCCAGGCGGGGACAAGTTGAGGACTACTTGGGTTAGGAATAGCCATCTTGTCCTTAGCGAGAAGGATCATGTGGTCCTGCATCTGGGCTACCCCTCTCCTTTTTCCTCATTGAATTCAGTGTCTGGATCAGGGTCTTTCTTTCCTCCCCATATCCTGCCCTCGCACTAGTGCACTCGCCATACATATTAATACTCCATCCAACATTCCAATTTCCGATTTCCACAATTTGCTCATTTCCCATTACCTAGTATTCCACACTACCTCAGAGATAGTCACCCACAAATGTTCTACTTCTAGGCTCGTGAACTCCGGAATTCCTTTATCTGATCATAATCTTTTTATCACTCATTCTTTTCTCCTGTCTTATAAATCCTGCTCTTCATATCACTATGACCTCCAACGACTACTGCACATATTGGTTATTTCTCAAGTCATCGCCTTTACACCATGCTATTGTTCTTTCCCCATCTTGATCTCCTGGTAAACTAGTTCAACCATCTTCTTGAGTCTCTCGATTACTTGTCCTACCAGGGATCATGTTCTGCTAAGCCTTGACCTTGGATTTTCCCATCATGTGCTGGCTTTGATTCTGTTCTCATAATTCTGAACAGAATTGGAAGAAATCATGAAACCATGATGAGTCCTTTACAGATTAATGTTATATAAATTTAACTGGGCCCTCGCAGTAACAAGGCAATCCTTTTACACCTCAATAATGAATTCATTAGCCCACTCAACACAGCTAATCCAAATCTTTTCTTTATTCTTAATCATATTTTTTAAAGTAGCAAAAATCTGCCTTTTCCCCTTCCCCCATTCAGTTGAGAATTTAAGTGTTGTGATTGAAATTAAGGTAAACTGAGGCACAAAGTTTTGAGCATATTCAATTTATTGGTAAGGCTAGCAATTTCCAATAAAAAGGGTCTCTCAACAACTTGGTCAGTCAAAAGACTATGAGGTAGGACTTACTAGCCTTCATATAGTTTTGGGAAGTACACAAGAACAAAGAACAGAGAACATAAAACAATACGAATAGTTTCAAAGTCTGAAGTATCATAGATGGTGGAAAACCATATGATTATATGGAAATTTGGAATGCAGGCTAGCAACAACTACTCCTTTCATCTAGTTGCTAGGGAAGGCTCATTGGTGATACCCAGCTGCATGGTTAGTTAGAGCCATAGCAATGAGTCCAGACTTTCTTTAAGGACAGAGTGTTGCAGAGAAAGGAGACTTCCTGGCATCCATCTGCATCTTGTAAGGCTTCTTAATGAGATAACAGTTCTCTCTTAATTATACATTGGCAGTAAGATGTGTGGAGACAATATATTCCTTTAATTAAAATGATTTATGGGACAACTTGGCTCAGAGAGGAAAGCTGAACTTCTGAACTTAACTCAGAGAAAAAGAAACATGGCTTAGGCAATTTTACCACATATTGGGGGTGATATAGAATAGAATCAATTACAAAATGGAATCAGAACCAATTTGATTTTCTCAAAAGAAAAACAAGATAATTGTTACAAATATTGTATAGTCAAGCAAAGCGAATTTCCATATTGACCATGACCCTTCAAAATGTCTCATTCTGTGCTAAGTCCTTCACCTCTCTATCTGGAGAGAGTTAATGTTTATTCTTTAGTACTCTGGAATTGTGGTTGATGATTACACTAATCAGAGCTCCTAATACTTTTGAAATTGCTTTTTTATATACCAAATTGCTGTTGCTGTATAAATTGTTCTGCTAATTCTGTTCACTTCACTCTGCACCATTTAAGTCAGCAAGTTTCTATGAAAAACAATTCGTTCATCATTTCTTACAGTACAGTAATATTCTATCATGTTTATATACTATAACTTGTTCAGTTCTTCCTCAATTTATAACCACCCTCTCAAATTCCCATACTTTGCCACCTCAAAAACAGCTATACTTTTTTATATGTTCAGAGTTTTTTGCTTAAGACTAATTCTTCCCTTAAACTACTCTCCTACTAATTCTCCCTTATTCTTTCTCACATTTTCCTGATAAATGAAATGTATTTTTTGTACTTAGTTGTGTTTATGAGTATACGTGTGTGTTCTTCCCTCCATTGACCAGTTCAGATGAGAACAAGTTTCAAGAGTCAGCCGCTACCCATTACCTCCTCCTCCTTGTTTGTATAGATGTCTACTTGCACACTCTGATTATGTGGGATAATTTACCCTAATCTTACTTTCTTTTCTCCCTCCCACTACCCTGTGTATTCCTTTTCTCCACTCAATTAGAACATAAGCAGTTTATCCTTATTTAGTACTTTATCATTGTTCATTCATGTTTACCCTTCTATGTTTCTGTTTACTCTTGCATTTGAACTTCAAGGTTTCACTGCAGCTCTGGTCTTTTTATCAGGAAGGTTTACAAGTCCTCTTTAAGGATCGTTAAGGATCCATTTCACACACACACACACACACACACACACACACACACATACACACACTTTAGGATTATATTTGGTTTTTCTGGGTATGTTATTGCATTCCAAGCTCTTTGCTCCTTGATAGTGATGGCTACTAAATCATACTTTATCTCAACTGTAGCTCATTGGTACTTGAATTCTTGTGTTCTGGCTACTTGCAGAGTGCAAAACACTCTGAGTTTTGACTGTAATGTTCTTGGAAGTTTTTATCTAGTGATTTCTTCCATAAGGAGGATTCTTTCTATTTCTACTTTGCCCTCTGGTCCTAAGGGCTCTGGAAAATTTTCTTTAAAGATTTTTTGAAATATGATATCTAGGCACTTTTTATGGCCATGACATTCCAATAGTCCAATGATTCTTAAATTTTTTCTTCTTGATCCGTTCTTCAGGTCAGTTGTTTTTACTATGAGATACCATACATTTTCTTCTATTTTTTTAGACTTTTGACTTTGTTTTAGTAGTTCTTGTTGCATCATGGAATCATTGACTTCCATTTGATCTACTTTAATTTCCAGTTAGCCTGTTTTATATCCTCTTGTATATCAATCTGTTAATTCCTTTTCCAATTTTTTCTTCCCTATCTTTCCTTTCTTTTGGAATTTTCCTCTAGACCTCTCATTTCATTTATAAAAAGCTTCTTAAATTCCTTTTTTTTTCTTCCAAATATTCTCATTAAATTTTTGCTCACTTTTTGAGGCCTTGCTTGTAGGTGTTTTGGAATTATTCTCTTCTTCTAGGTTCATGTCTTGATCATCCTTATCAATATAATATTTTATGATCAGATCCTTTTTTTTGTTTGCTCATTCTTCCAACCTACTTTCTGACTTCTGACAGGGCCAGGCTCTGAGAACTTCTGAAGCAAAGGTCTGATTTATCCTGTTTCTGCCTTCTTAGGCTATTGAGTATTGTCTTATTCCAGGATCTCAAGTATAGTTCAGACTTGTTCCTGTAAGCTTTCAGCAGTCCTGAAATGGTCTGATCCAGGGCAAATTCTGATTGTTGTCCCCTGGTCTGAGGTCCAAAAGTTCCCAATCTGGATGTGTGTCTATCCAGTAGTAGACAGCTGAGAAACTGTTGTTTCATAGTGATAGAAATGCAAGCTCCTCTTTGGTCTGAAATTCTTGCCATGGTTGTCTCTCTGCAAACCTCAGAGCTACACTGCTGCTGCTTGCCTCTGAACCTACTCCCTTCTTAATATACTGTGCAAGTGATCCTTACTCAGGAGAACCACCCCCAGGCACAGTTCACAAAAAGTGCCCTGTTTTCACCTCATAGATAACCCTTATCAGTCATACTCTGTAACCTAGAATTGGTTAGTGAGCAGTAAAGCTGTCAGCACGTATTGTAGTCCAGGTGCCAAAATAGGAATCTAAATGTGGCCTGGCATGGCTTAAGGACCTCCTCTTGCACTCAGCCTCAGACCCTCCCTGCATGCTAGAGTACTCCTCAGGGTGCTTCTGGCCAGGCCTCACCCCCAGTATCCACAGACCACTCTGTCTGCCTCCCTATGCCAGCCTGAATTTAAAAAAAAATAACTCACTATGGCTTTGTCTTGGATTTTCTGATCAGGATTAGGCCTTGTGCATTTTCTAGATCTATTTTAAGGAGTTTGGTGAGGGACAGGAAGGAATCCACAGTACAGCATCATTCTATTCCTTCATTTTGGCTTTGCCTCCTATTCCAAATCTTTTCTTTCTTCCTTGAACCTCCCGTGGCTCCTAATCCCTCCACTTTTTTTTTTTGGAAGGGCAATTGGGGTTAAGTGACTTGCCCAAGGTCACCCTCCACTCTTTTAACTAAGAAACTTGCCGTAAATTTCACTGGGAAAAAAAAAATGAGGCCATTTGCCAAAAATGAGTTATCATCATCATTATCATCTTTTTAGTCACTCAGACTGAGAACTGGACCTGGAGTCAGAAAGACCTGAGTTCAAATCCAGCCTCAGACAAGTTTCTAGCGATGTGACCCTGGGCAAGTCATTTAACCTCGGTTTCCTCAATGGTAAACCAGGGATAATGCTAGCAACTACCTCACAGGTTGTGAAATAATATTTGTAAAAAGTGCTTAGCAGTGTTTAGCACATAGTTGGTGCTATATAAATATAAATAAATACATAAATACAAATTCTATATAAATCCTTTACCCTTTCCCATGCCTTCTCTTTCCCTTTCCCTTAATGGTAGTACCTTGCCTCTGAATTTACCTCAACTTTATGATAGCTGGATAGATGATAGATAAATAGATAGATAGATAGAGAATATGTGTATAATACGTACACTCAGTTTTTGCATGTTGCCTGTCCTATTAGTACATGAGTTTCTTGAGTGTAGTAACTGTTTTTGCCATTTTTTTTAATCATCAGCACATAGTGAAGCACCTGACACATTGTAAACACTTAATAAATTCTTGTTGGCTGACTGCCACTAACCTCAGTTTTCTCATCTGTAAATTCAAGGGATTGTAATAAATTGTCTTTAGGATCTCTTCTGTCTCTAATATGCCATGATTCCATAAATATCTATTGATACATATATACATATTTTGTCTTTATAGACATATGCACATGTATACACACTGACATACATGTACAAATATATTTATATACATAGTGATATATATTTGCATGTGTGTTTGTATATACGTGTACCTACCTCTATGTGTGTATCGTTATCTATAGCCATATTTATATCTATCTATCTAGGTCTTTTTCTTATCATTCAGACAGCAGAAGCCCTCTCCTAAGCATGGTAATCCTCTGCAGAGTGAAACATCAGGACAGTAAAGAGTTAGCCTCAAAGTCAAGACCTGAGTTTATATTCCATATCAGACACCTAGTTGCAATATGATAAAGTTATTTAACCTCTTAGTATTCTAGGTAAATATTCTAAAACTGTATATTGCAGAGAAGATGCCAATCTACATTGGTAGTTTCCTCATCCTTTAATTTACCTATATCAGTGAAATCACAAGGTATGGTCTCTGTCCTGATATATTGCAAAATTTGTTCTCCAGTAACGTATGGATGACCATTTTTTTGAGGATTTCAGCTTGTTTTCCTCCTTGAAAATTACCATAAGTGGCTAATATGACAAAAAGGGGAAATGGTAAATGTTAGAGAAGATGTGGGAAATTGGAACACTAATGCATTGTTGGTGGAATTGTGAACTAATCCAACCATTTGGAACAGCAATTTGGAACTATGCCCAAAAATTCATAAGACTGTGCATACTCTTTGATCCAGCAATACCACTACTAGGTCTGTATCCCAAAGAGATCATAAAAAAGGAAAAAAGACCTACATACAAAAATATTTACAGCAGCTCTTTTTGTAGTGGCAAAGAATTGGAAATTAAGGTGATGCCCATCAATTGAGGAATGGCTGAACAAGTTGTGCTACATGAATATAATGGAATACTATTGTGCTATGAGACATGATGAGCAGGCAGACTTCAGAAAAACCTGGGAAGACGTATATGAACTGACACTGAGTGAATTGAGCAGAAACAGGAGAACACTGTACACAGTAGTAGCAACAATGTGTGATGACCAGCTTTGATAGACTTAGCTCTTCTCAGCAATACAATGACCTAAGACAATTCCAAAGACTCACGATGGAAAATGCTATCCACATCCAGAGAAAGAACTGAAGGAATCTGAATGTAGATCGAAACATATTATTTTCTCTTTCTTTCTCTTTGTTTTTTCTTTCTCATGGTTTTCTCCTTTTGTTCTGATTCTTCTTTTACAACATGACTAATATGGAAATATGTTTAGTATGATTGTACATGTGTACCCTATATCAGATTGCATGATGTCTTGGGGAGGAAGGAAGGAAGGGAGGGGGGAAATTTAGAACTCAAAATCTTATAAAAGCGAATGTTGAAAACTAAAAATTAATTTACTTATTGAGCAAAAAAAAGAGAAGAAAATTACTCTATCTAAGTAGCATGTGAGATTACCAGCCTATAAGTAAATGGGCATAGTCATTCATATTAATATAATGGAAATTACAGGTGAAATGGGGGGATTTAACAGTATAGCAATATCCCATTGCATCTTAGTACTTTCAATTCTTTATGATATACTGATCCTTCTCATGGTAGATAGATTTGAAACTTAAAATTTCATTTGTCCTATGTATTTTCCTAATTTCAATTGCTATATTTGGCTTTTAAAAATTATTTTGACATACAGGGATATTTTTATAGAATAAATGGCTTCAATCATGTTGGTTATATTTCATTGTGGTAATCTTTACACAATATAATCATTTCTATAAGAAAAAGATAACAATTAATGTATTTTACTTTAAAACTTTTGTGTGCATCTACACCCCAAGGGCAACTAGGTGGTACAGTACATAGAGTGCTGTGTCCGAAGTTAGGAAGACGAGTTCAAATATGACCTCAGACACTTACTAACTATGCAACCCTGAGCAAGTCACTTAACCCTCTTTGCCTCAGTTTCCTCATCTGTAAAATCAGCTGAAGAAGGAAATAGCAAACCATTCCATTGTCTTTGCCAAGAAAACCCCAGATGGAGTCACAAAGAGTCAGATGCAGCTGAAAAGACTGAACATTCACTTCATACATCTGTAACATATTCAAATTTTTGAAATATAATAGCTATTCTTCTGTTACAGTGAAAGATGTTCTAATGATTTACTAATTCACTTGTCCTGCAATCATAAACGTAAGTATTTTTCAAGTTTTCTCTTAAGTTTTAATTCAATTTATACTACCTAAAAGAATATTTTAATAATTAAATATTTATTAAAGGAAACCCAAGCAATTTAACTATATTGCCTGTTTCCTTCATCCCATTTTATTTTTAATAGCGTGTGGGAAACAACTAGTAGCTCGAGAAACCAACCCTAGAATTGTTGGTGGAAATGATGCCAAAGAAGGCGCATGGCCCTGGATGGTTTCTCTGTATTTCAATGGACGCCATATATGTGGTGCTTCTCTTATTAACAATGAGTGGCTGGTCACAGCAGCACATTGTGTATATGGGTAAGTTTGAGGCTTCTATGTCTGTGTAAGTGTGTTAGTGTTAGTTGGATACTACCAACTAGTGTGTCAATCAATGTGTTTCTTCCAACTTTGTGTCATCTAAAGATTTCTTAAGTATACCATGTATACTTAGATACCATGTATCTAAGTCACTGCTAAAACTATTAAACAGCATAAGGCCAAGTACAAATCCTGAGGTATGTCACTAAAGAACTACGATGTTGACACTAAACTATGAACAACTATTCTTTGAATCCAACCGTCCAACCATTTCTGAATTGGTTGGATTATATTACCAGTTGATTTTTAGCTCTTCATGTTCTACATAAGAATAGCATAAGATACTTTATCAAAAACTTCTTTAACATATAGGTGAAAGGCATCTACAGCATCCCTCATCTACTTGTTTTGTAGTTCTATCAAAAAAGGAAATAAGGTTAATAAGGCATGAGTTGTTCTTGATGAAGCCATGATGGTTCTTGCTAATACCTGCTTCTTTTTCTAGATATTTACCAACCATCTCTTTAATGATCCTTTTTAGAGTTTTCCAAGGAGTCAAACTCAAGTTCACCAGTCTATACTTTTTTTCTTCTAAATCAGGGCAACATTTGCCCTTCACTAATTTTTTGATATTTCTCCTGTTTTCTGTAATCTCTCAAAGACAATGGTTCCACAATCACATCTGGCAGTTCTTTCAGGACCTCAGCATATATCTTGTCCAGGTCACTTGAATTCATCAAAGGCACTCTTAGTGCCTCAATTATTTCAGATATCAAGCCCCTGCTAGTCATTTTTAGTTTGTCATTTATAATGTAAAAGTCTTACTATTTTGCACAGAAAGCAAGCTAGGAATTGAGCGGTTGTGCTTTCTTTCTGTTGTTAATTATCATCATCTCATCCATTCCAAGCATGTCCTTGTGTGGTGTGTGTATGTTGTAAATAACTCGAAGTTTGCTTAATTCCAAAAGCCCACCAATGATTCTTTGACATGAAGCTATTCATTAACGATACTGTTAGGAATTCCTGTGCATGTTCAAGGTGTAATATGCTAGTGTATTTGATCTGCATTTTTAGAAAGTTTAGGATGTATTTAAGTGGTATATAACAAAGAATTTATGTCATGCAATTATAAATACAAAAACTCCCCAATTAACATATTTAAGCCTTGTGATTCAGACATTCATTATGTACCCAAATATGTCATTATGGAGTCATGAAAGTTTCCTTGTGGTCTTCCACCTGGTTCTTTTCAACTATTTGCTGTTGCTGCCACCTCTAGATGCTTTAAATCTGGGGCCCACATTCCTTATTGAAAGGAGTGGCAGCATCTAATATTGGGGGCATTCAGAAGCTACCAGGTATTTAAGAGAATCAAATGAATTGAAAGAACATTGATAAATGGAGATCTTTGAAGAGCAGCGTAGAGAGATGCCTGAAGCAGGGTGCACTGTAATTGTATTTTTTTTTATCCCTCTAGGAGGAATTTAATAACATCTCGGTGGGAAGCAGTCCTAGGCCTTCACAGTACATCGAATCTGACAAATCCTCAAACAGTAATTCAGCTGATTGATCAAATTATCATAAATCCACATTACAATAAGCGGACAAAGGACAGCGACATTGCCCTGATGCATCTTGAATCCAAAGTGAATTACACAGGTAAAAGAAAATAAAATCATTACAAATGATTATATAAGTCATTATGTAAATTGACTCTGTTTGAATTTATTTAAACAATTTATCTAAATTAATTAATTTGGTATTCAAAAATATGGAAATTAATCACAGACATTATGAGAAATATAACTGAGTAAAGAAAATAAAATTATTTGATTAGTTCAACTAAGGTGCCTGACAGTAATTTTCCAAAAGTGATCAGAGTTGAAGTTTTGAGCTTTATATAGCAGCGAAATCAAATGAACAAAATACTAAAAAGAAAGGAACCAAATACTTATACGTGACTTGCCTACCTCTAGCTATGTTAGAGCCTTTACAGAACTTAATATATAGAAATCCTAGATCTATATGCTAAAGAGCTCAAAATGCTAAAGGCATAAACTAGGCATGTACTATGTAATTGATACAAAATACTAGAAGATTTTCATGTTGTGGTCACTTTTCAAAATATGTAGAATTATAGGTGTGATTAGAAAGAGGCTTACTTCATGTTGATTGAGATATGTGTGGCATAAGAGAAAGAGCATTGAACTTGGGGGTCAGGAAACGTTGATTACCTGATATCTCAGAGCCTCAGTATTCTCATCTGCAAAATGGAAATAACACATTCACTATAACGTGCGGGAAGCATTTTAAATATGCAATTTAAAGATGAGCTATTGGTTTAAATTAAAAGATATTCCAAAATTCTTCATGTGAATACTAAAAGAGAATCACCTGAAAGAGGAATGAGGACAGATGTTGAGATCTGTTAATATGCATTAATAATTTTAAAAGACCATATAAGAGTCTCAGAATTACAATAGATTTTAGATAACTTAGGTGGGTCCTAAAGATTAACACCTGCTTGCTACAGAAAGACAGGTAGGCAGAAAAAAGATAGAAACAGAGACAAGAAGACGGAGAGGAGACAGATACACAGATGCTGAACATATACATAGAGACAGTACAGAGAGAGACGGACACCCAAAAAGAGACATACAGAAACATAGAAACATAAAAAGAAATATAAACACGCAAGCACAGATAAAAATGGAGGCACAAAAACAGAGAGACAGAGACAGGAGAGACAAACAGAGAGAAACAAAAACCCAAGCCTCTCTCCTAGGCACTTCACTTTCTCTCCTTCGGGAACTTCACTTATCATGGATTTCAGCCCTGCTTACTCTCCTAAGTTCCAGTCTCACATCATCAACTTCCTGTTGGACATTTCAAAGCCATCAGTCAATAAGTGTTTAGTAAGTGCCTATCTATGTACCAGATACCATGCTAAGTGCTTGGAATATACGATGAAAGGCAAAAGATAGTCCTTGCCCTCAAAGAGCTTACAATCTAACAGGGGAGACAATATGCAAACAGCTACGTACAAATATGCTACATGCAGGATGAATAAGAAATAATCAACAGAATGAAGGTGCTAGAATTAAGAGAGAATTAGGAAAGACTGTCTTTAGGGGGTAGGATATTAACTGGGACTTGAATGAAGCCAGGGAAGCCAGGAGATGGAGATGAGGAGGAAGAACATTTCAGGCATGGGAGACAACAAGCAAAAATGCCCAGAGCCAAGAGATGGAGTGTCTTATCCGGGGAACAGCAAAGAGATAAGTGTCACTGGACTGAAGAATATGTGGCAGGGTGTAATGTGTAAAAAGATTAGGGGGTGGGGTTAGGGAGCTAGGAGATGATTTTACGTTTTATCCTGGAAGGGAGAGAGAGCCACTGGAGTTTAGTGAGTGGGGAGACAGGGTGACATGTTGTTCCTGTGCTTTATAGCAAAATCACTTTGGTGGCTGAATGGAGGCTGGATTAGGATGGGAAGACTAAACGGTAGACTATTATGTTAGTCCTGATGTGAGGAGATGAGGGACTATACCAGGGTGATGGCAATATCAGAGGAGAGAAGGGAAGAGAATCTTGTTCTACCTTCAGAAACTGGCTTGTCCTGTGTGGTGATGTGATATCTTTAGATAAAGTGTTACCATATACCTTTCAGCTGGATTGCTAGAACTTTTAGCTCTTTCACTATGTAAGCAGCAATCAATAAAACACAATTGGCAGAATCTGTCTCCCTTTTTCTCCCTCAGAGCTTCCATTTGAGATTGTTTGTTACCTGTAGGCCAGATATGGGAAAAGCCTTGCTTCTCTGATGGACAAATTTTACCTAAATAAAAAGCCCCTGCTCTCAGTAAGACACTAGTTTCAATTCAGTCTGTTTTGCTTCTCAAACTCCTTTGGGAATTTTAGGTAGATTACTGACCAGGGATGAAAGTGTGAACACAGTCTGTGTCCTCAAGGCAAGTTCATCGTCTCTCTATCCTCTTCACCTGCAATTGAGGTATACAAGCTTTAAACCTTTTCTAGGGTAGGGAATATATGATTTATATCCAAAAGTTTTCCCCTTTATATTTTAACGTAGCTGTCTTTCAGCCCCTAAAACTTAAGCTTTTGCTAGAGTCTCACTGAGTATCCTCTCACATCAGACTGACATTATTTTTAAAAGTATCAAGGAAATGTTGTAGGTATAATATACCTTTAAAATATTTGACAATTTCATGCTATTCTTGTGGAAGAGATGGAGAAATATGGGTAAGTATAGTCCTAAGTAGTGTAGTTAGATCAGTTCAGAATGGCCAGACTGTTCAACTGTGCTATAGATCCAAAACATTGAAAAATATGTTAAAGAATGACTGTTTGTCATATTTAAGAAAGGGATATGTAATATGCTGAATCGCAGAATTAGCTTCCAAAAATATGTCTAACGTCTAAGACAACGAATAATAGAATAAGGAATAGCATGCAATGGATGAAACTAGAACAGAAGAATAGAATAGGTAAGAAATAAATGTCTTAAACTTGGGTTCAAAAAAGCACAAGATGGACAACTAATGACTGGACAGGTATGCATCTGAAAAAGTTCTAGGAGTTTTACTGGACTGAAAGTTGACTTTGAGTCAAGAGTGTTACGTCAATCCAAAAGGCTAATGCTACATTGAATTGAAGCACAGTGCTCAGGACAAGGAGGTGAATTCTTCCCTTCTCAGACACTGGAATATTGTGTTCAGTTTTGGGAATCACACTTTAATGACATGGTGATAAAATCATGAGTGTCCAGGGAAAGATGAAAGGCCTTTGAGACCATGTCCCAGGATCTTAGATTTTGAACCTGAAAGGACCTTAGATCTTATCAAGTCCAACCCCATCATTTTGCAGATGAGGTAATCAAGGCACAAAGAGATTAAGTGACTTATGAAAGGTCATATGGATACTAAGTGGGAAAAGCTGGGATTCTTAGCCTAGTCTTCTGACTCCAAATCCAGCATCCTTTCTACTACATCTCCACCATGAGATGGAAGGAATTAATTTTGGAAAGAATTGAAAATCTTTACCCTGACGAAGAAGAGACTGGAAGTGAGGGTGGGGAAAGTGGTGACATGGTAACTATCTTCTTATATTAGTCAATAAATAATAAGTAGCATTTGTATAGCATTTACTATGTGCTCAGCACTATGCTAAGCACTTCGCAAATATCTTATTCGAGTTTCCCAACAACCCTGCCAGGATGTTGTTGTTCAGTTGCTTCAGGTGTGTCCCACTCTTCATGATTCCATTTGGGGTCTTCTTGGCAAAGATACTGGAGCACTTTGCCATTTCCTTTTCCAGCTCATTTTACAGATGGAGAACTGAGGTAAATAGGTTTAAGTTATTCTCATTTTACAGTTAGGGAAACTGAGGCAAACAGAGGTTAAGTGACTTGCCCAAGGGCACATAGCTAGTGTTAGGCCACATTTGAACTCAGGTCTTCCTGATTCTAGGCCCAATGTTCTATCCACTAGTCAGTCAAATCAAGTTAACAAGCATTTATTGGGTGAAAGCACTGCGAATACAAAGAAAGGCAAAAACAGTCTCTGTTCTCAAGCATTTCACATTCTAACGGAGGAATCAAATCTTAATTATGAAAACTTCCTAACCAGTAGAGCCATCTAATAGTTAAATCTGCCACTGTGTAATGTAGAGGGTTTTCCCTCTGAAATTATTTAAGAAAAGGCTGAATGACCACTTCTCAGGTATGTTGCAGAGGGATTTCTTATTCAGGGATTAGATGGTGAATTGATCATTAATTTGTGAAATTACGAAGAGGGATGGGCACATGCGATTCCCTCCAGGAAAGACCATGACTGGAAGCTAGAAACAGAGGGGCAATCAATCACACTTTATGCCTATTTAGGCATAGAGGGTGTTGGGGCAAAAGCACATAAAGGCATAGACAAAGGTACAGAGGCAGAGGGCATGAGAACAAGGGATGGAGTGGCGAAGGCAGACTGTGAGGAAGAGGATGGGGAGGGCATGAGTTACTTACTGTAACTGTGGATTGGCATTGGGAGCCCTCAAGTGGCAGGGCCCCTTAGGAGAAGGAAGAATGCTCAGGAGCCTGAGATCGAAGTCTCATTTTTATGGGATTTTTTCGGGGGGAGAAAGACTAACTTTTATCTCTGCCACCTTGGAGTTAGTTGATTGACATATCCAAATCATTTCATCAACACCATTTTTTGTTCTGTTGGTCTTACTAAGGATATCTGGAATTTGTCTGACATTTACGTATCATAAGAACAAAAGACCTTGACTGCAGTGCCTAGATGGCTTCTGCTGATTTAGCACATTACCAGGATAGGAATTTGGGTTAATATATGATACAACTTGTAAATTATGTGCCTTTGATCTTTGTGATGGTCTATGCATGACTTCTAGGTTCTCCTTTGCAATCTTACTTCCTACTATTGCTCCATAATATTTGTTGCTTATAAATTGACTATAGTGACTAGAAGGGGGAGGGAGTGGTGAACCAAAACAAGATCCAATATTCCAATTTTGAAATTCTATTACTTTAAAATCTTTTTGTTTTAGCACCATCATTTTTTTAAAATATGCTGGTTTAAAAGGGCAAAATCAAAAGCTCTTTTCAGTAAATTTGAAATAGTTCACCTCTAAAAACTATTTATTCATCAGGACTGCAAAAATGTGAATTAGATATATAAAATATCTTTTTCATAATTTACATATATTTAATTATTTTGACAGATTACGTTCAACCTATTTGCTTACCTGAAGCAAGTCAAGTCTTTCCTGAAGGAATGGACTGTTTTATTGCTGGCTGGGGCACAATAAAATATCAAGGTAAATTATCAAATTCAGAGAAAGATTTACTAATGCATACTAAACTATGAAAGCATAAATTATTAAACTATAAAAGTATAATCATAAACACATAATTATGCTAGATTATGATAATAATGTACTCATGTGCAATGGTTCATGACCTTTTTTAAGATGTGATACCATATTGTGTGATTTTTGCCAGACCCTACTCTCCCTAAAAATTATGTAAGGATTTCTCTAATTGTTAAATTAATGTGTTATTTTAAGTGTTATTTAAATAGCTATGTTTAAGTTTAGTATTATTTTAAGTGTTATTTTAAGAATATGTTTAAAATTTCAAGACACATAAGAATATGTCATGAAATCATATTAGGGAATCAAAATCTAAATATTGCTAAGGATACCACAGTACTATCCAAACCAAAATTAAATTATGATATTTTAATTAGTGGAAATTAAATACTTCTATCAAAATCATTCCAGCAAAACTTTTCTAAGTGTCTGCCATTTTAATAAAGATGGTTTGGTTTAATTAAATGCCATGGAAAAGACCAGATATCATATTTTCTATTCTGTAAAAACAATAAATTCATCTTTGACTCCTTTGACTTTTATTTCCTCATCTATAAAAATGAAAGGTTTGGTCTTAGATGATATGCAAGGCCTCTTCTAACTCTAATACTCCACGATTCTATCTATCTACTAAAGAACTTTAATATTTATAGCTATCTAGAAAATAAATCCTGAACTTAAGAATTTAAATTGGTTCTCCATTGATCCAAAGTTTCCAAACAAAGTAAATACTTATCTTTGAAAGTATTGCCAAGTATTGCCAAATCTTGCCAAGTCTTTGCAAGATGGCTTCCAAACATCCTATTACTTTTAATGAGGTCCTGAAAATTCATTAAAGAAAAATCTCTTAATTAAAGATTATCTGTCCATCTAATTACAACATCTCTAACTAGAATAGTTATTTGATAACCAATAAGGCCAATGATAGGGATATGCTAGTAGATTTTTAATAACTAGTTCTCTGGGGAAAAAACGTAACACAACAAACTTTTAAGTTATTATTATTTTCTCCCTCTTTATATTAGACAATCAACAAAACAATAAATCAAGCCCTCATTTGTTGTATTTCCTGATTTCCAAGGTGCAAGTATTCACGTTGAAAATTTAACAATTGGCTCTCTCAAACCAGTTCAAACTGGCTCCAACTCACCTCTTTCAGTGTGAAACAATTCAAACTAAAGCCTGAAGTACAGGCAAGTTCAAACAAGTTTTTACTGCTTCGAGGTTTAAAACGCACAAACCTTGTTGAAAGAGACTGCAAAAATACAAAGATAAATGCTCATAATCAAAATATGTGTGTGTACTTTTTTATAAAAGGGATAAAGTCAAGTCTTTGCTTAATTATTCTAAAATCATTGGGTTTTTGCTCTTTTAAAAATCTTTCTTTAGCTCTTCTAGGAATTCTTCTTAGGTTTGTGTTCAATCTACATTTTTCTTTGAGGTTTTGCTTTTAGATGTTTTTAAGTTATTGTCTTCTAAGTTTGTGTCATAAGTTTCCTGTCTCCACAGAAGCTTTTTATGGACAGGTTCTTTTGTGGTTCTGTCTCATTTTAATAGCCTATTCCTTGATTTTGGACTTTAAGAGCCTGTCTCTGTTCACTTTGGGGGGCGGGAGAGGGGGTAGCTAGCCTAAGTTTCTATGATTAGATCTGGGGGCCTGTAGGTTTTCAGTGCTTCTAAGGTGATATGTTCCAGGAAGAGGTATGTTCACTATCCTCCTAGTCTATGCTCTGGTCTTTACCCAGGTAGATCCTCTGCTTCCTTGTGACCAAACTGTAATTCCTTATCTGTGCCCTTGAGCTAGAATCTAGACCCGGGTAATGGGTGAAGGAGCTACCAAATAGCACCCAGTCCTGCATCCAGTAATAGCAAAGAGGTCTTCTGTAATATCTTTCTGACCAGGAATGTAGTCCCCTTACAGCAATTGGTACTGCTACTGCTATGGCCCTCCACCTCCACCCCATGAGTGCTGGCCACTGCTTCCCCTACCCAGGTTCCCAGGCAGCCTCCACCCCAGCGTTCACAGTCAGACCTCTCTTACATTCTTCCCAAACTGTCCTGGGCTGGAAAATGAGGTACTATAACTTATTTTAAGTTATTGCACTCAAAATTTTATTTGAAGCATTTTTCAAAAGCTGTTCAGAGAGTTGGATTGGGAGAAATAAGGAGAAATGTTCAATTTCTTCTTCATATTGGCTCCACCCCTGTTTAATTGCTCTAAATGAATTTCTTTATTGCTAGACTGCTTGAAATGTATCATACATACTGCATCTCTGTTTATGTGTCATATATCTATATCTCTAATCAATCAATTAATCAACAAGCCTTTGTTAGGTATACACTATGTGCTAAGAAGCTAAAAACACGAAAAAGACAAAAAAAAAAACTGTCCCTACTCGCAAAGAGCTCACTATCTAATGGAGGAGAAAACATGCAAACAACTTTGTACTAACAAGATATATACAGCATATGGAGAGGGCATGAGCAGTTGGAGAGAAGAAGGAAAGTCTTTATCTTAAAAGTGGAACTTGAGCTATGCCTTGAAGGAGGTGAGGGATTCTATGAGGCGAAAGTGAGGAGGGGGCACCTTGCAGGAACAGAGATGGCCAGTGCAAAGGTCACTCCAAAGCTGGGAAGAGGAGTGTTGTGTATAAGAAATGGAGAAAGAAGACAGTTTGGCAGGACCAGAGAGTGCAGGATGGTGAAGAATGTATAATGAGGCTAGAAAGATATGACAAATTAAACTTAAAAAGTTACAGTTTGCTTTTTTCTCCCACTTGAAAATTTTTCTTATTTTTAAATAAGAAATTTAAGGATAAAAATGTCTCATGGGGTCAGCTAGGTGGCACAGTGAGCAGAGCACTGGCCCTAGAGTCAGGAGGACCTGAGTTCAAATCCAGCCTCAGACACTTGACACACTAGCTGTGTGACCTTGGGCAAGTCACTTAACCACAATTGCCTTCCCTTCTCCCCTCCAAAACAAAACAAAACAAAAAAAAATGTCTCATGGACATATATTTATACATCTTTATATATCATATTTAAAACTAAAATGTATTTGATCACAACTTATACTTCAAAAATAAATTATATTTAAAAATATATAAACTCTTAAGTCCATAGGAAACTGACTTTTAAAAAATATACATTTAAACTTATTCATTAATTGTTACTAAAAGTATCCATTTCCTTAACTTCAGGCAATAGATAAATGCTGTATAGTACCAGGAAAAAATGCATAATCTAGTCAATTTACTTTAATAATTTATGGCCAAGGGAGAAAGAGCCAAGGTGGCTGAGTAGCAGGAAGCTAAAAAGCATGAGCCACCCCTCCCCCCAGATTCCTTGAAAAAGACTTAGAAAGCACACCAGACTGAAACCTTTTGGCAAAATCCAAGAAAAAGTCAGTGAGTCATTTTTCCTACAGACGTAGAGTTCTGACACTGAAGGCATCTGGCCAGGAGCCAGAGGGAGAAGTTGGAAGAGGCACTAAGTGACAGCTTTTTGCTCATTACCCAATTTCTGGTCACGTATGTAGGACAGACTGAGGAGGGGACTTGTGCCCGGGGTGGGGGGGCATTCTAGTAGGGACCAGTGGAGGCCCTGGGCTGTGTATTGAGAAGCAAGTTCAGAAGCCAAGCTGCAGCAGTGTGTCTCAGAACCCAAAAGCAAAACTGAGCCATAACCGTAGTCTCTAGCCCAATCCGATGTCTGCAGAGGAATAATCAGGGCAGGAATCTCAGACCAAAGGGAAACCTGCAATTGTCATTCTTAACAAGCAGAGCTTCCCAGCAGCCCTCTGCTGATTGGCCCCAAACCCAGGTCAAGAACTTACAAAACTCAGAACAGAGGGTACTGATCGTATATTTCCCAGGATCAAACCACTTTAAGAGTGTTGAAAATTTGCAAATCTCTAGCCTGAGCTGTCCCTGAGAGCCTGAAATAACACAACACTCAATACCCAACAAAGGAGAATTAGGGCCAGCCCAGATGTCTTCCAGGAATGCTCAAAGCCTCACCCTAAAATTAAAATACAAAGCTAGAAAATACACCAGAAGAATGAGGAAACAAAAAAAAAATGTCACCATAAAGAGCTATTATGGTGAAAGGAATGCTCAAAACATAAACCTAGAATCAATCAATGAACATTTATTAAGCTCTGGGATACAAAAAGAGACAAAAGACGGTCCCTGTCCTCAAGGAACTTACAATCTAGTGGGAGAAACAACATACAAACAAGTATATACAAAGCAAGCTGTAAACCAGATAGATAGAAAAAAAAATTAAAAGAGGGAAGGTGCTGGAATTATGAGGGATTGGGGAAAGCTTCCTATAGAAGGTAAGATTTAGTTGAGACTTGAAGGAAGCCAGGGAGGTCAGTAATCAGAGCAGAGGAGGGCATGGGAGACAACCAGAGCAAATGCCTGGAACCAAGAGATGGAGTGTCTTATTAGTGGAACAGCAAGGAGGCCAGTGTCACTGAATTCAAAGAGTACTTAGTGGGGAGTAAGGTATAACAAGACTGGAAAGGTGAGAGACTGGGATAGGGGCAGGTAGATTATGAAGGGCATTGAACACCAAATAAAGGATTCTGGAAGCAATAAAGAACTACTAGAGTTTATTGTGATTATTGAAAGGCATTTGGAGATGAGAGATTGGAGGTAGGCAGAGCGATTGGGGCAGAAAGGATAAATTTAATTACCATATTTCCCCATGTATAAGATGCACCTTAATTTTGGGTCCTGAAATTTGAAAAAAAAAATGTATTACATAAAGTTATTGAACTCAAGTTTTATTCATCTACTCATAGCTTTCAGGCATCTTTTGGGCAAGTCTGGTGCATGTACACATGCTTAGTCCATTCCATTTCATGAACCTGAAGCACCAAGTGTGTCCTCCTTTGAAATCAGTAACTTCTTTTTCATTAGCAATTCTTCTTGCCTCA
>CM053622.1:511010410-511030374 GCA_028646595.1 Phalanger gymnotis
GCTGCTTCTTCGAATTCTAGGAATAACCCTGTGGGTTACGGCTAACACTAGAATCCACAAGCCCCCACAAGTATGCTTCCTCTTAACGATCAACCAGTAGAATCAATTAACTCTTTAGAGAAGGCATTTACTCAAATGACAGCAAGAATGGTAGTTACAAATCATTTCTTCCCTGCCCCCTGCAATACCCCACAACATGCAATATACTCTCCATCAAATACATAAAGTTTCTTGTGTGTAAAATGGTAACAAATATAAAGTAAAATGGTTGTGAGTCACGTGTGTCAGGAATATATGTGGCCAAGGTAACTTATGCCTGGAATTTCCAAACTTCCAAGTCCTTTCTTTCTTTAGAGAATCCTTATGAAGTTCATTGTAGAGGAGGGTATCAGTGTCAATGAGAGATGACTCTTCTCTCCTGCTCATCTGGTCTTCAACTTCCCGGGATACAGTGTTTTAATGGGACAGGTAGCTCAAGTAGACTTACTACTCACAGGACATATCATCTCTATTGGATATGTTCTGACCTTCTTATTTGGCCAGTAAGTTGTCTCCTGATATGGCACAGCTGAACTGGGAAAGTTACTTGGACACTATGCTCCTCACAGGGTGTAGTACCTCTGCTACATGGGTTGATCCACTGGGTTCTTTAGGCTTGCTCTTCAATGGGCAGATACTACCTCCCAGCTCAGGAGATGCTGGTTGTTCTTTCCAAATGAAGTATTGGTGTGTTCTTGAATAAACGGCAGAGTCACACTTTTCAATCTTAGCCTAAGATTAATATATGCCTTGCCCTTTCTACACAGTCAGGGACTTAACTCTGAGGTTTGTCACCTCCCAGGAATGAAGTAAGAGAGGTATACCCTCTCTCTGGTTCAGAGCTGGATTCCCTCAGTAAGGGAACCCACCTTGGATTATGGTGACCATTCAAGTACATTTCCCAGGTTCCTATTGGATTTTAGGCAAAATTAGTAGCTCGGGACATCCAAGGCACTGAGGCAATCTGTGTCCTTCGGAAAATACATTATCTTTTCTATTCTTTTCATATATAATTGAGTTATTTAAAGCCCCAGAATACCTTCCAAGATATTAAATGTTTCATCTATACCTGTTGGGGCCTTATTTCATCATCTCTGTCTTTACCTCTTCTGACCTTCAATTTTGCTTAAATCTAAACATTATACTTTTAGACCTAGGATTCCATTTAACCTCGACTTGATTCAACAACTACAACGTGCAAAATTAATGATAGGTACCGTTGATGGATTCAGAGAAAGAAGAAAACATATAAGAAGCTTGTAATTTATATGGAGAGTCAAGACATGGATATATGAAACAAAAATACACTATCTTCAATGGTTAATTAAATGGCAAAAGTAAATGATGCATTTGTTCAGAGGAAGGAGAATAAAACTTGTGGCTCTAGAGCTAGAAGAGTACTTAAAATCATCTAGTCCCACTCTTTTATTTTGCAAATGAGGAAACTGAGGCTCATAAAGGTTAATAGTATTTCCAAAGTCACACATGTAGTTGAACTCAGTCAGGATTTATATTCCATATCTAAAACTCATTTTATCACACCAAAACTTTTATGAAAAATAACCTAGATGAATATAGAGATAGAATCTAGAATCGAAAAAAAAAATTAAAAGGGAAAGACTTTTCTAGGTTGGGCAAATATGAGCAGACTCAAAGTTAAGATTGAGAATGGTATGAAGAGACCAGCCAACACAATGGAGTAGGAGGATACAGTCCAGTTCAACCCTACCCTCCATCAATTACAAACAATCTAGAAAATGAACCAGATGGAGTCATGATTGGAAAAAAATGCAAAAAACAATTATGAGTCATTTTTTCCAATCCAGGTAAAAATAGGGAAGCAAATAGGTCTGTGAACGCAGGGGATAAAGTCTATCCAAAAGTACACCATGACAAGTATTCCAGTACAGGGATTAGAGGAGAACCTGCCTATGGCTATGCATCAGTTCAGGAAAAGATCCCAGATCCAATACAAAGGGATCTGACCTTTTGTGAAATGGAGAAATGGATGCTAACTAGCTGCTGTATCACTCTCCATTCATAAGAATGGACCTAGTGCCTGTGCCTAGTCCAGGGCAAAGAGCAAGTACAAAAGCAAATAGCAACTGTGTGGTTCTGACCCAGCTAATAGAATAGGGCATCAGATCCAACCTCCAGTTCAGTCTAAAGCCTACAGTAGAATAACCAAGAAGGAAAGCCCAAACTAAAGGAGAGTATGCAATTCTGTTACTCTGAACCTTCAGAGCTTTTCAGCTGCTGAAAGCAGCTGTGTCAAATGGCCATCTCCTAGAGCTCCAATCAGCTCCATAGCTGTGTTCTCCGGACCAAATCCAAGTCAGGAACTTGCAGCCTGCAGAGCAAGAGGGCAATATCTACAAGCAAAGTCTCAAAGAAAAACACAATTTGGGCATAAATTCAACTAGAATTCCTGGAAGAGATAAAGTGAGAGGTTTTTATAATAGTTTAAATTTTTTTAGTAAAATGAGAACTCAGGGAAAGAATTGGAAAAGAGCTGAGAGTACTAAAGGAAAGAATTGGGAAAATGATTTATGGAAGAAAGAATTTGAAAGAGAATTGGTATAATATCAAAAACTTTACTCAAGCAAAAGACTCTGAAAATTAATATAGACCAAATAGAAGTTAAAAATTCCATGAGAAGAGAAATACCAAAAACAAAGTCAAAAGACTGAAAAAAATAAGAAAATGTAAGGTATCTTATATAAAAAACAAATTACCTGGAAGAAATCTAGGAGAGGTAATTTAAGAATCACTAGACTACATGAAAGGCATGAAAAACTGACCAAATTCTTTGAAATAGAACAAAGTGGAAATAGAAGCCTGAAAGAAATAAAAATGAAAACAAGTACATTACAGACAAAATTCAGAGCTTCCAGTTCAAAGGAAAAAAAATTACTTCATGCAGTCAGAAAGAATTCAAGTAATAAGGTGCTACAAGTAGGATCACACAAAATTAAACAGCCACCATCGTAGAGGAGCAGAAAGCTTGAAATATGCTATTCCAAAAGGCAAATGACATAGACTTAGAACCAACAAATAAGAATAACAACAATAACTTACCTAGCAAAACCCAGCAAAAATCTGAAGGGAAAAAATGGACCTTCAATGAAATAAGGGATTTTCAAACATTTTTGATAAGAAGACCAGAGTTGAGGGGAAATTTTGAAATGCAAACACAAAGGTTGAGATAAAGTAATAATAAGAGATTAAGGATGAACTATTTATGTTCTAATATAAGGAAATGATACATGTATCCCCTCAAAATGCTAACATAATTAGGGGTTGCAGAGGGAATATAATATAGTGAAACAATTTTGCAATATATCTTAAAAGAAGAAATTAAAGGAAGGAGGAAAAGTAATACATTGGGGAAGGGAAGAGAAGTATAGGGTAAATTATCTGGAGTAATTTGGGTATAGAAGTAGAATACAAAGGAGTGAAAGAATAGACGACACCTGAGCCTTACTTTTTTCTGAGGTGGCCGAAGAAGGGAAGAATACACACACACACACACACACACACACACACACACACACACACGCACAGGATTGGGTCTATAATGCATCTCACTTAATTTCCAGTTCACTAATATGGAAGACTAGACATTTTTTTCTTATACAGCTTCTCAAAAGTCTCTAATATAAATCATGGCCAAAGAAAATCAGCTTCAATTGTTTCTATGATGGGAACCATGTGCTGGGTGTGATATGGGGATTTGGGATTTGAAAAAACTACTCTTCCTGTCTTAGGAGGAAGGGAGTTGGAATTCCTAGGGGTAACTGGCATCTAAGGGAGTGGGAAGGCATGGACTCAGGGACCAGATTGTGAGGTAAATGGGGAAAAGAAGGAAACCAGGTAAAAGAGTATTGATCAGTGGCAGGCTGCATAATTACGAATGTGGGGGCAGTGGGAGAGAGCAGGACAAATGGAACACTGTTTTATCTGTCACCTACAGAAATTTGCATTCTTCTCTAAGTGAAGACCAATGAAGAAGGTGACTCCACAAGGCAAGCTCTACAAGGCAGTACCAGAAAACTGCCTTGAGGGAAAAAAAATCAAAATAGGTCTATAGGAAGCTTTTATTGAATGAGAGATATAAAGAATAGAGAGAAATGAGATGATTATAAGAGTTACAAATCAGACAATGACAGTCTAGAGTAGACAGAAAAAGGGATGGATAACAAAGAGAAACACTTTATAAGGGGCACAAAAATTAATTTTAAAAATTAATGAACAGGATTAATTGAAAAGAAGGAGGAGAAAAGAGAATCTGTTTGGCTAATTGAAAGGGAAAGGAAAGAAAGGAATTATTAACCAGATGAAAGAATGAAAGAAAAAGGTATGTAAACCTCAAAGGGAAAGAGGAGGGGACACAAGAGGGAAGATCAGGGGTATGGGAAGAGCCAAAGGGAATAAAGTTAATTAAGAAAATATTAAACTAAAGTAACTAAAGGAATATGATACTGTGTTTACAGAAGAAGGGAAAAACCCATGACTTGAAAAAACTCAACATTAGAGACAAATTTCCCCTAAATATAAACTTACCTCTCAAAACTTTAAATGTGAATGGATTAAACAAGTACTCATCCTATAAAGAAGGGCAGCTAGATGGTAGAGTAGATAGAGTACTAGGCCATGAAGTCAGGAAGACTCATCTAATCTCAGACACAGACACTAGGTGTGTGACCCTGGGCAAGTCACTTAACCCTGTTTGCCTGTTTCCTCATCTGTCAAATGAGCTGGAGAAGGAAATGGCAAATCACTCCAGTATCTTTGCCAAGAAAACCCCAAAGGGGGTCAAGAAGAGTCAGACATGACTGAACAACATGCATAGAGAGATAGAGAAAGAAAGAGAGAAAACAAACACCCTACAAAGTATAGGCATAGAGGGACCTTTTTATATGATAAAAACCATCTCTCTAAAACCATCATATGCAGTGAGATATACTAAAATATTTTCCAAAAAACATTGGAGTGAAGCAAAGATAACCACTGTCCCCTCTATTATTTGATATAGTTCCGGAGACGTATTAAGAAAGGAAAAAAAATTAAAAACATAAAGATCAGCAAAGAGGAGATAAAACTAGTAGGCCCCAATGAAGGCAGAGAAGTGGGCCCTACATATATAGTAATGCTCCACCTTTTATGAGGCTTGCTGTCCTTGTATGTGTCTGAAAGGAAGCTAAACTAGCATCTTTTCACCATGTCTTTTTCTAAGAGAAACTTTTGTTCCTTCTAGGAAAGAAAGCAGGAAATTGGGGTCAAGGCCACCACTCTGCTCTCCTCAGAGAAAGAAGTATCAGACAAGAAATATATCTATCTTCCCCCTTAAATATTGTTCATCTAGGGGATACAATTGAGTTTGAGCTAACTTTTTATTTGTTATTTGAGGGAGTTGGGGGGATCCCAAGATCTATATCTATGGCTTGACACCTTCCCCAATCTAATACCAATTCCACAATGAACACATAGAGATAGAAATAACAAAGAAACCATTTATCTAAGTCATAGTGAAAACAGAATCAGGGAAGGCACGTATAGGAGGATATATACCGGGCAATACAGAGTAAAGGAGCTCTCCCACTAGGAATTCAGCTTATCCAACAGAGAATGTCCTAGATCTCACCCAAGGGGAAACTCCCTCAAGTCTCTAAAGTAGCAAGCTGGAAACAAGGAGATGATGGAGACTGACAGCTCCTTTCATGTCTTCCCAGTGTTTTCCTTCGGCAACCTGAAGTGGGGTTGGCCTCTTCCTTCTTTTCTCTCACTGGAAGCCAGGAGTCTCTGAAGCAACTTGTCATTCAAAGAAGACCTGAAGCTTGATAAGTTCTTGAAAGACTCCTGCTTGAAGAGTCCACAAAGAGGAACTGGCTGCAAACTGAAGCTCTCTCAACTCTCACCAATTTTACCCTGCCCCTCATGCATCTTCATCGAGAAGGAGAGAGTCCCATACCAATGAACTTTGGGATGTGGGTTACAGATAGAGATTGAATAACCCTCAGAGGAATGGCAATGGAGACAGTGTGGATAGAGTAATGAGGAACAAAAACTACTATAACTCCTCGATGATGACCAGTGCGTGGGGTTGGGAGGGAAGGGATTAAGGAAGAAACATTTGTGAAAGTGTAGCTGGTACAAGAAAGAGCAGTCAATGATGCTATGCTGTGTCATAAGATGGACATCTTAGGCTTAGGGAGGTATAAAAGTACTGCCTTTCTACAGTTGAGTTGAGATTATTTCATAACACCAATTTGTGCTGGACTCCATTTTCCAACTGCAGCTCTGCTTGGCAACTCCATGGAACACATCCTTTTCCTCCCTGCTCCCACCCCAAGATAAGCTGATCACCTGAAATCTCATCACCACAAAGAATGACACCTTCAGTGTCACCTTCAAAGAACGACACGCCTTTGCCTTCTGATTGGAAGGCTGGAAGGCAGAGCACTAAAACTCTTCCCAAAACCTGAGCTTGCAACCTTGATGAGTTCCTGGTAATTTCATTTTCCATCAACTGCTCTGCTTGGCTTTGACTCCAAGGAACAACATGTCCCATAGTGGAATGCCTCCTGGTGCCTTCTCTCCCTGCCTTCTCCTTTTTCAGCTTCCTTTTTTGTGTTGTTTTCCCCCATTAGATGGCAAATGCCTGGAGAGCATGGACTATCTCTGTTTCTTATTCGTGTACCACAAAGAAAATACTTATTCACTAAAAAAAATAAAATTTAATTTTAAAAAACCCTACAAAGTATAGGCAGAGAAGGATATTTTTAATCATAAAAGGTACCTATCTAAGCCCCCAAATTTAGCATTTCTCAACGAGTTCCATAAAACTGAAGGAGAAAGGAAAAGGTTTCTATTGAAAACAAGTTTCTTAACTATGAAGCAGTCAGTCAAGAATGCTCAGTGGAAGTGATTGGTAGATGTGGAGCGGGACTTTGAGAGGGTAGGGCTGAATGAGATAGGATTAAGGAAGTGAGCAGTAGACTGCACCAGAGAGCCAGAGGTTCAGAATTACAGGGATGGGGAGAGTATGACAGAGCAGGAGTATGCTAACCAACAGGAAATAAGTTCAGGCAAATTATCAGTGACTGGAGAGAAATCTAAAATAACATCATAAAATAAACAATTTTGAAAGACAAGAATTCTGACCAACAAAATAATCAACCATAATTCCAGAGAACTGAAGTTAAAGCATTCTTCCCACCTCCTTACAGAGAAGCATACAGAATTAATATACAGAATGAGACACAGTTTTGAACATGGCCAATTTGAGAATTTATTTTGCTTCTGTGTGCATATTTGTTATAAGGAATTTCCTGCCTCCCTCCCTTTCCCATTTGGGGAGCATGGGTGGGAGAGAAAATAAACCCTTACTAATTAAAAAAACTATAATTAAAAAGCAAAACAAAAATAAAAACCCTATACAGTATAGGCATAAGAGAATATATTTTTTTCTTTTTCAGTAAGGCAATTGCGGTTAAGTGACTTGCCCAGGATCACACAGCTAGTAAGCGTCAAGTGTCTGGAACCACGTTTGAACTCAGGTCCTCCTGACTCCAGGGTGAGTGTGCTCTATTCACTGCACCACCTAGCTACCCTAAGAGAATAATTTTTAGTGCAAAAAAAGTATCAATTTAAAACCAAAAACTTAGCATTATACACAGTGGTGAAAATTCTAAAAATATTGAAGTAAATAAGGATGTCTCCTCTCCTTGCTATTATTTGAAATCTAGAAATGCTCATAATAGCAATAGGAAGAGAAAAAAATTAAAGGTATAAAGATAAGCAAAGAAAGTTAAAACTATCCCTATTTACTGATGACATGATGGAATACTTAGAGGATTCTAGGAAATTAGCAAAGTAATTGAGACAATCAATAGCTGAATTAAATTTATTGATTTTTCCCATGTGTGAAGAATAGAGAGAAGGCAACTTTGGCTAGATGTCAGCATGCACAAAGGGGAGTAGGCTAAGGCAAGTTTGTAAATGGATTTAAAAGCTAAATGAAGGAGTTTGTAATTTATCCTTGAGGCAATAGGGAACCACTGAAGTTTATAGAATAAGAGAGTGTCAGATGCACCCTTAAGATCACTTTAACAGCACTGGCGAGGATGGACTGGAGTGGGGAAGAGAGTTAAGTCAGGAAGACCAATTAGGAGACTGTTTCATAATCTAAGTGAAAGGCCTGAACCGAGTCAAATAAATTAAATCTGAACTAATTAATTTAAGGCCTGAACTAAGGTTGTGGTTATTTGAATAGGGAGGAGTCATGTGAGAGACTTGGAGGTACAAGTAGCAAGATTTAGCAATTGATTGGATGGACATGACGAAATTGGATGATGCTAAGGGAGAGTGTAAGAATGGTCGTATCTTCTACAGAAATAAGGAAGTCTGGAAGGAGGGTAGATTTGGGGGGAAAGATAATGAGTTCTCTTTTGGACATGTTAATTTTGATATCTTTGGGACATCTTATTTGAAAGGTCTAATAGGCATTTATGATGGAAAAATGAAGCTCAGAGGAGAGACTGGGGGAAAGTGAGAGAGGAATGGAAAGACAAGTTATTAGCAACATTAAGTGAATTATGAATCTAATCATGTTATTACAAGATGTTCCTTGGTATGGAAGGCCATTTTTAAAAGCAAGAATAAATGCTAAAACAAGACCTAAGGACCCCAGAAAAGGGAAAGACATACTCTAATTCTCTTATTTGCTTAAGTTCTTCTCAGTCCTATTTCCCATAAGAACTAGAGGGGGAAATCATAACTATTTTTGCCTACTAAGCATGTTCTTCTAGATATTGCTAAGATAGATAAGATAGAGAACCCTAGAAGCTATTATGTAAAAGAAAAAATTCCTATAATGCTCCTTGAATTAGATAATTTTAAGGAGAAAAAGGGGTCATAAAAGCAGAGCTTGTCACATATATGTGAACACATATACCTGTATACACATATTACAATGATACCCTCATTGTTAAATTATTTTATGTCACTTTCTATCATTTCTATCTTTGCATTCCTGAGCTATGAGGTAACCCTGGTCTAAACTCCTCGTTTAGAAGATTTATGAGTAAAAGATCATCTGGCCAGAAGGGATGATCCTGAAAACCTTGGATCAGCAAACACATATGAAATCATCTACAGTACCATATTCCAAAGCTGCGTGCATGATAAAGTGCAAATATCCCAAGAAGAATAATTTTTGTCTAGCCTCTACCCTAAACATTTACAATGCAAGCAACTCTTGCTTCCAGAAATTAGCAATAACAAAAACAACGTTTATATAGCACTTACAATGTGCCAAGCACTGTGCTATGTGCTTTACAAATATTGTCTCATTTGATTCTCACAACAGCTCTGGGATGTAGGTGTTAGTCCTTATTTTACAGTTGAGGAAACTGAGTTAAACAGAGGTTAAATAACTTGTCCAAAGTCTCATAGCTGTTGTCTGAAAATACATCATAAAACATAAATATACATCTTGATCTGTTTTATAAGGTGCATTTTATTTCGTTGTTTCAGAAGTCAATAAATTGTGGCCTTTCTTTTTGTTTTGATGGCATGAGTCTGTACTTAACAAATAATCATCCCATTAGAAAGCAGGACTTCCAGGAGCCAAGATGGCAGAGCAAGCAATAAATCACTGTAACTCTCCCATATTCACTAACAAAAAAAAAAACCATAAAATAGCTCCCGAAAACAAATCCTGGAACAGCAGAACCAGCAAAAAGAAGGTGTGAAACTGTCTTTTAGTCCAAGAAACTTGGAAGATTGGCAAGAAAGGCCCATGTCACTCAGGTAAAAGGGAAATGCAGTCCAAGACAGGAAGCAACCCAATAATCCAGCAGTAAACTCCACCTCAGCAAACCAATGGGAGATCCTGAGCTCCCGTGCGGTGTAATAGGCCAATGACAACACCAGAATCCACCACATGCTTCGGCATTGCCAAGGGAACTGGCAGACTCAAGCTCCAAGAACTTCCACATGTTTCAGTGTAGCCCTGGGGAAATGTAGAAACACCCCATCTGCCTCAGCACACACCCTACACTCACACTAGGACCCCATCTCATCACCAGATAAGCTGCCAGATCCCTATAGCCTCCAGAAGCACCAGCAATAAGTCATTCCCCTATTGATAAATGATCCGAAAAAATGCTCTAAATCACTATTGATTGGAGAAATGCAAATTAAAACAATTCTGAGGTACTACCTCACATCTATTAAGTTGGCTAATAGGACACAAAAGGAAAAATGACAAATGTTTGAGGGGATATGGGAAAATTGAGACACTAATGCATTGTTGGTGGAGTTGTGAACTGGTTCAACCATTATGCAGAACAAGGTGGAACTATGTCCAAAGGCCTATAAAACCATGTATGCCCTTTGACTTAGCAATAGCATTGCTAGGTCTGTATTCAAAACAAAATTAAAAACAAAAAACAAAAAAGAAAAGGACATATACGTACATAAATATTTTTGGGGTGACAAAGAATTTGAAACTGAGGGGATGCACATCAATTGGGAACTGGCTGAACAAGTTGTGGTATATGATTGTGATGGAACACTCTTGTGCTATAAGAAATGATGAGCTAGATGCTCTCAGAAAAACCTGGAAAGACATGAATTGATGCAAAGTGAAGTGAGTAGAACCAGGAGAACATTGTACACAGTAATAGCAATATTGTAAGGTCATCAGTTGTGAATGACTTAGCTATTCTCAGCAATACAATAATTCAAGACAACTCTGAAGGACTTAAGATGAAAAATTCTATCTATCCCCAGAGAAAGAACTAATAGAGTCTGAATACTGATTGAAATAAACTTTTTTACTTTCTTTATGTTTCTTGGGTTTTTACTTTGGTCTGTTTTCTTTTACAACATGACTAATATGGAAATGTGTTTTTCATGACTATACATGTATAATATATATCAAATTGCTTTCCTTCTCAATGAATGGGGTAGGGAGGGAGGAAGAAAATTTGGAACACAATTTTAAAAACCAATGTTGAAAATTGTTTTACATGTAATTGGGGGAAAATAAAATACTAAATAAAAAGGAAAGGTTAAAAATATATCTGCCTCTACTGTCGCAAACTGAAACAAAAAGCTCTACACTGAATTAAGAAAGGGGGAGAAAGGAAATTCAATACATATGTCTAGCAAACTATAAAGAGTAGCTAAAACATAGGAAGTTGTGTATGTCCTTCGTTCTCAAAGAGGACCATGACATCAGGGAAATGGTGATATGACTTGCAGTTGACTTTGATTTAAGCGAGGGAGGGCTGTGCAAGGTCACCAGCCTCACTTTCTCCTCCAGAGCCATCTGGATCTAGTGATCTGATATTCACCAGGATGACTACAAAAGGCCCAGGAAGCATTAGGAGAACCCAGCCTTTCAGGCTAAGATCTTTTCAGGTTCTCACTTTGAGTGAGGCAATGCTGATTCAGTGAACAGGCATCTTTAAGAAGTTAATCAAGGGATGGCCCCTTTAATCAAAAACTCAAAGAAAAAAAAACAAACTGGGAGGGGAAGACCCTCAGGGTTCCTGCCCAAAAGAGAAACAGTTACTATTTAGTATTTACATTCACTCTGTGCTAGGAAGGCAGGGACTTACTGTCCAATCTATGAGGTCCAGAGTAAGTTGGGTTTAAGTCTTCAAGAACTAAGGACTAACACAACCTGTGAGTGGCCTCTGCCTCTGCCTCTCCCTCTCTCTCTTCTTCTCCCTCTCCTTCTCTCTCTTCCTCTCCCTTTCCTCTCACTGCTTTGCCCTAAGAAAGGTACATTTCAATGGCCAAAGGCTGCCTCCTCAAACTGTAGGAAGAAGATATACAGAAATATGTGGGTGACTAAATTCAGGAAAGAAATCAGCAATATCAACCCATGAAGAAGACAGAGTCTACCTACTGGGAGCACTAGAAGTCACAGCAAGAGACAGAATCAACTCAGTGCCTGGATATCAGGACTGTAAGGAGCAATAAAGGGTCCTGGAGACCAGAATAATCTCTGACATCCAAGAGAGGCTGTCAGGGACAGCGGGGGATGGTCAACTCCTGATTGAGGATTGTGCAAGGCGGAGACAGAGATCTGCTGAGTCCAGAATACACAGTGATCCACCATGAAATTGAGATATCAGTCAGGAATTGGGACTGAGGGTGTACCTTAGTTTCAGCTAACGCATTCAACTTACCAATAGCACCTGCATCCAGGCCAAACAGGCTCAATTCAACCCATCCAAGGGTGTTGAAGGAATCTAGCCTGAGCACAAAGTCCCAACTTAAGAATCAGGCTAAAAAAATGAGTAAATAGAAGAAACCACAGAAAATCTATGGGTTAACAGAAGCCAAGTGATAAATGTAGAAAAGAGTAACCCCACAACAATTATAAGCAGAGGCTTAGAGAATGAAATGGCTTTGTCACAAAGATAAAAGACCAAAGAGCATCTGGAAGAAAAGAAGTAACAAATAAGAAATGTAATTATAGATGAAATTAAAGTTCTGAATAAAAAAATTGGAAAGATCATAAATAGCTTAGAATAGAAGGTGAAAAGCTCACCTAAGCATTACCTTCCTTGAAAATTAAAATGGAGAAAGTAGGACTCCAAAACGACCAGAAATATTAAGCCAATCAATTGAAAAAAGAGGAGAAAAGTGTTATCTACCACAAAAAACAACTGACCTAGAAAAAAAAGTGGAAAAGAGGTAAAGAACCATCAAATTCCCTAAAAACTATGACCCCCCCAAAAAGTATATCATATTTCAACAAAAATACCTGTATAAATATATTAATAACATTTAATAAATGTACCTTTCCTTAATATGGTAAATAGCATCTATCTAAAACCAAGACCTAGCATTAATTATCGTTGTTGGAGAAAGACTAGAGATTGTTCCAAGTTAAATCACATGTAAAGAAGACATAGGCTGTATTTCAAATATTTCTCAAGGTGATTATAGATATCATATCATTAAGAGTCCAATTAAGATGTTGGAAAAAATTCATTCTGGCAGTTTTGAAATAACAATTAGAAAATGGTTGGCTATGAGATGTTCCTCCATATTCAGTCACACACACAAAAAATGTGTATATGTGATTGTCTTGTGAATACTTGTGCAAATTTAATTCCTGCACTATTCAGTTTTTCCTCAAGATATCAAAGTTACTTTTTTTTTAAAGCGTCTTTGCAAGATAAAGGGGAAGATAGCTTCACAAAGAAAAAATATTCCCTATCCCCATTTGCATTGTCTTTTTCAGCTTCTCCCAAGTTCTGACAGAAAAAGAGTATGTTCAGCTTCTCTCAGATGTGACTTTTAATACTGTCTCTCTACAGTGTATCTCATATATCAAAAGTAGAAACCAAAACAAACATCACAAGAAAAGAAATGCCATTCAAAATAACTAGAGAATGTTCTAAATATGTGGGAATCTACCGACCAAGACAAGCACAGAAATTAAATGAATGTAATTACCAAAAAAAAAAAACCTCATTCTTTATCCAAACAAACACATACATAATTGAGTCAGACATAATTGGACAGATATTAATTCTTTATGCTTCATTTACACCAATGTAATAGAAATGACAATAGTACTTAATTTACACATTCAGCGCCATGCCACTAAAATTACCGGTTATTTTATATAATTAGGGAAAAAACAAGAAAATTCTTCTAGAGAAACAAAAGGTCAAGAATAGCAAGAGAAATGACAATTTTTTAAAAAGTAGGAAAGAAGGGGGCTTATTAATGCCAGCTCTCAAACTACACTATAAATCATTACTCAAAAAATGTGTCTGGTACTGATTAATAGAAAAGTTGTTTAGTGGAATAGATCAGATACATAATATCCAAAAGCAATCAAACACAGTAGTAAGCCTAAGAACTTCCGTTACAAGGAAATAAAAAGAAAGGTGGGGAAAATCCTCTCTCGAGGAGCTCAAAGTCTAATGGGGCAGATAACATGCAAACAACTATGTAAAAACAATATATAAACAGGATAAATTGGAGACAATCAACATAGGGAAATCAGGAAAGACTTCTTGAAGAATGTGGGATTTTAGCTGGGACTTGAATGAAGCCAGGGAAACCAGGAGACAAAGATGAGAAATGAAAAAAAAAATCCCAAGAATGGTGGATAGCCTGCAAAAATGCCTAGTTTTGGGAAATGGAAAGTCTTTTTAAAATAACAGTAAGAAGGCCAGTGTAAGGTGTAAAAGGATTGGAAAACTAGGAGGAAGCCAAGTAATCATGGGCTTTGAATGCCAAATAGAAGATTTAATGTTTGATTCTGCAGGAAATAGTCACTGCTATTTATTGAATAGGGGCTGGGGAGAGTGATATGGTTAAACTTGCTTTAGCAAGATCATCAATTTGACAGCTGAGTGTCAGGAGTGAGAGGAGACTTGATCTAGAGTGACCAATCAGAAGCTTATTGTAATAGTCCAGGTGTGAGGTGATAAGGATTTGCACCAAGATGGTTACAGTGCCAGAGGAGAGAACAGGGTATATATGAGACATGTTTCAAGGGAACAGATTGGATGTAGGAGGATAAAAGAGAGTAAGGAATTAAGAATAACAACTAGGTTATGAGCTTAAGTGACACAGAAGATGGTGGTGTCCTCAACTATAAAAGCAAAGTTAGAAAGACAGAATAGTTTAAAGATGAATTCACTTTTGGATATGTTGAGTTTCAGATATCTAAAGGACATTCAGTTCAAGCTGCCCAATAAGGACTAGAAGTAAAAATTAGATGGTTTGAGAGAGGTTAAAGCTGAATAGGTAGATACAAGAGTCATCAACATAGAGATGATAATTGAATCCATGAGAGCCGATGAGATCACCAAATGAAATAGTATAGAAGGATAAGAAAAGAGGGCATAGGAAAAAGCTTTGGAAGACATACCTAGACAAAGATGCCAGCAAAGGAGATTGAGGTGTGGTCACACAGGTAGAAGGAGAACCAGAAGAGAATAATATCAGAAAAACTGAGAGAGAAAAGAGTATCAAGAAGAGAATGAATGACAATTCCAAAGGTTTCAGAGAGGTCAAGAAGTATGAGGACTAGGGGGGAAAAGTCAATAGATTTGATGATTAAGACGTCTTTAGTAACTTTGGAGAGAGCAATTTCAGTTAAGAAGATTGGAAGCCAGGCTGCAGAATTAAGAATAGCATGAGAGGAAAGGAAATAGAGATACCAATAATAGATGGCCTTCTCTACTTTAGCCACAAAAGAGAGGAGAGATGTAGGAGAATAGATAGCAGGGCTGGATGGATCAAGTAAGGGTTTTTTGAGGACTGAAGAGACATGAGAATATTTATAGGTTGTAGGGAAGTAGCCAGTGGACAAGGAGAAATTGAAGGTTAGTGAGAGAGTAGGGATAATAATGGGGGTAATTTGTTGGAGTACCCAATGGAATGGTATGTCCTATGTATGTAGGACATTCCCCTTGCCTTGGGAAGGAGAAGGGCCATCCCTTCATGTGAGATGGGGTAAAGGAGATAGTTGGAGAAGGCATCTGAGTAAGGTGAGGTAAGAAAAAGGGGATAAGAGGAAGCTCCTGGCAAATGAACTTAAATTTTTGAGTGAAATATGAGACAAAATTCTCATCTGAGAGGGTGAGGGGTAGAGAAACCATGGCAGGTTTGAGGAGGGATGAAAAGGTTTGGAAAAGCACTCTGGTGAGTAGGATAGTATATTGATGATGTCAGTCTGGTTAGGTAGGTCTAAAGGGATTGCCTTGCTGCAGCAAAAGCCCATTTGAACTTAAGTAACATAAATCTGTTGTGGATTTATGAAAATCTGGATTTCATGAAAAACTGGATTTCATTATTTTCTCCAGCTTCATTAAACATAGTATGAATGGGAGCAAAGACAGAGAATAGTAATGGACAAGGTCAACAATAGGATAAACAGTGTAGAATTGAAGAGGTTCACCAAAGAGTCAGATTGAATAAGAAAATAAAACCCCACAAACTGAAGTCATACACAGAATAAAAGTTAGGAGCTAGAAAAAAAAATATTGTGTATCAAATGAATAAAAAAACCACAGGAGTTGTAATATGCCATCAGACCCAACAAAACAAATATTAAACATAAAAATAGATACACAAGGAAACTACTGAAAGGAACCATAGACAATAAACCAATATTAATATCAAACTTCACTGATCCAAGTTCTTTAGCGTCTCAATTCATAAAGGAAACATTAACCAAACTACAAGAACACATGGACAAAACAGTGACAAGAGATTTTGATGTCGCTTATTTGTGGATAAACCTAAGCAAAAGATAAACAAAAAGAGAAATATAGAAACTGAATAAATGGCTGGAGAAACTAGAGCTAAAACACTTATGGCATCTTCTAAATGGGACTGCAAAAGAATATATGTATTTCTCAGCACTGCATGAAAAGTTTACAAAAACTGACCACAGAGATAACGTGAAGAAGTGTAAAAGAACAGAAATAGTGGGCATAGCCTTTAGAGACCATAATACCATAAAAATAGTCACTGGTTCAGGGACCACAAACAAAAGACCCAGAATTAAATGGAAACAACAATGAAATCTTAAATAATGAGTAAGTCAAAGAATAAATCACATAAACAATCAATAATTGTGTGAAAGAAAATTATAACGATGAAACAACATATCAAAATTTGTGACGTACAGCCAAAATAAACTTCAAGGGTAAAAATTATATACCTGTAAATATGTCAACAAAAATAGAAAAAGAATTAATGAACTGAATATAATTTTTTTATTTAGAAAGCCAACAAATAACCAAAGTAAAATAAGCCCAAAAGGAAGTAGTAAAAGTTAAAGGCAAAATATATAAACTATACACAAAAAAAATCTATAGGAATTATAAACAAAACTGAAAGCCGATTCTTCGAAAAAACCTTTAGCCAGAAGCAACTGTGGATACAGTGCTTGGTCTTGAGTCAGGAACACCTGAGTTAAAATATGACCTCAGATGCTTACTAGTGATGTGAGCAAACCACTTAACCTCTGTTTGCCTCAGTTTCCTCAAGTAGAAAATTGAGATAATAATAATACCTACCTCCCAGGATTGTTTTAAGAATCACACAACATGCTATATGTGAAAAAGTGCTTAGCACAATGCCTCACACAAAGTAGGTAATGTATAAGTATTTATTGCATTCCCCTCACTTTCCCCAATCTGATCAAAACTAAGAAGACAGAAAATCAAATTAAAAAAAACAGTAAATGAGGAAAGATAAAAGACAAACCCAGAAGAAATAAAAGAGAAATCAAAACCAGTTATGCACAGTTATGTGCTAACAAACTGAAAACATAAAAGAAATAGACGAATACTTTCAAAGTATAAAATACTCAATCTTATAGAAGATCAAATAAAGATCTTACATATGTTCTCAGAGAAAGAGCTAGATCGAGCCATAAAGACCATGATAGATTCAAAAGAAATTGTCTCTAACTTTTAAGGAATAATTAGTACCCATGTTACACGAATTGTTCCCCAAAACTGAGAAAGAAAACTGAATCATTTTATAGGACAAATATAATCCTAATACCTACACAGGGAAAGTAAAAACAAAGGAGAACTTTGGATCAATATCAATGAATATTGATTCAAAAATTTTAAATAAACTGCTGTCAAACAGACTATAGTGATTTATCCAAGAAATTATTCATTATTACCAAGTTAGAATTAAACCAGGGACTGAATGATGGTTTGTCATTAGGAAAACAGCATAAGCTTATTAAAAACAAAAACACCCAAAACCACACAAATGATTATCTCAATTGATGCAGAAAAAAAACCTTCGACAAAATTCAACACACATTTACATTTATTAAAAAAAACCTTGGACCCCAAAAATTGTGGAACTGAGTGCTGTAAACTAAAAAATAAATTTATTTTTTTAAAAAGCCTACAAAGTAAAGGCATAGAGGGATCTTTTCTTTTGGAGTGGGGGGAGGAATCTTTTTTTTTTAATATCATAAAAAACATCTAGCTAAAACCAAAATCCAGCAACATATGCAATGGAAATACACTAGATCAGGAGTGGGAACCTGCAACCTTGAGGCCACATATGGTCCTAGATCCTCAAGTGCAGCCCTTTGAATGAATTCAAACTTTACAGAACAAATCCCCTAACTAAAAGGATTTCTTCTGAAAAAAATTGGACTCGGACAAAAAGCCACACCCACGGACCTAGAAGGCCACATATGGCCTCAAGACAGCAGGTTCCCCACCCCAGCACTAGATGTTTTTCCAGTAAATACAGGGGTTAAACAAGGATTCCTACTCTCCCCACTATTATACAATACAGTTGTGGAAAGGTTAGCAATAGCAATAAGACAAACAAAAGAAATTGAAGTCATAAATATAAGTAAGGAGGAGATTGAACTATCCTTATCTATTGATAATATAATGGTATATTTGGAAAATCCAAGGGAATCAGGAAAATTATTTTAGCATTGTTGCAAAATTACAAAATAAACCTTCAATAATCAACTTAATTTTTATGTGGTAATAACAAAATCCAAGAGGCAGTAATATAAAGAGAAATTCTATTCCAGATAATTACAGAATCCATAAAGTATCTAGGGATTAAGGAAGCAAAATACACAAATGACTAGACTAGACTAAAAAAATAGATTCAACTACAAAGTGCTCTTTTAAAGAAATAAAGAATAACTTATATAGCTGGAGGAATACTCAGGGCTCATGGTAGATTGTGCCAATATAATAAAAATAACAATACTGCCAAAATTAACTTACAATTTTAAAGCTAAATGAATAAAATTATCAGAGGACTATTTTATAAAATTTGATAAAATAATAAAATTAATTTAGAAAAACAAGAGATCTAGAATAAATGATGAGAATGATGAACAGTAGTAAAGACAAAGGGGGAAAAGTGCTTCTAGATCTCAAAAGCAAAGTTATCTAAACTATCTAGTATTGTTTAAAAAATAGAAAGATAGAAGATGGTGGCTGGAAAGCAGGGACTTGTGTGAGCTCCCTGCCAGGTCCCTCCAAAAACCTATAAAAAATGGCTCTGAACAAATTCTAGAACTGCAGAAAGCACAAAATAGCAGAGTGAAGCAGGGATCCAGCCCAGGACAGCCTGGATGGTCGCTGGATGAGGTCTATTGTGCAGAGTGGAGAGATGAGGAGCCCAGTGTGGGTGGCAGCGGCAGGACCAACCAGACCAGGAGCCAGGCAGAACAGGCCCTATCACCCTGAATCAGTGAGCTGCACCAGTTACCAGACTTCTCAAACTACAAACACCAAAGACAACAGAGAAGGTTAGTGGGAAAAGCTGCGGAGGACAGAGTAAAAAGAGTTCGAGGTTCAGCCACTACCCCAGTGTGGGGAGGTGGTGCAGCTATAGAACTACAGCTACAGTTGCTTCCAGCCCCAGGCCCACCTGGTGGGAGGAATTAAGTGGCAGATCAGAGCAGGAGTGCAGAGCCTGCTGAAGATCTAAGTCCAGTCCACATTGGGGGTTCTTGGGGAAGGAGGAGTGCTGGTGTGGCAGAGCTGGCTGTACAGAAATAGCTCTGAAACCAACAGCACAGCCCCTCAAGCTTGGAACAAAGTACTCTTTACTCTACAAGCAGTCATACCCTGCTGAAAAACTCAAGGGTCAAGTAAGTTGGCTGAGAACATGGCCAGGCAACAAAAATGCACCCAGATTCAATCCCTGACTTTGGAATCTTTCTTTGATAACAAAGAAGACCAAAACATACAGCCTGAAGAAGTCAACAAAGTCAAAGAGCCTACAGGAAAAGTCTCCAAGAAAAATATGAACTGGTCTCAGGCCATGGAAGAGCTCAAAAAGGATTTGGAAAAGCAAGTTAGAAAAGTAGAGCAAAAATTGGGAAGAGAAATGAGAAGGATGAGAGAAAACCATGAGAA
>CM053622.1:511030874-511077028 GCA_028646595.1 Phalanger gymnotis
GAAGAAGTAAAATATAGTTAGTCTTTCACAACATGAGTGTTGTGGAAGGGTTATACATAATGATACGCATGTGGCCCATGTTGAATTGCTTGACTTCTTAGTGAGGGTGGATGGGAAGGGATGAGGGGAGAGAATTTGGAACTCAAAGTTTTAAAAAATAGATGTGTAAAAGTAAAAAAGTTTGGTTTTTTTTTCATGCAACTAGAAAATAAGATGTACAGGCAATGGGGCATAGAGATTTATCTTGCCCTACAAGAAAGGAAGGGAAAGGGGGATGGGAGGGGAGAGGGGTGACGGAGGGGAGGGCTCACTGGGGAACAGGGAAACCAGAGTGTACGCCATCTTGGAGTGGGGGGGTGGAAATGGGGAGAAAATTTGTAATTCAAACGCATGTGAAAATCAATGCTGAAAACTAAACATATTAAAAATATAATAAAAAAAAGAATTTGCAGTCTTCCTGATGTTGAACAATTGCTACATGTTTAGAATCCCCCATGGTCATAGTGAATCATGCAGTAAACACATTGGAATATAGAAAATAGAGTTTGCATCAGTGATCTGACAAGCTATGAAGAATGGCAAAGTTTTTCCACAGAATAGTGAACAGTGTGATATTTGTGAAAAACTTGATAAAATGGGTCCCACCTGGTTCATACTTGCAGATAAAATTGTGCTTCATATTGCATCTGTCATCATTCCACTGGTAAAGGTAGGGACCCCCAAGCCCAGGATTGGCAGTTGGTTGATGATACATCACAACACAAGCTTCGCTTCCACAGGAAGGTTCATCAGTATACCAGTTTCTAAAAGTATACAGCAATAACAAGTATTTTAAAGCAATATTACCCACAGAAATTATGATGATTTTTTTCTACTTTTACAGGGAATCTGCTTTCCCTTTAAAGACTATGCACTAAAACAATAACCCATGCCTTCAGCATCCACACCTACCGATATTGGGAACTGCTTCCATCAGACCACTTGTAGAGGTTTGGACAAGCACCTGACGTCTGTCCCTCTCCATTTCTCCAAAGCCCAATCCAGAAGTCACCATCAGAAATGCCTGTGTCTGGCTTAGTGAGGTTTTGTAACATGCTTTCTATTAACTTCTGTTCTGTTTCACTTTCAAGACTGAGAAGAGCTCCACCATCACTTTCACAAGCTTGGCGTGCCTCCTGAAATCCCACTCGACTTGACAAGTCCTGAAAATAGGCCATTTTGTAACAGGGATGTCTGAAGTCTGCAAAACACACCTTCTGACCTGAAAGACACACAGGACAGGGTGATTAATGATACAATATTAATTGTATAGACAAAACATGTTAAAACTATAAAATATCACTGAACCAAATATGAACACTCTCCAAAGCTTAATCATTTTTTAAAATCTATTCTCTTGTTTTATTTAATTGTTTTCTCTTCCAGCAAAGTCTATTTGAATACCCATGTTGGTGCAATCCAACATGTGCATTTAAAAACTGCATCTTTTTTTTTAACAATGTCATGATGTAGCTCAGTCAGTTACTATTATCATCAGATCAATAAAAGTAGCTACACGTCTACCTAATGGAAAGAGACATGAATTAAAATCTTGGAGCTATTAGACAATAAAGCATTGGAATAGAAGACAGGAAGGCGAATTCTGGACTAGCCAAGTCAGGATGAAAGCATGTCATCAGTATTTACAGAAAATCTATAGATTCTAATACAGGTTTTCTGTTTATACAAAACATATTGAATAAACTTCATTTTCCTACAAATGGCTACTTTATTTTTCCTTGGACAACAATCGTGAGCAATCGTATACTCCAAAATAGAAACTCTAGAGTTGAACTTGAAGAACTTAGGGTCAAGTATTTTTTATGGAACATCTAAAATATTGTGGGGGAGGAAAGTAAATGTACCTGTCTCAGATGACTGCTAAGTAACAAGGTATGAAAGAATAGTGCCTTTTATTTAGCTGAACCCTACCAACAAGAGATTTCTGATTCTTCAGAAAGGAAGTAGGATGCCTTGACTTAGCAAACTACTTTAATAGTGTTCAATGAAAAAAATAAATATCATATTTAGCATAAATTAGAATAAACTACTTGAGTACCTAGAAATGCTTTGGATACATTCATCTCTTAAATAATATGCTGATTCCAAATTACTTCTTCTATCTTTTGCTAGAAATTATTGTCAGCTTGGTTTGTTACTAAACATATTGAAAATGGTAGAAATGCTTTTTAAAAAAATCTTTTATTATTTTCATTATTTTAAATAAGACTTTGAATGGAACCAATATAAATTATTGAGTTTTACTATATGTTTGAACAGGAATGGGGAACGTAACCAAACATATAGTAAGTTGTCCACAAATATGGAGTTATGGCAGGCTGGAAATTAATGGTTATTATAATTATGTCCACACAGAGTTATGGCAGGCTGGAAATTAATGGTTAGAACAATATATATTAAAGGAACACTGAGAAGTATTAATGGTAAATTTTCTTGGATCTATTTAAATTAATTATTATCTGAATCAGAGATCTTATTAAATGTAATTATATGTCTCTGAGACTTCTAATCAGTATTAAATATCAAGAAAAAAATTTTTGTTTACTCATTTGATGTCAACTATCATTTAGATCACAGGCAGCAGCTAAATCATAAATCAAAGTGTATCTAAAAATCTTTTAGTCAAACACAAAATTTAATAAAAAGGCAAATACTTTCAAAGTTACTGCTCATAGGAAATATGCCAAATATAGAACAGTTCAACTGAAACAGGTAACTTCACTTATTTCAGTCTATAATATTTGAAATCTCAAAATAATTAGTATTTTAGTCCATGTGACACTTTTAATGTCTTACTATTAATATCTTATTCATCTTCTAACATTTACTTGAAAGAAAATGTCATTGAATTTTTTAAATTGGAAAATGGTGCTCCAAGAAGTGAATTGCCTTGTGAAAGCTCCCATCAAGAATAAAGTCTAGAAATCAAGACTTCTAACAGCAAAATGTGTTGCATCAAGACAGCAAATCGATGGTTACTGACAATAGTAATTTACTCTAGAATATGTTTACAGTCATTTTTTAAAGGTATTTGGAGGGTTTTGGAGGAGAGCTCAGTCGAGTCTCTGCCTTTATTCTGCCATCTTGGCTCCACCTCTAACACTAGTAATTTAATAACAACAAATAATGTACATAATGAACACAAAAATAAAATTAAAACAATGCTATAGGTTTTGGGGGAGAGGGTTATGAATTCCAGCTAAAGCCAAGTAGAGAATTTATTGAAGTGTTCATTCAAAAACCATCCATCTACTAAGTGCCCACTCTGCATAAAATGTTCAAATTTAATTGAGTTCCATGAGGAGAGGGAGAATTACCTCTGTAGAGTTATCTGAATTGGTGAGCTAATTACAACTGTTAGTATACTCTAGTATTAATATGTTTACTTATCATATTAATTTAGTGTTACCTTATAAAATGAGCACTACCCAATTAGCCCATAAAAGCTAAAATGTGTTTCCAAAGTATGTAAATATTCATGGGTATAAGCTGGAAGTATGCAGTCTATTTTTAATTTAGAATAATTATGAAAATTAGCAACTTTCAATATTAAGAACACAATTTTGGTTTCCTGATTTCAATAACCAATGTTCTTTTTCTTTGAATATGATTTCATAGGTTACAGTATTTTGTTCCAACTGCATAAATTACTGATTTAAAAATGGCAAATGGAGATTACATGAAGATTTTGTAGAACATAAAAATCTAGCAAATAAGAGAACAAGTAATATATTATTAAAATACAATTGTAGCACATTCTCGAAAGATGACCTGAAAGACATTCTCGGGCTGGGTGTTATATGATTCTCGATTGTTTGAAAGAATGCTGAGCACGATGTTGTTCTTCTGTTTAAGAGACTTACTATAGTTTGTTGGGGACACACATGGATGAAGGACCTCCAATAAGGCAGCTGAAAGAGAAAGACTTTGACCGTAGAGTGAAGTCCTGTAAGAGCTGGCCTCATCACATTTCTTGGCCTCCATCCAACTCAAGAGACTGATTCAAGAGAGGACCTCCCCTGAATGAGATTGTTCTTTCTGTCTTTATTTAAGCAGATATGCTACCTCACCCTGTGATGAAGAGCTCTTATTTTTTTATTTTATTTTTCTAAAACTTAAATACACAATAAGAAAGGAAAAAGAAACATATTATAAACTTAAATATTAAAACTTAAATACAGAATAAGAAAAAAAAACATGCCATGGGCACAGCAGAAGAGAGGATTCAAAATATATAGCAATAAATTTCCATTTCAAGAAAGCCTACGTAATAAATATTGTGTGTTGTATTGAGAGCTACCCATCTTTTCTTTGCTTCCTTGTAAGTTTTCTTTTGTTCTTTGCTGTGCACTTTTTACTTTGTTCTTTTTTCACCCTTTCTCCTCCACCCCACCCCAGAAGGCTACAGTTAAGTGTAGATATATTTATATATAGATGTAGATATATACATACATATATATATGTAACTACATATATACACACATACATATATAAACATATACTTTCCCTAACAAATTCTACTCCTGATCTTTGTTTTATGTTTGTGTGTATCTCTTATTTCCTATCCCTCCTGACTCCTCTACTTCACTTCTGCCTACTACCTTGCCTTCCTATTACTTACCTTAACCCCCTCCAAGGATCCCTCCCTTATCCTCCCATTCCCATAAATCTAAACTCACTTCTATACCCCCCCTTAACCTATTCCCTCAACCCCCTCTCTAGAGATCCTTCCCTTATCCTCTCCCCCTTCTCTGTCCCCTTAGTGTTTTATTTCTTGCTGAATTTAGAAGACTTTTATACTCTTCCAGATATATATTTATTATTCCCTCTTGAGCCCATTCCCAATGAAAGTAGGTTTCCAGAACTACCAGCTCTCCTCCCCTAATCCCTCTGTGTAGTTCTTCTTCTCACTCCTCATTTGTATAAGATAATTACTCTCTTTTTAGCTATTCCTAAATAATTTTACTTTTTAAAGTCCTATCATACTTAGGTCTACTCCAATCTTTCTTACAAACTACCCAATTACTAATGACAATATCAGACATATGTTTAACATTCTTCATACATAAAAGGTAAACTGTCCTTATTGAGTCCCTTGTAATTAGTCATTGGTATGTACCTTATATTTCTCTTTGCTCTTGTATGTCAATTCTTCTATTAAGTTCAGGGTGTCTTTTTTTAACAAAGTCCTAAAAGTCTGAGAATTCATTAAAAATGTCCATATTTTTTCATTCAGCATTATGCTTAGCTTTGCTGGGTATGATATTTTCAGCCAGAACTCCAGTTCTTTTGCTTTTCAATATATAGTGTTTCAAGATCTATGGTCTTTTAGTATCGCCACTGCTAGGCCTTGTGTGATTCTAATGGTGGTACCACCATATTTAAATTGTTTTGTCTTGTTGCTCATAATATTTTATTCTTGAGCTGGGGGTTTCAGAATTTAGCTACGTTATTCCTGTCTTTTCCTCATAGGATGTCTTTCAGGTGTGATTGGTGGATTTTTTTCTATTTCTACTTTCTCCTCTTGTTCTAATGCTTCTGGACAATTTTTTAAAATTATCTCATATTATTGTATCAAGATTCTTTTTTTGATCAGTTTTCAGGTAGTCCAATTGTTCTTATGTTTTCTCTTCTTGCTCTGTTCTCCAGATCAGTTGTTTTTCTTATGAGATGTTTCACATTCTCTTCTACTTTTTCATCATTCATATTTTGTTTTACTATTTCTTGATCTCTTATAACTTCACTGACTTCCCCTTGCTGAATTATGATTTCCAAGGAGTCATTTTCTTCCTTAAGATTCTGGATTTCCTTTTCTAAATGGTTGACTTTCTTTTCATAATTTTCTTGTTTTTCTTGGATTGTTCTTTTTTTTTAAGTTTTTCTTCAATCTCTCTCATTTGATCTTTAAAGTCTTTTGAAGTTCTATGAATTCTTTTTGGGCAGGTGACCATTTGGCATTACTCTTTGGGGTAGAAGAGGATTTCTTTACTTCAGTATCCTCTTCTGAAGATGAACTCTGGTCTTCTCTAGTCCCTTAGTGACTCTCTATGGTTGAATTCTTTCTCCTTTGCCTGTTCATTTTTTTTTATTTGTAGTAGCTTAATTTTGTAATCACCTCTAGTCCTGGGGTAGGAGGATGGTGTCTCTGGCCTCAGACACTCCTTTAGCTCTCCCCTCTGGCCTGAAACCAAGACCTCCAGCTTCCCGTAAGTGCCCACAGCCAGCATCAACCGTTCCCCACTGCTTGTATGCTCAACGGGCTTGTGCTGGTGCCTCCTGACCCTTAGTTGCACCTCTGCAGCACAGCTGTGTCTGGCATTCCTTGTCAGCAGAGGTTCCCTCAGTCTTCCTAAGCTCAGATGCCCAACTCCCCTCACTGTCCTGGGTAAAAGTTCATCTGGCTGGGACTGTAGGCAGCCTCCCAACCAGCTCACCCCAGGGCTTGCTGTTTGTTGTTTAAGCAACCCCTAGCTTGGAGGTGTTTACTCTTCACAGGGACCAAAATTGTCCCAGAAGGACCCCTGTTCTTCTTCTACTCTTATTTATTTTTGCCTCTCTATGTTCACCTTGAGACACTATTTTATCTCTTCTGTGGGGGAAAATCTTGAGAACTTGGAATTTTCTGACCTACTCAGCCATCTTCCCAGAATCCTCTTTTGAGAGCTCACTCTTAAAAAAAAAACATATACACACGTCTACATACACATATACATATATGCATGCATGCATACATATGTATATACATATATGTGCATATATGTGTGTTTATTATTCATATATATATAGTTACCCTGAATCCAACTTAACCTATCTTCTTGAATTGCAATATTTTCAAGAAACACTGGACCTGGAATTATCAGGAGGCCCTGAACATATCAAGGATGAAACCTCTCCCTGAACTGACATAATTTGTTGTTTACATCCCAAGCTGGAAACCCTGTGTGTCCTTGGGAGTCAAGACAGGGGTCAGTCAGTTTGCACCAGACTGAGAAATCGTTTGTGTAGGCGGGACTCTTGCAAATAAGCAGAACATCTTTTCTTCATGATCTAGCAGTTCCCAAGGCAAAAGAATGCTGCTTTTGCCATCCTACTTACTCATGTTCCCCTCCCTTTCTTTTTTCTAGTCCCCTTCAGGAGGGGATTAATCTTTTCCCCACCCCTACTGCTCCCCTCCTCGTCCTATGCCACTCCCATTTGGGAGAGGATTGCTTTCCAATCTCTCCCACCCCCCAAGTTGCAATTCTTAAATATGCAAGCTTCTGCTTGGATTGTGAACTTGAAGCTATATAGGAGTTCCACATGCATGTTCATTTCTCTTGTAATAAATCCAGTTTCAGCGTACGTCTCCCAAGTCATGATTTCTGATTAACAATATATATTCTAATTTGTTGAATTTATCTAATTTCTGTTTACTATTTTGCTTAAACAGTCATACTCAATATTCACTATTTTTATAGTCTTTTGTGTAAATGTTATTTGGGGCATATTATATTTTCAACCATGTCCAACTCTCAGTGACTCCATTTGGGTTTTTTTTGGCAGAGATACTGGAATGGTTTGCCATTTCCTTCTCCAGATCATTTTATAGATGACAAAACTGAGGCAAACAGGGTTCAGTGACTTGCCCAGGGTCACAGTAAGTATCTGAGGCCAGATTTGAACTCAGGAAGATGAATCTTTCTGGTTTTAAGCTCAGTGCTCTATCCACTGTGCTGCCCAGCTTATTCCCTTCCTCCCCCGCCCCCTTTTTCTTCCCTTGACATGGAGCTTTGGCCTTCAATTATATGGTATTTGGAAAGAAGTCATGCTTCCTCATATACGCTATGAGGTTCCTAATAGTTTTTTCCTGCTTCCAAGATTTAAAACAATCATAGTTTCAGAAAATAAACATAGCAGTCCAGACATCAATCTGGGAAGGGACATTGGGTCCTTGCCTGGGAAAACAGACCTTTCATATGGGTGCTTTATTTATAAATTTAAAACTTCAATTAAAAAAAAAAACGAAGGCGGGCAAAGATTGGGCACCAGGCATTTTTGACAAAACTATAGTCCAGTCAAGCCAAAAACTATTTATTAAGGGCTCCTAGGTGCCAGACTTGATGATAAGTGCTAGGAATATAAAGAAGATTTTTTAAAAGCCTAGTCCTTGTTCTCAAGGAGCTTATAGTCTAATGGTGAAGATAATTTGTAAATATATCTATATGAAATTTGCAAATATATCTATATGAAAATTGTAGATCTCAGAGAGGTAGCACAAAGACCAAGGATGACTAGAAAAGGCTTTTTGCACATGAAACTTTGGCTGAGACTTGAAGGAAGCCAAGGAACCCAGGAGGCAGAGATAAAGAGGGAGAGAGTTCCAGGTGTGGAGAACAGCGAGGGGAAATTCCCCAAGTTGGGAAGTGAATTATTTTGTGAAAGGAACAGCAAATCACAGAGTGCATAGAGGACAGTAAGATATAAGAAGACTGAACAGATACAAAGGGTGCAATTATAAAGAGGCATTATATCATTACATTTGATCCTGGAGGTAATAGGGAACCACTGGAAATTATTGAATGGAAAAGGTGAGATACCGCTACAACTCATAGTGACAGCTGAATAGAGAATTGCATGGAGTGGGGAGATGCTTGAGACAGAGAGACCAACCAGAGGAAGGGAAAGAGGGGAAAGGGAAGGAAATAGGCATTTATCCAGTGCCTAATATGTACCTGGCACTTCACAAATGTTATCTCATTCTATCTAGCATGGCTATAACAAGGGGAGGCCTGCAGCAAGATGGTGGCAGCATCAGAGGAAAGAAGGAGATGCATACTAGAAATGTTTCAAAGGTAGAAATAACAGGACTTTTCAACTGATTGGATACAGGCAGGAAGCGAGAGTGAAGAATCGAGGACGACATCTAGGTTTTTGAGGTCTGGTGAGGATAATGGTGCCCTGGATAGTAACAAAGAATTAAGAAGAAAAGGAGTTTCGGGGAAAAGATGAGTTCAGTTCTGGACATGTTTAGTTTAAGATGCCTACAAATTTGAAATATTGAATAAGCAGTTGGGGAGGCAAGATTGGAGGTGAGAACAGAGATAAAAGCTGGACAAATAGATCTGATAATCATTTGCACAGCGTTAATTAAATCCATGGTATAGGAGAAGAGATGACCCAGGACAGAGCCTTGGTTATCCAGTTAGCAGACATGACTCAGATGAAGACACAGAAAAGGAGACTGAGGAGTGTCAGACAAGCAGTAAGAAAGCCATTAAATGTACTCTGGTTTTTGTAAAAAAAAAAATTCCTTTGAATATGTATGTATGTGTGTATATACATGCATGTGCATATACACACATATGAACATGTACATATATACACACATATAAACACACCTGTAAGCAATGCATATATACAAAGGATATACAAGAAATCAGTCATCCTTATAGTACTTAGCATGGAAGGAATAACTACTTTTGTCAAGAACATGTATCTAAGCAAGAGTAGACACCAGTTAATTTTCCTTGTGTTCTGGATTTAGACTAATTTAACAGGTAACAAGGAAAGATCTCATTAATAAAATATAAACTATGCAAGTATGAGATTTTAAGTTTTCTCTTACTGGGAATGAGAAGAGAAAGTATACTATTCACTCTGATACTATTTGGGGGGCATGCATGTGTGTGTACATATATACATATACACACACCTACATACATATATGTATTTATCTATATTATATATGTAGGCATATGTATATATAGATAGATGAAAGATAGATATGTGTGTGTATACATATCAACCTAAAATCAAATTAAATATATACATGAGGCAATGTTATTGAATTAGAAAATTCAGGTATAAATTTTGACAAATTTTCCTGTTCAAATTCTTACTGAGGAAATGGTCTCATATTTCCAAACAGAAAACAGTTACTGCTTAGTGGTTTTCTTAGAAAGGAAGAAGAATCCATCATGATCCTTAACTGGTCATCTTAGAGAACTGTTTTCAAATTAATTTTCTTAAATAACTGAAAATTTAATACAAAAAAAATAAGGCAGAAACAAGTCTGGAAAATAAAGGAAAGAGATTTTGAGAACAGATCTACTAGTTTGAAATTGTCTTGAATGCAAATCTCAAGCTCTTTTTATTACTAAGAATTTAGATTCCTATAGACCAAATTACACAAATTATTGTAATGTTTCATATGTTGGGATATTTTGTATTTGTGAGATGATTCAACAAGTAAATTTAACAAAAACTCTGAAAAGACAGTTAACACAAGAGAAATGCAAGAGCAACATGTGATATAGTTTATGATTTCAAAGAGACCTCATCATTAATACAGAACAGATCACAATCAAATGCCAAACCATGACATAGCAATGAGATATTGAAGGTTAGAAAGGAAAGAGATCATTATTGGCTGAAGTTGTCAATCTTTTTCCTTATTTTTTTTCTTTTTTCCCTTTTTCATTCTTTCTTTTTTTCTTTCCTCCTTTTTTTTTGCTGCTCTTTCCTACCTCTCTACTATATCTTATATTTGGAATGTTCTTCCACATTTTACGCTGTTGAAATTCTCTTCCTTCAAGGCCCATCTCAGGTGCCACTGACTTTATGAAACCCTCTCATATGTAACAGCTCAAATTTCTCAAAACACTATATCTAGACATCTTTGCATTTACTGTCTCAATCAATGGTCAACAACATTAAGCACCTACTGTGTGCCAGGTACTGCGCTAAAATGTTCTTTTTCAATGTTACTTGTGTACATGCCTAGTTAGATTGTAAGATTTTTTAGAGCAAAGAAAGCAAAATTTAAAGTTAACATTTTAAAAAATTTTTTACATCTTTTTATCACCTTCACCTAGCACAGTGCCCTACACAGAGGAGACACTTAATAAATATTAATTTAATTTAGCTACACTAAATTTAATTAAGGTGAGACTTGATTCTAGAAGACTACTTAAGAATTTGAATAGACAAAATAAAAGGGCATTCCAGTTTGGAGAAAGAATACAAACAAAAATCCGTTTGGAAAGAATATGAACAAAGGCATGTTTAGGAGAAGATGCAATCATTTTGGAAAGTAGGAGGAAATGAATTTGAATAAGTACAGAGGAGCTAGGTTGTGGTTGGCTTTGAATGCCAGAAAAAGAATTTTTGCTTATTTCCAAAGACAATGTGGAACTATTCAAGATTTTTGAAAAAGAAAGTAAAATGATGAAAATGGTGTTCCAGAGACATCATTTTGTTGTTAGTATGTAGAATAAACTGGACTAGGGAAAGATTAGGAATAAAGATGACAGTTAGGAGACTATTGCAATAATCTAGATGGAAAGCAATGACAACTTTGAGTGGAATAGAGACAGAAGAAAGGAATGGCAGTAATAGATCATAGATTTTCAAAGGAAGAATTCTAAAAATTCGATATAGAGAATGGAAAGGAGAAGATATAGACAAAGAGATTACAAAGTTCTAGCCTAGAGCAGGCTTATTTGTTTAACAAAAGTAGGAAGCTGAAAAGGAGCAGTTCTTCTGGGTCAGAGAGGGGGAAATGAAGGAAAGTAGGAAGAGGATTCTCTAAAGGAAAGAGTATTTGTTCTAGATAATACAAAATAAATAACTTACCAGGGGGGCAGGGATGAGAGGGGGTGAATTATAACCGTCTTTAATTAATTAAAAGGCTGTCATGTGGAAGGATTAGATTTGCTCTGCTTGGTTCTAGATGACAAAACCAATATAAACAATGGAGATTGAAGACAGACATATCTAAGCTCAATATAGCTAATCTAACAAAACTCTCAAAGGGGTTGCCTTGGAAGGTCATGGAGTTTTCTAAGTGAAGTCTAGTTGACCACTTGTTTGGGGTGTTAGAGAGTTTTCTTGTTCAGGTAAGAGTTGATCTAGAGGTTCAGGAAAGGGTCATGTACAACTCAGATTCCGCGATGGACCCATGCGCACAATATTGATGACATCCGCTCATGGCTGTTTGGTGAATGATGGCAAGCTGCCATTTCTCTTTCATGCTCACTCATGAAAAATAGTCCCACACAGGGAGACCACAGAAGCTTTCATAAAAATTATTTTCCCTTCTCAAGCTACCAAGAACCAGAAGTTTCATCCAGGTGTTCCAGCTCGCTCTAGTCCTTGGTCCTAGTATTCTCTTTGGCCTCTAAAGGAAGCTGTTAGAACAGTTATATTTAGGTCACTGAGAGAGAGCCCAGTCCTGGGGGTATGCGCAGGGACCTCTGACTGGAATCAACCCGACATGAATGTTTAAGCAACCTGCTTCTGATAATGCACAATGATGTGAAAAAGGGAGGCCTTACTCTGACTCAGAATAACACAGGTAATCTGTGTTAGGAGTATTCTGTATTAGTCTCTGAACCAGAATTGAATGAGAATAGAATAGGCACCACCCACCCAAACTGATCTCTCTCTGTCTCTGTCTCTGTCTGGTTCTCTCTCTGTTTCTGTCTCTGGTGCCTGGTGAAATGATTGCTTCCCATCTTGAGTGACCAGAGAAAGAAGATTTTATTGTGGACCCCTAAAAATCATCATGTTCCTATACTGCAAATATCTGATTATGATAGATATAATTCTAGCTCCTTGCTGTTCCTCCAACAAAATACTCCATCTCCTGGCTCTGCACTTTCACTGGCTGCTCCCCACACCTGGAATCGCTCCCTCCTCATCTCTACTTCCCTCCCCCTTCCCCGGCTTCCTTCAAATATCAGCTAAAGTCCCATCTTATGAAAAAAGCCCTTCCTATTGGTCCTAGGGCCTTCTAGCTGAGATTTTCTCCAATATATACTGTAAATATAGTTGGTGTGTGTGTGTGTGTATGTGTGTACAATTGGTACATTATTGTTTGCTTGTTGTCACTCCCTATTGGATTGTAAATTCCTTGAAAGTGGGAGCTGCTTTTACGTTTCTTTGTATTCCCAACACTTATCAGCTAAAGAGGCTGAAAAATAACAATCATTTAGGTGACAGGAACATCAAGAAAGAGCAGAATAAAAGAAGCCAAGGGAATAAAGAACTAGAAAGGAGTAGTAGCCAGTGTTAACAGCTGCAGAAAATTCTAGTAGAATTAAGACTGTGAAAAGACTTTAGTAGTTATTCTGGTTACATATCTATCCAGACAAAGAGACAAAGGGCTGCAGAATATGTACTGGGGTGGAGGGGAGGTTAGAACCATAGAGGGATGCTGAAAGTGGCACAGAGTAAAGGTTTCACAGCTAGCCTAGCAAACCTTTAGTTTTAAAAAGGGCACAGGGAATGGATGTGATGTTAGAACCAAAAGTGGCTGAACTGAAGATGAAGCTAGATTGTCCCAGGGAGTTCAGAACCCAGTGGCTAGCTCCTTCTAGCCATAGTAATTCACGTCTTACTTTACAGATGAAACAACTGAGGCCTGGAGATAATAACTTATGTTGTGAAACTAAGATTAGGACCTATATCTCCTATCAGTCCTATGTTTTCCCATCTATCACACTGAGTCTTAAATGCCAAATTTTTAAATATGTGATTGATGCCATGCAAACACAATTGTGGAAACAAAACTGAAGGAAATAACTGTATCAGTTTTTTTCCAAGAATAGATTTTAAAATACTGTAAAATTTACAATTTTACAAAGTTTTTTATAATTTACGTAGGAATGTCCTAAATTACAGAATTATAAAATGTGAGACTTTAGAAATAATCAAATAATTTGAGTAATTCTAGAATGAGAAAGTATAAAAGGAGAAAAAAAAATTTTTAAAAGCAAACTATACAATGGCATGGGGGGAAAGTATTTAAGAAATAATGGTTGTGATTAATGTGTAGTCTGTTAAGTGACTGTATGTCATTAATAAAATTTGGACCTTTCTTGCCAGGGACATACTTAAAGAAATTGCATCTCTCAAAACTGCACTGTCATCACTTTCTGCTCTTGATGATGTCATGGAATAACATTACAGACTAACACAGTCAGCAGTTCTGGGTTTCAGTCCTCAGACCTAGGGTTACCAACATGGTTTCGTAAGGTCCTAGGGTATCCTCAATTACACTACGTGTTGTCTTAAATTCTTAATACAAGCATTAATTTCAATTCAATTAATTTTTTTAAAAAACATACATACCAAAGTATGTTTTTGGCAGAATGGAGGCTTTACATAGTGTACTTCAGTTCTTTAAAGTTGGAAAACACTACATGTATTTAAAACATAAAAAAGGAAAAACTAGAATTTTGATTCTCTCCGAAGCCATATTTTTGTTTGATATGAACACCTTATAGTCCATTTACTTAATAAATTTAATGGTTTCATACTGTTGCCTATATAGCTAATGCATATGTTTCTATACCAGTATGTCTTTGATTATAAACTTTGAAAATAAATTCTAGATTTATATGGTCCCTAGTTCTATACAGTCCTTAGCTCAGCAACACAAGTAATAAAACACTTTTTAGCAATAACAATGTTTATCTACTTTTCCTTTGCTATTCACATATTAAAGTCAATCATAACCAATTTCCTTTATATTATCCAAATCTATGATTTTATTGGTGCGAGGAGATCTCAGGGTAATTCCATTATTTATTGTCTTTGAGAGTTTAGAGAATTGCTAGGTCACTAAAAGTTCAAGTGACTTGTCTATGGTCATATAGCTACTATATATCAGAGGTAAAACTTGAACCCAGGGCTTCCAGACTCCAGGGCCAAATTGCTATCCACTATGTTGGATAGCCCTGAGTACACCCAATCACATTTGAACTCTATCAAATGTTTAAATGTTAATATTGATATATTAATAAATATTAGCTATCAAATATTAAATACTATTAACCTTAAAATAATACAAATGCCAAATTATTAAATCAGGAGTAGGGGATTATTTTCAATTAAATGGTTATTTTCAATTAAAATGACAAATATTATTAGGAAATAATTTTTAATAAAAAGTTTAATCATGCTTTTAAGGTAAAATTTTTGTAATGTAGTACACAAATAAAACATACTGCAATTACTTCAAATTGTTGTGTGGCTCATTTTAGTTATTAAAATAAAAGTATCTCAAAACATTTCACTTTTGTTAGTGTCTTAATTTTGTAAACATTTGGATTTTTTCCTGTTAGAAATCATCAGTTAATTTCCTTGTTGAAACATAACAGTTTCCAACCTTATATCATGTTTCATATTTCCCCCCCCAAAAAAAAATTAACTGCAAGTGAAAAATAATATACCTCCACAGACTCTGTTTCAGGTAACTAAGCTAGAGAGCAATAAATTGATAAATGGCACCTTTGTGTCATGAAAAAGGTTGCCTACTTCCCCAATCGAAGCAGAACATCTTAACCACACAGCCAATGAACCAAATACTTCTTCCCCTACTTCTCACTTTCCCAAATCATGTAGGACTACTTAAATTCATGAATGCTATTTTGGCAAAAGATGCTATCTATATTTTGACAAAAAAGTAATATCCCCAAATAGATATAACAGACAAGTAGTTACTATCACAAATGGTTATGCTATGTTTTGAATATTTTATGGCCAGAGGCCATTAAACTGTATGGGAGAAATGCATTACTTAGTCATTGTTTTAACATTAAGTAAACATCATCATTTATGCTAAATCAAATATCTCATGCTCAATTAATTAGATTTCCAGATGTCACCCATAAGATGCCTACAAATGTTCCACAAGGAAATAACACAAAAGATCTTTAGTAATAATTTTAACATATCGTGTAAAGTAAAATTTTGTCAATATTGCTTTATGTTTTGTTTTTAATTTGATCATTTCTCCTTTGGAAATTCTAAAACCACACAACACACACAAAAGAAAAACTGCTAAAAGGGTAGTATGAAAATCAATGAAGTATTTCTAGTTTTACAAAAAAAAAACTATGCTCAAGTTCTCTTAAACATTTCATTTCTGTTGTTGTTTTTTAACTGGACCTGTGAATTCAATATAAAGACCAATCAGTGAATAACTTCCTCTACCAATGTATATCAGCAACTTCAGGTCTTTGGGAGTTGCCTGGAGGACTGAGAAGTGAAATGCTTTGCCCAGCCAGTGGATATCAGAGGCTAGATTTGAACACAGATTTTTTGGACTCTGGGGTCACTTCATCAAATTGTCAAGTGTTTCAATCTCCACATATTAGAAAAGACTCTAAATTTCAAATGAAAAAGTGTTTAGAATAATTCCTAAATTACAACTTCAAGGAACATTCTCATGTAGTGTACACTCATTTCATAAATAGGACAATATGATTTCTTTTCCAAAAATTTAGGTAAGGGGATACACACAAAACTAAATTAATTTAATTATCTTTCAAAGTATATTTCAATTTCATACTACAAAAAGAATAAAAAGTTGGAGGCAGCTGATTAGTAACTAGATTTTTAAGAAGTGTGTTTTGAAGACTCATCAAATTTTTATGACTATTATTAGTAGCAATGGAGTTCACACCCTGTTTGTCCTTTGTAAAGGCCTAACTTTAGAGCTGATTACACCATTAGTTTCTTGTGGCATTTTCTATGCTTCTAAAATTGTAACTGAGACCATAATAACACTAAAGTACTGCCACATTTTGGGATACTTGGATTCTACTTGGAAATTTTCTGCCCCCTAAATATATACATTTTATGTGCCTCCAGCATAAAAGAATAAATTATCTTAATAAGTATTTGTTAAATTGATTTGACTTATTCCATATAATTTGATTTGATAAATTGATTTAAACTATTCTATATAGTACTCCTGTATATGAGCCACATGACAACTTTTGCCTATTAAGCAGTTTTTCTTTTTAAGATTCATTAGAGAAGAACTCATACTTGCTGGCTTTCTACCTAAGCATTAGGTCAAAAAAAAAGAAACAAATTTTCACCCTTAAAACACATTCATGCAAAATCAAGTACCAAAAGCTAGTAAAGTGTCTTAAGTAAGATTCAAAAGAGACTTTAGTATAACTACTTCATTCTCTGACTTTGGGTATAAACTACAGAAATAGAAGAGAATCTATCCAGTTTCTAAAGACCTTCCCACAGATATTTCCTATTGTCCTTCAGTCATTCCATGCACTGTTAATCAATTCTCTCTCTCAAGAGGTTTATTTCTTACAGAAAAAAAGGAGGAGAGGGAAGGACAGAGGAGAGGAAAGGGAAAGAAAAACAAATGATATATAAATAGGGTCTCAATCAATCATAACATTATTTTAAAAAGAAAGTCTTAGATCTAAAAATTTAAGCAAATACTTCTGATCCTATTTCCAGAACCCACAATTTTACTAATGTGACTGTTTTGCCCACTAATGAAGATTTGAAATTCCTCTATGTTTTGGTTAATGGTATGTAGGAAACTATCGGAATACTGAAAGAAACATAAACTATTTTTTTTACTTCAGAAACAAGAATTTGTACTAAATAACAACACGTCAAAACCCTCATTTTATATTATATGTTGCGTTTGGGGATTTTTTTCCCCCTTAAAAAGAAGCTTCCTATCTGCAGAGGCCCAGAGTCAAGGCTGCATCATTATTGTTGTCTGTATTCTAGTCTTCTAGGTCCTGAGAGCAGCTAATGGGGGGGGGGGGTTGGGGAAAGAGAAGGTGGAGATAAAGCAGAGCTCTCAGAACAACACAAGGTTTAAACTCTCAAGAAATGGAAAAGCAATGTGGGAAGAGAGAGGAAGAGACAAAGGGGAAATAGCTGAGCATTGAATAGCCTGATTCATTTTCACTTCGTGGAATCATAAGCACGCCTGGGCACACCTTGAAAAGTCACAGAGAACTGGCCATGGCGTAGACATATGGAGACTCATCGGTGAAAAGACATCCTCTTCATTGTTTGCTTTTCACAAATGAAATCTGCCTCCTTTGTAACCACAGAGAAACAACACAAGGGAAAATCTAATCTTTTTCAATGCCTAGGATGAAGAATCAAAGATCATCAGGTGTTATTCTTTCCAGTGAGATTCCCATCCTCTATGTTTCTTATACCTCCTTGGCCATAAAAGCCCTGTCCCTGAAATGAATAATTTGTCCATCTTCCCTATCTTTCCACCTTTTCCAAGTCAATCTGCCGAAGTAGAAAGGTCTAGAAACATACTAGTCCGTGAACAGGCTATGCCACTTATGATCTTTGCAAACTTAGACAAGTCACTTCCTTTCCCTGAGATTAGTTTTCCTGATTAGTGAATTATATGGTCTAGTAAAGTTGATCTCTAGATGTACGTGCAGTTTGAATGTGTGTGTGTGTGTGTGTGTGTGTGTGTGTGTGTGTGTGTGTGTGTGTGTGTGTGTGTGTGTGTGTGTGTGTGTGATGGAGAAGGGGACAGGGAGGCTAATAGGCATAAACTGTTCAACTCTTATCACTACAAGCTCCACTTCCAATTCCACAGGTATAAATTTTATCTCTGGGCGGTCACCCAAAAAAGCTACCTAGAGCAACGAAGTTCCTTCGTTCTCTCCCACTCTCCCAGAAATGTAGGAGGCAACAAGAAGTTTAAACTACTGTGACTCTCCTTCCAACCATTTTCCTTTCTTGGTTTCTCCTTACTCACCGCTGACGACCCTCCGGGAGAAGCCGCCCTGACCCCAGAGCAGCATCGCACCCAGAAGGATACTGATCATCCCGTTCATCGCGTCTGGGGAGGCTGTACAGTCCAGGAACAATCCGAGGGACACACCCACATACGCTGCGCACCCTCAACAGTAAAACCAGGTGCAGACTGCTGCCTCAGGTACGAGTCTCTCGTGAGCAAGAGGTTCCACAGCCTCTCTGGCTCTTTCTCCTGCTTCCAGTCTGATCTCCAACCGTTCTGTGCCCCTTTCCCTTGCAGTGTGTCTTCCTCTACTCAAGTCACAAGTTGATTCGCAAACCCCAGGATCCTTCTGCAGCCTTTCACATTTCTTAGACAAAGAACTGTAACTCCCTCTTCAGTTACTCATCTACCCACCTTTTCTCTGAGAATGTGGGGGGGGGGGGGACGGGTAAGTGGAGGTAGGTATATGGAGTAGGCTCTCGTTTCTGTTCGTAAAGTGAGAATTATGCCAGGGCTTCAGTCATGGGTCTCTCTGTCTCTCGCCCCAACGCCCCAGTCTTTGTGTGGGAGAGGGTGGGCTAGCGCTTCTGTCTGGGAGGTCAGCTGTTGCTTCTGCTCACTGCTTGTGTCTCCTTTTACATCCATCCCCTACGCTATTGATTTTTTTTTTTTGGCCCCTCCTCTAACCGGGAAACCTCTTCCAAAACCGTAGAATCAGCAACCCCACCGCTCACCCTTCCCTCCTCCTCTTCTTTTCGCTAAGAGGTCTTCTGTATTTATTTATGTAAACTGTGACAGCTTGGCTGCAAAATTTTGACAAAAGCTTGGATCAATTTGCATTTTCTAGAGATTAATGTTCACTGATGTTAAATCGTGGGAACTTTTTTTTCCTACATGGATAGGGGGTATTCTACTCAATTATACCACCCCTACTGAAGGAGGGTAAGAGGAAACATGCTTGATGAAATATGTGGTGTCAATGGGTTTTTTTTTCCCTTTCTGCAAATAGATGGCTTTCAAATAAACTGAATTGCTGTTGCAGATTGCAGAGAATATTTGGATTATGAATCTTCCTGGGTGATTTCAGGCCCTTAATTTATATTACTTCTCCATGGTTTTAAACTTCAACGATACAGTATAAGACTACTCAAGATAAAATATTCTATTTAGGCATTTTCACAATAAAATGTCCATTTATTTCCATGCATTCATCAGTCTATGAACTTCAGTTTAAATTACAAGTAAAATACTGAAGAAACTGCAGTTTAACTTTGTAATAACACCCTTTTCAAATGGGACTTGGTTACTTGAAGTGCCAGAAAGAATTCATTATAGTACAGCTATATCTATTTCAAACTCTCCTTCATTGTGAATCTTGAGAATAGTATTTTATACAATAAGGCTTCAGTTTATCACTTAACATTGTATTGGTTTACAAAATTTGTTATTCCAAAACCTTTGGGTCATGTGACACACAGTTTTAATCAATCAATCAACAAGTTTCTATTAAGCATCTACTATGACCCAGGAGAAAAATGAAAGCTTCTGCTCTCAAGACGGTTACTTTCATAGGAAACCCCATGAAACACAAATTTCAATAGTCTCTTCCACAGAGACTATATATAGATAGTTTGCAATATCACCTTAACACATTCTATGAGAGGTCTGTAGATTAGACTGAAAGTTTAACTTTTCTTCTGGAGAGACAGAAGATCGTGATTGCTGAGAAGACAGAAGCAAAGGTCTAAGAGAACTTATTTCCTGAGAAAAAGGGGTTTAACTCTTGTCTAGTGAAGAAACAAAAAGAAGTTTCTCGAGAAAATAATTTGTTATCCTAAAAGTTGCATGGTGAGATTGCATTTCCAGGATTGAAAAGTCAGCAGTTGTGGTGGTGATTTAATGGGGTTTTGACTGTGATCTTTCTTACAGCTGATGAAGTGTAAAAAAACTTGTCTTTGTTTTATTATTTTTATATCATCAATAAACAGCAGAACCAGCAATTTTGATGCTTTTTTTTTGATTTAGGAGAGGATACTGCCTCTACATAGAATAAATACAAAAAAAACTGTAAGGTTGCATAGGGAGGAAGGGATCAGAAAAGGTTTCATGTAGAAACTTAAGTGAAGGTACATCAACGGGAGATATAGTCATGTTTGTGCAACAGCAAGAAAGGGAATTTGTTTGCATAGTAGAATTCAGGTTAGGGAATAATACCTAATAAGCCTTGAAAGACTTTAAAACACAGGGGAATTTATATGTTATCCTGGAGACAATAAGGAACTTTTAAATTTTGTTGTCTCAAGGGAGTATAATAGTCCAACCTCCACTTTAGGAAACTCCCTATTGGCAGCTATGTGGGGGATACATTGGAACGAAGGAATAAGGTGGGAAGACCAATTGCAATAGTATAGGTAAGGAGGACCTAAGCTCAGGCAATGTTGTATGAGTAATGAGAAGGGGGCAGATGTGAGAGATGTTATGAAGGTAGAAATGGTATAATACCATGGAAATGGTGAGACTTGACAAGTGATTTTGTATGTGAAGTAAGGAGTCAAAGACAGTGCCAAGGATGTAAAACCATAAAAACTGAAGTGGTGATGGTCCTCTACAGAAATAGGGAAGTTTAGAAGAGGGATAGGTTTGAGGGGAAGTATAATGAGTATTGTACATATGGGGTGGGGGGAGAGAGAGAAGGCAATAATCATTTCTATAGCACCTACTATGTGCTAGGCACTGTGCTAAGCACTTTTTATAATTAATTCATTTGCTCCTCACAACAACCCTGCAATGAAGGTGCTGTTACATTTTACACTTGAGTCAAACAGTGACACCGTAAGTGTCTGAGACCAGATTTGAACTCACATCTTCCTGACTCCAGGCCCAGTGAGCTATCTATTGTACCACCTAGCTGTCTATTGAATTTAAGATGTCAATGTGATATGTTTGATGCATCCAGTAGGTAGCTGATGATATTAACTCAGGAGAGAGAAAGGGACTGAATATATAGATCTGGGAGTCATCTGCGTAGAGATGGTAATTGAACCCACAGGAGCTGATTCTCACCAAGGGAGAAAGTATAGGGAAGAAAGAAGGTAAAAGAAAAGAAGGGGCATGGAAGGGTGGGAAGAGCCCAGAAGAGGACCTGGCAATCTTCTTCAATTTTTTTTAACATAACATCCAGTTAATCCCATGATTTTTAAGTTATTTCTCCCTCATCTGTTGTCCAAGTCAGTTGTTTTTGGTAGGAGATATCTTATACTTTCCTCTATTTTCTCATTCTTTTGACTTTGTGTAAGAATTCTTACTATCTCCTGGAGTCATTTATTTCCATTTGGTTCATTCTCATTTTTAGGAAATTTGTTTCCAGGGTAAGGTTGTGTACCTCTTCTGTTCAGCTTTTGATCATTTTTTCCACGTGTCTGCTCTCATTTCTTATATTTTTTAATTCTTGCATGATTCTTTGAGAAATTCTAAGTCCTCTTGTGGGCAAATTGTTGGGTTTTTTTCTGTAAGGTTCTGATTATTATCCTCTTTTGGGTTTGTGTCTTAGTCATCTCTGGGATCAAAAAGGTCCTTTTTTGTTTATTCACATTTGTTAATAGGCTTTAGGAATAGAAAGTTAGGTCTTGCTCTCATACTCTAGGGATCAAATCAGATAGATGACTTTTCCTTTACTCTGGTCATCTGCTCTTTAGACCTTTTACTTCATCATGGACACTAGAGGTCTCCTCTCATATGATCAGCCTTTGTTGAGGCCCTTTCTTTTGAATAAGGGGAGAGAAGGATAGGCCTTTTCTTTAATCCTCATTTAGATCTGAGGATGTTCTCCTTTCATGTGAGAGACATAGTTGAGACTTTCCTTGAGATCAAAGACATATCAAGATCCTTTTGTTCCACAATCTTCTGTACATATATATATATACATACATATTAAATCAACTGTCAGCTTGAGTGAGGGTTTAGGTTTTTTCCCCTCAAAATGAGGAATTTTATTCCTTCTAGTGCATTTTTAGTGCCAGTCTTTTTCTCTTTAGTCCCTCAGGATATTTCTTCATGGTAAGGCAGTTGAAGGATTCTTTTTTTAAAAATCCACTATCAGCCTGAGCCAAGGCATCCTTTCATTCATGGTGAGGTTTTCCCCTTTTCCTTAGTGGGTTGGGTTTTTTTTTCTCCTAACCTTAGTACCAAAGTGTTTCACTCCCTTGGCTCCCCTGCCACTCAGCTGAAAACCTTGATACCTATTTTACTGAAAAAAAAATGAGGTCATTCACTGAGAGATCTCTCTTCTTCCTCCCTTATCTTATATTACCCAGATGCCTTCTCCTTCATCCTTGTTCACATAATGAGGTGGATTTTCTCTTGCCAAGGCAAACCTCTCTACACACAAGTAATCCTATTCCATCCCATCTTCTTCAACAAATATCCTCTTCTATTATCCTTACTTTCTCACTTATCATGAATTTCTCTCTGTCTACTGGCTGCTTCTCTACTGCCTATAAACATGCTTAGGTCTCTCTTATCCTTAAAAAAAATCCACACTTGATGTATCCATCCCCATTAGCCATCACTTCATAATTCTCCTCCTTTTGGGAGGCAAACTCCTTGAGAAGACAATCTATAATGGGTGCCTCCACTTCCTTCCCTTTTATTGTCTTCTTAGTTCTGGCTTTCAGCCTCATCATGCAATTGAAACCCCTCTCTCCAAAGTTGCTAAAAGATGTCTTCATTCTTGTCTCTAATGGCCTTTTCCTAATTCTTATCATTCTTGATATTTCTGTGGCTTTGACGTTGTCAATCACCCTCTTTCTGATAGTCTCTCATCTCCGGGTTTTTATGATGCTACTCTTTCCCGGTTCCCTTTCTAACTATCTGTCTGCTTCTTCTCAGTCTTTTTTGCTGAAGCTTCATCTAGATCGTGCTAGATAAAGGTGGATATCCCCCAGGTCTCTCTCTTTGGCCCCCTTCTCTTTTCCTTTTATATAATTTCACTTGGTGATCTTATCAGCTCCCATGGAGCCAATTATCTCTAAAATTATCATTTCTACATTGATGATTTTCAAATCTGCTTATCCAGCCCTAACCTCTCTGCTCACCTTAAATATTGCTTCTCTGACTGCCTGTTGTACATCTTGAATTGTTTGTACAATATTAAACTCAAAATATTTAAAACTGAACTCACTTTTTGCCCCCAAACCCCCCCCCTCTTCCAAACTTCCCTACTACCAATATCCCCCCCCCCATCATACAGGCTAGGTAAGACCCTCTACTCCTCCTTGTCTCCTACTTCCTCTCCCCCCCCTGCTCCCCCCCCCACCATTTCCAGCTATGGCTGGAGACCTTTCAGTTCTCCCAAAGTGGTCTGATCCAGAATAAGGCCTAATTGTTAATCTCCCTGATACAAGCTCTGCAAGCTCCTGGGCTAGGATTTGATCTGAGCAACATTAAAATTCTGCCGAACTCGGCCACTAGGAAGATTTACTAGTTCAAATCAACAGAAATGCAAGTTCCTCTTTGGGCTTGAATTTCTGCCCTCTGCCCTGGTTGTTCTTCTGTAGACTTCAAACTAGCGGAAAGACAGACAGTCAGAAGCTGGAACTGAGACCTTGCTCTGCTCCTGGGATCTGGCTACATCACTGCTGTTGGATTCTGAGCTAGCTCCTCTCTGAATGTATGTCCCATACCTGAGAATGCCACCCTCTGTCACTCAATAGTGAGTGACAAAGCTGCCAGGTGTTACCTGTCCTCATCAAAGTGCCCAGTACAGGTCTTAGACCTCCTCTTCTCCTGGTGTATAGCCTCTTCCTATATGCCACAGTGCTCTTAGCAGTGTGTTCTTGTCTACACTCCCCTCCCCAGTGTCACTTGTCCTTTCTGTCTGTCTCCCTGTGCCAACCTGGGCTGGAAAATGATGTCCTTACTGTTTCTTGAATTTCCCCATCAAGATTTGTTCTGGTATATTTTGTAGATCTCTTTTGAGGAGTTTTAGGGGGGCGTTCATTGCAGTGCTTCCTGACACTCCACCATCTTGGCTCCACTTTCTCATTTTCCCTTTCCCTTTCTCTTTCCTTTCAGACCACGGAGGTCTGAAGCCCTTTGGTGTCATCACTAAAGGGATTTGAATTATATTCACTACTTGTCTAATGGTTGAGATTTTTAGTAATAAGTTTGCTTGTTTAATGGTAGGATAGAGCTGAGCTATGCTATTTCCTTCTATTCCACCATTTTAGTCTCTCTTCCCTTCTCCTCTTTAGTTTCTTACAATTTTCAGGATCCTTTCTTGATCTATATATCCAAAGACATCATCTAGAGCATTCATGGTCATAAAATATTACTTTGTTGTGGCCTCTACTGCTTCCTAGTGTCATTCAGGGATTATAGTCTGGTACAGCACTCCATTGAATAGCTCTAATTCCTGCCATTGTTTCAATGTTTTTGCCATTGTCTCATTCTCATGGTGATTTCTAGAGACTGAAATTTTAGAACTTTCAAGTCATTTCTTTTCTTCTTGGTTTGTATAATTTCTCTCAGCCCTTCATTAGCTATCTGCTTTCAATACCAATCATCCACAGAAAACAGGCAATGAAAGGAGATGGCAGAGGATAAATAAACAGCTTTATTGTGACATGGATTTCAGAATAGGGTATTTGTAACCAGGTTGGTTTCCCAGGCCTGTATTGGATGTTGAAGTCATAGTTGGCTAATAATTCTCCCCATATCTAGCATTTAACATTAAACTTGGCACAAAGTATAAGTAAATGGATTATTGTCAATCTATGCTTGAAATTTGGTTTTGTACTGAGGCTGAATTTTTTAGTGACCATCCACTTAAAAGCTAAGAATGCCAGATTGTGAATGTGGTATTGAGCCTCAGTGTTAGTCAAACCTCTGTTGCAAAATTCAACTGGTCTTTGGAAACCATCAATTTCTTGGGATAGTATAGACCCCAAATCTTTCGGTCTGGCATCTATATAGGACAAAAGCCTTGTTCAGATCTCCATGTATTAACACTGCATGTATAAGACTTTAAATATTTGTTCACAATTGTCTATTCATCTACGTCTAAATGACTTTGTAGGTTTCAAAACTTACCCTTCTATTAAATATGCATGAACAAATTCACTCAGTGGCTTAGCAATAGCACCATAGTTCTTATCAAAGTTGTGATAACTGTCACATCAATCAATCAATTTAGTGCCTATTATATGACAGGCTCTTTGTCAGTTTCTGGGGATACGAATACAATTAATTAAAAAATGCCTACTTGCAAGGAGCTTACATTCCAACTTAAGTATGCACATAATAAATGTTAAACAATAATTAAACGTAAGGTAGTTTGGGAAGGAGGGCACTAGCATTTGGTATTGTTTTATGTAAAAGGTTAAGCTTAAGCTGTATCTGAAAAGAATGGAGTGATTCTACAAGGTTCAGGTGAGAAAGGGAATGCTTTCCAAGATTAGGGATTAACCAGTGCAAGATATTTTGTTTGAGGAATAGGTGTAAGGCTCATTTGGCTGGATCGTACAGTGCAATAGGGAAAGTAATACTCAGTGAGACTGGAAAGATCATTTGGAGCAGTTACGAGGACTTGTTTTTGTTTTGTCTCCTTGATTAGAATGGAGGGGCTTCTTGAGGGGAAGGATTATATTCTTGCCTTTCTTTTTATCCCTAATACTTAGCATAATTCATGACTCAGAGTAAGGACTTAGATTCTGGTTGTTGTTGTTGTTATTCTTTAATATTTTATTTTCCCCCCAATTACATGTAAAAATAATTTTTAACATTCATTAAAAAAATTTTTTTGAGTTCCAAATTCTCTCCCTTCCTACCCTCCCCCGTCATTGAGAAGGCAAGAAATTTGATATAGGCTATGCATGTACAGTCATGCAAAACAGATTTCCAAGTTAGTCATGTTGTGAAAGAAAACACAGATTTTTTTTAAAGAAAAAGCATTCTTTGATCTGAATTCAGACTACATCGGTTCTTTCTCTGGGGATGGATAACATTTGTCATCAAAAGTCCTTCAGAATTGGCTTGGATCATTGTATTTCTGAGAATAAACAAGTCATTCACAATAGATCATCATACAATAATGTTGTTACTGTATACAATGTTCTCCTGGTTCTGCCCATTTCACTTTGCATCAGTTCATTTAAGTTTTTGTGCATAATTCCAAATTGTTCTATAGAATGGTTGAATCCATACACCACTTCAACAAACAGTGCATTAGTATCTCAGTTTTCTCCTATCTCCTCCAACATTTGTCATTTTCCTTTTCTGTCATATTAGCCAGCCTGACAAGTGTGGAGTGGTAGCTCAAAGTTATTTTAATTTTTATTTCTCTAATTAATAGTGATTTAGAGTATATTTTCATGTGATTACATATAGCTTTGATTACTTTGTCTGAAAACTGCCTGTTCATATCCTTTTGGCCATTTATCAGTTAAGGAATGGGTCTTATTTCTATAAATCTGACTCTGTTCTTTGTATATTTGAGAAATGCAGTCTTTATCAGAGAAACTTGCTGTAAATTTTTTTCACATTTTTGATTACTATGTATTTTCCTACATCTGTTTTCCCTTTATTTATCCTATTCTCTCTCTCCTTTAACCTTTCCATTCTCAAAAGTGTTTTGCCTCTGACTTTAACCACCCCCAATCTGCCTTCCCTTCTAGTAGCACTCCCCCTTCTCTTACCCCTTTTCTCTCCTACTTTCCTGTAGGGTAAGATAGATTTCTATACCTAACTATATATGTTATTCTCTCTTTGAGCCAATTTCAATGATAATCAGGTTCTAAGGTTTCCCTACACCTCCTCCATCTTCCCCTCCACAGTAAAAGCTCTTTTTTGCCTCTTTTATGTGAAATAATTTATCTCATTCTACCTGTCCCTTTCCCCTTCCCCCAGTGCATTCCTTTTCCTCACTCCTTAATTTTGTTTTCATAGATACTCATTCTATCGTATTCAACATATCCATTCCTTCTATCAATGTATATTCCTAACTGCCTTAATAATGAGAAAGATTTTAGGTGTTACAAGTGTCATTTTCCCAGGTTGTAATATAAATAGTCTAACCTTATTGAATCCCTTATGATTGCCCTTTTCCATTTACCTTATTATGCCTCTCTTGAGTCTTTTTTTTTGAAAGTCAAATTTCCTATCCAGCTCTTGACTGTTCATCAAGAATGCTTAAAAGTCTTCTGTTTCACTGAATATCCTTTCTTTTCCCTGAAGAAGTATATTCAGTTTTGCTGGATAGATTATTCTTGTTTGTAATCCTAGTTCTTTTGCCCTTCAGAATATCATATTCCAAACCCTCTGATCCTTTAATGTAGAAACTGCTAAGTCTTGTGTTATACTGACTGTGGTTCCATGATACTTAAATTGTTTCTTTCTGGTTGCTTGCAGTATTTTCTCCTTGACCTGAGAGCTCTGGAATTTGGCTATAACATTCTGCGGATTTCATCTTCATTTTGAGATCTCTATCAGGAGGTGATTGGTAGATTCTTTCAATTTCTATTTTAGCCTCTGGTTCTAGACTATCAGGGCAATTTTTCTTGACAGTTTCTTGAAAGATAATGTCTAGGCACTTTTTTTGATCATGGCTTTCAGGTAGTAAAATAATTCTTAAATCATCTCTCCTCAATCTATTTTCCAAGTCAGTTAGTTGTTTTTCTGATGAAATACTTCACATTTGTTTCTACTTTTTCATTTTTTAAAATTTTGTTTTATTATTTCTTGCTATCTCATAAAGTCATTAGCTTCCACTTGCCCAATTCTACTTTTTAAGGAAGTATTTTCTTCAATGACCTTTTGTATCTCCTTCTCCATTTGACCAATTCTTTTTAAGGAGGTCTTTTCTTCTGTGAACTTTTGTACTTCTTTTTCCATTTTTCCATTGGCCAATTCTGCTTTTCAAGGGATTCTTCTCCTCACTGGATTTTTGTGCTTCTTTTACCATTCGGCCTATTCTGGTTTTTAAGGTATTATTTTCTTCTGTATTTTTTGTGCCTCCTTTTACCAAGCTGTTAACTCTTTTTTTATTATTTTCTTGCATCACTCTCATTTCTCTTCCCAATTTTTCCTCTATCTGTCTTATTTGGTTTTTAAAATCCTTTTTGATCTCTTCTGTTACCTAAGACCATTTTATAAGTTTCTTTGAGGCTTTGGTTGTAGCAGTTTTGGCTTTGTTTTTTTCCTGTGTGCTTTGTTCTTCCCTGTCACCACAGTAACTTTCTATGGTCAGGATCTTTTTCTATGCTGTGCTCATTTTTCTAGCCTACCTCTTGACCTTTAGCTCTATTCCAAAGTGGTGCTCTGCTTCCAGAGAGGAGGGGGCACTGTTCCAAATTTCAGGGTTTTTGTGCAGCTGCTTTCGAAGGTAATTCTGGGGACCTGTAAGTTTTCAGTTCTTCTGGGGTGTTAGAGGTATGTTTACTACATTCCTGGCCTATACTCTGGTCTGTCATCAATCACAAGCACCCTTCTCTGCCCTAGTACTATGACCAGAGTCACAGCTCCTCTGCACCCCACAAGCTGTGTTGTGCTAGTGCTCCTCTCGCCCTGGGACTGGCACCCAGGACTTGATCCAGATACAATGATGGGCAATGCAACAGAGTCCTGACTCCCATTCCAGCAAAGTGACCCTTGTAATCTTCTTCTGACCAGCTATCTGACCCCCTTACTGTCTATGGGGTGAGCGGTCTGGAAACTACCACTGATTGGGTCATCCCCCAAGGCCTACTGCTGGTTTCCTGTGGTATGACCTGTGCTTGACTCTCACCCAGGCACAACAGACCTTTCCTGTCAATCTTTTAGGTTGTCTTGGGGCTGGGAAATTGTTTCACCTCATCTTTTTGTGGGCCCTGGCACTCCAGAATTTTTTGAGGCATTATTTAAAGTTTTTGGAGGGTTTTGGGGGAAGTGTTCAAGTAAGCCCCTGCTTTTTCTCTGCTATCTTGGCTCTACCAGGGTTATTATTATTTTTATTGGTGTTGCTACTGCTGTTGTTCTGACTGGGTATGAGCTTGATACAGTTTCAAGTAACACAAGTCAGCAAAAATTCTAAATCTTACAGCAATAAGTCCAATCAATCAATTAAAAAAACCTTTATTAAATACTACTATGTGCTAAGTGCTGAGATACAAAGACAAAAGCAAAACAGTCTATGGTCCTCAAGGAACTTGAATTTTAACTGGGCCACTTTTTTGAAAACATTAAGGTAAAGTAACTGGAGAAACATAGTATGGTTTTTAAAGTTGTGGGGCTACGGGAGGAGTGAGGGGAGGGTTATAACTTGAAAAAAAATTAGAGACAAATGGAGAAAAACATAGACCTAACTAATAACTTTAAATATGAATGGCTTTAGCAATCCAACAAAAGGAAAAATAGATCAGATTAAAAAAGCAAACCCCTACAATCTATTCCTTACAAGAAATACATTTAAAAAACAAAGACATACACAAAATAATGGAATAGGAAAAGATTACTATGCATCAAGTGAATCTGAAAAATCCTGAGTTGTAATCATACTATCTGACAAAACAAACAAATATGGAAAAATGAAAAAATAAACAAGGAAACTGCACTATGCTGAAAGGAATCATAAACAACAAACCAATATAAGTAATAAACTTAGATGCTCCAAATGCCTTAGCATTTAAAATTCATAAAGGAAACGTTATCTGAACCACAAGAAGACACAGTAAGTAACACAATAGTGACAGAAGACTTCAATATCATTCTCTCAGTTTTGAATAAATCTAACAGAAAGATAAATAAAGGGGAAAGTATGGAACTGAACAAATTGCTGGGGAAACTAGATTTAAAAGACTTAAGGCTTCTTCTAAACAAGACCACAAAAGAGTATACATATTTCTCCGCACTATGTGGAACTTTTACAAAAACTAATCATGTACTAGGACACAGAGATACTGCAAAACAACAAGTGTAAACAGGCAGAAGTAGTTTACATATCTTTTATAGTCAGTAATGCACTAAAAATAGAAATTGGTTCAGACACCACAAGCAAAAGGTACAGACCCAGGGGCAGCTAGGTGGCACAGTGAGTAGAGCACTGGCCCTGGAGTCAGGAGGACTTGAATTCAAATCTGGCCTCAGACACTTGACACACTTACTAGCTATGTGACCTTGGGCAAGTCATTTTACCCCAACTGCCCTGCCATCCCCCCTCCAAAAAAAAAAAAAAGACATGGAGACAACGATGAAATCTTGAATAAAAAGTAGATCAAAAGACCTACTGCATTTTAATGGAGGAAACAACTTGTACATATATACAAAATACTATACAAAATAAATGCTATAAGTATAAATAAATACTACAAATACAAGATAAAAACCATACCAAAAAACCCTAAATTATTTTGGTTTATGGTATATGTGATAGGAGAAATATCTTAAGGCCCTACCTGATGCTAGGCTAGTTTTTCCTTAAAAGCTTTTGAAACAAATAAACAAACAAAAAGTATTAAAACCATCCTTAAGACTTTGAAGAAACTGAGTCAAGATGTCTGTAAAACTAAGAAAATAGTTATAACATCGACATTGTTTTAAAAAATTTTTTGAAAGACCCAAGAACTAAAGACTGCAATTGTCAATCATAATTTCAGAAGACTACTTCATGACATGGTAATGGACTAATATGCAGGGGAGAAAGACATTTTTTGGATGTAGACAATGTAGAAATTTGTTTTGCTTGCCTATGTTTATTTGTTACAAAAGTTTTGTATTTCTTGGAGAGGAGAGGAGGATTGGAAGGAAAGAAAATGTTTGATAATTGGAAAAAAAAGAGGTTATAAAAGAAAAAGAATGAGCCAGACAGCTAGACCTCAGATTCCACCTGCCTATTCCTCCCATGTACCGCATGTATATTTATTTAAACAACTCATAATCACAGCTTACAGAGATAATAGTGGTTAGTGTGACTTGGGACCTGTGTGAAGTGCTGTGAAGAATAACATCGTTCAGCTTTGACAGTTAACTCAAAAGAAACAAATCCTAGATATTAATTATACCATATTCACCCAGGATCAGTTCTTCAGACATCTGGTTATGTAGACAAATTTGCTGACTTTACTGGAAAAATGTGAAAAGAAGACAATTTTATATGTGCACTGATCATCTCTTGAAAGTTTGCTTGCAAAAAGCAGTATCTGATAAGAAATGTTCATCTGAGAAAAAAAGACTGACAGTTTCAAGACAAGAAATATCCTCATACAATACTCTATCCCTCATCTCTATGAATGCACTGGTCATACCCATGCCTGGGCATTCTTTTCTTACTTCTGTCAATAAAAACCCATCTCTTGCTCACACGCCATCTTCTACACTGCATTTCCTGATCCTCTCAGTCTGTAGTTCCATTCTTTCCTGATGACTTTTCATTTAACTACATTATTTTTTGTTATCTTTATATTTACTCTATTTATAATTATATATATTTGCCTTCTCTAATAGAATGTAAGCATCTTGAGACGAAAAATTGTTTCATTCATTGTATTTTTTTATCCCAAGCTCCTAGCAAGGTGGCTACCATGAAGTAGCTACTTAATAAGTAGTTTCTGATTTGATTTATTGTTTGATTGCCTTGTATTTTCTTTTTTACAGCACTCTTCACGTTAATAATGCTGATCAGATTACATTTTTAACAATCTTTAGCTACGTGGATAAATAACAGACATCCATTAATAAAAACATGAGCCATTTCTGTGGGCCACAAAACCAACTGCATAATCATTACTACCTTATGTATTTATCTCTCTACTTCTTACTCTATTTAGTGGACATGCTTTTAAAAGGATCCTCTATTCTGTATATTTTTAATGATAAAATTAAATATGTTGCATATACTAATTATTTGTGTTTATTATATATATATTATACATATAAATGATATTTATTATGTCATGTATTCTTTTGCTTCTACCTTTTTTAATCTAATGTTATGTTCTTTTATAAAAGATGCTATAAAGAACACATTCTTAACATGGAGTTTTCTATTTTTACTCATGACATATCTTTACCCTCTATTATAATTGCAACCAGTGTCACAGGGTTGTTTCTAAGGACTCTAAAATCCTTCCAAAGCTGTGACATTCATTGGGATGTTATCAGCTATTATTACTCTTACATATAAATGAGAAAATGAGCCAGAGATGCTATTTTGTTAAATAGAAATATGTGCATATCAGTTTAGTGCTAGAGAGAGATAAGGGATCATTTAGTTCCAACCTCTCTCATTTTGCAGTTGAAGAAACTAAGATCGCCTTGTCTTTTCCAAGAATAATGCCAGTATTGATTTGTTTATAGCTCAGGAGCTAGAAAGCTAGAGGGGTAGAGAAAAGAAGGGGTTGGCATGCATGTAGTGGCAAGCGAGATACATGGCATAAAGAAAAATGAAAGGCAGAATGTGAAGCACCGCTGGGCTTGGTTAGATACACCAGTCAAGGCAGTGTAGGCCCCAGATCAGAAGTTCTAGGACTGAAAGATTTAAGTCCTTTTCAGGACATGTTCTCTGGAGGCTCTTTAGTCTGGAAGGTGTAGTTACAGGGCATTTGAATCATACTTCTCTGAAAGAAAACAGATGTGAATAAAGCGTTCCACTTGCAAATAATCTAAACAAAAATCAGGAAAGTGTTAGAACAAAGGACAATCATCAAAATTTTTAAAAGGTTAAATATTTAAGGCGAATGTAAAGGATCAGGAGAAGAAAGGAGGAAGAATCAAATTAATATTTTATGGACTAAAATCCGTATTCCCCTAAGTGAATCAATTCTTGGTAGTAGAGGGTGGCAAGAGAGAGAAATCACTCAAAAGGGCAGAAGGAAGACAAGAAAGAGAGGAGAGTCAGAGAAGTATTCCCACTTGACCTAGATTTGAAGAGATAATAATTTCTTCAGTGTCTTGACAAAATGGGAGGTATAGGGGAGTAAAATGAAAGCAAAGCAGGGGAGAGACTTGGATAGAGATAGAAACTGGGTAGCTAGTTTCACTCCAGAAGAGGAAACCAAGGAGCGCCACTCAAGAAATTTCCCACGGTGGTGGTGATGGGGACAGGAGGAACTTGGGTCCTCATAAATTCTACTTGAGGAAAACGAAGACCATCTTCTCTGAGCAAGGATCATCCTTCTCAGGACTACATTTCCCCCAAGGAGAGGAAGGATATGTCTAGTGTCCTGGGTAGAAGAGAGAACATATTTTCAGAGATAAAATCTACTAATTTGGTGGGGGGAGGTGGGGGTGAATGGTGAAAGTAACAGCAGAAAATAAGACCAGGCCTCATGACTCAGGAGACAGAATGATTCCCAGAACATTATACTGCCTCTTTTATTGACTGATGTTTCTGGGTCTGAGAAAAAGCAGAAAGACTGCTTCCCTCCCCCTACCCAAAAAATAATAAAACAAATAATAAAAGATAAATAAGAGGATAGGGGTGGATCTATAAAAGCACTAATGTAGAAATTGGCTAGAGGAAGGCACTCTTCTTTTGTCCTCCGCATGCCCTATCTTTCATGGATTAAGAGGAAGAAACTGAAGGGGAGAGTAGAATAGAGACATTTTTTTTAATGTAAGCATTTATCCTATGAATATGAGATTAAAAGTCAGAAGAGCCTGGATGGGGATCAAAATAAGGACCAGCACAAAATAAATGAATGCTTCTTGGAAAAGGACACCATATATTGAGTTTTACACCATCTTATGGTTGACATTACACATTGCAAAAGGAGCCTATCAGGTGAAACTGTTCAACCACTTTCATTATTTGGGAAGTTGAGCAAAAGAAACAGTATGCCAGGTGCTTTAGGAGGCGAATGAGACCTTGGGGTCTCAGAAGTTGCCAAAAATTAGTTTGTTCCAGTGAGAATGTTTTCTCTGTTGTTAATCTCATTAGAATACCCTGATGAAGCAAGAAATCTCTAAAGTAGAAATCAGTAAGGTTCTTCCTGCTCTCATCAGTCTGAAAGTCTCCATACAACTCTGGAGCTCTATTTCTTTTATTTCTAAGATAACTTTTTTCTGGGGAAAAGATGTTTCACCAAAACTCACAGCATACCTCCTCCATACTTTCAAGGTTCAACTGTTCCTTATTGATGACAGGAACTATCAAAAAAATGTTTTATTTCATAATGCTTAAAGAGAAGTTGGAGACTTTAAGTGGGTTTTCAGGAAAATAAGACTGATATTCTTTGTCAAAACTTTTATAAAACGTAATACTATGTTTTTCCTCCATATGAATGAACTTTTAAAACTTAAAAGATAAAGTCATTGGGATTACTTCTTCAAATGCAAGATATAATGGACTATTCACCTTCATTAAAGGATGAAACACCTGTACAGCATTGAAGGGAATAAAAAAAAGGGCAAATGAAAAATCATTCAATCTGAAAATGGCTTTGATGTTTCCAGAGTATTACATGCATTCTTTTTCATAGTAACCTTTTGAGAAAGTCATTAGCATAAAAAAGAATTTTGGTCCATAATGATATAAATTATATAGAAATTACCATACTTTTGAACTTTCAGTCATTTAAAATCATATTTTGACATTCAGTGTTTGCATTTCAATGCTAAATGTTTTTATTTAAGTGTATAGCAAAGCTTCTAAGTTTTAGATAATCTCCTTTGATCAAGTTTTTTGTCTATAATTTATAGAAGGATACTAGATATAACACATTTTCTGTCATATTGATTTCTAACCACTTCTGAATCTTTTCTTTGCCTTTATTTCCCCTATAATACACCATAATGATTTATTGTGGCATATAATGTTACAATATATATTATAGCACATAATGAAACAGAAGTAAACTATAGGCTAATCAGATTTAAAATCTTGTTTAACCTTCCCTTCTCAGTTTACCTCTTCAGCTCTCACAAAAATATAAAGCATTGTAAATGAAAAGTAACATGTTCACAACAAAAAGCCTATTGATTTGTACTCTATTATTTTAAAATACATGATTGATAATTGAATGAAGCATCTTTTGGTAAATAAAATATTCACTATTTGGCAGCTACAGCCTGATCATTTGCCAGGTGAGAATGGAAATTAGTGCAGTGATTCTGTAGTGGAATAAGGCAGAAGACAAGACAAGAAGAGCACAAAAATGAGGTTATGCCACTTGTCACTAGGTACAGGGAAATTTATGGATAAACATTGGCTCAATATTGGTATAAACTTGCCAGCTCCCCTTGGCTTATATTGCCAGTGTTTGAAGAGGTTTATTTGGCCAGATTTTGTCTTTAGACTACAGATTAGAATGTAGAAAGCATTACCTCAAAGCTATGCTTTAACATCTCTTGGCATTCTGTTAGTAATAAATATGTGTTTAATGATGACACTGATACTTAATCCTTCTTACTCTATGATTATTTTATTGTATTATATTGTCCTTATTTGAAATGGATTTTCTCATACTGTGTTATTTACATACTATAGTTGGTTAATCAAAGCCAAAAAAAATACATATACTTGAGCCTCAAAAACCTAGATAATATCAATGGAGAAATTTTTTTGTCTTATATGTCCAGATAATTTGAGTTAAAGTATATTTTATCTAGATTATTCTTGTGTATAGTGTCAATGTTTAAATGCAATGAATAGTTAGAATAGTTATCTCAAGCATTTTTTGTCCCACTCCCCCCACAGTTTAAAAAAAGGCACTTCTAGTATGTTTATATTTGCTTATTTACAAATTGTATACATGTACTACTATACTAACATAGCAGCCCCTTTGGGTTCACTATCCCAGCTCACATTGAGCTATTAGATTATGTTCCCAGAGGGAAATGACCACTTCTCTCAAGGTTATAGGGGAGTAACTCCTGGGGTTGTGGCTTCTAATATATCATTCATGAGTCCCCCATCCAATGTATTGCCCAATAATGATAACTCATTTGGTATTGATTAGCTTTAGTTTTCAATTAGAGATATTTACTGAGAAAATAAATCAAGGACAAAACTTGTAAAACATCCCCAAAAGACCACACCTTTCCTTCCGCACACACGTGTTCCTTTGGGAGGGTGGGCTCAAATTCTTAATATATATGTGTAGGGGAAATGCTTGGCTAAGAGGTATCTCATGGCTCCTGGCCCTGAGAATCTTTTTCTCCTTTTGCAAAGTCCTCACCAACTTCTCTTAAGGATAAAGACACTCCAGTGTTCTACTCTTCACACAAATAAAGACAGATCTAAATAATTGGAAAAATATTAATTGCTCTTATGTAGGCTGAGCCAATATAATAAAAATGCCAATATTAACTAAATTAATTTATTTTTTCAGTGCATTATCAATCAGACTACCAAAGGATGAGTTTACAAAACTAAAAAGAAAAACAAAATTCATCTGTGTGATGGCAAGCAGGGTAGAGTTTTTTGCCTTTGTTTTTTCTTTAGACTCCTAAGCCCTCATTTAAGCACTAAGGCAGTCAAGTACCTTTGACTGAGTCTTGCCTTTGTTTCATTCAAGAGTCTTTGATTGAATCAGGAGATTTGATGACCTGCTTAAGTCACATGAAAGCCTACTTCACATGGGTTTGAGTCACATGGTCGTGACGCCCTCTGGCCCTGAAGAAGTGTGTCTATATACTCGGAGGTTAGTGTTTTGTTTTAGGGGCACACTCATTGGAAGAGTGTTGATGTGGAGACTCTGGGTAGCTGTCAAGGAGGCCCCCCCCCCCCCCCCCCTTAAAAACCCAGATGTTGATGTTTCTCTCTCTGGTAACTATGCATGTATTCCTATGGTCAGAAAAAAATCCTGTCTGTTGATCTGTTTATGTTTTCTCTGTAATTTCTGCTTGTCTTTGCCCTGAAGTTCGGAGTATTGACTTTTTCCCCTGAACTAAGTGAATGATATATGTATGTTTATTTAAAGTGAGATCGTAAACCCTTTAAAGTTGCTTTCCTTCGAAAAGGAGATCAAAGAACTTATGCTAGCAGTCCTCCTGTGTGCTCTCGTTGTTGGTCTTATTGTTGGTCTTTCACCTCCACAGCAGCTGCTGGCAACAATGTTGTTACCACCTGGAGGAATAAATGGTCAGGGGATATCAAGGGAATTGATGGGAAAATGGGAAAGAAGGAGACATAGCAGTTCATGATCTCAAACTATACTGCAAAGCTATTAATTGTCAAAAGAATTTGGTATGGAGAATAAATAGAGAGGTTGAGCAGTGAAATATATTAGCTAAACTATATTCAGAGGCAAATGAGCACAGTGTTGGAGAAACCCAAAGATTCCAGATATTGAGATAAGAACTCACTGTTTGACCAAAACTGACAGGAAAACTACAAAACAGTCTGACAGAAAATAGGTATAAACCAACATCTCACAGTGGAAACCAAGATAAGCTCAAAAAGGGTATATGATTTAAACATAGTACTGTCATAAGCAAATTAGAGCCTCATAGAATAAATTACCAGTCAGATCTATGGAGAAGAGAAGAGTTCGTGGCCAAACAAGAGACTGAGAAATTCACAAGAGGTAAAATAGATAATTTTGGTTACATAAAATTAAAAAGATTTTTACATAAACACAACTAATGCATGCTGAAGTTAGAAGAAAAATAAGAAATTGTGGGGAGTGGATCTTTGTAGCAGGTTTCTCAGGTAACAACCTTGCTTCTTAAATATATAGGGGATTAAATCAAATTTATAAGAATAAGATCTATTCCTCAGTTGTTAAATGGTCTAAGAAGTCTAAGGTATCAATAGACTTATGGAAAAAATACTCTAAATGACTAATAATTTAAGAATTGAAAAATAACACAACTCTGAGTTACTACCTGACACCCATCATATTGGCAAAATTTACCAAAAAAAAAAAAAAAAGAAAAGAAAAGAAAATGGAAAATGTTGGAAGTGGTGTGGGGAAATGGACACTTTAATGGAGATATGATCTGGTCCAACCATTCCATAAAGGAATTTGTAACTATGCCCCAAAAGCTATTAAACTGTGCATATTCTTTGACTCAGCAATACTGCTACTAGAATTATACTCCATAGAAAGTAAGGAAAAACAAAAAGAAATGAAATGTAGAAAAATATTTATAGCAGCTCTTTTTGTGGTGGCAAAGAATTGGAAACTGAGATCATCAAGAAATCACCAATCGACCATCAGTCAAGGAATACCTGCATATGAACGTGGTAGAGCATAGTTTCACTATAAGAAATGATCAGGTGGATGGTTTCAGAAAAACTTGTATGAACTATTGCAAACTGAAGGGAACAGAATCAAGAGAACTATTTATACAATAACAATAATATTGTAAAGATAATCAACCTTGAAAGACTTAGTAATTCCGATCAACATAATGGCCAGGCACAATTCCAAATTATGATAAAAACATGCTATCCACTTCCGGAAAGAGAGCTGGTTCCTTCCATCCCCCCAAAATAAAAAAAACAGCTCCTGGTTTCATTTATCAATTTAATATTTCATTTTGTCACCATTAATTTTATTGATCACCTTAGATTTCTGTGCTAAGTTGGGTCTTTTTGATTTGTTACTTTTTAGGGCTTTTCTTTAAGTTACCCACCCAATTTATTTATTTGTCTTTTCTCTCTTTTATTAATGTAAGCAATCAAGGATATAAATTTTCCCTTGAGGACAATTTTTGATGAACCGCAAAAATTTTGGTATCATGTCCCATTGTTACTTTCTTTGGTGAAATGATCTATCATTTTGATGATTAATTTTTTAATCTAAATATTTCTTAGGATTATAATAGTTTTAAGTTTGAGTCCTTTCTTCAAATGCTCTTTATTCATTATATTTATCGAATTGTGACCAGTAAAGATATATTCGATATTTGTGGGTTTTGTTTGTTTATTCATTTTTATGTTCAATTTTCATCAAGGGGCCATTCACAGCTGAGAAATGTGCACATTACTTTTGTTTCCTATGTAGTAATAGTCAGATATCTAGTGTCTATAACTTTTCTAAAATTCTATTCATATGCTAGCATTTCTCCTGTTCTTCCTCTTGTTAGATTTCCCTAGGTCTGAAATGAGGTCCCCAAGTATGGCAATTTTACTGTCTATTTCTTCCTAGAATTTGATTAACTTTTCATTTGAGTGCTTAGATGCTATGCTTTTTGGTGCATTTATATTAAGTATTGATATTATTTCATTATCTATGGTGCCTTTAAGCATATTGTAGTTACTCTGCCTATTTTATTTAACCATGTCTATTTTTAGAGTTACATTTTCTGAAATCATAAATGTCACCCCTAATTTTCTGAATTTTCATGAGGCATAACTCAACTTCTCATTTCAACTCTCCGAATCTTTATGTTTCATGTGCATTTGCTATGAACAACATATCGCTGACTTCTGTTTTTCTAACCCATTTTGCTACCCTCCTCCACTTTATGGGTGGGTTTATTCCTATAATACTTACAGTTATGATTTTTAATTATGTTTTCCCTCATTAGATTCTTTTATATATTCCTTTTTCTATGTACCCTGTTATTTTCTTTAAAAAAAGAAGAAAAAGAATGTGGTGAAACAAAAGGGATGGAACACTACTAATCTATAATTAAGCTGATCTGTCTCTACTTCTCTGCTCCTCTCTTTGCCCAGGTTAGACTTCAATCACTGATTTTTATATCTTTCTCTCCTTTTAATCCTCCCTTTATTATTATTATCCTTTTATCTTGTGACTATTTCTTCCAACTCTAGGCTCCCTCTTAAACCCTCCCTCTCATATTCCTATCCCTAGTTTCTTGTCAAAATTAAATGTTCATATTTATGTGCCTTTAACCCTTTTTTGCTCAGTTTGGATAACAGAGATCCATGAGATACCTACTCCCTTGAACCTCTATGTTGCATATTGTTGTTCTTATACATTCTAATTATGAGATGATATAATGATATATAATTTTGTACATATTTATAAATAATTATGTATCATGCACAAAAGTCCAACTCTGATTCCTCATAGTGGTATGAAGGTGACACTCAGGTCTTGAAGGCTATGCCAGAACCTGCCAGTGGAGCAAAAGCTCTGGCATAGTCCACCATTCTGGAAAGGCTTTGGGCTCAGTGCTGGGAACAGAACAAGTCTCTGTTTCCAAGGACCAGCTTACCTAATCACAGAAAGGAATAGGATCAGCAAATTGGCTGTCTGGTGATGATTTCTTTTTTGGTTATGGAAAGCCAAGAACCAAATTAAAACCAAAAAAAAATTACCCTCAGTCCTGTGTAGCCCTCCTCTAATTTTTCAGTGGCAGAGTGGTGGGAAAGAGGACAAAAGATGCTAAAAATCATACAGTTTTAACCATCAACAAAATTTTAATTTGACTGATGCTACTTGAAATGTGAAATCTTTTTTCAATTATCAACAACTGTATATATTGCTGGGGGAACCGAATCATATCAATCTTGATGGTTGGGTTATAAATAAAACTAGAAGAAATAAGGCAGTTGCAATTAAATGGAGATATGGGATGTAAATCTCCTTTGGAGAGGCAAAGGAGTTGGAAGAGTAAACTTTATTATACAACTACAAGGTATGAGAAATGATATTTCACGTGTCACTTGGTCAGCATATCCTGAAGCACTAATGATAAGTGTTTGCTCTAAGACCATTAAAATAATTAAAATTTACACACCAACATCAGTTGCTAAGAACTAAAGGATACAGAAATTCTATGAATCACTTCATTAGACCTTCCACATCAAATCGACTCTGATACTTAGTGACTTCAGTGAAAAAGAAGGAAAAGGAATGCATGGGGAGAGCTACATGGGAAATACAGCTCAGGAGAAAGAGAGAGGCCAAAGATAAACAGAAGTGTCATACTTCTATATCATGACCATTTTCTTTAAAAGAAAAAAAAAGAAAGTCTGCTGGAATGGGTAAATTTCAAACATCATAAGGAATGAAATTGACTATATTTTAACAGACAGGGAAAAGTTATTATGAGTATCAGTCAACAAGTACTTGTTAAGTACCTACTATGTGTCAGGCACTGTGCTAAGCATTGGGGATTCAAAGGAAGGCAAAATAGTCTCAGCTCTCAAGGAGTTCAAAATCTGATGAGGGAAGACAACACAAAGACAACTATGTCCAAATAAGATGTATATGGGATAAATTGGAAACATCTCAGGCTCTAGGATTAAGGATGACTGGGAAAGGCTTCTTGCAGAAGGTGAAACTTTTTTTGTTGCTGTTCATCCTTTGTTCTCAAAGAGGACCAATGACACCATGAGGGTGATGCCTTGACTTGCAAATGAATTGGATTTAAGTGAGGCAGAGCTGCACAAGGTCATCAGCCTCACTCTCTCTTTCAGAGCCATCAGAGTCCTGTGGCAAGACAACAGTCAGTAGGACTAGTGATGGCCCCAGGTGAAACTTTAACTATGTCTTCAAGAAAATTAGAGAAACCAGGAGATGAAGATAAGGAGGGAGAACATTCCAGTCATGAAGCACAGCCAGTGAAAATGCTAAGAGTCAGTAGATGGAGTTTCGTGTGCAAAGGATAGCAAGGAGGCCAATGTGCAAAGAGGCCAATATCACTGGCTTGCAGATTACATAGCTGGGAGTGGGGGTGGGAGATTAAGTTGCAAGAATACAGAAAAGATTTGAGGGGGACCAGGTTATGAAAGGCACTGAATGCCAAACAGAACTTTATATTTGTTCCTGGAGATGATAAGAAGCCAATACAGTTTATTGAATAGGTCAGACCTGAACTTTAGCAAGATCACTTTTACAGCTAAGTGGAAGATGGACAGGAGTGGGTAGAGACTTGAGACAGGAAGACAACCAGAAAGCTATTCTAATGGATCGGGAATGATGTAATGATGGCCTGTACCAGGGTGACGTCAGTGTCAAAGGAGAGAAGGAGGCATATGTTAGAGATATTATGAAAGTAAACATTGGCAAGATTGGATATGGGAGATGAGAATGAGGAGTTGAGGATGACACCTAAATTTTGAGTCTGGGTGACTAGGAGGTTGGTGGTAACCTCCACAGTAATGGGGAAGTTTGAAAGGAGAGAGGTTTTAGGGGAGAAGATAAAGAATTCAGTTTTGGACATGTTAAGTTAAAATGTTTGTGACATATCCAGTTCCAAATATTCAATAGGTAGTTGAAGATATGAAACTAGATATCAAAAAAAAAAAAGATTAAGGCTTAATAACAAGTTCTGAGAATCATCTGTATAGAGATGATAACTGAATCTATGGGAGTTTATAACATCACCAATCAAAATAACTTAGAGGAAAAACAGGCAGGACAGAGGCTTGAGGGCCATTCAGGGTTGTTTAGCATGACCTAGATGAAGATCAAACAAAGGAGACTAACACAGGGTAGTCCAACAGGTAGAAAGAGAACCAGGAGAAAATGAGAATTGTTCCTGAATTAGCTGTCAGTGAACAATTTATAACACTTGAAATTCACATCAGACCTAAGATCAAAATTTATAATAAACAATAAAGGATAGTAATTGAAAAAATATGGCATACAATTAAGAAACATTAATCATTAATTATTTAAACAAGCTATTCAAAATCAAAATTGGGAAATGAACAACAGACATTACATTGATACCAGCTATAATCAGTTCATCCAGAAGTTAAAGCAACATAAATTAATTGCTCCAACGAGGAAATCAAGAGAGCCTAGAAATTACCTTCACAACAAATATGTGAATTATAGTACTGTAGCAGCAATGCTACTTGTAGCTGCTGTGGAGGTGTAAGACCAATAACACCAGCACACAGGAGGGCTACTAGCACAAGTTCTTTGATCTGCTCTTAAAGGAAAGACAGTTTCAAAGGGATTGATAATCTTCTTCTAATTACATTCACTAGTTCAGGGGAAAGGTCAGCAATCTGAACATGGAGAAACTACAAGCAGAGAGAAAACACAAGCAGAGAAATTAGCACAGAGATCAATAGACAGGGCTCCAACTGTCTGAACAAAGTAATACAACCACCTACATATGCCATTAAACTGGGGAAGCATTTACATCTGAGTGTTCAGGGGGCACTTAACAAACAGCTGCTCAGAGTCCCATCCAGGGAATCAAAAGGTCCTTCTCATGAGCAAGCCCCCAAAGCAAAATCTCACCTCAGAACATATATATACATATGTATACATATACATATGTATATATATACATATATATGTATGTATGTATACACTTTTAGCTAATAGACTCAGAGCCAGAAGACATCACAACCCTCATAACTCAGTGCCTAATTAGCTTAGTACCAAAAGGTGTGAAAGTCTTCCTACAAGCAAGCTTCCCCTAAGCAAGCTCCCCTTTAGGTAAGTTCCTCCTCCTCCGGTGGGCTCTATGTGACTCAGGATGTATCACAGCCGTAATTGAACACATGTGGTCACATAGACCCATTAATGGCTGGGGAAGCTCTTCCTATTCCATTAACATTACAAGTATTTGCTAAATGATTAGAGATAGCTGCCAAAGGCAACATTAATTTATAATATATGCTCATCTGTAAAATCTTATGAAGAGGAATGATCAATTATTAGGAGCAATCATCCCATGAAGCAAAGAAAAGCAATGAAGAATAAAATGAGTCCAAAGAAAGCTTTGGAAGACAATCAATAAACAATATCCTCCCTGGGGAATTTATGAATGAAAATGGAAAGACTACAAAGAGAATAAAAACGGAAAATGTTTGCAGAAACAATTTCAACAAACTATTTTTTCCATCAAAGTATGTGGAACCACTAAACTTGGTTTTCAGGGAATCCTATGACTCTTTATCTCTTTTTGATCTGTTTTCTAGTTTCTTTTTTTATATTTGATACTTTACATGTTCTGATTTTTCATCTTTTCAAATTTGTTCTTGTTATCTCATTGAATGGGTGAGGCTTTCCATCTTCACTTCTAAAGAATTTGTTCTCCCTGCAACTTTTTTTAAAGTGGTCTAGTTTTAGCTCTATTTTTTAAAATCTCTTCATTTCTTTTAGCCATTCTTGGAAATCATATGAACAAACCATTCTTTTCTCTGTCTCTCTTTGTACTTGTGGAGTTACTCTCTTTTTCTGGATTTATCTCTTGAACTAATCTTAGTCCATAGTATTTGTTCATTGTATTAACTTTCTTCTGTTTGCTAATATCTTCACCATCAATTTCTATAAATGGGACTTTGTCCCAGGGTCAAAATATGCCTGCTTTCTGTTCTGTTAGATATAGGCAGGATATGTTCAGTCCTGTCTATGTGCATCTCTGTGTAGATGTTTCATTTCAAACCAAGGAAAAATGGAAAAGATTTGCAAAACAAACGAACCCATTTTCAACAAATAGTTTTTTTCAAGAACAATGGAACCTCCACACTTGGACCTTAATATCACAGTGAGGTATTTATAGAGGCAGTATATATGATGATAAAGAGAACACAGAAAGGAATAGATTAGATCAATTATATCTAGAGGAAACACCATATAAATGCTTATTCTCTTCCCTTCCCCTCTTTCCCCCAGAAGATCTTTTGAAAAAAGAAATTGGCTATTTTTTTATTACTTTGATTGATTTTTAATTTGATTATAGGATTAATCTCCCTTCTTTAGAAAGAACTAGCCCTAAAATAAGCCAGACTAATATAGATAGTCTTAAGTCTAGGTTACCTATTTGCTGAATAGACAGAGGAAACTTTATCATTTAGTATCAGATAATTTAGAATAAAACATAATAAAATAATCACAGAATTACTCTTTTACAAAGCTACATTTCCCTTTCTGGCAAAAAGGGCGTTTGACCAGAGGCAAAGTCCCCCTTTCTGGCAGCTGGAGAAAGGTTAACCAGTGGCTGAGTTCCTCTTTCCAGTCTTGGTGCAGTCATGGATTCTGCTAAGAAAGATGGGGGACAGGCAGGGTGGGGGTGATTGCTAACCACTGACCACAAGTTCCTCTTTTACTATACTTTCTGGTTACAGAAAGTACCACCCAAAGGAAAGGACATCTGGCATAGGCTTTGTCCAGTTGAATTATGTTCAAAATAAGTTTCTGTCATTTTCCCAATTCCTCATTTTTGTTACAAAACCATCTCTGTACAACTCCTTGTCTCTGACGTCTGAGGAGTCAGGTGACCTGATTTGACATGCAAATGCTAGCTTTGCATATTAAATCATAGATGTCTTGGTGACTTTGTCCTCAGCTTCCTTTTTATTTCATATAATCAATTTTAACACCTGGAATCCTTGTTCCTCTATTGGCCCAGTAGGCTCCCATCTATAAGGACCTCATCTCTGAGGAACACCATTTTATCTAGTTAAATCGATGGTTTCATTCACTCCAAGAGGCTTGTACAACTGAACTTCGTTAGCCACTAAATCTGGTAACAGGAGATACTGTAGGGTAATTGGTTGAGATCTGGGCTGCATGGCTGCCATGTGAGAGAGCCTTGAGGTATGGGGCAGAGATTATCTTCATTTATACTCATTCCTGGGCAGTGGCCATGGGTCTGGCCAAGTGGCACTGGGTCTGGAGAACTGGAGAAAAAAGGAAGGAAGGAAGGAAGGAAGGAAGGAAGGAAGGAAGGAAGGAAGGAAGGAAGGAAGGAAGGAAGGAAGGAAGGAAGG
>CM053622.1:511077528-511100224 GCA_028646595.1 Phalanger gymnotis
CAGCACTCTTCCTTCCCCAAGAACCCCCAACCTGGACCTGACACAAATCTTAAGCAGGCTCTGTACTCCTGCTCTGATCCACCACTTAATTCCTCCCACCAGGTGGGCCTGGGGCCAGAAGTAACTGCAGCTGTAGTTCTGTAGCTGCACCACCCCAACTGGTGCGGTGGCCAAACCCCCGTAGCCTTTCCCACTAACTTTCTCTGTTGTCTTTGGTGTTTGTGAGTTGAGAAGTCTGGTAACTGCCACAGCTCATTGATTTCAGGGCGCTAGGGCCTGTTCTGCCTGGCTCCTGGTCTGGTTGGTCCTGCCGCCTCCCACACTGGGGTCTGCTCCCCTCCATTCCGTGCAAGATAGACCTCATCCAGTGACCATACAGGCTGTCCGGGGCTGGATCCCTGCTTCCCTCTGCTATTTCGTTGGTTTGCAGTTCTAGAATTTGTTCAGAGCCATTTTTTATAGGTTTTTGGAAGGACCTGGCAAGGAGCTCATGCAAGTCCCTGCTTTCCAGCCGCCATCCTGGCTCCGCCCCCCCCCCTTATTTTGTTTTTAGCAGCTATTAATATAATCAAGATCTAGTCCCAAGGTGTGGGGAATGATGCCCCAAGCCTTGTCTCCTTCTAACTGTTATTTTCTGAGATCTGTCTCAGGGTCCAATGTTGCTAGGGTCCCCAGCCACACTATCCCACAAATGCTTCCTGTGGTCCCTCTGGTGGCTGCAGACAGCTGTCTTCTCTGCCCTGGAGCTGAAACCAGGGACTCTGTTCTCCTGTAAGTGCCCAAAGACAGCAGGGTCGGCACCTGTCTGCTACTACACTCGCTAGTCATGTGCTGTCTCCTTTCTCCCCCATAGCAGCAGCCCAAGATATGTCTGGTCAGCACAATTGTGCATGACATCCCTACCTCACCAGTGGAAGGCCCTTCAATCTTTTCCTATTCAGCCTTCCAACCCCCACACTGTCTGTGAGGTGAAAATTCCTGAAGCTAAGGCTGCCTCCTAACCCAACTCAGTTAGCTATTAATAATACATTTACTTTTGTTACAGGATTTCAAAAAATCCACCTAAATAGATCAGCTTATCTTCTTCAAATGAACCCTCCTCCAGCCATTTTGTAATGGCTGTTCTGTAATCTGTTCTTTCATAAATATCACCATTCCAGATATGACGGAGACACCGCCTTCTTGAAGGAGAGATCTGCCAACAATATATAGGGCTTCCTATATTTCTCCACCACCATTTTAGCCAGTGGAATCTCAGGCAGGATCTCTTTAAAGCCCTCATTGTCCATTTTCCAATTTACAATATCTAGTCTCCAGTATCTTTACTTTCTGAGGCACCAGTCAGTGAGTGGAGTCCTGACAGTGGGACTTTTAAGAAAGTCAGAGTCTCTCACCTGCTACAAAGTGGCCATGAACACCCAAAGGGAATTCTCTCTCCTTCAGTACCCTGCCAACTATGCTTAATTATGGAAACAATCCTTGAAATAATTTATACTAAAAAGAGGAAAAGAGGAGCATCCTGAGGATATATGTATGGGTAGCCTGCAAGAGATTATAAGAGAAATCTACAACAGCACTTTCTATACAGGTAACAGAGTGGTAGCTTTTATAGGTATCTAAAAAAAACTCACTGGTAGTACAACTATTTCTCAGAACTTATTTTTCAGAACTGTCATCCAGTTATTTTTAATTGGTAAGTTTATCAGAACCTAGGCACATCCAACAACCTAGGTTGTTGGCATAACACATTGGCATAACATTGGCAGAACAATCTGTTTAGGTTTGGTTCAAGTGCACCTGTTTTTGGCAGAAGCTAAAGAAATTTAAAACACTACACTCTAAAATCATGCTGTTTTATAATTTAACACTTTAACTAATCACAACACTTCAGATCAGAGAAAAGCATAGTAAAACTATCACCTCACTCTGAACTCTTAATCTAACCTAAAATTTATTGATTTGCTTTGCAATTCCCCCTGAAAAAAACCACAAACATGCATACACACACACACACACACACACACACACACACACACACACACACACACACACACCCCTTTCATTGAGCCAGATCTTCCTTATCTTATTCTTACAAAGCTAACTTTTGGAACCTAGGGATTGAATTTTATATTTATTTTTCTTAAATTTAATCTTATTAATTTCATCCCATTTTTCTAGTCTGTTGAGACAAAATAAGATTCAAAAGAATCCTGACTCTGTCATCTAATTTGTTAGCTATCTCTTCTAGTTGCATTCATTGGAAAATTTGATAATACCATTTCTGCCTTTATCCAATGTCCTCATTAAATAAAGAATTTCTCTTTTTCAGACACATGATATGCACATTCATTGGAGATGCATGTTCTCATCAAGGTGGACACTCTACAGCAATGCAGATCGTAACTCTTCTAAGTCTTCTGATCCTATGCAACTCTTGTCATGCCTTCCCACATGCATCCTTAGTGTATATACTGTCCTGGCGGCCTTTCCTGAACATTATGGGGGTGCCTGTGTAGAATTCTATTATCTTTTGTTCTCACTTTTTGACCAGGCCACATGTTTTTCCAAATCATATATCCCTTGGATGGTAACTTTTACTCCACTTCTTGAATGAAAGTAAATGTCAGTAATATATATGTATCTCTATTGTCCTTTGTAATTGTCCATTTGTAATTTTAAGTCTTCAAAGATTTGTTGCTTGATGATGCCAGCATCTTTAGAAGAATATTGATGTTGCAAAGATTTTTTTCAATTATTCAGTTTTATGCCCAGTGCATTATTTACCACCAGCATCTGTCCCAGAGACATGGGCTAATCAATTAGGTCAATGATTTTTCATCCAATGTGTTGTTACATCCAATGAATGTGAATATCACATGTCTAAAAAAACAATAGACGTTCTTTATCCAAATGATTTTTCTAGTGTGAATAATTAGGATGATTTTTTGAGTGATTATGGATATAATTGATAAGGTTTTCTAGTGCTGTGGGTCTTAATGCAGACTACACAATGCCATCTGCAAAATGAATGTATCTCATAGATCTCTTTATCTATAGTGAATATCTCTTCTATCTTGACTTTGCCTTTGATAATGGAAAACACTTTTGGAAAGCACATGGTGAGCTTGATATTTACAATTATAGGATCACAGCTCAATGTCTCTTCTCTCTTGCCTTCACAAACTCAGATCTACTAACTCTTGAACAGTCTTTTTACTATATTGTACTGTTTCATGTAGATTATTCTGGGCCACAATCCAAGATATCAACACAGCAATAAACATGGTGTTCTACTTTATTAAGAGAATTAACTGGTTGGGGGAAAGGTTAAGCAGTCATTGCAGATGAGATTGAATAGGTAGCCTGGAGTAATATTATGGAGGGCCTTGAAAACTATTATGAAGAGTTTTGACTTATAGGTAATAGAAAGTCAAGAAAGGATTTTTATCAGGGGACTGCTATCTTAAAAGTGTCCTTGAAATATTAATATGGCAATAGCTTGCTGGATGTTATTTGATGGAGAGACTGGATGGTGGAAAAATAAGTTAAAATATTGTAGTTAGGGCAGCTAGATGGTGTCGTGGATAGAGTACTGGACCTGGAGTCAGGAAAACTCATTTTCCTGAGTTCAAATCTGGCCTCAGACACTTACCAACTGTGTGACCCTGGGCAAGTCACTTAACCTCAACCCCTCATCTGTAAAATGAGCTGGAGAAAGAAATGGCAAACCACTCCAGTATTTTTGCCAAGAAAATCCCAAATGGGGTCACAAAGAGTTGGATATGACTGAAAACGACTGAACAACAACATTGTAGTAATTCTTCATGAGTAATGAAGACAAGTACTATAGTCAGGGCAGTAGGAATGAAAAAGAAGGCTCAGTATGAGAGTTGTCAAGAAAGACATTGCAGGATTTCATGATTTTGGGGGTGTGAAGAATAAAGTAAGAACCAAAGTTGTTGGTTTTAAACCTAAAAAACTAAGGGATTAGAGAAGGGTACTGAAAGAAATAAGAAAGTAAAGAAGAGTTAATCTATGGGGAGCAGAGCAAAAAAAATGTTAATTTGATTTGTGACATGGTGTGGGCTAGAGCCGGGGTGGGGCAGGAATGTTTAGTAGACAGGTAGAAGTATGAACCTGCAACTCAGGTGAAAGGTTAGCATCAAATCATATTAGTAACCTATTTAGATCTGATGGAAGAATCCAAGGAAGAAAATCAGAAGTTAAAAGTGACGGTAACACTTAGGCCTAAATGAGGCAAGTTTTTGCTAATGCAATTGAGTGGATTTTCTTTCCTTAAGTAGAAACCAGGTTTTATTTGTCTGCTTAATTTCATAGTGCCTTCTGTGCATGAGATTAAGGTGCTTAATGCTATTAAAAAGTTTAAACACTTTCACTGAGTCACAGAAAACATGGAATTATTCATTATTGAAAAACTGTTCTGATCGATTAAAAATTCCCTGATTAAAAAAAATAGTTTGCAGTGCATATTCAAAGATTAAATTTAAACATTCAAACTTACTACAGGTTTCTGGAATGATCTTGATACTTTTGTCAAACTAAAGAAAAGTTAGTTACACAAAGAAAGGCATTATTGAAACTGGGAAAACATTTCTTTACCACACAATTATGTTTGGTTTTTTTTTTATCTGATGCTATTAAATGGTAGGTATTCAGAAGTACATTGCCTTTTCAATTTTGGTTTCACATTGTGTTGTCAATAAATGGACAGAGATGACTATGCTGCATATTTTTTTAAATTACTCTATTTTCCCAAATGGATTCATATTGATTTTGTGAATGTGTCTTCCAAACAAATAGTGTTTTTGTCAATTAGCCCTGCCAATCATCACTTATGGTGAATTTCAACATAGTGTAGCAGAAAATTGAATAAACTTTTCTAGCTGGAGATAAAAATGTAAAATGAGAAACTCTAAATATGAATTTTGCAAAGATAGATGCTTGCTTTAAAGGAAAAACAAATTTTAAAAATAACAGCCATTTGATTTTTTCCACTCTATTTTCCTATTTCTTATAATACTATTTGCACATGTAAAATTTTATGGTGGAATAGTTTGGGGCAAAATTCATATTATGACCACACAGTTATTATTTGTTTTAACTTTGGGTTAGTGAAATGTGCAAATCTTACAGGCTACAAATGTTAGTAAAGTGATCTTAATGGGGAGGATATCTATAATGTAAAAATAGATAAATTCCAGAATGCTACTACTAAAAGTCCAATATAGGCATTTAGTTACTGAGGTTATCAGATTGGCCAGAATAATTTATATGATGCTAGAATCTATTTGCTACTATATGTGGCGGGGGTTACTAGATAAGTATTTTCCTGACTTTGAAGAACTACTTTCTTCCTGGATGGAAGAGAGATTGAAATGTCACTATCAACCCACAATCTCTTTATATACTTGATATAAAGATAAAAATGTATTAATTTAAAAGCTATTTCCTACACCTATGCTTTTTGGCAGCAATGGAAATGACCAAGGTTCTTGATGACTATGCTCACAGAGTACAAATTCTGTCATGTTCTGCCTTGAAGGAAATGTTTTGAGTGCAATCCCAGCAATAGACTTTCTAAGAACCAGCTTAGCTATATGGAGAAGTTTATTATTGGTATGCTAATGACTAGGGGATGAATTCTTTTTCCATGGCAATCAGTGAAACAACAAAAAAACATTGTCTCTGTGGTGATGAAGGCAGATAGGAGAGGCAAAGGATGCTAAGAATCATGAAAGTCTTAGATCATCTATCAATATTAATTGAGTTGTTGATACTTTAAAAGTGAGATCCTTGCCTGTTTTTCAAGGAATGGACATATCACTTAAGGAACTGAATCATATTAATCTTGGTATTTTCACTATTTTTCTAAATTATTAAGGTGAAACCAGAAAAAAGAAATAAGTTGCAACTAAATGGAAAGATAGGTATTCCTTGGAGAGGCAAATAAAAGACTTAGCAGAGTCAGGTATCCAAAGACAAGAAACATCATTTCACTGGAATGTTTGATCATTTCATACTGCAGTGCTCACATTAAGTATCTGCAGGGGGAAAAAACCACCATGAAAATAATTGTAATTATGCACTAACATACATTGCAGAGGATTAGAAGGTAGAGAAATTCTACAAAGAACTTAGTAAAAACCCCTCTAAATTAAATCAACATATTATTTTATACCCCATGATTTTAATGCAGAGCTAGGCATAAAAGAGAACAATGAAAAACACATTGAAAAAAAGGAACAAATATGATAAATGAGAGGCTTATTGACTATTTAAAAAGCTTCTCACTCTTATATTATGAATACTTTCTTCAGGAGTTGAGAAGTACTGAAGCAACAAATAACAAGCAACATCAAAAGAAATGAATTTTCTAACATTTTAACAGACAAGAAATGATTGGTTGGTAATGTGGGAGTCATTTTTGAAAATTATTTATCTCTATGTAGTCAGACTTCTGATGTGTTAGGACAAAAATTAAAAAATCAATATTTGCCTTAGGCTAGATACATATTAGCCCCAAATGAAAATTCAGGATTTGAAGAAATTGAATCAATATGGCAAATTGCCATCATTATCATCACCCCTTATACCAAATACAGACAAGACTCGGCAAGTATATACAAACAAACATTTAGCATGGATATACACTAATGGGTGTAGCTATCCAGGTACCTATCTGGTTGTACCCTAAGTTGAGCATAAACAAGAATAAAGAGTATGTCAAATCCAATAAACTACACTCCCTTCTTGACACTGGTTTATTAATGATTCACCAAAAATTGAGCATTAATACATTTATCTTATCCCTATTCCCAGTCTCCAAGCCTAAGAGTTACACATTAAATTATTACATTACATTATTGCATTACATACAGCCTAGTCAACCCCTTTGGCCCAAGACTTGGAAAAAAAAACCAAATAATTCCTAAGACAATATCAACCTAAAAGAAAGACTAAAGGTGAGAAGGTATAGGGCCCAATTTGAGGTAATTCTAGCCTGACCTATTTTACTTATTTTGGGTAACAAGTTTCCCCAAACTGAAAATTAATGAAAGAAGAAACATTGAAATAGACCATGAACATTTCCTAGATTGATTTAAATCTATCACCATAACAAGGAAAACGGAAAAAGTGCCTAGAAAGCACTTTAGCAAACATTTTTCAAACATTTACTATCTTTAACAAGCAGAAAGATATGGCAGCCAAGGGCAAAGAAACTTTAGATATTCATTTTAAAATCTTATAAATAAATTCAAAATAAATATAAGTGAATTCAAAAATTATATGTAAATTCAGTTACAAAATCTTACCAGGAAAGATAGTGAAAATTATAAGCAGTATCATGTCATTAAGTAGCAAGAAACAGAGGAAGGAAAAACAAGTTTAAAGAGAATGTAACAAGAGACCCAACAAAACAAAATTAACTTAAGGGACAACACTGAAAAGACAGCAAACAGATGAAAATGGAAATGGGCTCTAAAGATCTTTGTAGATTCTTATAGATATAGCAATTTTAACAAATTCTTTCTTACATGAATTACAACGTAACCACCACATGTCAACACTAACATCATAGTTCCATATATGCTGCTTAATGATTTGGAAATAGTTCTGACGCAAATGAGAATAGGAATATCAGCTAAGCAGATCTGGTGTTGGAGATTTTTAAAGCACTGAGAAATCAATTCTCAAATACAGTATCTGAACCAGGGCAAGATAAAGTTTGGGAAGAAAATCTAGGCCATAATTTTTATAAGACAAAGAGGAGAATATCAATAATTACTGATCAACACGCCTACTTTCTCATATCTATAAAATTTTTATTTAAATTGTCTACATGCAAATTGAGGTTATCCTTGATGAAGGTGGAAGGAAATAAGCAGACTTCTATAAATGACAGTTTTTTATTTTATTTTTTAATTAGTGGAATAAAAAGGCATTTCCATAACAGTACAATAAAAAAGATGAAACACATCTTACACATGAAACTGCAAATCTACTATGTACAATTTGCTATTCCTTTCAAATATACAACAAAATTATGATGTAAATTTCTTTTTTTTCTTCCCTTCCCCCCCACCCTAGAGATGGTTACCATTAGACCCAAATAGGTATGTGTATATATGACATATATATACACATGTATGTATATATGTAAAATTATTCTATACATGCTTCTATTTATCTATCCTTTCTCTGAATGCAGATATTGTCTTTGTTCATATGTCTTTTGTAGTTAATTTGGGTATTTATAATTATTCAAAATAAATTATTTGCTCAAAATCATTCTTAAAACAATATTTCTGTTACTGTATATGTTTTTTGATTCTGCACATTTTGTTCTTCACTATTTCATGCAAGTCCTTCCATGTTTTTCCAAAATCATTGAGCTCATCATTTCTTATAGCACTGTAGTATACCCTCACAATCATATACCATACCCTGTTCCACTATTCCCCAATTGATAGGAATCCCTGCAATTTCCAGTTCTTTTGCACCACAAAGAGAGCTACTATAAACATTTTAGAACATATACGTTCTTTTCCTTTTTCCCTAATTATCTTCAAAAATAAAACAAGTAGTGGTATTGCTGGGTCAAAAGGTATAAGTAGTTTAATAACTCTTTGGGCATAATTCCAGATTGCTCTCCAAAATGGATGGATCGTTTCACAAGTCCACCAACAATGAATTAGGGTCCCAATTTTTCCACATGCCTTGCAACATTTGTCACTTCCCCTTCTATCATTTTAGCCAATATGGTAGGTGTAAAATGATATCTCAGGGTTGTTTTTCATTTGTATTTCTCTAATAAATAATTACTTAGAGCATTTTTCATGTGACTATTAAGTTGCTTTGATTTCTTCATCAGAAAACTGCCTTTTTGTCGATATGAGACCTTTATCTGATTTTTTCACAATTATTTACAATTCACAATTTTTTCACTATATTTAATTTTTTCACAATTTTCTATTTTCCTTCTGATCTTGGCTACATTTGTTCTATTTGTACAGAACCTTTTAAATTTAATGTAATTGAAATTATCCATTTTATACCTAACTTTGATCTCTACCTCTTGTTTATTCATAAATTGTTCACCTATCCATAAACCTGATAAGTAATATGTTCCATGTTCTAATTTTCTTGTAAAATCTCTCTGTATATCTAAGACGTGTATCCATTTTGGCCTTATCTTGGTAAATAGTGTAAGTTATTTTTATTCACTATTTTCCTTCTCAGTCTTTCTTTTCACCCTATCCCTGTTACCTTATCTTCTCCCCTTACCCTCTTATTCTTTATTTTACCCATCCTTCTCTACCCTACCCTATCCCCCAGGTTTCTCACCTCTCTAGAAGTTCAGAAGATTAGTGTTGTTTCTTCTTCAACCCAGATGAGAGTAAGGTTTCAATATTATCAGCCCTCCATCTCCACCTACTGCTTCTGTATTAGTTCTTCCTTTCATGCCTTGTTTTCATGAGATAATTTCTCCTTTTACTCAATTTTTTTAGAATCACCTCATCATACAACAGACCCTATATTTACAGACACAGAACTGACTGAAAGGTGTTTCCAACACAAGAACTAACAGTGCTAAATATTGATTATAAAAAAGCATCAGTAGCACAAAACACAATCTTAAAGGCTATTTGCAACAAATTGTCTCCTGTGTAGATGTGGAGATCAAAAGATGTTTTTAAAGGATGTAACAATAGAGATAATTTTGCTTTATGGTCTTCTAAGAATACCAGATGAGGCATAAAACAGGAAGTTCACCCAAGTTGTTTGCTACCATCATGAAGGATGTCCAACATAGAGTGCAAAAAGAAGCAAAATTTCCCAGATTGTGAGGTACTTCTAATGCCCTTGATAACATATGACATTGTGCATCAAGCCCTGAATCATGCACGATCCCCCTAAATGAGATCTTTAATCACTCGAAAGAACTCAGTCTTACTGGATAGTAAAATTAGAAAATATACTGAACGGTGAATTGTGTATTCAGGGAACTGTATAAGTGATCAGCCTTTCCTGCTCTGTTCACCCATATGTAAGCAGCAAATCTTTTTTGCCCTTTTGCTAAGTCAGCATTCATATCAGAGTAATGACAGACCACAGATACATAATACATATAGGAAGCTAACTAGAGTTAGCTTAAAGGATCTTGTTTGGGTGAAGTTGACTGGTCCTTGGTCTTAAACATAACTGCTGAGAGTGTCCTGAGTGTTTCCTGTAGGAAGTATGTTCCTTCAATTCTGTAAGCGTTCTCTAGCTTTGGACAGGCTCTAAGCACTTATAGCTGGGAAAGAGGTCCTTGAAGAAAGTATCAGCCTGAAGGTAGGAAGTTATGGCCCTCCTATATACACAAAAAGGACTCACTTCCTCATGTGGGCTAAGGTGTTTTTTTTTCAGTTTTACCTGGTTCTAAGATCTATACTATGTAGGGCTCAGGGAGTGTGAGACCAAATTTAATATTAACCTTAAGAATTCTTTGCTTCCATAATCGTCGGACTTGGGTCTGCGAAGGAATGAAAAAGTAAAAACAAAAATAAAAAACAAAAACATGTGTTGAGCTCTTACCATATATCAAGCACTATGATAAATTCTGGGTATACGATTAAAAAAAGAAGATAGTCCCTGCTCTCATCTTCTAACTGAGGGAGACAACACGTAAAGGAAGATTTGGCTACGGGGACAATGGAAAAACTGGAAGTCCTTATAGTACATCAGAATTCTTTTAATGCAGGACAGAGTGTAGAGGGACATAGCACATGACCTCTGGGAAGGGAGGAATAGGTCTAAGGGCTGGGTGATGTTGTAGAGTTGAACTGGTTATCTAATGGAAAGGGAGCTAGCTCATCCTTTATGAACAATTATCACAGTGTGTGATAGAAAAATTCAAATGGAGTCACAGAGTCACAGAGAGCCAGACGTGACTCAAACAACTGACAACAAAATCAGAGTTAATAAATACTCTTGATTCAGGTCACCAGGTGCCCGACTGCAGTCATGTTTAGTAATCAGGGTATTTGTCTCATCCCAAGATGGCAACAGCATGTACAGTCAGAAGATACCCTGTACATGGAACATGGGTCCAGAGTGCAAGTGGTAGATTCAAAGCCTTCCTCCTTCTAAGTTCTTTCTGGACATAGCACAGTTCGAGGGATTTCTTTCAGGTACACTGTGTCTCAGTTGCCGGGTGAATCTATTGCTGGGTTAGGTAATTGTTCTTTGGGGCTGGGTCTTCACCAAGTTCAGATGCTGCTTCCACAAGAGTCTGCTATGGAATCTGATTGCCGGGGCTCTGGAAGATTCTCAACCTTTTGAAGCTCACAAAGTCTTAACCCACTATATTCCATCTTTGATCTTTATTCTTCATTCAGTCAAATTTAGAAAAGAATAGATACAAAGAGATAAAATGAAAGTGTCCTGTCAAGTCTGAAATAAATGACCAGAAAGTCACAGAGATTATGCAACCCCTGTTAACTCTAAGAATACCAAAGAGCTCAAGCAGGTTACCACAACCACACTTAATTCTAAGAAATAAAATAAAATTAAAACAAAATTTTAAAATAGGGCCAATCGTGGTCATAGCCAAAAAGTTTTCTTTCTTCTGTTGGAGGAGGGAAACTAGACCCATGTGCTGGGGCCTTCTTTAGAAAGAGACCTGCTTTATTCAATGGTCACTCAGTGACCTGTAGCCCCAACAATGAAGGGTAACAGAAACAATGAGACAAGTCTGATTCATAGCAGAGCTTCATGACTGGAACATAGGTCTTGCTTGTCTGAGCTGTGGGACCAACTGGTGCTGGTTTGAAATGACTCTGTGGCTGAGTTCATCCAGAAGGTGAGTGTAAACGATTGTTGTTTTGCCAAGCTCAGGGCACAGCCTGCTTGCTGGGCCTTAGCTCTGGAAAACAGGGTGTCTCTCAATAGTAAAAAGAAAGAGGGGTAGTCTTGGCATGGGGATCCAGAGAGTCCACAGGCCTAGGGTAGCTCAGGTGGGAGCTACTACTGCTGCTGCCTCTCTCCCAACCCAGAAGGCTCACAGCAATGGTTCTTCCATCTCACTAGAAAGCCAATAGGAAAGAGGAAGATTTTCATCTGTCTTTTGAATGCATACTCACTTGCAGCTCACTGCTTATTAAGTGTCCAGGAGGACACTAGGAAACAGAGAATGCTTTTAAAAGTTCTGAAGTAAGAAAGGAAAGGATGTCTCCATTACGCACTTCCAGAAGCAAACTCACCAAGCCTCCACATGGATATTGTAGCAGACAGAGCATATTGTGAATGCCATAAGGACAGTGTCTCGGTTGGCTAGTCCTGCCTCCCCCACACCCATTACACAAAGAAAACAAATGCCAAATATTTACAGTCTAAATGGACAAATATTGGAGTGGATCTCTTTTTTGTTTGACATGTCAACATAGACATTGTGATCATATCTGAGTGTAGGAAATTAAAATGTCTGTGTGGAATTTTAAATTGAAAAATGTTGCCAAAGCCTATTTGCTTTAAGGCTCATGTCTAAGGAGAAGATTTAGTTAGTATCATATTTTATTCTATTAAATGTCCTTTAAATAAGATTGTGTACTTTCCTGTCTTCCTTCCTGCTTCAAATTATTAGAATATTGGCCTTTAAAAGCCAGTGTTTGAAGTAGGATGCTCTGAAAACTGGGTGAATAGAAATCCAATAAATGGAAGATATGGCCTCTTTCTCCCCTATTCTCAATTTTCTACTCAGTCAGAATTAAAAAAAGAAAAATAAAGCAAACTTGGATTACTTCTTACCCCCACTCAATAAACCCTTATTCTAGCTCTTTTGCTTAATTTTTCTTATAAAAATATGCACACTATAAGGATTACAAGGAAAGTTATATAATTAAAACCAACTGTTTACAACAACTAAGTGCTTAAATGTCTAATATATCTCACAATCCTACTTGATGAATGCGATGATTGCTTCTGTGAATATCTGCATTCCAGACCTTATATAATCTAGTTTTCTTGTCACATATCCCTTCCCCTGAGGGTCATATTTGGTGACTGGTTAATTTAATCAGAAGAACTAATAATGGATACATGTCAAGTTCACTTCAAAAAAAGTCTCCAAAGATTTAAGCAGTTGATATGAGAATTTTAGGTAAAATATTACACTGTTGGGGACAATAATTTGAGGGAAAGAAGCCCTTTTGTACAGCTCAAATTATTGAAGGAATTCATTGGAGTTAAGCAGTATCTAAATTGATGACTTGTCAAAGACATCAAAGAGATTTCCATTTAGATATAGGTAAGACTGGAAGACACTTGAGGTTTTTTACCACTCAGAGTTGCTACACTTCTCTGATATTGTACCACAATGGTTGCCTAATAACTCTTAGCAACAGGACTACAGAGTTCCACAGTCAACATGGGTAGATTTTTCCAAAATTATTCAGTCTCTGGGTTTTTGGCTTCCCAACGTCAAATTCACCAATGGGGAAAATTCACCCATGGGGAAAAAAAGACCTCCCTAACATGGAGCCTAATTAATGCACATGTTACTCCCTAAAAAACAAATGTTTAGTAGCTGCCCAGTATATACTGAATAAAATATGAATGCCTTATCTTAGAATTCTAAGCCCCTCACAATGTAGGTAAAATTTACTTGTAACCTGGCTTTCAAGTCTAGGGTATTTTGTATAATACTATTCCTCATTGGTAGAGAAAATCATCATTTAACAAGAGTTTTAGAAAGGAGAAATATTCTTCATTCTTCTGAGAGAGATACACATAGTTCCAGATTCTCTTTAGGAACAACTCCAGAGGAGAAAAAAACAAACGTTATCCTAAAGACATAAAAGATCTGGCATCCCTAATTTCCAGCTTGCCTCCAAAGACTTTAGGAAATTTCGTTTTGGTTGAGATCAGGACCTAAGATATCATACTCCCAGTGGGAGAGTTAATTTAATCTTTGTAATTTTTTATTACATTCTAATCTAATAACTTCTCCAATTTCTGATTTCTGTTTTCTTGGATACATTGATTTACTTACTATTCACAATTTGTGATGGTCTTTTTGTAATTAGCACTTGGCAGGAAGAAGTCAAGCCTGTGGATGTAAGCTTGGGTTTACCTCTTCCCTCAAAGGGAAAGTGACCAGTAAGGTGACTTGGAACCTAAAAAAAAATTATGTCCCTAGACCAGCAATGTGTATGGAGATAAATAAAAACAATTCTAGTCTAATACTCTCATCTTTCAGAAAAGAACACAAAGTGGTCAGTCTCATGGCCCTTTCCTGGCTCTCCCTTGGAGTTCAATAAGGAATTTCAAAGATTTCAATCAATCACCTCACTGCTATCACCATTCCTCTGAGTTCACTTTCCATTTACACTATATATACCTTGCATGTGCATAGTTGTTTCCATGTGTTCTTTCCCACTTGATTGTGACTTCCTTGAGGACAGAGACTGTCTTTGTATTTCCACTACCTATAGCACAGTGGCTACAGTAAGTGCTTAATAAATGGTTGTTGATTGACTGACATTTAGACACACCATAAAGATATATACATAACCTGTATGGGTAGCATATATACCTAACGACCTTTTTCTGCTTTATTTCATGTTATGGCTTTTTGTATACTCTATGTCCAATCAAACTGTACCGCTAGCTATTTCCCAATTTTATCCTGTTTTCATAAATTATTATATGCTGTTCCTCATCCCTGGAATTAGACTCTCTCCAAAAACTCTACATATTTTTTTTTTGGAGGGAGGCAAGGCAATTGGGGTTAAGTGACTTGCCCAAGGTCACAGAGCTAGTAAGTGTCAAGTTTCTGCGGCCGCATTTGAACTCAGGTCCTCCTGACTCCAGGGCTGGCGCTCATGTCACCGTACCACCTAACTGCCCCTAAAAACTCTACATATTGAATTCCTTTTATTTCAAAGCCCAAGTTGGGTGCCACCTTCTTCATGACACCCTTAATTATCTACCTTCCACTATGGTAGGAAGTAATCTCTCCCTCCTCAAAATTCTTCTGCCATTTTTTAACCTTTCCTGATTTAACAGTAATAATAATAATAACAATTTAATAAAAATATCAATTTAATAATAATTATTCCGTTGGCATGGCTTTATTTTGGCATATACTATGTTCAAAGAACTGTGTTTAGTTATAGTTATTTGCGTGAACGATCTTATTCTCAGAGAGATCATCTCACCAGAAGAGATATCTCATCTCTTCTAAGTAGATTTTAAACTCTTTCAAGACAAGAACCTTGTTGCTTTTTATTTTTGTATCCCCTATACCTACTGTTGTTGCTGTTCAGTCATTTCAGTTGTGCCTGATTCTTCATGACCCCATTTGGGGTTGTCTTGGTGAAGATACTGGAGTGGTTTGCCATGTTACAGATGAGGAACTAAGGTAAACAAGGTTACACGACTTGCTTAGGGTCACATAGTAAGTGTCTGAGGCAAGATTTGAATTCAGGAAGACAAGTCTCCCCGACTTCAGGCCCAGCACTCTATCCCTTGCACCACCTAACTGCCATCTTGTTGTTTGTCCTTCAGTTTTTGAAGAGGACAAATGACATCACAGAATGATGTCTCAACTGGTGCGTGGATTGGATTGAACTGAGGCAGAGGAATAGCTCCTTGAACAAATAAATCATACCTAATTGGTGTTTCAGAAATTCATGGCTAAGGAAAGTGGGACCATTGGGTAGGGATATTCTCAAGTACTAATTAACTTAAATATACAAATGTTATAGCCCATTGTTTCATGACCAAATGAGCTAAATCTGATGTAGAATGATGATTTTTATGACCTGAGATAAAAAGTATCAACCTGGGAGGGGTAGACCTCAGAATTTCTGGCCAGAACAGAAAACAATTACTATTTGCCATCAAACAATTACTCTAAGCCATCAGAATGAAATAACTCCATTTGAATCACAATGGAGTTCTTTTACAGCTTGTTTTTTTTTCAGAGCTGTACTTCAAGAAATCATAAATAAATGAAAATTGCCTAGGACAAAGACCAAATTGTCCCAGCTTTTTGGGGAAAAAATTAGATAAATAAATAGAAAATATTAAAAATCTAGCCTCCAAACTTCTGGATATCTTACAAAATATGTGATCAAAAGTTATGTTTCTTTGGATCAAGAACCCACATGTAAGGGTATGACACCTCAAGTGTAGAGAGGGACCATGTATGGTGAGGGAAATAGGAGGAGGAGGAGAAAATGAGGAAGATGAAGAGGAAGAGGAGGAGAAAGTAGAGCAAGAGGAGAAAAAGAAGGAAGAGGAAAAAGAAGAGAAAGAAGAAGAAGAGGATCAGGAAGAAGAAGAAGAAGAAGAAGAAGAAGAAGAAGAAGAAGAAGAAGAAGAAGAAGAAGAGGAGGAGGAGGAGGAGGACAAGGACGAGGACGAGGAGGAGGAATAACAGGACAACTCAACTCAACTCAAACTGGAAGTTTGGGTCCCCAGACGGCAGCTACTACAGATTGTTGTTCATCCTTCGTTCTCAGAGAGGACCAATGACATCATGAGGGTGATGTCTTGACTTCCAAGTGAATTGGGTTTAAGTGGAGCAGAGCAGTGCAAAGTCATCAGTCTCACTCCCTCCTCCAGAATCATTGGAGTCCAATGACAAGACAAAGAGTCAAGATGACTGGCAATGACTCCACTAATCTAACCTAAGGTCATCGTAGGTGAATGAGTGTAGAACTAATACCTGTGTTCACCAGGATATCCTGATGACTGCTGGCCAGTCACAAACCAGGTATCTAGGGAGAGTTGAAGAGAAAGATGGGAAGAGAACAAAAAAGAGAAAGATAAAAGGGGGGAAAGATCTACCAACATTAGCCGAATTTTAGCCAAATTTTTAGTTTTTACCAGCTGCTTACCAAGCTTTTAAGTGAGCAAGTCAAGATCACTTGTTTGACCCATTAGGAATTAGGATAGCCTAGGCTAATTCTAAATCTGTCCAAGTCTTTCCCTGGGCTAAAGCCAAGCATAGTACCTTGTAATGAACACTTGAAGTCAGGACCTGGACTTTGTTCTACCTGACTCACTAGATTCTCACTGTGTTTAATGTGATCCTGTAATGGTCAGGTCCCACCCATGCTCAATCCTAAATCACAGAGACTTTTTCAGCTTTCATGGTCTTGGAGAGCTGACAGGTTTAATTTGGGGCAAGCTCTAGAGAATCCCCGTTCTGATACTATATTGCTGTTTGTGAGAACAAGCCCTAAAATCTGAAATAGATTTAAAAGGAAATTTATGTGGTCATTTGGGAGATGAGAGAGAGAGACAGACAGAGACAGAGACAGAGAGAGAGAGAGAGAGAGAGAGAGAGAGAGAGAGAGAGAAAAGGGTGGCCCCCTTTTTCATGTTCTAGGTTCATATTACATAGAATTTTGACAAAGGTATCCATATATGAGTCCCACACCGCTCAAGTGAAGGGAGCCAGAAACGCAAGGTTAGTGGACCCAAAATGAGGCCTAGACATAGGGACCCAAAACAAGAATGCTCTGGGTAGATCTAGGACCTGGGGAAACCCAAAATTCCTTATAATGTTCTCCAGTATTCTGGAGAGTTGTTGAGGTCAGAATGACATTCTAGGTGCAAATAGCCTCTAAGCACATAAAGTTAGGTTCAGACAATATTAATAAATGGTAAATAATCCACAGAAAAAAATAAAATTACCAATATCAAAAATAAATTCATCACCAATGAAAAGTTTCTTTGCCCAATTGTATGCCAGAAAAACTGACAACCTAAGTGAAATGGATCAAGATTAACAAAAATATAAATTGCCCATATTAACAGAAGAGAAACTAGAATACTTAAATGGCCCTATTTAAAAAGAAATTTAACAAGCAAAAATGAGTTCCCTACGGAGAACATCCCCCAAATCAGATGGATTTACAAGTGAATTTTACCAAACATTTAAGGAACAATCAATCCCAATACTGTAAACAATTTGAAAAAATAGGTTCAGGGGAAGTCCTACCAAATTACTTTTATGACACAAATATGATTTTAATACCTAAACCAGTGACAGCAAAAACCAAGACAGAAAATTATAGGCATATTCATCTACTGAATATTAATGCAAAAATTTTAAATAAAACACTAGCAAGGAAATTACAGGAATAAATCACAAAGATCACACGCTATGACCAAGTGGGATTTATACCATGAATGTAGGGTTGGCTCAATATTATGAAAACTATAATCATAATTGACCATATCAATAACAAAACCAATATTATATGATTATCTCAATAATTGACAAAATACAACACCCATTCTAATTAAAAACACTAGAAAGTATAGGATTAATTGGAGTCTTTCTTAAACTTATAAAGAATATCTATCAAAAATCAAGAACAAGCATTATCTGTAATGGGAATAAGCTAGAAACCTCTCCAGTAAGATCAGGGGTGAAGCAAGGATGTCCATTGTCATCACTATTATCCAATATTTTATTAGAAATGGTAGCTATATTTTTGTGGCAGGAAAAAAAGGAATTTCAGAGGATTCCCATCAATTAAGGAATGGCTGAACAAGTTGTGGTATATGATTGTGATGGAATACTGGTTGGTTGGTTGGTTGGTTGGTTGTTGTCCTTTGTTTTCGAAGAGAACCAAAATGACATCACTATGCTTGAATCAAGATTCAATGTGTCTGACTGTGGCTGATGAGGCCAATATGAGCTTGGAATGCTCTACCACAGGTTAGATACAAATAGTCCACATGAATATTTGGGGTGCATACTCCAAATTTGCACATCCTGTGATTCTTTTGAACTGTTTCAATTCTGCTTTGCTCATAGAGCACAGCACCTTCTCCGATGTGGTCATGCCATGCTGAGTGGTCCTGTGCCAATGTCTCCCATGTCACATAATCAATTACAAAGTTCTTGGGAGTGTCCTTGTATTGCTTCTTCTGCCCACCATGTGAATGCTTGCCCTGTGTGAGTTCTCCATGCATTCAAACAACATGGCCAGCCCATTGGAGTTATGCTCTCTGAACCAGAGTTTGAATGCTTGGCAATTTAGTTAGAGTAAGGACCTCAGTGTCTGGTACTTTATCCTGCCAGGTGATCCTCAGAATCCTCCTAAGACAATTGAAATGGAAGCAAATCAGTTTTCTGGCATGGTGCTGGTAGACTGTCTAGGCTTCACAGGCATACAACAATGAGGCCAGCACTACAGCTCTGTGAACTTTCAACTTAGTAATCAGTCTAATACCTCTTCTCTCCCATACTTTCTTTGGGGCTTCCCAAACACTGAGCTAGCTCTAGCAATGTGTGTGTCAACCTCATTATCAATGTGTACATCCCTGGAAAGTATTCTACCAAGGTAAGTGAACTTATCCACAGCATTCAGAACTTCCCCATTTGCTGTAACTGATGGTTCCACATATGGATGGTGTGGTGGTGGCTGATGGAGCACTTGCATTTTCTTGGTGTTAATTGTTAGGCCAAAATTAGCACAAGCAGCAAAGAATTGATCCATACTTCAACACATCTCAGCTTCAGAGGCTGCATTGAGTGCACAATCATCTGCAAACAGAAAATCATGCACCAGCACTCTCTCCACTTTGGTCTTGGCTTGTAGCATTTTCAGCTTGAAGAATTTGCCATCAATGTGGTAGCTGACCTTGATGCCATGTTCGCCCTCATTGAAAACATTTGACAACATGGCTGAAAACATCATGGTAAAAAGCATGAGAGCGAGCACACAGCCTTGTTTCACCCCAGTGGTGACTGGGAAGGTACAAGAGCATTGTCCATTATCTAGAACCCAGGCAAGCATAGTATCATGAAATTGATGTACAATGCTGATGAACTTCTCCGGGCAACCAAATTTTGACATAATTTTCCATAAGACCTCACAACTAACAGTATCAAAGGCCTTGGTCAGATCTATAAATATTGTATACAGACTTTTGTTCTACTCCTGGCATTTCTCCAGGCAGCAAACATTATATTGACTGTTCTTTGGCCCTTTCTGAAGCCACAGTGATTCTCAGGTAGATGACCATCTTCCAAGTAAAGAATCAGCCTGTTAAGGAAGACTCTGGGAAGAATCTTGCCAGCAATGTCTAACAGAGAGACCCCACCCTCGGTGTGATTGTCACAGGACAATCTACTTCCTTTACCTTTGTAGAGATGGACAATGGAGGCATCCTTGAACTCCTGGGGGATAACCTCCTCTTGCCATATAACCTGGAAAATTTCAGTCAGCTTTTGTATGAGCAATGGACCTTCTACCTTGTAAATCTCAGCTGGAATAGAATCAGTGCCAGGTGCTTTGCCACATGAAAGGAGCATAATGGCATTTGAAACCTTTTCTTCAGTTGGAGCTTCAGCTAGGTAGGGACTGACTTCAATCTGAGGTAAATGGTGAATGGTTTCAGCATTGATTGATGCTAGTATGTTGAGAACACTATGGAAGTGTTCAGCCCATCTCTCCAGGATCATATCCTTATCAATATGGCTTCGTCAGCATTAATAGTTCAGATGCACCATAGGTCTTTGGCCCATAAATAGCCTTCAGGGCATCATAAAAGTACTTTGGATTATTATTATCAGCATAAAACTGAATTTCATCTGCCTTCTTACTGAGCCAAGAATCCTGCATCTCTCTAAGCTTTGCTTGTACTTTACTTTTGATGGAATTAAATGATGCCTTCTTAGAGATGGATGAGCTATCCTGCTGGTAAACCCTGTGGAGCTCTCATTTTTCATTTAGCAGCTTCTGAATTTCCCCATCATTTTAATCAAACCAGTCTTGGTGTTTGTGGGTGTTCTGACTCAGATAAGCAAATGCAGTGCTATACACCAGATCTCTAAAAGCTGCCCACTCATTTTCTGCTCCACTGTTGCCAACTGTGGGTTGGCTCAATTTTTCCTTCAATTTAGCAACAAACTGTTCCTGCTCAGAGAAGAGCTCTAATTTGTTTACATTAATTCTTCTGGTAGTCATTTTGCCTTGGGGGCACTGTTTTTGCTGAATGAAAATATTTAGCTTGGAAAGGATAAGTCTATGATCAGTTCAGCCCTCTGCACCACGCATTGCTTCGTCACTCTCACATCCTGTCTGCCTCTTCTCCTCATAATCACGTAGTCTATTAAATGCCAATGCTTGCTGTGAGGGTGCATCCATGAAGTTTTATTGTATTTAGGGAAATGGAAGACAGTGTTGGTGATGAGAAGGTCATCAGAGGCACAAGTCTTCAGTAGTAAGTGACCATTGCTATTGCTGTTTCCAAATGCATTCCTCCCTAGGACTCCCCGTCAAGTCTGATAGTCTGAGCCTACTCTAGCATTAAAGTCACCCAGAATTATACACTCGTCCTCTTTTGGCACATTGATGACGAGGTCTCCATGTATTCATAAAATTTTTCTTTGACCTCATCAGGGTTTGTCATGGTGGAAGCATAGGCACTGATGATGGTGGCATAATGTTTTCCTGCAAGTGGCAATTGCATTGTCATGAGTCTGTTGTTCACTCCTTTTGGCAGGCATACAAGCTTGCTGACTAGATTAGTTTTAATTGCAAAATCTATGCCAGCTTCACGGTGCTCCCCTTCACTGAGGCCAATCCAGAAAAAAGTGTATCCAGCTCCACATTCAGTAAGCTGGCCTTCATTTGCCAACCTTGTTTCACTCAGGGCGGATATTTGGATGTGAGGCCTACCGAGTTCTCTTGCAACAAGAGTTGTTCATCTTTCAGGCCTACTGGATTTTGGGTTGTCTATAAGCATGTGCACATTCCATGTGCCAATGGTGAGTGGAATCATCTTTGCAAACATTTTTGTACATTCTTACCTTTGTGTTTTGATCACAGAGTGGGATTCCCCACCTGCCATGGTAATCAGGCCAGGATTGCGTAAGCAGACAATTTTTAGGGCGCCTTTGCTACACTCCAGTAGGTGTAACAACAATGTTACTTGCAGTTACTGTGGCTGTGTAAGGACAATAACACCAGCACACAAAAGGGCTGCTAGCACAGGTTCTTTGATCTACTTTTCTAAGGAAAGCATCTTTAAGGGGTTTACAATCTCATTTTAATCAAATATACATATATCATTCATTTAGTTCAGGGGAAAAAGTCAGCACCCTGAACTTCAGAGAAAATACAAACAGAAATTACAAGCAGAAATTATATAAACAGAACAAATAAACACAAATCAACAGACATGCTTCTATCTGTCTGACCATAGTAATACACACATGGTTACCGGAGAGAGAAGCACCAACGTCTGGGTTTTCAAAGCTGGGGAGCTCCTTAATGGCTACCCAGGGTCTCTACACCAACACTCTTCCAATGAGTGAGCCCCCAAAACAAAAGCAAACCTCAGATCATATATACATGTCTCAGGGCCCTGGGGCTTAACATCTACCTAGCAAAAGGGTGTGGGGCCTGGGGCCTGGGCTTTCTTATTCCTTAAGCAGGTCATCAAAGACTCTTGACTGAAACAAAGACTCCTGATTCAAACAAAGGACTCAATCAAAAGCCCATGATTGCCTTAGTGCTGAGAAGCACTCCAAAACAAAAGACAACAAAAAGTCCACTTTGCTTGCCATTACATTTGAAAGGCAAGACTCATCAAGGCACTTGATTGCCTTAATGCTGAGAAGCACTCTAGAACAAAAGATAACAAAAAGTCCACTTTGCTT
>CM053622.1:511100724-511142830 GCA_028646595.1 Phalanger gymnotis
AACTGATACAAAGTGAATTGAGCAAAACCAGGAGAACATTGCATATAGTAACAGCAATATTGTCATGACAATCAACTGTGGAAGACTTAAGCTACTCTAATCAAGACAATGATCCAAGGCAATTCCAAAGGACTCATGATGAAAAATGCTGTCCGAGAAACTAAGAAGTCTGAGTACAGATTGAAGTATAATTTTTTTTACTTTCTTTATTTCTCTTGCTTTTATTTTATAATGTGGCTAATATGGAAATGTTTTGCATGATTTTATATAATTAATATCATATTGCTGACCTTAATGGGCAGGGAAGGAATCAGCGGGAGGGAGAGAGTTCGGACATCATAATTTTTTTAAAACGAATGTCAAAAATAAATAAATAATATACTTATTTGAAAAAGAAATGCTAACTATAACAATAAGACAAGAAAAAGACATTGAAGGAATAAAATGAGGTAATGAAGAAATAAAACTATTACTCATTGTAGATGATAAGATGGTATACTTAAGAGAACTCTAAAGAATCATCTAAAGAACTAGATGAAACAATGATTTTAGCAAAGTTGCAGGATATAAAATAAACTCACATAAATCATCAGCATTTCCACATATTACAAAAAAAAAAAAACTAGCGGGAAGAAAGAGAAAAATAAATTTCACTTAAAATTACTGCAGATCCAGAAAGATCTGATGGCGTCGATGCAGATTGAAGCATATTATTTCTACTTTCTTTATTTTTTTCATGATTTTTTTCCTTTTGCAAACTGTAGGGTTTTTTTTCAAACTTTCTTCTTTCATAATCTGACTAATGTGGAAATAGGTTTTACGCAAGTATACGTATTGGCCTACACCAAATTGTTTGCTGTCGTAAGGAGGGAGGAGGGAACTGAGAGGAAAGGAGAAAATTTGGAACTCAGAATTTTATAAAAAATAAATGTTAAAAATTGTCTTTACATTTAATTAGAAAAATAAAATACTATTAAAAATAACTGGAGATATTATAAAATATTTGGGAGTCTGCCTATCAAGAGAAACCCAAGATCTATATGAACACAATTACAAAACACTTTTTACATAAAGATAGATCTAAACTATTGGAGAAATATTTATTATATGTGGGTAGGCCTAGCCAATATAATAAAAAATGACAATACTACCTGAATTAATTTACTTATTCAATACCATGCCAAACCACCAAAGAATTATTTTATAGAGTTAGGAGAAAAAAAATTTAAATTCATCTAGAAGAACAAAAAGTCAAGAATATCAAGAGAATTAATTTTTTTTAAAGTGATGGAAAGCAGCCTAACAATACCAGATTTCAAAGTATATTATGAAGCAGGAATGAAAACATTGGCACTGGCTAAGAAATAAGATAGTGGATCAGTGGAATAGATCAGGTACACAATATACAGTGGTAAATGACCATAGAAAGCAAATGTTTGACAAAAATCCAATCTTTGGGGGCAAGAACTCGCCATTAGACAAAAATTTCTAGAAAACTGAAGTCATTGGGTTGAAACTATAAAATGAGCTGGAGAAGGAAATGGCAAACTACTCCAATATCATTGCCAAGAGAACCCCAAACGGGGTCACAAAGAGTCAGATATGATTGAAACAACTGAAGAACTAAACAAGACATAGACCAACATCTCACACTACATACCAAGATAAAGTCAAAACGGGTACATGATTTAAAAATAAAAGGTGATTTCATAAGAAAATTAGGGGTACATGGAAAAATTTATCTCTCAGGTCTATGGATAAGAGAAGGGTTTATGACCAAACAAGAGACAGAGAGGATCACAGAAAGTAAAATGGATAATTTTGATTACATGAAATTAAAAAGGATTTGCATGATTGATAAATGGTCAAAGGAAATGAACAGACAGTTTTCAGAAGAATAAATTAAAGCTACAGTCACTTGGAAAAAATGCTGTAAAATCACTATTGATTAGAGAAATGCAAATTAAAACAACTCTGAGATACCATCCCACACCTATTAGATGGGCTAACATGACAAAAAAGGAAAATCCCAAACAATGGAGGGAATATGAAAAAATAATACTTAGTGGAGCTGTGAACTGATCCAACCATTCTGGAGAACAATTTGGAACTATACCCAAAGGGTTATAAAATTCTGTATACTCTCTGAGTTAGCAATACCACTACTAGGTCTATATCCCAAAGAGAGAACAAAAACAAATGAAAAGAGCCTATAAATACAAAAATATTTATAGCAACTCTTTTTGTGGAGACAAAGAATTGGAAGTTGAGGTGATGCTCATCAATTGGAGAATGACTGCAGAAGTCTGGTATATGATTGTGGTGGAATGATATAAGACATGACAAGCAAGATGGTTTCAGAAAAACCTGGGAAGACTTATGTGGACTGATGTAAAGTGAAGTGAGCAGAATCAAGCAACATGGTACACAGTAACAGCAATATTGTAACAATGATCATCTGCGAAAGACAACTCTAATCAGTACAAAGATTCAAGGCAATTCCAAAAGATTCATGATGAATAATTCTGGCCATCTCCAGAGAGAAAGAACAGCTGAACTCTGAGTACATATTGAAGCTTACTTTTTTCACTTTCTTTATTTTTCTTGCCTTTTTCTTTTGCAATGTGGCTAACATGGAAATATATTTTGCATGACATCACATATATAATTGATATTATATTGCTTTCCTTCTCAATAGGTATAGGGGGGTTGGGAAGGAAGGAGAGAATTCAGAACACAACATTTAAAAAAAAATTGTTAAAAAGAATGAATGAATGGTAAGTTAATATGAAAGCTAAAATAAAATTTATCCAAGGCTTCATTGATTAGGAACTGCTGTCAAGCACTGAATCAATGACCGAGAGTTAATTACAATTTTATTATTACACTTCAAGCACAGACTCCACTGATTTATACAAGTCATTGGGCCCAGAGCATCAGCTTCAGTAACCTTATAAAGAATATGAATACATTAGCAGCATAGAAAAATAGAACAGAAACAGAAAGCAGGGAGGAAAGACAAGAATGTACATATTTGGAAGCAAGTAACAAGGTGCAAAATAAGAGCACCTGCTAACTGGTCAAAGCTAGAACTGTAGTTTGTTTTCCAACCTTGATTCTGCAGGGTTTGTGACCTTCTAACTTCTAGAAACAACGTGTGGAAACTCAAAATAGAGTTTTGGGCAATGTCTTCTTCTTAATATAGTGGTAGCAAAAAACATGAGCCATAGTTTCTTTCCCATCACTGTTTTTCTCTTTTCACTGTACCAGCAAGAAGCCTGAGACAGAAATTATTTTGTCACATAATGTTATAGTCATTGCAGAAATTGTTATTCTGGTTTTTCTCACTTCACTCTGCCTCATTTCAATCCTCCCAGGTTTCTCATGAAAAGTTAATGTTTCATCTTCCCCATTAGTCCAGAGACATTTCTGGAATTGGGTATATGGACAAATGTGCCAAATGAAATTCAGTTGATTGATTTACTGATAATAGGGAAACTACATCAGTTTAAAAAGTTTAAAAGGTGAAAGATCAGCTTTTCTTCCTCTTGTCACCTGTATCTCTGTCTCTCTCTGTCTCTGTTTCTCTTTATCTCTCTATCTCTTTCTGTCTCTTTGTTTCTCTGTCTCTCTCTCTGTCTCTGTCTTTCTCTCTCTGTTTCTGTCTTTCTCTCTGTCTTTGTCTTCCTCTCTCTCTCTCTCTTTCTCTCTCTCTCTCTCTCTCTCTCTCTCTCTCTCTCTCTCTTTCTCTCTCTCTCTCTCTCTCTCTCTCTCCCTCTCTCCTTCCCTCTCTCTCCCTCTCTCTGCCACTTCCAGTGTAGGCAAGTGAAGGAAAGGCCTCAAGCATATCCTCCCTCACCCTGGCAGAAATGGTGACTCTACTACCCATGGCAGCTAGCATACATGTACTAGTGCTGAGGAATCTCTGTACCCCTCTTTTGCTCTTCATCTCTCTCTCTCTCTCTCTCTCTCTCTCTCTCTCTCTCTCTCTCTCTCTTACCCTGAACATATGTAAGCATTTCTGAGCTAGACATTCCTAACCTTGGTGGCTACTTTATGAATTCAATACCAAAGCATCTGGGTCACTAAGTCAGAGGTGACTGACAGCAGGAAGAATTTCCTGCATCAGAAGGGATGAGCACTGAAAGGAGAAACCTAAGCTTGGAGTTGCCTGAGACTATCTGAGTGGCTATTCCAGATAGAGATGCCCTGACCTGTAGAATAGGCATCACATAGCAAGGGCCCAATAAAGATGGAAAGTGTCTATCCCAACATATAGAGGCATCACTAGGCCTGTGGTAGAGGTACAGCACCAAGGTCTCAGCACAGGACTCAAATCCCAGCAGTGGAAATATTGCTGCACATGATCAGAATCCATGTCAGCACCCAGATCCTGGCATAGAAGGGCAGAATTTAGCAACTTACGAGGAGTGAGGAAAGACATGTATAAGACCTTTGTATGTATCACTGCTAAGCCACACTGCTGCTCCTTGTCCTATTTGTGACCTGATGCCTTTGTAACTGGAAGAGTGGGAGTAGTTATAGGTAGGAGAAACCTACTAAAAGAAGGCTCGTCCAAGATTTAAGGAAGTGGTTTTTGTACATGAAGAGGGAAAGAACTGTTTGGTTTCTGAATGTTTTTTTAGAAATGACAAAGCAGTTAAAGAAGTCCTATTATTTTACATGGACATAGCCAGACAGTTGAGGGATGACACAAGAAAGAGACAACGATTAAGGCAGATCCATGGGATTGAAATTTTAAGGGTTGAGGTGGAAGGAACAGGCTTTGGTCATTTGAGAAAACAACTAATATTGTAATACATGAATTTCGTTGAGATTCCTTAGTGCAAGTCATTGGAGGAGACACTTAAAAGCTTAATTCTCCCCTGCAGCCAAGAGATTTTTCTGAAATTAGGGATATATACAAATGGACCAATTGCATGTGGGTTGATTTGGTGAGGACAATGAATGTATTCATTTTTTAAAAGTTTTCACTGTCACTCCCAAATTATGAATTATAAATTTCTCTGTCTCTGGAAATTCCAGTGAGGGGACCCTGTAGAATTCAGGCCCCAGATATTCTGCCCCTACCCAGAAGAAATGAGTACTGCTTCCACATGGAAGATAGAGCAAGTATTGGCCTTGAAAAGTTTCTCATTTTGTTCCTTTTTGGTTTTTTCTGTCTCTTTCCCTAAGCATAGGTAGGTGATGTTGAGCTGGATATTTCTTGTCTTGGTCCTTGTCTAGTCTACCACAGTATAGAGACAAGAGATACCTTTAATAAACTGGAGGAATGGAATATATTAATAAATGTCTATTGAATTGGTTGTCCACCCTGGTAGTAGAAGTAATATCTTAACCCCTCAGAGTTTCAAAATGTCAGAAGCTCTTGATCCCTCAGTGGAAACCCACTGTCATCAGGAGGAATTTCCTACATTCTAGAATGTGACCAGTGACAGAGAGGACAACCCAAGACCTGGCCTAATCAGCTAGACTCCTTTGTAGTTGCCTAAATCATCTCAAATGGTGATCCTTGACCTCACCAACTATGATAGATCAGCCAAGGGCAGTGACACTCAGGCCTGAGGCACCTGCCCTGGCAAACAAGAGCAGTAGCAGCACTTGCCAGGGGCAGGAAGGTAGTGCTGCACAAGGTCAAAGCTATGCCTAGACATAAAAAGGCAACATTTATCCCAACAAGAGGATAATATGCTCACCCAAGCATAAGCAGAAGAATCAAGCTCCAACAGTGGAAGGAAGAAGAGTGAGTACAATGGAGTACAGGAAAAGTGAAAAGTACAAGAGCTCTCAGGCCTACAGCAACAGACTAAAAAGTCCGGCTCTGGCATAGGAGAGCAATGCTTGACCCAGCATAGGACAGTAAGAACTCAGACCTCAAAAGTTTCTTGCCTCAGCACAGGAAGACAGTGGAAGCATACAAAACGGAGCTCAAGCATATAGTAGTAAGGCAAGATTCATGACCTCAAAGAGGACCATGGACATGCCTGAAAGGTTCAGAATCTCAAAGTATAAGAAATTCTCTAGATAGAAGGCAGAGGAAGTATAACATTTATTTAGACCCGAGAAAGTCCAATCCCAGGACCAATAGTTCCAATTCCATATGGCAGCAATTACATTCCAAAAACCAGTAAGCACATTCATACATTTATCTTCCTCACCAAATTCCAAAAACCAGTAAGCACACCTCAATGTAGTAACGAGGAAATTATAACAAAGTATTACAGAAAGGAGCCAAGCCACACCTTAACTCTCCCCCACCGCTAGGGCCTTCCCATAAAAAGTCACTCATGAATCCTAACTCTCCACTTGGCACTCTCTCCTGCAGCTCTGCTGACTCCAAGTTCCTTGATCTCCATAACTGTCTCTTGTTCAGCACCCTCCACTCTGCAGTCTCTCCCTTTGTGTCTGCTGCTTCAATGTCTTCTTTATGTCTGCTTCTGAATCCTGCCATTTTCCCCTCTGCTGCTCCCAGTTCTGAGCCCTCTTTTTATACAGTAGTATCCATCATTTGATTGACTAGAACTCAGGGCACATACCATTGGCTCTGGCCTTAGCAACTCCCCTTAGGGCCCTGAGGGCTTCAAGTCTCTTAAAAACTAGCAAACTACTTTGCTAAATAGCCTGGGGCCTCACATCTAGTTAGTGAAAGGGTGTGGGCTTGTCTCTAATCAAGCCTCCCTTTGTTGGCCCCACCTGAGGCCTATTCAAGGGGTTGGAAAGATCTTTCACTTAGTAATTGGCTTTACAAGGCCCTAGCACAGGGGAGTAGCAATTGATCCTAGAAGAGAGGGTAACAATATGGGCCCCAGAAGCAGAGGCCTACTTAGGCAGAAATAGACCCAGCAACAGTAGCCAGCCAGCTGTGGGCAGAGACATGGGCCCCAGCATCAGTGGCTGAAGGACACCGGGTAACAACAGAAGACAGCAAGATAGGAGTAGAGAGCAGAGATATCCACAAGAGTAGATTATATAGCAGCAAACAGCAGAGAGGGTCCCTGCAGCATTAGCAGCCCAATAGAAAAAGAAGCACTGGTATGTGCAGTGGCAAAAGTCAGGATCATTGTAGGTCATTGCTTACTATAATTTAAAACTGGTTGGCCATTGCACATCTCTGCTAGTACATCACTGAGTCATCATTGTGCAACTCCTCTCCAAAGAGGGCTTGGTGGCTTTGTTGGGAGACGATTTGTTTTCTGGAAACAAGGGGAAGATGAAAATATCTATCCATCCCGCAAAGAAGGCTCAGAGGCTTCTCATGGGGCAAAGATTTGGTATTCCACCCTCCATAATGTTCCCATAGATGAGAAAGCCCTCACTGGTGAGTCCAGGATGGTCCTATGATTAGGATTGCTGATTATACAAGAAATGTCATCATTTTTTGTGGTAGCTTTGATGTTCCCAGTGTTGCTCCTGCTTATGGTCACCTCTTTATATCAAGAAACCTACTGTGAACTGCACCTACCACATGGACTTAATTGTTTACACTTAAGACTTCATTCTTCCAAAGTGGGGGGGGGGAGGAGAAACCTGGGATTTCTGGTCTTTGTCCTCCCATATTCAATCATTCCTTCAGAGAGCTGTTATATGGTTTGTTTTGGTTTTGCTCCATTTCTATTTTTAGTTTTTCTTTTTCTTCTTTAGTGCTACTTATATCAAGCTTCTTAAATACTAGAGGTCAAGATTAACTAATAGCAGCCCTAAAGTCATTTAAGCAACAGAAAGTCCTCTGGAGGGATCAGTATCCTAAACCCACCTCCATGCAAATGAGGCTAGTTTTTCCTTAAAAGGTATTAAAACTATCCTGGAGTTTTATTGGCTCAAAGGACTAAAGACTCAAGATGCTATTCCTGGTTGCCTGAGAACAAAACATCTCCAAGCCATTCTCTGATTCTTGGCTGGAGGACCATAATGAGCAGCTCATGCAAAGGAGCTTCACTGATTGAACCAACTTGGGTTGCCTCAGTGCATCTATACTTATTGTTTTCCTGCTATGCCTAAGGGATACCTTCTTCTTAAATAATAAATTAATGGATTGTTTTTATTCATATTGAAAATTAACCATCAAAGGACTGGCTTGAGTCCTAGCCCAAAACAACATTTCTGTGGGAGGTAGAGTCACATTCTCCTTCTTTGGTAACATTCAGAAACTACTTGCAATGCTAAAAATGAGATTAAGAGATTTGTGCCCACTGGAAGCTCTATCCCATAGAAGAAAAATTGAAGAAGCACTGTCCAAGTAGTTCATGTTAATAGCAGGTCCCATATTTCTCACCTCTCCATTCCCTGCCCCCAATCATAATGTGGATTTATTCCTTCAGTTGTACATGGTAATACTCTTCCTTTTCCAAGAAGCACACCTTTGAGAAAATATCCCTTTGAAAAGTCAGTGCATCAACTCTTTTAAAAATCTAAGTTGTTTTTATAGCTTTCCATACATCTACATCAATCACCACAGACAACTGTCCCATTTCTTCCTGATTAGTGTAGTTTGTGTTTTCATCTTATCATTTCATTCCTAAGAGTTTCCTATGTCATTTAGACTAACTTCCTCTGAGGAATTTTTAGTTCATGGAATCCTACTTATCCTTGTTCTGAACTTTTAATAAATGACTTTACCCAAAAGTAGGGTCCATATCTGACTATACCTGGCTTTCTTCTCCTTTAGTGTAAATTTTGTTCCTTCATATAGGTTGTTAACTAATGTTTTATGCTACATACACACCTTCAGCAAAAAATTACAAGGCTTAATTGACTAGGTAGTAGCATAAAGGATAATATTAAAAAGGATTATGAAATTATAGATTCCATGCCTTCTGATCATAGCCTAGGTATTTATTGAATCTCCATTTCTTTCTTAGTCATAATGTTAGACATAATCCCTTGAGATTGAATTCTTGGCATCATTCATAGATGGTATCAAAGTGCCTTAATTAAAACCCTCCTACAGATACAGATTGCCTTGCCATCTAGAGGGCAAGATCAGCTCTGAGACTTTTAGCTTAATTGTTGAGAGAGGAGGGTACATTGGCCTCACTGCAGTTTTGGCAACCTCAATCCTTGTTCTATCTGGGACCAGCCTCTGTTAAGGATTGCAGTCAGTAAAAAGAGGCTATCAGGAAAAGTGCTGATACCTAAGTAACTAAAACTTGAAACCACTTAATTAATACACAGGTCTAATGTATTTGGTAATTAAATTTTTATGTCTTGAGTAATGTACAGTAGAAACACATGGAAAATATCTGTAAGCATTTACTCTATTGTCCTTTTAAGAATTAAATTGAAAAGGTTTTCCTCTCCTTATTAAACATTAATCAAAACTAAAGTCAGTGGAAACCATAATGTAGTTATTACTCCTGACTAATTAACTGCTTATCTTGAGCTTTTGTATTTTTCTTTAAAATGCAATTCTTTCAACACAGAAAATCTGTTCTTGTAGACCTGTGTATCTAACAATATGATTCTTTTATTTAACAAAAAAGTATCCCTCATGTAACTTATGCTGACAAAATTACGCACAGAAAAAAAATTCATCAATTATTTTTGATATCTAAAGGTATGATATCTAAACTATATAGGTAATTGATACAAATATATAAGAATAAGCTCTATTGCCCATTAAATAAGTAATCAAAGAATATCGTTAAAAAGAAAAATCTTTGTTCAGGCTTTTACCCTGATTAATGAGGCAAAACTCAGGACAAAGAGAATTTAAAAGTTTGCTAAAATACGCTATGATAAGAACATGTTGACCCTTGGTATAAAAATCAGACTCTTGCCTTGAGACACCAAGACAGACATGATGTAAAGTTCATAGACTACATTACTGACAGGGCCATTCTTCTCCAGTCTCTGTCCACTATGGACCCCGCTTCCCTTTGCCTCAGTAAAACTCTTCCTCACAGGCCTCCAAACCAAACCATTAAAATCCACACCATCCCTGAAAGAAGAGAATGGGGTTTGCCCAAGGTTGATTTGGTAATGGAGGAAAACTATCATTGCAGGTGATAAGGTCATAGCAAAAGGGGACAGAGCCAAATCATCCTTCCAAACATGAATTCTGTACATGTGAGCCCAGGGCCAGGCCAAGGCCTACTGAGTCCTCTCCTGGAGCACGAGGCACTGTACCTCTTCTTATAAAGCCTATAATGTGGGATGGGGACAACCTACTGCTTAGACCCAAAAAAGTAGTTCCTTCAGAGCCTTCTGGGAGGGGGCAGGGCATGATTCAGAACTAGAGCATGGCCCAGCCATGCTTTCTCATCTCAGGGCTGTTGGGGGATCAGGGATTGCCCAATTCACATTCAGGGGAAAGGGTAAGGAGTGAGGAGTAGCAGGGTCAAGTTCCTCTTTCTGCTTTGACCAAGGCCCTCTACAAACAGATATTGGGACAGAGCCAGATTTGGGGTGCTGGGGGAGGGAGTTCAACTACAAAATATTTTGGAGCTAAAATTAAAATAAAAGAAAACCCACAGCTTTTTCTTCTGGGCCCAAGTTCTTCTTGGATGCAGCTTAATAAACACTTGACTCTATTCCCTACCATCACCCAGGCCCCAGCCAGCACTCACACGGTCCTTGTGCCCAAGGATGCAAGTAAGGACTCCAAGAGCCTGGTGCTAGAACAGGAGGGTGGTGCACTTGAACCCCAGGAAATCAGCAAGGGATTCAATATAGAGCCAGCTTTTATTGATGTCTTTCATAATCAGATAAGATAAAGGCAATTCAGATAGGTCCACATCAGCAAAAAGGGATGGCCCATTGCTTCTCAGCACCACCCCAATTGCTGGTATGTGAGGGGTAACAGGTATTGCCACATGATGTTTAACAGGTAGGGGAACAAACATCACTGGTGGGTTATGTGAGAATAGCAAGTAACATAAAAGCTGTAGTCTAGGTGATACCTCCCCCAACATAGCCTCCCTCAATACTGATTTACGAGCTGGGTCAATGAAGTCGGCATAACTTTGAATAACATAAACAGGCAGTTTTCAAATGAGAAAATGCAAGCGATTAACAGCTACATGAAAGAATGCTCCGAATCACTAATAATAAAAGAAATACAAATTAAAACAGTTCCACCCCTGATGTTTACCCCTCAGGACCTCCGTTGCTTCACCTGTAAAAGATGAAGAGGTTGTACTAAATGGACACAGCACTCTCTAACAACTTACAACGCTGAGTTTATATGGTTTGGGCACAGGAGCAATTATGTGGGTTCAAGTACATTCAACATGGCATCAGAAAGACCCAAGTTTGAATCCTCCCTTTGCCCACTCACTCTTTAGGTTACCTTGGGCAAATCACTTAACCTATCTCAGCCTTAGTTTATTCATCTGTAAAATAGGGGTAAATAATAGCTTCTACTGCACAGAGCTGTTGTAAGGAACAAATGAGAAAACATACATTAAATACTTTGCAAACCTTAAAGAGCTACATATATGTTAGTTAATTATTAGGGCAGTAAGTAGGGGTAGAAGGTAAAAGGGTCAGTGAGCAAGAGAACTTCCTTCCCAGCTGGCCTTCACTCTTATGCAGGTGGTGCCACTGTTCACGGCTCCTTCTTTCAGGCATAGCTTTTACTTTAGTCTAAGCATTCAGTTCCACCCCTTAGGAAGACTTTTTTCTTTTATTTTTTTTTTTGAGTGGGAGGGGATGGTGAGTTCAAACCTTCTCCAGACAATCAAAGCTGATCATTATAAGTGCCTAAGGTAGCTAGCTGCCTCTGAGCAGACTCTTAGCTCATTTACCATACCTTCCCCAATCTAGGACTGCTGTTAGCTCTATTCTGACTAGAATTTAATCAAAATTTTGCCAAGGAGTTGTTATTGTTGTGTTTGTCCTTTGTTCTTGAAGAGGACCATGACATCAGGGAGATGATGACATGACTTCCAGTTGACTTTGATTTGAGTGAGGGAGGGCTGTGCAAGGTCACCAGCCTCACTTTCTCCTCCAGAGCCATCTGGGTCCAGTGGCCTGATGTACACCAGGATGACTGGAGATGGCCCAAGATGCAGTGAGAGATCCTGTCCCTTTCAGGCTAAGGCCTTTTCAGGTTCCCTCCCCACTTTAGAAAACTCTATCCCCCTCCTGGGGTATCTTATACCCATTTGCCCCCCTCTTTTGATGGCATTTTCTATAAGGAACACACAAATAAGTAATTCAATAAACAATTACATTGTCTTAAAGAAATAAGTTTTTTCAAAATAAATGCAAAGAGAGCAAATAAACTCTTAAAAAACAAAGACTGATAGAAAAAACGAGAGCACATAAACAAGGCAGAGGATGGCAGAGTATTAATTCACCTGGTTCTTTCTCTGCAACACAATAGTCACAGTATTCTGCAGCAGTTCTATTAGGTTTACACTCAGCCCTGATCATAGTCTTGCAAAGTCTGGCTACAATGTCCTCTTCTCATCTCTCCCCAGTATGGTACAACTGAAGCTGCTTAATCAAGGAGGCTGCCCTTGGCAGCAACAATCTTCTACCTCTCCAACCCCTTGTGGCTGCATTGACCGTACTTGGAACAACTCCTCCCCTCAAACCTCTCAGGATGTTCAAGTTCTACCCACTTCCTTAGGCTGAGAAAAAGAAAGATAGTCCTTTCGATCACAGTTCCAAATCCTTCAGTTCTTGGGTAAAGGAATATTGGAGATTTTTGCCCCTAACACAGGGTTGGGGAACCTGTGGCCTCAAGGCCACATGTGGCCCTCTAGGTCCCCAAGTGCAGCCCTTTGACTGAATCCAGGCCTCACAGCACAAACCCATAGGCATCCATCTCCAGCCTCCACTATCTGGTCACCACCTTCAATGGAGCTACATTTAAATCTATTATTCTGTGACTTCACCTTACAGGCTCCTAAAGATAACAAAACCTATTACTTGAAGCCCATTTGTGTAAGACTCTCCTTAGCAGAGATTTATTATGCAATGTTCTATGCCTATGTGAAGGGGAAATTGGAGAAAGGTATACTTCTGGCTTCCAGCTTCAAAAGAAAAGACACTCAGTTCCAGATTGTCATCAGATTCTTGAAGGGAGAGAAAGAGTCTAGGAAGAAGGCTCCATGTAGAATAACCAGAACTTCCATTATGTCCTCATCCCAGCTTGCTACTATGGAGATGTCAGGTAATATTTCCTTGGGTTGAGGTGAGATATCTAGCTCCAAATTGCAGACCTCATTCACTCTGTGTATTGCCTGATATATTATCACCTGTTTCTGATTTCTGTCTGTTGTTGGTTGGTATGAACCAGCTTGTTTTCTACTCATTCCTTTTGTTCTTTATGGTACTAGCATTTAGTGGAAAGAAAGTTAAGCCTTGGACATAGAGTTTGGAGCACTTCCTCCCCATTAAGGGAGTGGTGATCAAGAATGCAGCCTGAACCTAGAAATTTTTTCATCTAAGCTAGTAATACTTAGAGGAGTAGATATATATAATCCTAGCACAGCCTCTGGCTTCAACCTCCTGCTTCTTCTCCTGGGAAGAATCACTCTCTCTTGGTTAAAAAAAAAAGCAGAGGAAACTCTATACAGATATCTATTTGTGTCTCCCTACAATCTACCTCTAGGAAGACCACAAACCCTAAATGGGGAACATAGCACATACCCCATACCGTACAATAACAAAAAAATTATAAAGGGCAGTGGGAAGACAGGCAGTCTAATGTACTGAGAGTGGAGATGTGAATTGCTGTTGCTGCTGCTGCTGCTTAGTCATTTTTCAGTCATGTTTGACTCTTTGCAACCCCTTTTGGGGTTTTCTTGGCAAAGATACCAGAGTGGTTTGCTATTTCCTTCTCCAGCTTATTTTACAGATGAGGAAACTGAGGCAAACAGGGTTAAGTGACTTGTCCAGGGTCACACAACTAGTAAGTGATGCTGATGGAGTCCTAATAGAGCTGCGATCAGCCCCAATATTCTAACTTCATTACAGGCCCGCTGTACCTATCTAGCCACCTCCTGTCAATGTCCTAACTGATGCCTCACTACTCACTAGAACGGGCATGTCCCTGAACATTTAGTTCCCACAGAAACAGGGGGTGTGTCCATGTGATGGGAACCCAGCCCCTGCCTCTACCCAGCTACTGCCCCCAGGCCACATATTTGAACAGGTGTATTCTTGTATGCAATCACAATCACACCATCCATCTAGCCCAAGACAGGACCATAATCAGACAGGACCACAATAGCTAGCCAACTGGAGGGCAGCATGACCAGAATGCTTGACCAACAAACCGTAGAAGGGACCCACCCCACAATAGTGCCTGCACAGTTCCACTGAGGCTAGGACCCCTCCTCCATTACCTAATTCCTTAACAAACTCCTCCTGCCTTTTTAATATTAATCATATTCCTGTATTCTATGTAAATTTCTGTTATGTAATTGCATCTTTACCCTATAAAAATCCATATTTCTTTCTCTGAAGTTGCTGGTTCCTCTTGGAACTTATCCCGCTTCATGAGAGGCATCAATCTCAATAAATGCCTATACTTGGTTTAGAGGTGGTCTGACTCTGAATTCTTTGAGACAGTTGCACCACAACACATCATGAAACGGCAACAGTTTTTGGCCCTAGGTGGGCAGAGACTAAACCCCAACAATTCTAGATTTGAACTCAGGAATTTGAGTCTCCCTGACTCCAGGCCCAGTACTCTATACCCTGTGCCAACAGACGTAAATTAGTCTAATGTTTTTAGAAAACATTTTGGAAATATACTAAAAATGTAATAAGATTCTATATACCCTTTGATCCAGCAGCACTATTGTTCAAATACCACAAGAAAGTAGGAGAAAGATCTCATATATTTTAAAAGCATACATAGCCTCTCTTATTATAGACTCAGAGAACCGAAAGGAAGTAAGGATTAATTGTGTTATATGAATGTATATGTATATAATGTATTGATTATATATTTACATATAAATGAATACAATGGAATATTATTGAGGTATAATAAATGATGAATATGAAGAATTCATAGGAACTTGGGACCATTTGTATGAGCTGATGCAGAACTAAGAAATGAGAACCAGAAGAATTAGTTCCATAATGATCACAGCAATGGAATTGTAGGCTTAATGATCTCAAGAATTCCTTATTCCACTGAAGTTGACGAGTTGAGATGACAAGAAAGCTGGCTAACTATAACTTCCCCTCGGGGTTCTAGGAGTACTCCCGAGGGGTTGAAGTATCTTTCTAATGCTATTATCTCAAGCCCCCATTCCAGTGTGTTCCCCCAATATCAATGTCAATTGTCCATGATTCTGGCTTTAATATCATTTTCCAGTGTCATATAGTATCTACTCACTACCATTTAACCAATTAATATCAATTAGCTTTTAGTAAAAACAGAATTACAAAAACATCCTCCTTTCTCAAATGAGTGTCATTCTCTCTGGGTCCCTGGGGAGAAACAGGGTTCAAATTCAAAGAGATTGTTACAAAGCATTTGCCTCACGATGATCACTTCTGAATGTGGCATCATCGGTAGATGGAATTGCCTTCTTGCATATAGTCAGCATTGCAGTTGTTTGGTTGATTCACAACTGGCCTGAATCCTGAAGGTCATATCTTGGACTGTGCCAGAGCCTCACTAAAGCTCCATTGTGGTAGATGCAAAAATCTCTGCCAAGGACTCTCATTAGTGTCAGAGAAATGATTATTAAATAACCAAATATTGGGGAGATCCAGAACTTTTTTCCCTTCTTCATTTGGAGATTAGGTCAAAGCTTAGTTCTCTGAAGGGCAAGGTGGAGGATGAGATGAAATCTTGGAATGGTTACCCCACCCAACTAGAGAACCTTACAAAGAATTTAAGGTGAATTCTATCCCACTGTGTTCCATTCAACTACATCTGAGCAGAAGTGGACCCTCTTTTGTCTAGATTGCCCTATGCAAGGGTAGCCTTGATAAAAGATAAGTCTCTTTGTGCAAGGCTGAGTGATTAGAGTCACAGCCCCCAGCCCTTCATTAGAATAGCCCCACCTCTCATTATAATATTCATTATAATTAACTGTTAACCAATCAGAGTTGATTACCACCCTTAAGAATACTCACTCTCCCAAGCATTTAGTGGGTTCCATGAGGGGTCTTTGGCATTCATTTGGAAATTTGGCAATCACTGAGCATGATTACTAAAATTATTTAGTTATCCAGAAACTATGTCTCTTGAAGTTTTGTATCACAGCTGGACCCCTAGTGGTTCTACCAACCTTTTGAATTTCACAAGTCTCTAATCCTTCTTCACCTAAGAGCAGGAAATGGTCACAATAGAAACTAAAGCAACATGGGGACAATATGTTCCAGGCCACTATAAAAACTAAATGATAATTAATTCTCAAATATTTAGTTAAAATGAGAAATAAAATCATTTCTGCTATATAACCATCTTTTTTAGTTAGTTTTTAATAGTATTTTAATTTAAAGTCTAGAAAATATTTATACACATATACATATATGTATATGTATATACATACATATATATATTCTTTTACAACAAAATCTAAGACCTAGAAAAGTGTAAGGTGAAAATATTTTATATTTTTCAGGCTGAAAGTAAACTTTCAATTGAGTATTAGAAATGAGCTTTATTTCTCAATCTAATCTGAAAGGTTAGTTTTCCCATCTATGGGAAAGATGTATGTTTTGTTCCAAAAATAAAAAGAATATAAAATCATTGTATTTTCATTTTTTAATTCGAGTCAATAAGAGTTGGAATAGCAAAGGTTTTTACTTGAAAACGAGGTTGTCTAGGGAAAACAACATACCTCAAGACACAAATATAACTCTTCTCAAAAATGGAAGGGAGCAGAAGGGAGAACAATTCTTGTATTAAGACATCACCTCCTCACAACTCTATGCTCAAGTTTGTTATGCCAAAACATTTTTCTGTAGACATAGCCTGAATTTTTACTTGTAAAACTATAACAGTCATTATAAATGACTATTAAAAATTGATAAAATTGATCATCCTTAATAATATATGCAATAGCCAGTTTGCATGGTTACATAATAATACTACTTCAATGCTTCCAGGATTTGTGGAATCATTTGCCAAGTGCAATGTAGTAGTACAAAAAGGACATGAGATACTCAAACTTAGAGACATCTTCATCCCAAATATTCACATAGAGTATTTGTACCCAACCTGTGGCAAGACCTACCAAGCTTGTATTGGTCTGATCAGCCAGTCAGATACATTATAGATTCATTGTGATGTCATTTTGGTCCTCTGAGTACAAAAGACAACAACAAAAGAGATGCTAAAAATAGTCCCTCTGATACCTTAAGAAAAAAATCCTTTGAAAGTTATGGCATTAAAGGAAGGTGGCCCAACAGTACCAGATCTAAACTATATTATAAAGCAGCAATCATCAAAATTATTTGGTACTGGCTAAGAAATAAGGTGGTAAATCAATGGAATAGATAAGGTACACAAGACACAGCAGTAAATGATTATGATCATCTATTGTTTGATAAACCCAAAGACTCTAGCTTCTGGAATAAGAACTCACTATTTGACAAAAATTTCTGAGAAAACTAGAAAATAGTATGGCAAAAACTAAACATAGACCAACATCTCACACCATATACTAAGATAAGGTCAAAATGGATACATGATTTAGACATAATGGGTGATACCATAAACAAATTAGGAGACCAAGGAATAATTTGCCTGTCAGATCTATGGAGAAGGGAAGAAATTTATGACTAAACAAGAGACAGAGAACATTATGAAATGCAAAATGGATAATTTTGATTACATTGAATTAAAAATTTTTTGCACAAACAAAACCAACTTAACCAAAATTGTAAGGAAAAAAATAATTTTTACAACCAGTGTCTCTGATAAAAGCCTCATTTCTAAAATATATAAAGAACTTCATCAAATTTATAAGAACACAAGTCATTTCTCAATTGATAAATGGTCAAAGGATATGAACAGGCAGTTTTCAGATGAAGAAATGAAAGCTATCAATAGTCACATGAAAAAATGCTCTAAATCACTGTTGATTAGAGAAATGCAAATTAACACAACTCTAAGATACCACTTCAAACCTATCAGATTGGCTAATATTACAGAAAAGGAAAATGATAAATGTTGATGATGTGAGAAAATTCAGACATTAATGCATTGTTGGTGGAGTTATGAACTGATCTAACCATTCTAGAGAGCAATTTGGAACTATGCCCAAAGAGCAATCAAACTGTGCATACCCTTTGATCCACCAATACCACTACTAGGTCCATATTCCAAAGAAACCATAAAAAATGGGAAAGGATATCCACATATAAAAATATTTATAGCATCCCCTTTTTGTGATGACAAAGAATTGGAAATTGAGGGGATGCCCACCAGCCAGAGAATGACTGAACACATTGTGGTATATGAATGTAATGAGATATTATTGTGCTATAAAAAATGATGAGCAGGCACATTTCAGAAAAACTTGGAAAGACTTGCATGAATTGATGCTGAGTGAAGTGAGCAGAACCAGGAGAACATTGTACAGAGTAACAGCAATATTGTGCGATGACCAACTGTGACTGACTTAGTGATTGCCAGCAAAACAATATTCCAAAACAATTCGGAAAGATTCATGATGGAAAATGCTATCCACATCTCGAGAAAAAATGGTGGGGTCTGAATGCAGACCAAAGCATACTATTTTCACTTTGTTTTATGTTTTTTGAAGTTTTGCCCTTTTATTCTGTTTCTTCTTTCACAACATGATTAATCTGGAAAGATATTTCCATGATTGTACATGTATAACCTATATTAGAGTGCTTGTTGTCTCGGTGAGGAGACATGGAAGGGAGGGAGGGAGAAAAAATTTGGAACTCAAAATCTTATAAAAAATGAATGTGGAAAACTATCTTTACATGTAATTAGAAAAAATAAAATACTATTTACAAAAAATTATTACAGCAGAAAAGTTTTATCACCTATTAAGCAACCTTTTGTTAATGAATCGTCCCCAAACCTAGGAAGACTAGTCCTTAGACAACAGATATACAGTCTGTGGCTGGGCCCATACTCATACTAGAACCCTTTCTATATTTGAAGGACCTGTCAGTCTCCATTGGCATAGCCCATGAGAACCCAGGCCCATCTTCATAGCATGATGAAGCACCAGAATAGTACTTCAACAGGAAATATATTTGTTTATGTATACGTTTTGTTCATCTATGCCATTTGTTCATGTATACCTTTAAGTCCTTTTTGTCTTATGCTGTTTCTGTGGTGAAAGATAAAATGTTTTCCCATATCCCATACTCATATTGTAATCCCCCTTTGTAGGAAGATATTTACTCACATTTGGGAAAATCCTAGTCATGAACTTTATGTGCTTGTATATTTGCTCTTACTATTTCTTAAAAGTAAATGTCTGTTTGTAAAAGCTAGTTGAAATTAAGTGTTTAAATGGAACTAGAGTGCTACTCGCTAATACCTAAGAGAATAAGAAAAAAACATAAAAACAGTGGGTAGTCTATAAACTCCTCAAGATAAGGCCATTTCTTCAATAAATGTTCTATTCTCCCAAATACCTAGCACAATGTTTTGCCCAAAATAGATACTTGATAAATATTCAGGGCTTTAATTAAAAGAAATTTAGAAATCATGTGGTCCAATTCACTCATCCGAGGCCCAGATAAATGAAATGGCTTGGCCATCATCATACCACTACCTACTAACGAAGCTAAAACAAAAAATCCAGGTGTCTTGATTCCAGAAACTAGTCGTAATTTCTTTAAGTTCTGAAACTTTGACAATTCTGAAACACTGGAACATTGATATCCAGGAAAGAGTCCTAGCTTCAGGGAGTCTGAGGCGTGGACTAGTGCTTCTGGAGAGTCAGGGATCACCTATATACTAGCATTCACTCCCGCCTAACAGTCCATCACCGAGCCTGGAAAGGTGGGGGTCCAACCCTAGCCAGTCTTAGAAATGGAGTTTGAGATCTTCTTGCTCCAGGCCATAGAAAGTAGCCAAAGGAAGTAATATCTTCTCTTTCCTGTTTCACTAAACCATATGAGAAAAGCTAAACCTCAGGCCTTGATCATCACCAACTTTAAGAAGTGGATTTGAGAAACCATAGCTCCTGCTTTCAGGACCCAAGATCAGAGTCCTCAGGCACCAGGCCTCTAATTGCAAGAAACTTACCCAAAATCAGGGCCTGATCAGGAAACAAGGGTACACCCTAGAAACAGGTTATCTTTCAGCTTAACATGATATTCTGCCATCTGGAGATAAGGCAAAAAAATTAGAATTTAGTGTGAGCTTAACTGGATGCCAAGGAATCATGTCACCAGGTATTTTCCAACCCAGACATCTGACTTGATTTCCATCCTTGCTTCATCTCTTCTTTCCCAGTGTTTAAGCAGAATACCCCTCATGGGATCACTCCTCCAAACTTGTAATTACATTCACAGTCTGGAAAGCTGCTCCAGGGGGGGAGCTGCTAGCTTGGGTTCTCCTACTCCTACTACTATAGCTCATTAGCTCTTACCAATAATAACCAGCTAGTAGCCTTAATTATCTCCTAGAAAAAAAAACAAACATGTATTCAAATGCATAGCAAGTGTAGTAGTTAGAAAGTAACTTCCAAAAATAAACCTGGGGCTCACACTCCCACAAAGACACAGATTCTGGTTGTTGGAGAGTTGACTCAAAGCTAAAGTTGTGAACCCCAAATTCCAATCTACAACAAAAGACCACTGAGGTATAAAAATTTTGAGCAATTCCAATTTATTAATTAAACTGGCAGTCCCTAAGAAATCCAGTCCAAGACTCTCCTCTGTAGTTGAAAACCCCTTTCTGTCCAAGGTCAGACATATTTATGGAGAATGAGAGAGTTCTAAAAATAGAATGGGGTGGTATAATTCTTTAATTGGTCAATTCCAAAAAGGGGAAAGTTACATGATTGGTCAAGGGGAGAAAGCAGAACTCCACATTCGGCCATAGGAAGTAGACAAAGGAAGGAACTCCCACGTTTGGTCAAGGGCAAATGTACCCCAGCTACCTGCTTGTTGGTCAGTGACCAAGCAGTGAGATTCTGGGACCTCCACTATTTAGTCAGTGGCTAGGCAACAGAATTTTGGGGCTTTTCAATATTTGTTATAGTCATCTGGCACATAGCAAACAGGAAACTATGGTTTTCTGGAACATAGCAATCTACAAAAACATCAGTGGAGCAGGGGGGATGGGGGTGAGAAGGTAATGCGGCAAGTCTCTGTTTCCATCCTTAACATAGGTTAATAACAGGCCTATACATCTATATAGTATAAACCTATCTTCTAAATCACTTAAAACTAATATAATCATCAGCACATGTATACTATCACCAATACATAGCAGATTAATAAATTCCAATTTATATAACTCTTATTCTGAGAGAAATGATTATTAATAACCAATGATTTGGGGAGATCCAGAGTTCCCCCTTTTTCTAAAGTCCTCATTTCCAAGTTCAGTCTCTAATTACTGATAATGAGATTAAAATAACTCTCTCCTCAATCTTGTTCAGACGCCACCCAACCTTATAAGAAATTTAATCTGAGGTGGGGAAACCCATTATGGGTAACCCACACAGGGTTACCCACAATATGGGGTTACCCACAATACTGTGGGTAAACCACACAAGTTTAGGTGGGGATAAATTCTTTGATTAGATTGCCCAAGGTTGAACAATTTAGAAGTATATCCCCTAGACCTTCATTAGAAAGGGTCCACATCTCATTATAATATTAATTCTTCGTAGTAATTGTTAACCAATCAGAGCTGACTGCCACCCTCAGGAACACACACTCTTCCAAGGGTATACAAACTGTGAGCCTACCACCATGATTGTCTCTGGTCTGAGAGAGATGGCCAAATGACCATTCCTTTTGTTAACAAAATGCTAGCATTGTTAATAAAATGATAGTTACCCAGAAATTGATTCTCAAACCTTTTAAATATCACAATTGTAACAATTAAATTTAATTCTATCCTATTGTACTCTAGACAATCATTGATACACATAAGTCACAATGAAGTGAGTAAATACTGAGAAAATTGAGTAGGGGTATCAAAATTATCTTCCTCCCAATTCCCTCCTTTGATCCAAAAAAGACCGAAAAAGCTTTTATAAATTACTAAGATGTATAGAAGGCAGTCCTCTAATGGGCAATGTAAAAACAAGAGGTGGCAGTCACACAGGTGACAATAAGAAGCAGGGAGGGGAAAGGGCACAATTTTTAACACATTAATTAAGTGTTAACAATTAGATTGTGACTAAATTCTATGAGCCACCCAACTTTCTGGGTCAGAGTCGGGAGTAACAAGAGACAGAATTTTTTTAAAAAATACAAGCTTAACAGGTAATATGAGTAACTCAAGAAGAGTCACAAGTTACATCAACATTACACACAGTTGATGTAATACATACCAGCTGTTTCTTTTTTCTATATTTGTGGAAGTGACTCAAACACGTTTTGTAAACATAAGCATCATTATGGATGCAATATTTCTACAGATAGTACAGAAGAATGGTTGCAGAGATTGAATGGAATTTTAGTTCAGTCATTGTTGGAGTATACGTGGAAGAGATGGAAACTGAAGGCAGTGATGCAGAGGTGTAGACTGGAACACAGTATTAGATGGTGGTAGTCACTTGTATAGCAGAAAATTCAGACAGTTGAGAGGCAGGACTGGAACAGTGTCTACATGTCCTTGAGCAAGAAAATACGTCCGAGTAAGGCCACTCAGGCCTGTAAGATGTTCAGGGGTGGTAAGATATATCCATGATCTGAAGCACATGCCTTTAAGATTTCACTTTCTCCAACGTGTGGCAATATTGGCAGGTAGTCGGGGTGATCAGACAATGATTACTGTTCTTACACTTGGGAAGATTTTAATTTTTCATTGTAGTTTTAAAGAAGTATGCACAGTTGTCACAGCACAGGGCCCCATAACAGTAACTAGAAGCAAACCCACCACAGACCACATGCAGAAAGATTAAACAATGAGGGAGGAGCCTATCAAGGCAGGAGGAAGCAGTAACGTATTTCAAGGAGTACATAATGTACACATGAAGAGAACATATGTAGCCAATGTAACTCTTTTTCTTTCCTTTTTTTTTTTGAAGGGGAAAGGCAGGGCAATTGGGGTTAAGTGACTTGCCCAAGGTCACACAGCTAATAAGTGTGTCAAGTGTCTGAGGTTGGATTTGAACTCAGATCCTCCTAACTCCAGGGCTGGTGCTCTACTCACTGTGCCACCTGGCTGCCCTGCCAATGTAACCCTTGACTGCAGAAATTTAAGGCCATGATATCTTTCCTTTCTCTGGAAAATCCTCATGAAGTTCACTGAAGTATGGGGCATTGGTGTCAATGATGAGCCAATCATTCTGCTATTATACTAGGACAAACTCCCTACAGAGTTTAGCATCTCAGCTAGGCTTTCTCTTTCCAGGGTTTGGCATCTCTCTTAGAAAGGCTGATGTTGGAATGGTTGAAATAGTCCAGGTGTAAGATGATGCTGACCTGCATGAGGGTAGTATCAGTGTCAGAGAAGAGAAGGGAGAATGTACTTAAGATACATAGGACTTGACAACTGATTGGATATGGGAAATAAGACCAAGTGAAGAGTCAAGCATGACACCTAGGTTGTGAACCTGTGTGACCAGGAGGATGGTAATGCCCTCAACTGGAATAGGGAAGTTAGGAAAAGTCCCCTGATTCGTGTTCCTTCCCCAGCGAAGAACAATTTCTTAAAACTTAGAATTGGTCAAATGGAAGTCAAATGGAGGGCAAAATGGATTCCATGAGATATCAAGAAACAATCAAACAAAGTCAAAAGAATGAAAAAATAGAAGGAAATGTGAAATATCAGAAAAACAACTGACCTAAAAAATAGCTTGAGGAGAGATGATTTAAGGATTATTGGACTACTTGAAAGTTATGATCAAAAAAGGGCCTAGACATCATATTTCAAGACATCATAAAGGAAAACTTCCCCAAAATATTAAATCCAGAGAGTAAAATGAAAATTAAAAGAATCTATCAATAACCTCTTGAAAGAGATTCTAAAATCAAAACTCCCAGCAACAGTATAGCCAAATTCCAGAGCTAACAGGTGAAAGAGAAAATAGTAACCAGCCAGAAAGAAACAGTTCAGATATTGTGGAGACACAGTCAGGATCACACAAGACTCAGCAGTTTCCATGTTAAAGGGCTAGAGAACTTAGAATACAATAATCTAGAAGGCAAAGGAACTAGGATTACAACTAAGAATAACCTACCCAGCAAAACTGAGCATAATCCTTCAGGGAAAAGCTGGATATTTAATGAAATAGAGAAATTTCAAGCATTCCTGATGAAAAGATCAGAGCTGGATAGAAAAAATTGATATCAAACACAAAACCCAAAATAAGCATAAAAAAACATGAGTTATCACAAGAGACTCAGAGTTACACAGTTTACATTTCCCATATGAGAAGAAGATAACATGTAACTCTTAAGAACTTTGTCATTATTAGGAGTTAGAAGGAGTCCACATAGACAGGGGGCATTGGTATGAGTTGATTATGTTGGAATGATTTAAAAAAAAATTAAGGAGGGGGAAGGAAGGTTGCATTGGGAGAAGAGGGAAGGGAGTGGTAGAATGGAGAAATTTTCTCACATAAAAGAGGCAAGCAAGAAAGAGCTTAAACACCTTATTTCTCAAATATATAGGAAATTGAATCAAATTTATAAAAATAATAACCTTTCTCCAGTTGATAAATGATCAAAGAATATAAAGAGGAAATTTTCAGAAACAGAAATCAAAGACATAAAACTCTGCATCTTCTTTGACTCAGCAATACCACTAATAGGTCTATACCCCAAAGAGAGCAAAGAATGGGAAATTGAAGGGATACTCATCAACCAGGGAATAGCTAAATAAGTTTTAGCTTATGATTGTGATGGAGTACTATTGTATTATAAGAAATGACAAAGGGGGAATTTCAGGAAAAAAAAAACTATGGCAAGAACTATATGAACTGATGCAAAGTGAAGTGAGAAGAACCAGAAGATCATTGATCATTGTGCACAGTAACAGCAATGTTGTAATGATAATCAACTGTAAAAGACTTGGCCACTCTGATGAACACAATGATCTGAGGCAATTCCAAATGATTCATGATGAAAAACTGCTATCTGCCTCTGGAGAGAGAAGTGATGAATGCTGAGTCAAACTGAAGCACAATTCTCTTGCTTTCTTTAATCTTTTTTTGCGTTTTCAAAAATTATGAATAATATAAAAATATGTTTTGCATAATTTCACATGCATATTTAATTGATATTATTTTACTTGACTTCTCATTGGGTGGAGGAGAGGTGGGAGGGAGGAAGAGAATTTGAAACTCAAAATTATAAGAATATGTTAAAAATAAATAAACAACTTTTTTAAAAAAATGAGAGAACATGTCACTATTATGTTCTGTCTATGTATTCTTGCAGCTCAGTTAATGTTTCCTTCATGAATTTGAATACTAAGGAATTTGGAGCATATAAGTTCAATACTGATATTGGTTTACTATATGTGATTCTCTTCAGCATAATGTAATTTCCTTGTTTACTCCTTTGGGTTGGTTTTTTTTTTTTTGAATGTTTGTTTTTGAATTGTTGGATAGCATAACTACAATTCCTACTTTTTTGGATTCATCTGATGCATAGTAAAAAAAAAAAAATTCCATCCCCTCAATTTTATTCTGTACATGTCTTTGTTTTTTAAATGTGTTTCTTGTAAGCAACAGATTGTGGGGTTTTCTTTCTTATTCAACCTGTTACTTTTTCCATTTAATTGGATTGTTTAATCCATTCAAATTTAAGCTATGTGTTAGGTTTATATCTTCCTCCATTTGTCAACAAACTTTTTTTTCAAGTTATGACTCTTTTGCTCTTTTACTGTAAACATAGTACTATGTCTCTTTAGTTAACTTTAGCTTAATTTTTTTAAGGGGTCCTGTTTTTACCAGCTTTCTTCCCCTCACTTCCAACTCCTCCTCTTATTTGTTACCCATTTCTTTTTGTAATTCTGATTAATAGTTCATTTTTATTTTCTGCTTTTTTCCAGTTACTTAATTCTTTCCTCCTCTTTTTCCTCAAGTAGCATTCCCCTTCCTTTCTTCCCCTTCACTTTTTCCTGTTCATAAGTTTGTTTTTTAAATTTCACTTTTTGGGACCCTTTCCAGACATTTCTTTTCCTTTACTCTCTTTATTATTCATCTTCCCTTTCTGTCTACTGTAGACCCTCATTCTCTCATTCATGTCTACTATATTAATCTAATCCCTCTCTATTCTCTGCATTCTGCATGTAATCAAACCTTCCTGAGGTACCATTCTGTACTCTCCTCTCTAAGCAGTTTTTACCAGTCCTTTGAGCTTACCCCTTAGCCCCCTTTTTCCATTGAGTCTTACTACTAGAAAAAATACCAATTCCTTCCTATGATAGGACATTCCCCATGGCAGGACCCACCAGGATCCCAATTATGCAGCCTACCTCTGACCTCTGCCCCCTCAGTCACTTTTCTTACCCACTTGCCTCAAAATCTCCATTCTGGGTCCATGCCCCCTGTAACAACAATGTTGCTAGCAGCTGCTGTGGAGGTGAAGACCAACAATAAGAGCACACAAGAGGGCTGCTAGCACAGGCCTTTTGATCTGCTTTTCTAAGGAAAGCAACTTTAAGGGGTTAACAATCTTACTTTAATTAAACATACATATACCATTCACTTAGTTCAGAGGGAAAAGCCAGCACCTTGAACTTCAGAGAAAACACAAACAAAAATTACAAGCAGAAATTATATAAACAGCAAAATAACACAAATCAGCAGACAGCCTTCTATCTGTCTGTCCAAGCAATACATAAACAGTTACCAGAGAGAGAAGCACCAACATCTGGGTTTCCAAAGCCAGGGGGGCTCCAAAGGCTACCCAGAGTCTTGTCACCAGCACTCTTTCAGTGAGTGTGCCCCTCAAAACAAAACGCCAACCTCAGATCTTATATACACATCTCAAGGCCCTGGGGCACTTGATTACCTCAGTGCTGAGAAGCACTCCAAAACAAAAGACAAAAAAGTCCCACTTTACCTGCCCAATTCAAACAAAAATGAGGCTCATTAAAAGCATTTGGTTGCCTTAGCATTCCAAAAGACAAGACTGCAAAAAAGTTCCACCCTAATTACCATAATACCCTCCCACTTTCCTAGGTCCCAGTTTCCTCCAAAAGTTCCAACTACTCCCACTCCCAAGGCAGAAAGAGTGGTTTCTCCAAACACCAAATTTCCATAGGCAACGCCCAGTGAAGGGTCCACATACCTTTTCACAGAACATGGCTCTTCACTCAAAATTAATGCACCAGTGGATTCTCTTCTCACTACCAAAAAAGGGCCTCCTCTTCCCCATCTTTTTTTTTCAATCTCTCCCCCATGGATCTTCACTCATTCTCCTACAGACTCTTCTATTTATAAGAGACCACAGGAGTCACCTTCCCCTCATTAGCCTTCAACTTAACCAGGACACATTGAGTACTTCCCTCTTTCCTTTTTATGCCTTCCTCTCTTCCATGCACCCTCCCTTTTTTCTAACTTATTCCCACAAAAATCCTGATGGCAGGAAGGTTTTGTCCATAATACCTTAGGGCCAGGGGTAGAGAACCGGCAGCCTCAAGGCCACATGTGGCCTTATAGGTCCTCAAGTGTGGCCCTTTGAATCCAGACTTCACAGAACAAATCCCTTTAATAAAAGGATTTGTTCTGTAAATTTTGGACTCAATCAGAAGGCCACACACAAGGACCTAGAAGGCCACATGTGTCCTTGAAGCCACAGGCTCCCCACCCCTGCCCTAGGCCCACCTCTCTACCCAGTACCTCTACCTGCCTTTCGTCTTCACCCCTGTTTCCTTATGTACATTTAGAAAGAAATCTTACTGGTCTCTCTACCATCATCCTATTGATGTTGCTATTGCTGCCCTTAACTTCTGCATTCATTCACCCCTAAATTTCTGTTGTCTGGGCTGTTTGAGAACCAACCTCTTCAGGTCTAGTTTTCTTTCTAAGAATATTTCGAAGGCCTCTTTGTTATTGAACAGCCATGTTTTTGACTCATGGATAAACCCAGATTTCTAGGCTATGTCACCGTGGGCTAAATCTTCAGAACACATTATTCTATTCCCTCCTGCATTTTCTGGTGGATCCAGAATAGTCTTATCTTATTTGACTGCCCTTCCTTTTGTATTCAAAGGTCTTTCTTCTGGTTCCTTGCCGAATTTGTTGTTTTTCAATGGAATTGTTAAGTTCAACCATAAGTTTTTGGCCTTCATTTTTTTTTTCAAGAGGCAATCTGAATTCTTTGAATTGGCACTTTGTTTTCTGTGTTCAGATTTCTGAGTAGTTCTCTTCTATTATTTCTTGTATTATAGTGTTCAGGGTATTTTTTATTTGTCATTATCTTTTGGGAGACTCAAAATCCTTACGTTATCCCTATGTATCATGTTTTCAAGATCAATATGTTTTGCTTATATAGAGAGCATGTTTTCTCTTATTGATGTTGCTTTTTGCTTCTCTTCTAGATTTCTCTTTACTTTTGTGTATTTGTATTCCTAATTACTTGGGCTTTCTTTTGTTCTTTTAGTCAGATTTGACATCGTGGATTCTATTCTTCCAGTTATTTCTGCTTTGCAGGCCATAAATTCTGCTCTCCCAATGTTCATTTCTCTTTTAAACCATTCAAAAACAACTTTCTATGATTCTATACTCTTCCCCAAATCCTCAGAGTCCTCTGCTTCATCAGGTATTGAATCATTTTCCTTTGTTCTGAAGTATTTATTTATAGATGCCTGAACTCATTTGCTAGTTCTGGAGGCCATATGTCCTTCTATTATTAATGTCTTCCTTGTTGGTTTATCTGCTTGTGATTAAAGTCTTAGAGTCTTCTTCCTCTTGAGATCTTTGGCAATTTCAGTCTGTTTTCCCTTATTTTCCCCTACTATTCATTTCCTGACTCCCTCCACTCTGAAGATAGTTTCCTTGTTAGATGGATCTCAAAGCTTCTTAGCCTCCTCCCAAGCTGGGCAGTTCATAATTCACTAGTCTAGTTCTCTGCCTCATGACTTTCGGGGTGACAGAACTGGACCCAGTTGAATGCTGGGCTCTTCCCCTCAGGCTTAGTGGAGGTCCCCACACACGGTGTGCTGCTCCATTCCTCCTGTTCCTCACTTCTCTGGCCCAACAGTACAAATTACTTCTATGCTGCTGCTACTGTAGCCTGGGCAAATTTCTACCATTTGGAGTTTAGATATTTGAGGCAATAAAAAGGGGATGGGGATGGGAGAGGGGGACTGGGGTGTAGATAGAGCTCTGTGACAAGACTAGACATACGTCCAGCCCCATTCTTTCCCTCTGATCCTCCATACTACTGCAGAGGTCTGTTGCAGCACAGGATAAAACTGCAGCCCTGGCTATCAGAGCCTCAGCACATTTATGTGGAGTTATTTGGAGTTTGGCCCTTCACAGCACCGGAAAGAGGAAGGGTAGAGGACCGGTTGTGGGTTTGCATTCTGCTGCAAGTCAGTGCATCGGTTTGGTTTGTGGGTATTGAAAGAGGGAGTGCTGAATGGGTGCAAGATAAATGTTAATTCACGGAATTTTTAAATTCTTTGGGTTCTCGGTACCCTATACTACAAAGACAGCTGAAACTGTTTTTATCTCTGGTGCATAATTTCTATTTTGGAGAAGTTTGAGAGGTCAAGGGGAGCAGTGTAAATGCCTAGTCTTCCAGTTCAAATCCTAGAGTGCCTAAAATTAAAAGTCCTAGGCAGTCACTCTCTCCAGGCATCCCCACAAATGCAAAGAGCCCGATTTTATCCCAGAAAGGACTCTATATATAACAATGACTACTCTAGCCCACACTGCCTGAAAGCCAGTCATACCTTTACATTTCACCTTCCCTCCCCTTCACAGCTCTTTGGTCATCTTAACAGGGCTTGGGGATATCAGGATCTCTGCCATTGGCTACAGGCCCCAGTGATGTTGTTTCACCAATTCTGGAAGGTCTCATGAACCCCAGTTCCATTTAACTACTTAGCAGTCAGATTAACATTTACAAAAGAATATTTACTTTATAGGTGTATCAAAAACAAGTATACAAACATACATGGGAGCATAATCCCTCCCTGTACCACCTCATACTCTGGGGAAAGAGAGGGAATTAGGTTTATAGCTTAGCTCTTCCCCATAGAGTACAGTCCCAAATTCCAAATCCTAAATCCTGCTTTGGTTCAAGTCCCAGGCTCTCTGGCTTCTCAGGGCTTTCCTGCCAGATTAGCTGGCTGCAATATCCAACCTAGAATCCTAGCTTCAAGGTCACTATGGCTAGATTCCAGGTTCAGTGGGGATCCCATTCCCCTCCTCAACCTGGAACTAGAAAGAACAAACAAAATAGACCAACTCCAAGTCCCTTTCTTGGGATCAAAGGGTAAAAAGCAGGAGAAGGGGAATATAGCCCTTCCCCTATGCCCACTAGATCAGTTCATAGTATCTGTACTGTGAGTGACCTCGGACATTGATCCTTTCTGGACACCTCAGGAAAGAGAACTAGCACCCCAGTCTCAAAGCTTTTAAAGACAAAGCCTATTCCAGCTTTCAGCTAATTGAAAGAGGTTACTCCTGCCCATGTAGTAGGGTAATGCAGAATTTCTTTTCCCAGAAGCTAGTCCCTCTTAGATGACCTTATTATCCCCATTTCATTAAGAAATGATAATTATGAAGAATATAGAGAAACATGGTTAGATTTTGATGAACTAATACAAAATGAAGTAAGCAAATCCAAGAAAATAATATACACCATACCTATAATAATTTAAAGTGGAAAGAACAAAAGAATTTTAAAAATCAAAATCAAATGCTTAGTAATTATAATGACTAATTTTGGCCCTGAAGAAAAGATATGAGAATATATCTCTCTCCTTTCTTGGCATAGGTGGGAGACAATGAGTGTGGGACACTTTATATGAAGTTGGACTTGAAGTGTTGGTCATTTTTGCTGATTTGTTTCCTTTTTCTTTTGATTCTTTGTTGTAAGAGGTGCCTCTTTGATTGGGGTAGGGAGAGGATTATATGGGGGAATGAAGATGTAAAAACAAAATATATCCACACATTTTAAAAGGAGATAATATCCCAAAACCAATATATAGTTCTTCCTGATAATTGGAAACATTTCTGCTGAATCTATGAAAGTATTTCAAGATATACAGTCACATAGGAAAAATGTTTTGTTCAGAGTTAGGAAACTTAGTTTCAAATCCTAATTCTGCTCCTTATTTCCTGTGTAACATTGGACCTCATTTTCCTCATCTCTAAAATGAAGTTGTTGGATATTTCTTTCATCTCTGAAACTATGCTCCCATGGTAGGACCAATATCCTAAAAACCCAGTCAAGTTAGATTACTTTTTCCCTAAAAGATATTGAAACTGTCTTTGAGATTTAATCAGTTCAGGGGACTAAAGTCTCAAACTGTTGGCATCGCTTTATGGTCACCTGAATAAAAAACAACTAGAAGGATCTCTAGCCTTGCTCTGAGGCTTGGACCACGACAAGAAACTCATGCACAAGGAAACATCACTTAAGTGAATCACTTTCCAGTGTCCTCAATGCACATCCTCGTTGAATATCCTTCCCACACTATGACTAAGTAAATTTCTTTTTGTTAAATCTTGAATGACCTACAAGTGTCTCATGTTGTCCAATATCAAACCTAAACTAACAGGAAATAGATCTGGATAAGATTTGGCCTAAAACAGCTCCTTTTCAAGTAAAATACTGATTCTACTAAATATATTTTTATGGGTATTTGACATACTAAACCTTAGATAAACTGATAATGTATATTATGGACGTTATGCTGGTTTGTATGGTAACATGCCTCATAAATGACTAAATATGAGATTCAGGCAGTTAAGTGGCTCACTGGGCCTGGAATCAAGAAGACCCAAGTCCAAATCCAGCCCCAGACATTTACTATTTGTGTGACCCTGGGCAAGTGGCTTAACATCTGTTTGCCTTAATCCACTGGAGAAGAAAATGGCCAACCACTCCAGTGTCTTTGTCAAGAAAATCCCATGGACGGTATTGGGGTGCTATGGTCCACAGGGTTACAAAGAGTCAGACATGACTCAACAACAACAACAAACATATAATGAGTACTTAGGATAATTCACATTAATATAACATTCTCCGTACAATAGCCTTGTGAAGTTTGGAATACAAGGATTATCAGTCCCCTTTTACAGATGAAGAAACTTAGATTCTGAGAAAATAAATGAACTGCCCATGGTCCCATACCAAAGAAAGGATTTTAACCCAAGTCTACTTATTCTGAGGGCAGTACTTTTTCCATTATATCACATTTGCCTTTTTACCACTTAGAGTAGATTACACACATATATATATGTATATATATACATATACATATTATGTTAATATATTACATATATAAACAATAAGCTTTCTTAAAGATAAATAAGTGAAAAACCCGATATTTTATCCTTTACACTTTTACTATATCTCTTCTGAAAATTTAAGATATGTTTTCTCTTAAATGTATGAAAATTACATTAAATGAGCATATAGCATTTCTAAGCAGATTTTAAGAAATGGTTTTCCTTAGATATTATGGAACATGATATCTTAAAAACCATTCCTTGGTAAAGTATTTATGGTTCAAATAGTTTTTAATTAGATAAATATTTGCTAAGTGTCTTCTTGTTCTCAATTTTCAAAAAGGGAAGAAATGGAATTTACAAATTATAGATCAATGAGTGATTAATTTCAACTCCTAGCAAAATTCTAGAATATATTAACAATACCTATGGTAGTATTCTCTCAGTGTGGGTCCTCCAGAAAAGCAAGCCCAGTTTTAAATTACTTTCTTGATCTTTATCCACTCAAAACCATAACTCATCTCCATATATATTTACATTTATATAGCACAGTGGATAGATAGAGTGCTGAGCCTAGAGTCAGGAAGACTCCTCTCTGTGAGTTCAAATTCAGCCTCAGACATATACTAGCTGTGTGACCGTAGACAAGTCACTAAACTGTTTGCCTCAGTTTCTCATTTGGAAAATGAGCTAGAGTAGGAAATGACAAACTACTCTAGTATCCTTGCCAAGAAAACCTCAAATGGGGTTATGAAGAGTTGGACATAACTAAAAGTCAACTCAGCTACAAAAAAACAGCCAAAGGACATAATTAGTTCAAAACAAAGTCATTTAATTAAATTACATGGTAAGAAAATTAGCAATAGAGCATTCACTTTCTCCATAAATCTGGAATACCTCCCACAAATACACAATACATCAGTGTAGACACATATAGAACTCACACATGAGAAGCAAGTACATGAGGAAATATATGCCCAGCTCCCATATGTGAATATTCACAATGGTAGGAAACATATGTAGCCAAGGTAACTCTTAGCTGCAATCTCTTTATGATGCCTTTGTATTTTTTTTGGCTGGGCCTGCAGCCTTCTGGCCACTATGTCCACAATGCCAATTCCCTAATAAGAGCCAATATCCACTATATATAGTTACATATGGTCACTATTCAGTGTTTCTCTCTTGATCTTTTGGTCACTTTTCGGTGTACCATTTCTGCTGTTCCCCACCTCTCTCTCTGCTACCATGTGTTGGACTTTAGCTAGAAATTTCAGTGGAGGTACTGCTCCTTCCTTCTCTTAAGTTCCCTATCTCTCTTTTAGCTTAGAGCTCAGAATCTAATTAAGGTAAAGCTCTTACAGAAAGGAAGGATCCTCACTCACACATTCATTGGACTGGAAAAAGGTGACTTGTTTTTTAGAAAATGAAGAAAATCTGTCAGCTCCCAAAACATCCAACCAGTCAATTAGATCTGCAAACTCCTCCTGTTTAGCAGCATTAATGTGTCAAGACTTTCTCTGGCATAGGGTTAGAAAGTCCCCCATCACCTTCCATCAAATCAGAAAAAGTTATCTGAATCTGAAGTGTCACAGTTTTCCTCCATCCCTTCTGGGTCTTGTTATATAAATGGATCTAAGCAAACACAAATGAAAATTTAAGAATGCAAAATTAGATATTCATTCTGGTTCATATTTCTGACTTTATATAAATAGCCTATAATAAAGCTTCCAGCATCTGAATCACTTTATATATTATTAAAGAAACAGTGAGTACACATCTAGAAGAGGAAGTAATGACCCTAAAGAAGCAGAATGGCTTCATCAAGAGCAGTGTCCAGGAGGAGCCAGCTCTCATCTAAGACTACTCATCAACAATAAGAAATGAGAGGAAAAGTTGAAAGGCAAAGGAAATGGATCAGACTCAAAAATAATATCCAGTAGAACTAAGAATAATCCTTTGGAGTGTAAAAATTTATTTTTAACATAATTAATTATCTTAAATCATTCATTTGAGAAAATCAGAATTAAGAAGTTTCAAATATATAAATGAATAAAACATTAAAAGAGGCAAATAAGTCCAAATGGCTTAAAAGGACCAGGCTCAGTCTTTACATGTTGCAAGAAGAAGCCAAAACTATGGTCCCTTTGTAATTCCCACTGAAAAAAGTAAATGGTTTGGATGATCAGACAGAAATACTATGAAGAAGTGAGGGAGAAGTATATTTTATTTTTTTATATGTCTTCTTTTCATTTTAGACAAATACTAAAACTTAAATACGTAATAAGAAAAGAAAAAGAAACATAATAAACTTAAATATAAAATAGGAAAAGAGAAAAAACATGTCATATGCACAGCAGAACATAGGAGAAGATTCAGAATATATAGCAATAACTTTCCATTTCAATAAAGCCTATATAAAATACTATGCATTGTCTTTACTTCCTTGTAGATTTTCTTTTGTTCTCTGCTGTATACTTTTTACTTTGTTCTTTTTTCCTCCTTTCTCCCCCCTCTCCCACCCTGGAGGCTACAATTAAGCATCGGATATTTATATATAGATATTGATATATGTATATCTATGTATGTAGATATGTAGATATGTAGATATATGTATATACACACATACATAAGAAGTGTATCTTAGACCAAAGGATTAGTTGGGAAAAGAATTTCCAACCACTTAGTGCTAGTTACAAAAAAAGAAAAAATAAGGATCAGAGATCCATGACAATACTGACTAATATTGTCAAAGTTGAAAAACATATCCTTCCTTTTTGATAACAAGTGACAAAATAAAAAAAAGTGGAAAGTGATATATAATAATACTCACTTACAGTTACACTATCAGGCTAAACTGCTTTCAGGATATTACACAATGTCAGTGGGGTAGAGATGATTGGGTGTTTGATTGAAAATATTATAACAAAGCAAAATGTAACAAAAAAATTTTTTTATCCTATGACTCCCATGGGTCCAACTCATCAGAAATTCCCAAGATCAGCGTCTCTCCTCTCTGTTAAGGATTCCTTAGATCTCTTTCATTTCAATAAATCTTAATGCACATCAACCATTCTATGAGAGCTTCAATCTGATCTGGACAAATGGAATATTCAGAGCCAGAGTATCTGCATTTTTTTTTCTTTACTTAAGCAACTATCACAATATAGAATGAATATACCTTCCTTGGATTTTCCATGGCTTAAGGACCTCCCATGGGGCAGGCTCATGGCCCCTTTGTGTATCTTAAGAAGCCCCTCATCTCCAGATGGCCGTTCACTTGGAGGCCTGAAGCTAAGCCTAGGCCATTTACCTGGGGAAGGGGGGTGGAGGGAAAGTACTTCTTATCAGTCATTTACTACAGAATACAGTAGTCAAGTGTTCAAATAATTAGGTTTGGGTGAAGGTGAAGGTGAAGGTGAGAGTTAGACTTTTTAAACAAAAGCACAAAGGTGAGAAAGTACAGGACATATACGAGGGTAAGCATTTGATTAAAGTATGATGTATGCATGAAATAATTCTGGAAAAGTTGGGTGATGTGATTGTGGAGTCCTTGAAAGCCAAGTAAAGGAATTTGAGCAAATAATAAGGAGCCATTTTTTAAGCAAAAGAATGAAATAACCAGATCTGGCAAATTACTATACCTCTATGGGCTTTAGTCACTTTACACGTAAAATGAGGAGGGTTGGACTAGGTGATTTTCCAACTCTAATGGGAAAAAATGGGGGGATGAGGCAGCACAGACAAAATTGTGGGTGACTGATTAGAGGCAGGAGAGAGTAGAATCAGGAAACAACTGCAATAGTCCAAACAGGTGGTAATGAAGGATAGTATTAAGGTGAATAGGACTACCACTGGCAATTGAGAGAACAAATATACTGGAGATTTTGAAGATGCAAGATTTGATAATGTATTCACATTATGAAAGGAGAGGGAGAAGGAAGAGTTAAAGATAACCTGTTTCCAGAGGTCTGAAATTTATATTAAGGTACAAGAACAGTGACTGATTGTTGACGCTGAAATTTTAAAAGGAACTTTTTGTCTAAGGAATTTTCAAACAATATAACAACTGTGTGAGAGATTTTTAACTATATGTATGCTTTTGGATACCCTGAACTCATACTATGTAAGTAATCGTCTACCTACCTGAAGTCTGATCATACTACCACAATGCTACTATAAGCATATGCCAAAGGAATCCAAGCTGCCACTGAATTGTCCCTGGTGTTTGAAGCATGACCATAAAGTGTAAGACTGTATTCATAAATCATATAAAGTTACTACTTCATAGTTATTGATCAGATTTTCAGTTTGTTGGTTACCTAAAAAGGCCCTTAAGGAAGGAGAGAAAAACAGGTATTGATTAAATGTTCTGCTCATAAGTGTGTTGCCACAACTGATAGCCCTTGGCAACATAGGAAATTCATGAGGGCCCTGGGCATATCCCTGCAGAAAGGGAAACCATATAAGAGGAAATCTACCTACTTCACAATTTTGCCTAAAGGACAACTGAATATAAATGCTGAATCCGTGAAATAGCGCAAGTAAGTGCATGTCAAAATGCCAGGAGTCTTCACTGCACTAGGCCAAAAGAGCCATTTACAAAGGAGAACTGACAAATAATAGCACTGACAAGGATAATATAATAGAGAGTTGACAAAAACAATTGAATCTGCTATTGAAAATGTATAAAACTTTCTCATGTTATAAGCCAATAATCAAAAAGGAGTTTCCATATCCTTGCCAAATTAGGAATAGAAGGCCAGGCAAACAAAACTAAAAGGATTACAGAAGGAATGGAAAGATTGATGAAATACCACTAACTCCTTTCTTCCACCCACTTATGTTAATAAAAGGAATAAAAGAAGAAAGAGTAGCAGAAAGTATAGTGAGCTCCACCCTCTCCTCCAAAAAGAAAAATTTCCTTTAAACAGCTCTAAAAAATGAACCATATTGAATCCTAATGGGGAAATCCAAGAAAATTGTGTCAATTGTGTCAGTCTTGCAGCCCAGGTTAACAAAGGGGTCTGTGGAAACTGGGGCTGACATGTGAACAGGAATACACTGTGTGGAACATTGCAGCACGTTGTGTACAACCCTGTGTACAGAGTTGAGACAAATGCTAAAAACCCCTGGCAGGATGCAGGAAGAGATGACAACTAGAAGTTTTGTTACCCACTACCCAGATCTGGGTCACAGACCTCAGTCCAGTGAACTGAGAAGGGACTTCTCCACGTATAGCATTCTGTTGTGAGGAGTGGTCTTTATCCTTTGCCTGTGTATCTGGAACAAGGGACAAGTTCAGAAGTAAGCAGCAATCGTTTGTCTCTGACTCCAAGAATGGAACAAGGTCTCAGTTCCAACTTCAAGATGAGTCTGAGGTCTGCGGAGGAATAACCTGGGCACAAGGCCCAGACCAAAGAAAAGTGTGCGGTTTTGTCACTCTGAATCAGCAATTTGCAAGCTGGCCGACATTAGCTGAGTCCAGCAAGAGGCTACTGTTGCTAAGACCCAAACCTAGGTCCAAAATTTGCAGAGTTTAGCACAGGGAAGTAGTGATCAGACCATTTTGGGAGCACTGAAAGTTTGTAGGGCCCAGCCTCAGCTGTCCTTGAAATCTTGGAATAATACAACACTCGCTATCCCAAGAATCTAGTAACAAGAACAGTCCAGACCTTTCATCCAAAAGAGTGCAGTACATCAAGGATATCAAGTACAGAATCGAGGTATGCTGGAAAAATGAGCAATTAAAATAGAAATTCACCATAAAGAGCTATTATGATGACAAGGATGTTCAAACACAGAAGAGAATGACTATAAAATGTCTACAAGCAAAGCCTAGAAGAAAAACAAAACTTGAGTAGAGATTCAAAAAGAATTCCTTTAAGAGATGAAGCAACAGTTTAAAAAAAAAAGTTAAAAATACTTTTATAAATTAAATGAGAGTGCTAGATGAAAATATTGAGAAAAAAGTAAGAAGTATGGAAAAAAGAATTGGAAAGGGAAGTAACAGGCCCAAACTTGTACAAGCAATAAACTCCTTGAAAATTAGACGGGGCCAAATAGAAGCCAATGACTGCATGAAACAACAAATATTTAAAACAAAGTCAAAAATCTGAAAAAATAGAAGAATATGTAAGGTGTCTCATAGCAAAAACAAATGACCTGGAAAACAGATCAAGATGGAAAAAAATCAAAGAATCCTTGGACTACCTGAAAGCCATGATGAATTAGTCTGGATATCACATTTCAGGAAATCACAAAAGAAAATTGTCCAGATCTCTTAGAACCAGAGGGCAAAGTAGAAACAGAAAGAACCTACTCTCACCTCCTCAAAGAAGCTCCAAAATGAAAACTCTCAGGAACATTATAGCCCACATCCAGTATATTGATTTTGTTCCTCCATCACATATGTCCTGTTTACATATCACAATCTCAAATAATATTATTCTGTTTCTTTTGCTAATGTAGATACTCAAAGCAGAATTTTCAGACCTCAAAATGAATCTTTTACAAGACATTATGAATGAACCAATTACACAGAAATATGTAATATCAGATGTCTTTCTATATCAAGTCCTTAAATGAAATACCTTTGAAGCTTTGTTATAATGCTATTTTCTTTGTAACTATAGATAAGACAACCTATAATAAGGTCATTTTAGCATTTCGGCAGAGCTTTTCCATTTTTTTCTGTTTGTTATAATTTTTCCATTTTCCACATAATATGTCCTTTGGATGACTTTGCTTATTTGAGTATCTCACCAAGTTTTCTTTAAACTAGTGTTATCCTTGACTGCCTTCTCTCTGGTTTATGAGGCAATATCATAACAAGTCTATATTTTAAACTAGTGTTGTCTTTGGTTACCGTGTCTCTCCACTTTACAAGTAAGTCAAGTATTTGCTAACTGTTGTTCATGAGAACAAACCCTAGAATCCGAAATAGTTTTAGAAAGAAATTTATTAGGTCATTTGGTAGAAAAGATAGTCAGAAAGAAGCAGTGGCTCAAAAAAAATATATAAAATTTAAAAAAAAAAAGCAGTGGCTCTCTCCCACCCTTCCAGGTTCTGGAAGATTTACAATATGTAGAATTTTGACAAAAGTTTCTGTACATGAGTGTAAAGGCAATCAGTGAATGGGAAGATCTTTCCGGCCCATTTGAGTGGGCTTTGGGGGCAGGGCTGTCAGGGTCCTAGGGGGAGTGGCTAGGACTGGAACCAATGGTAGGCAGCTGAGTTCTGGTCCACGTGATGACATGAGGCCTGTGGTGGAAGGAGCTTGCTGAATGATTGGAGCAGAACTAAGAGGCAATTGGTGAAGCAGTTGGTGAGGCGGTTGGTGAGAGCAGTTAAGAGCTGAAGGAGAGAGGAAGCAGTCAGCTAGCTAGAACACAGCTTGGACATTGCAGCAGAAGCAGTGGAAGTGGCGGCAACGGCGGCAGGCACTACAAAAAACCAAGACTGATCCTCGTGAAGACTGGAGAGTGCTGAGCAGGGGCTTGAGGCCAGTGGGTAGTCTTCTTGCTGGAGGGCCCTGGCATTGGGAGGGGGGAAGCACCAGTATGGCTTGGCTTGCTGCCATAATGTTTTTCTGTGGCCTCCTGGTCACTATTGTGAGATGGGCATACTGGTTTTGGAAGGTTCTTGCCAGGATGTTGAATTGGGGACACTGGTCTGTGGGTCTGCTACTTTTGAGTTTCAATAAATGCTTTAACTCCTCTGCCTTCCACTTAGAGAATTCCTTATATCCTGTGATTCTGGATCATTCAGGCATATTCATGGTTATCTTTGAAGTCATGAATTCTGCCTTAATGATATAATGAGTCATATATGAATCATCTGACAAAGGTAATTCACACAAGTCATACACAAATCAAATGAAGGGAACTCAAAACCCAAGCTTGGGTGGTCCCAAAACAATACTTACATGCAGAGACCCAAAGGAAGAATGCTTTGAGTGGATCTAGGACATGGAGGAAACCAAAATACCTTGTAGCCATCTCATTGAGGCCAAGATGATATTCTAGGTACAATCTCTAAGCACATAAAGTTAGGTTCAAATAATATTAATAAATGATAAATTATAATCCACAATCTTCCCTTTTGCGCTTAAAACTCAACATTCTCATGCTAACAAAAGCATCATTGCAGAAGCAGAAAGCTGGATTGACTTCAAGGGGAGTCCAATAAAAGCCTGAGTCAATGGAAGCAACTTCCTCATGATCCATCTTGTCTAAAGCTTGATATAATTCTTTAAAGAGGGATGAGGCCAGATTGGTGACAAACTTTTCCCAATGTCTCATAGTTAGAAGGATCAATTTGAGTAAATCCCAGGGGCTAGAAGTAAAAGGACTTAAACTTACAACAGAAAATAAGCACTGTGGCCATGAGCATCACAAAAATCATAATCACATGTTTCCTTCAATGTCATAAAAGTTGAACAAACTTAGTTAACCAGTCATAACCTCATATATCACTTAATAAGACAAATCTTGTTAAACAGACTCTAGGTAAACTAAGTTAGGTTACAGATTAAACTACATTTAGAAAATTCACAATGGACTGATTTGAGGGAAGATTATCACATCACCAGGTTAACCAATAAAACTCAGTGTCAGGGAGTTCCTCCCTTATACAGTTACATAGGGTAGCTGGCAAATAACTAAATCACTAGGAGGCTCAAACTTCCCTTTGTCTTCTACTGCAGGAATGTTGAACAGTTAACATTATTATTCCATAAGTCAGGTTTTGGTAAGGTGAAGTTAATGAAAAAAGAAGAAAGATTTTCAGTTCACCAAAAAGTTTCAGGAAGAATGGCCCTGATTCCAGAACAATAAATAAAAGGAGTTTAGGCATATTCCTCTCCTTATGCATGAACATACAACTATTATCAAAAGGGTGGGAAGCCTAAGAACTCATTTATCTAGTCATTTAGGATATGGTGTCTACCACAAATTTGGATTAAAAACAGATCTATCATACTTTTAATCTATAAATGCATAGTAACTCAGAGATGTTTTAGTATCAATATATCAATTAATAGATTTAGTATTGAAACAACAAAAATTTCTATAGTTTACCTGCCCTGGTTATATAAATTTGCTATGAAAGGAAAAAGGAAGGACATGGTTATGACAATATCAAAGCTCTCCCTTGAAGGGCACAGACTGACTTGACATAAGCATAACAAGAGAAAAAAAACTCCTTTAGCCCTGTTTGATTCCAGGTAAGAATCATAGTTAACAGCTAATTATATAGCAAAGTTCCACATTATTCATGTGGTATCATAACTAGGCTCAGAATTAACCAGGTGGGAAAATTTCCTGTTCAGCAAGAAAATAACAGAGTCAAGAGGATTTTACATTTGCCTACACAAGGTCATCCTCTCAACTTTCCTAGGTATAGACAACCATCCGTAGCAGTTCTCAGACCACACTCCCTCTGGGCAGCACAAGGCATTCCCCTTGAAAAGTAACAGAGGTGTTTACACTTAATCTTAATCCTAGCAGCAAACCTCCAAAAATCCTCTAAGATATTTTAGCTGTTATAAAAACCTTTAAACCGGAAGCCGGGGGCGAGCCAAGATGGCGACTGGAAAGCAGTAACTGGCGTGAGCTCCCCACCAAGTC
>CM053622.1:511143330-511199895 GCA_028646595.1 Phalanger gymnotis
GGGGGGGGGGGGGGGTTGGGGGAACTCTGCATTAGGGTCTATATAACTTGCTTTGGGCTGTATGTAACACACACACACATACACACACACACACACACACACACACACACGTGCTGGCATCATCTTGGGCCATGCTGAGGTGTGACCTTTCTCCTGAGAAAGTAATAAATTCCTTTTTGCCCTTTCTCAAGAACGGTCTCTGTTTATTTTTGATGTGAGTAGTCATCTCTGACCCACACAGAATGTGAGCTCCTTGAGAGCAGAGACTGTCTTGCTTCTCTATTTGTATTCCCAACATGTAGCGCAGTGCTTTGAACATAAAAAGCACTTAATACATGGGTTTTTTTCATTCATTCATTCATGACCATAGTTTTATTACCACTAGTTCCCAACAATGACAATCTGACTGATATAGAAAAACCCATTTACCTACACTGAGCTTTGGGCTCATCTGAGGCATGATAATAATATGCCTCCTAATCCAGATGACATTGGGTACTAGATATGCATAAATGATGAAAGAGGGGGACATTTTTACAACTATTTTAAATATTTCACACAAATGTAACTGTATCCTGAAGGCGCAATGGCTTTCCAAAGTCATTTTACTCTATAAAAAAGGTGATACAAATCTGCCCTCCAATTAGAGAGCCATATCCTTAGAAAACACCATGACCAAGATCTCTACCTTAGTTTTAGCAAAAGATTAAGGGAGCAGACATATCAGCATATGCCCAAATGGCTTCATGCCGGTCATTCGATATTGTGAATATAATTTCTTACTATGGTCTGTCACTAATGACGCCAAACATAAAAAGTGTGGGGTGGCCTGGTTAGACCTTACGAACACATTCAGCTTAGTGCCACATAACACTGTCTAGTTGGCATCGAAATAGGCTGGTTTACATGATGAGGATATTAATGTCACATAGAGACTTTATTGGGATAATAAGACTTCTATCCATTCTAGGGATGACTTTTTCCCAAATATCAACATTTGTTCAGAAGTAAGGCAAACTGCCCTCTCAATCTTAGAGTTTTTAATTTAATTCTAGAACTGGTAAACTGTACTATGATAAGGGCAGATTTTGGCTATTAATTTTATAATGAGAAAACCAATGTTCTAGCCAAAAAAAAAAAAAAAAGGATGAGCCACAGTGGCTGATAACTCAGGTCCTGTTTTTAAAATGCTGGACAATGTGAGCAAGGTTGCCACATGGGCAGGATTACATTTCAAACAGTACAAAATGTGTACTGATTTATTGTATTAATCTATTGATTGCTTAAAGAGAGAGAGAGAGAGAGAGACAGAGAGAGAGAGAGAGAGAGAGAGAGAGAGAGAGAGAGAGAGAGAGAGAGAGAGAGAGAGAGAGAGAACAATCCCCTCCTTAAATCCCGGTTAAAAACCAAGGGATTTCTGTGATGATAGAGGAGAATACCTCTATCTAGGAATATCTGTGGGATTCCACATCACAAATTGGGCCAGTGATGGTTTGCTAAATATAACATCCAATTTGGATAGATCTGTTCTAGCACCTTAGCAGAAATTAGATATAGTGAATACATTTATTGCAAGAGGAAGCTATACTGCCCTCAAAGAGTCAGTACTACACAGCTGTGCCTCTCCTACAAAATTAGGAGATGGAGTGAATTTTCTGTCACTGTTTATTAGTGGATATGGTTCATAGGGTTAGGAGTATGGTTCATGGGTGAGCCAACTCAGGACTATATAGTCTCAATAAACCCGCTTCTTTAGTGATGTGCAAGGAATAAAATTGTGTGACCTCCTCCCCAATCCCCGCCAAAGAAAAAGTAAGCCTTATCTGATAATACAATATAGTAGGCTAGGTACATACTTGGTGACATTCTTATATGCCTTTGTCTAAGGATCTGCTTAAATCCAGACTTATTACTGAAAGTTTAGGTGATAAATTATTTTATCAATAGCAACTCATGAAATCTACTAAGCATGGAATGGTGTAATCTGCATTAGGAGAGGGAGCGTCCACACTTATTAAGTCATAGCTCTCTTAGAACATTGAAATTGGCCTTTATTTGCCCCAGTAATTCATTTGCCATGGTGATTTTGCAAGCCAGTTTGATAGTTTTGTGGATTGAATGTTCTTTTTGGAATGGAATTCCTGATATAAAAATTTAATTCTTCTTTCCAATAAAAATATTTTAAAACTTTGACTTCTCTGGACACTTCAAGTTAATAAAGATGAGACTGGATGAGTCTTGAAATGGAAATTACCAAGGCACTTTGGGCTGGTAATGGCATTTGTAATGCAGGAGTCAGCATCAATAGACAAAACAATTTGGCAAAGTCAGCTTTCAGCAATTACGTCTGGATCTATGGTTCCTTTGACAAAAAGAGTGATTCATTTTATTTGCCAAATTTTATTTTATAGTTGCATTTGTCTTGCTTTGCTCACTTGCAACATTTTTAGTTGTCTTCATCCCTTTCTCTAAACTTTTGGACAACATTACTAAGATTTGGTTGCTGCCTTTAAAATCTCCAAAAATGTCTGAATCTTAGGAGGGTGTGATATATTCTATAAGCTTCATACAGTTTTTGTAATGTGTACATATACAAAAATATGTATGCACATATACATAAAACTTTATAACATAATACGAATTACGTGTTATTTATTTTATGCATGCTGTTATGTGTCATATACATACACATAATGACTTTGTCTTGAAAAGTGCTATATCAACCATGAAAATGCATTTGTATCTATGAAAATTAGTCCTGGGCTTATTTAAAACCAGGCCACAGGACTAATGAGAAATGTGATAATCTATAGTACCTTCTCAATTTCTCCATTTTTAATGTTTAATGTGGGAAATGCATTTGTGAGAATCTTATGTTAGTACCTCCCTTATACGTGTGAAAATTATACAAGATTGCTTGAATGCCATGACAGAGATAATTTAGTTCAAAGACCCTCTGATTATTATCAAGTGAGGCATAATACAGGATGAGATGTGATCACAAAAGGCCTTTGTTATCGTCCATGAAGATGTCCAATGCAGAGTACAAATGGAAGAGGCATTCCCTATAGATGGTGACTTACTCTACATGCTTCTTTTAGAAGATGACATCATGCTGATTACATCAAATTCCTGAACCTTGATAAATTTTTTGGCTGTAGTAACCCAACAAAGGAACTGGGTACTCAAAAACAAAAAAAAAATAGTCCTCAATTTCAAGGATATTGCATTCTATTGGAGGAAATAACATGTATACACATATATGTATACATGTATATACATATACATATATGTGCATGTACACATATATTTGCATATGCCTATGTGTGTATAAATAATTTGTATACATTGTTTATATATACATATAAGTATAGGGAAAGTAAAAAACAAGGTAATAGAGGGGTGGACAAACATCTTTGAGTATCAAGAAAGGCTTTTTTAAATAAAGCAGAGCCTCTTAAATGATATACACAGTCAATGAAAACAATTTGGCCTTATCATCCACACAGAAAAAATTAAATTGATAAAGAATACTTTTTTGTCAAGGCAGGGGAGGGGAAAGATAGGAGAGCTAGCATGATATAGTGGGAAGAGAACAGATATCGGCAGTGGTGGGATTCAAATGAATTAACAATAGGTTCTGGGCTGATGTGGCAGGCTGATGAACCCAACCTAAAATTAGGTATCTGTTCTAGTGAACCAGTGCAAATCGGCTAAATCTCGCCACTGGACAGGCATCAAAGGCCTGGTTTTTGAGTAGCTGATGTGCAAGTTACAATACCTTTAGGCCTCAGTTTTCTGATCTGTAAATTTAAAGAGTTGAACTGATGATCTGTGAGGTCACTTTCAGACTGAAAAAATCTATCACTTATTAATCAAATATTCATTCAATACATATCAATAAACAAGTCAGGCACTATGAGAGAGAGACATTGGATCTACTGATCTCATTGTTTTGGAAGTTCCCTCCAATAATGCAGATCACAGCCCATTCATGGCTGCCATCCTATATAACAACTCTCTTCCATGTCTACCTGTAAGGTATCCACAGGCAGTCCCTGCGCTGCAGACCTCCCTGTCTTTTTCCTAACCTCGTAAGGGAATTGGTGTAGCACTCTGGCTCTCCACCTTATTGTCCTTCACCTTTGCCAAGTGGTTGGCCCGTCTTTTTCTCCTATCATATAATCATCGATGCCATTGTACATTCTCATTCTTAAGAGTTCCTCACAGAGGAAGTTATGTGGCACTGTGGGTAGAACACTAGACTGGAATAAAGAAGACCTGAGTTTAAATCAAGTCTCAGACATTTACTAGCTGTGCGATCCTGGGTAAGTCATTTAACCTTTTTTTTTTACTTCAGTTTCCTCATCTGTAAAACGGGAACAAATAATAGTACCTACCTCCCAGGATTGTTGTAAGGAGATATTTTTAAATTACCTTGAAAACCTTAAAGAGCTATATTGGAATCTCCTCGTAGGTATCATATGGCTTTCCACTGCCCTGTTTGTGATATTCACTTTCAATTCTTCCAAGATTGTTTTATACCCTGTCTTGCTGCCATATAATAACACCAGTAGAATACTAGCATTAAAAAATGGGGCCTCTTCTGGACCTTGGGGTAGAGCCAAGATGGCAGATTAGGGGCAGTCAGCCAAGGCAGCCAACCAGCTAAACTAACTCAATATTGCCTTCCAAACAAATTTAAAATAATGCCTCAAGTCAAATTTTGGAGTAGCAGAGCCAGCAAAATTTCAAGGTGAGACATTTTTCTAGCCTAAGAAAACTTAAGAGGTCAGGAGAAGAAGTTTATGATACCAGGGTAGAGGCCTATATGGAGTCCACACACATGGCGGCAGCAATAGCAGCAGATTTGGGAGATGTCAGCCCAGAGACAGAAAGGGGGTGGGACAACTGGTCAGAAATAGATTACAGGAGACTCTTTGCTGGCACTAGATACAGCTGGCACTGATGGGCAATTCTATTTTCCATTCACAGTTGTGAGTCAGAGCTCCAGGGCTGAGAGGAATGCTGGTGATTAGCTTGAAAGAACCAGGTGCCCTGGTTATAGTTCCAAGGCAAAGAGGAGTGTTAGTGCTTGTGGCTACAGGGGATGAGGGGCCCTTCCTGGGTAAAGATAAGAACAAAGACCAAGTGATCTTACCACCCCTCTCCTAGGATCACACCATCTTGGAAGCACCAAAAACTTGCAAATGCCTTGAACTAGGTCTGAAAACAGCAGCATGAAAAAGCCTGGGGCATTGCAACCCTGCCTCCAGGTGAGCAGAGCCCAACTTTAACATGAAGTTCAAAATCAAGAAGTAGGCTGGAAAATGAGCAAACCAAAAAACAAAAAAGAACTTGAAATAAAAAGCTATTACAGTGGCCAAGATACAAATTCAGAAGAAGACGACAATGTGAAAACAGCTACCAAAAAAAAACCCTCAAAGAAAAATGCTAATTGGAACCAATCCCAACAAGAATTCCTGGAAGAGTTAAAGAGTTAAGAGAAGTAGAGGAAATTTGGAAGAAAGAAATGAGAGTGACACAAGACAATTATGAAGAGTGAATTAACAGTTTAGTAAAAGAAGCAAAAAAAAAAAAACCACTAAAGAAAAGAACTCTTTAAAATTAGAATTGGGCAAGTAGAAGCTAATGATTCCAAGAGAGATCAAGAAACAAAGTCAAAAGAACGAAAAAAATGGAAGAAAATGTGAAATATTTCATGAAAAACAACTGACCTAGAAAATAGATTGAGGAGAGAGAATTTAAGAATTATTGGACTATATGAAAGCCATGATCAACAAAAGAGCCTAGATGTCATCTTTCAAGAAATTATCAAGGAAAACTGCCCTGATATTCTAGAACCAGAGGGTAAAATAAAATGGAAAGAACCACTGATCACCTCCTGAAAGAGATCCCAAAATGAAAACTCCCAGGAATATTATAGCCAAATTCTACAGCTCCCAGGTCAAGGAAAAAAATATTGCAAGCAGGCAGAAAGAAATAATTCAAATATCATGGAGCCCACAGTCAGGATAACATAAGATTTAGCAGCTTCAATGTTAAAGGAGTAGAGTACTTGGAATATGATATTTTGGAAGGCAAAGGAGCTAGGTACAGGAATGGGGAACCTATGGTCTTGAGGCCACATGTGGCCCTCTAGGTCCTTAGGTGTGGCCTTTTGACCTAGTCCAAATTTTGTACAACAAATCCTTTTATTAAGGGGATTTGTTCTGTGAAGTTCGGATTCAGTTAAAGGGCCACACTTGATGACCTAGAGGGCCACATGTGGCCTTGAAGTCACAGGTTCCCCACCCCTGGTAGGATTATATCCAAGAATAATTTACCCAGAAAAACTGAGTGTAATAGTTCAGGGTGGGAAATGGATATTTAATGAAATGGAAGACTTTCCAAGGATTCCCTTTAAAAAACAAAGCTGAATAGAAATTTTGACATTCAAACAGAAGACTCGAGAGAAGCATAAAAGGGAAAACATGAAAGAGTCATCATAAAGTACTCAATAAAGTTAAATATTTCTATATGAGAAGATCATACATGTAACTCCTAAGAACTTTATAATTATTACGACAGTTAAAAGAAGTTTACATAGAGGGCATGGGTTTGAGTCAATCATGTTAGAACGATCTCCAAAAAAAAAAAAAAAATGAAGGAGCGATAAAGAGGGATTTCCTGGGAGAAGAAAGGAGGCAGAGTAGAATGGGGAAAATTTTTTCACATAAAAGAGGCACATAAGGAAGAGCTTTTACAAGGGAGGGAGAAATGGCGGGGGGGTGGATGACAGGCAATGCTTGAAACTTTCATTGGAATAGGTTCAAAGAGGGAATAAAAAATATATTTCTATATATACACACTCAATTACGTAAAGAAGTGTAACTTCTATACACTTTCCAGTAGGAAAATGGGGCGGGGGGAAGGGAATGAGAGAAGCAGAGGGAGGGAGTTGATAAAACAGAGGCCAGATTAAAGGAGACAGAGGTTAGAAGTAAAATAGACTTTTGAGGAGAGACAGGATGAAAAGAGAGAGGGAGGGTTGGGGGAGAGGAAAAAACAAAGAAAATAGGATGGAGGGAAATAGTAATCATAACTGTGAATTTGGATGGGATGAGCTCACCCATAAAATGGAACCAGATAGCCGAGTGCATTAGAAACCAGAATCCAACAATAATTTGTATAAGAGACACACCTGAAAAACACACAGTTCAAATAAAGGGCTGGAACAGAATCTAATATACTTCAGTTGAAGTAAAAAAAAAAGGCAGAGGTAGCTATCATGACCTCAGACAAAGAATGCAAAAATCAACCTAACTAAAAGAGATAATCAGAGAAACTATATTTTGCTTTAAAAAAAAAAAGGTACCATAGACAACAAAATAATATCAAAAACTTTATAGCAAGTTTCTCTGATAAAGGCTTCGTTTCTCAAATATATACTGAGTATAGAACTGCATCAAATTTATAAAAATGAGAGCCATCTCCCATAAAAAGCCATTTTCAGAAGAAATCAAAGTTACCTATGGTCATATTAAAAGTGGTCTAAATCACTATTGATTAGAGAAATGCGAATTAAAACAACTCTGAGGTACCACCTTACACCCATGAGAAGGTGGACGGATGGGGATGAGGGAAGAATGGGTACACTAATGAACTGCTGATGGATAGTGAAGTGGTCTGAACATTCTGGAGAATAATTTGGAATTATGCCCAAAGGGCTATCAAACTGGGCATACTTTTTGATACAGCAATATCACTGCAAGGTCTGTATCCCAAATAAATCAAAGGAAAAGGACCCACACATGCAAAAATATTTATAACGCTCTTTTTGTAGTGACAAAATTAGAAATTGAGAGGATGCTCATCAATTGTAGAATGGCTGAACAAGTTGTGGCATATGATTGTGACAGAGTACTATTGTCCTATAAGAAATGACAAGGGGGGTGGTTTCAGAAAAAAAAAACACCATGTCAAGACCTATATGAACTCATACAAAATGAAGTGAAAAGAACTGATGGATCATCATGTACAGTAACAGCACAGTAACGATGATCAACTGTGAAAGACTTGGCTACTCTGATCAATACAATGATCTGGGACAACTCCAAAGGACTTGACGAAAAAATGCTACCTCCAGAGAGAGAACTAATGAACTCTGAGTGTAAATTGATGTATAATTTTCTCACTTTCTTTATCGTTCTTGCTTTAAAAAATGGCTAATATGGAAACACGTTTTGCATGATTTCACATGCATAAATGATATCATATTGCTTGATTTCTCAGTGAGTGGGAGAGGAGTGTGAAGGAGAGAATTTGGAACTCAAAATTTAAAAAGAAAAGAGTGTTTAAAATAAATAAATAATCAACTGGAATGTTTAAAAAAAATTTAAAAGATGGGCTTTTGCTTCCATGAGAATTTTAATTGCAAAGGCACTTCACAATTTCTCAAACATTATTCATCCCACTCAGATATACATACTGATACACAAATTCTATAGGTTCATCCACCCAAATGCCAAACTGAAATCTAAGCAGACATTCTTCATCCACTTGGTTTTTCTTCTGTGGATATCAAGCCAAGTTTCTTTGAATGATTACAAATATCTTCTAGCAAGCTCTATAACATTCCAGGGCATGTCACAATCAGCACAATATCAACCACAAACAGGAAAATAGAAACATTTTCACTATTCACAGGGATCTTGTTTGAGCTTGTACTCTTTATCTCCTCCTTCACAGTGACTAACACCTTTTACCCACCATCTGGTGAAATTTTTTTTTCACCATGGTAACCCATGGTAACATGGAAACAAAGGAACTGGATACTCAAAGAAAAAAATAAAACAGTCCTTGATTTCCAGGACTGGAATTGCAGAATTCCATGCATTCTATCAGAGGAAAAAGCATGTATATAAGTATATACAAAATGTATACAAAGCAAAAACAAGGTAATGGGAAGGGAAGCGGATGGTCTGGCAGCTTTGGAAATCAAGAAAAGCTTTATGTAAATTGTAATGCTTCAGTTGAACTGAAGGAAGCTAGTGATCCTAAAAGATGGGGGCGAGAAACGCATGCATTCTTGGCATGATAAATAGAGACAGGAGACAGAACGTTGTGTGTAATAAACAACATGGACAGTTTGACTAGACTACGGGGTATATGCCACAAGCAGAACACTGAACTAGATGCTGGGGAGATATAAAGTTTACATAAAACATCTCCATATCATATTTATTAAATACTGATCAGATTCTAAACTTCTTAAGGGTAAAGTCTGTGTCTATTAAATAATAGCTCACAGGTTTATAGTGCTTTACTGTTTATAAAATTCCCTCCTCGCAGCAATTCTGGGAAGTATGTAATGTAAATATTCTTATTCCTGGAAACTAAGGCCCAGAGTGACAAATGTAGGTTTCAAATCAAAGTGTTTTGACTCCAAGTCCAGTACTCTCTCCAGGACAAGCTGCCTCTTATCTTTGTACATAGTAGGAATTTAATAAATGTTTACAGAATTGAATTGTATGATTATGTGGTTATATATGTGTAATAGCAATTTATTGACTTGCAATTACTTGTAATTGTAACTTGCAGTTACAATACGCTAAGTCAAAACGGCCTTTTCCCATACTGAAAGAGATGTCCTTAGCATCTTCCAACATAGATGATGATCTGGGCATGCACCAGACCTCCATTACACTATGATCCTAGTTCTTGAGTAGCAATAATCTCAGTCATACACAGACATCCAAGACACAAAAGTATGCCACGATTGCTCCTGGTTATGTTCCCCAAAGAACAAATAACCTCATACAACAACAAACAGAGGAGTGAGAAGGAAAATCCAGACTACCCAGTCCAATCTATCACATGCTTTCTATCCATTCTTTACTTCTCTATACTCTGTGTTATAAATGTCACAACAGGTGCCCTGGTTTGACATTATTACACCATCATTGACTTCAGTTTTATATGCCTCCCTTCCAACTTCCAGGTCACATGACTAATAAGATAGAGGACTTGACACTTTCTCTGATCCTCACAACCTCTCAAACTTCTCCAAAAGAAATCATACACAAGAGATAAAGTAATTTCAGTTGGCTCCATAAGGCAAAGATGTCAAACTCACATGTAGTTCACAAAACTTCCAAATGTGGAACCCAACCAAATAAAGATGTAATTGGGAAATGTTTAACGAAACACATAAAAGTACAATGAAACATAGACAATGACAATTTGTAGTTTTCCAAATCCATATACATACTGCAGGGACCTGTTTCTGTTTGAGCTTCTCACCACTGGTCTAAGATACCAAGAACTTTGTCCAAAGTTGTCTATTTTGAGTTGAGTTATTCAAAATTCTCCCTTTCTTTAGCCCATTTCAATCCCTCCTTTTGCCTCCTTACTCATTCTCCTGCAAGCCTTCTTCCAAAGAGACTACAGAAGTTGTTTTCCCTTCATTAACTTTCGATTTGACTAGGGCACACCACAAATTCCCCTCTATCTTCTTACTCCCCACCCCAGGTAGAGCTGGGGCCTTTCAAACTTGGCAGATGTCCCAGGACTGTGCAAGTCACCACACCTTACCCTGCTAACCAGACACGTTTCCACATGAATATGGGGGCCCAGGGCACCAGGACATGACAACACAAGCTTCATCACTTGATGGACATGTCAAATTGGATGTGCAATAGACATCTTAACATGTCTTAACATCTCAACATGTCTTTCTCTTTCCCCCTAAATCCTAATCCCCTCTTGCCTTCCCTGTTACTATAGAGGGCAACACTATGTTCCTAGTCCTTTTGGTTGGCAACCTAGGTATCATCCTTGACTCTTTACTCTCATCTCCCATATCCAATTTGTTTCTAAGCCCTGTTGATTTCACCTTTGCAATGTCTCTCAAATACATCCCCTTCTTTTCTCTGACACTGCCTCTCTGGGGTAGGCCTCTGTCATTTTATGCCTAGTCTACTGCAGCAGCCTGCTGAGAGAGTTCTACCTGCCTCATCTCTCTCCACTCCGATATGCCATTCAACCACCAAAGTGGCTTTCCTAAAGCACAGGTTTGAACATATCAACCCCACCCCCACGCCCAAACTCCAGTAGCTCCTTAGTGCCTCCAGGATCAATAGAAAATCCTCTGTTTAGCACTCAGATTCCTCTATAACCTAGCCCCCTCCTGCCTTTTTGGTCTTCTCACACCTAATTTTCTGCCAAGTACTTTTCAATACAGTAACATTGGCATGTTTGATGTTCCATGAATGAGATACTTCATCTCTCAGCTCTCATCATTTTCTCTGACTATCCTTTATGCCTGGAATGAAGATTATATTTTGTGAACATTTTGATGGTGGCAGATTTGACTGGCACCCTAATGCCATAACCTGAATAGGTATCAATTGAAGGAAGGGCAGACTTCTTGCCCTGAGATGGTGGGAAAAGGGCAATATATTCAATTTACTGGTCAGAGGCAAGGTGGAGAACTATGTGGGATCATGGAGAACTGGTCTTTCAGAAGTGTGTGGTCTTATTGATGTAAGGCACATAGTTGGGCAGAAATAGTTGTCTTGTCTTTTGTTAAGAGATCCTATGGTTCCCCTCCCACCGCAACTTATCAAAGCCATGTCCAGATTGGTGATGGATTCATTCCCTAAACTCCGCGGTTCTCATAAAGGCTTATGAGATCTCATCTGCTTATTCAGTTTAGGCAAGGATGTACAATGTTATTGATGGGCACTAACATGGCCAACAACCATGTGCCATGGGAAGCATAATGCCTCCATGGGTCCCCCAAAGAGGAGAGCCTTGATTATTCAGTCCTATTCTTTCCAAACTCCAAAGTTTCCGTGGGCCAAACTTATGGCCACTGCCCCGGCTCCACTCTACCTGATTTTATGGAAAGAGACTTCTTAAAAATATAGACCCCAAAGGGTCATAAGGACCCAGGAGGAGAAACAGTCAAACAGCCTCTTTTTTGGCTTCCAGGGCTGTATCCTGTTCTGGCCCCCATTCAAAAATGGCAGATTTGGGGGGTGATTCAGTAAATAGGGACTGTGAGGCTACCCAAGTCAGAAGCGTGAGTTCTCAGGATAGAAAATCCAATATGCCTCTGGGCTTCCTTTTGGGATTGGGAAGAAGCTAGCATGAGCAGCTTATTCTGACTTTTGTCCAGAATCATCTGAATTCTTCCTGTATTCCCCCAAACTTTACAGATTAGGCTGGACTCTGGATTTCTTTGGGGGATGGGGGTTAATTTCCCCCCAGTGTCCCTCATACTGGTCATCATTTGATCCCATGCCTCAGCCACTGTGGCCTCATTTGACCCTCAACTCAATGTTATTATTTATGAAGTGGTATACCCCAACACCCTCAGGATGAGAAGCCTCTTTCAGATCTCTGTCTACCAGACTAGGTATGAAGTTATATATACAAGTGGCCCAAGGAAAGAATGGTGAAAGTATACTGGACCCCTTCCCAAGGAAAAGTAAATTGTGCCTGACTAGTTTTAGCCAAAGGAATGGAGAAAAAAGCATTGGTGAAGTCAATAACCTCATAACATGCACGTTGGACTTATACTACCTGATTTACCATATTAATGAGATCAAAGAATAGCTGTAGGGATAGACTTGACAACTTTATTCAGTTCCTTGAAGTCCATTGTAAACTACTAGTTGTCATCTGCCTTCTTAACTGGATACAGTAGGTTATTATAAAAGGGATTGGTATAGCCAAATATTCCAACCTCCTTCATCTCCACAACTGGAAAGGAAATATCTTTCACTTCCCCAGAGACTCATTGTTCTTTTGATATTAACTACTTGGGATTGTTCAGGTAGCCCCATGAGTGTCCCACAAGACCTGGGCCTTCTCTTCTCTCACTTTATAATTTTACTTGGGTGATCTTATTAGCTCTCATGGATTCAATTATCATTTCTTTGCAGATGATTCTCAAATATACTTATCTAGCCTTATCTTCTCAGCTGAATTCCACATCTTATGTCTGCAACTGTGGATTAAATTTCTCAAACTGCTTGTCTTGTAGATATCTTAAACTCAACATTTCTGAAACAGAACTCATTATCTTTTCCCCATTTATCTTTTTGCCTCCAAAGTTCCTTAGCATTCTATTACTCTACCACCCTCCCAGTCCTTTAGGCTCAAAACTTAGATATCATCATCAATTCCTCACTCTTTCTCACCTCCCATACCTAATCTGTTGCCAAGGCCTGTTTATTTTACTTTTATAATGCCTCTTAAAGACACCCTTTTTCTTCCTCTGGTAATACCTCTGGTATTACCACCATTATGGTGAAAGTACTCATCTCCTCACAGCTAGATCATTGCAATAACTTGCTGTTTGGTCAGCCTACCACAAGTCTCTCCCCATTCCAGTCCATCCTCCATTCCATTTTAGAAAAAGTGATTTTCCTAAAGCCCAGGTCCATCCATGTCACTTACCTACTCAATAAACCAGTGATTCCCTACCACTTCCAGGATCAAATATGAAATTCTATGTTTGGCATTCAGATCCCTCATGACCTAAGCTAGAGGCTTTCCAGTCTGTTTATACCTTAACCTTGCCCCCAACACACACACACACACGTTTTGCAGTCTAGTAACACTATCTTCCTGCTTGTTTCTCAAGCAAGACGCTCATATCGCCCAACTCTGGGCATTTTCTCTGACTGTCCTTCATGCCTGGAATGCTCTCTCTCTCCTTCCTCCACCTTCTTGTTTCTCTAACTTCCTTCAAGTCTCAGCTAAATTCCACCTTCTTATGAAAGCCTTTTCCAATCCCTTTTAATTCTAGTACCTTCTTTCTTTTGATTATTTCCTATTTTCCCTGAAAATTATCTTCTTTCTATAGTTGTTTATATGTTGTCTCCACCTTTAGATTGTGAACTCCTCAAGGACAGAGACAATATTTTGCTTTTCTTTTTATCCCTGATAGCATAGTTTTTGGCACACAGTATGCACTTAATAAATGTTTACCGATTCACTCACTGGTCCTTGGGGTGCATTAGCAATGCAGACGTTAATACCTCTTCTTTAATGGCATTTCCACAATAAAATTATATCAGTTTCTGGTGCTGAACCATTTGATGGTGTCAGGGTCTTTGGTGGCAAGAACTTTCTCTTCTGGTACTTCAACAGCTATAGCTTTAGCAAAAGAAAGAGCAGTTGTGAGGCTACATACATCTCCACAGGCGTTTCTGCTTCATCCAGGCTGGCTTGTGGGCCTTGTGTGTGGCAATCGGTGAGCAGTTCATGGGTTTGGCTAACCTCTTCTCCACACAAGTTGGCCATGAAGGTGGAAGCTAGCCTGGGATATACTGGGATATACAGAATTCCTGCCTCATCCAGATTGGTTCTGCCCATTCAGAGCAGTCCTCAGGGCTAGTCAAAAGGCACAGCCCACAGCTGCTCTAAGGGTAGATGGAGTGGATAGGAAGTCCCTTCTCAGGATTCCCTGTCGATCCTTATTTTGTATATTTGCCAAAGAGCTTGTTTGAGTTCCTAAACCATGAACTTGGCTTGCTGAGAATTTGCAAGTATATAGAAATGATCTCTAACAATTGGCTTTTACACCAGGACAAATTTAAATTTGAGATGTAAGTCCTGGTAAATTTTTCTCTAAGCTGTGATTAGTGAAACTTACTGTTTGAGGTAAAAGCTCATGGGTCTATAACTGATTTTACTTTGAGTTGTTTGATGGATCATAATCATCCATTAATAACAAATAGTCAGTAATCCGCCATCCGAGAGAAATTCCACAAGCTACTTAGAGAGAATGTGATACAGGTGGAGGTCTGCATCTGGAAAAACTGAGAGGACAATTTTAGCCTCAATCTAAGATGGGATCCCCCTGACTCAGTTTCCCCATTGCATTTCTTTGAAAATGGTTATTTCTGAGTCTGGTTATGAGGTGGAATTGATAATCAAGTTCCTGTTTTATCCTTTTATAGCAAATTTCTATAGTCAGAGCAAATGGTTAATAAAAGATGAACACATTGCAAGTATGTGAGATCTTAGTGTTTTGAGCTGAATGTATAGTCATTCCATATCCCAAACAGCTGGGTAAATTAGTACTTGGGCTTGTCATCTGTGGGCCTGCATAGTCATGTGAATTATTATCCCATAGACTAAGCCTGGGATAATAAAATGTGTGTTTAAGATTTGAGCTATTCAGCCTAAACTTATATTCCTTTTTATAACCTAAACAACTTAGTAATTGGGTTATTCTATTAATTACCGAAACTAAATCAGAAAACTAAATCAGAAACATCTTCAGTTTGGTTTGGGGAAGAGAACTGCAGTGCAATCAATTTTCTTTGAGGGAGGTAAATCTAACAATAATGTTGCTTGCAGCTGCTGTGGGGGTGTAAGACCACTAACACTAGCACATAGGAGGGCCGCTAGCACAGATTCTTTGATCTGCTTTTCTAAAGGAAAGCAACTTTAAAGGGGTCAACAATCTTACTTTAATCAAACATATATACATCATTCACTTAGTTCAGGGGAAAAAGCAGCACCCTGAACTTCAGAGCAAATACAAACAGAAATTACAAGCAGGAATTATATTAACAGCACCATTCTCATCAATTTGTAGATTTACTAAGCGTTTTGGCCACTCCTGTTGACATTAAAATATTGCATTTTCTAGGAATCTTACCTACTCCTATTGGAGTTTAATAAACCTCACTCTTTTGACTGAAAGGCTTGAGTGCTTGAATTCTTTCCAGGCAGATGCCCCTTTACCCTTACATTTTGGGATTCCCAGCACCTAAAACCACAACACTTTTACCACCTTCAGAGCACTCATTCACATCTACGTCTATATTTGCTCTGACAGCCACTGCCATCTCAATGTCTCACTCAAATTCCACTTGTTGATAGGCCCACATTTTAAAGCCTGTCACTATTTGGGCTATTGTTGTTTGTCTTTTGTTCTTGAAGAGGATCATGACATCAGAGAGGTGATGCCATGATGTGCAAGCAAACTGGATTTAAGAGAGGGAGGACTGTGCAAAGTCACCAGCCTCACTTTCTCCTCCAGAGCCTTCTAGGTCCAGCGGTCAGATATAGATCATGACAGCCCATTTGGGTGGAGCTCTACCCAGAAGGTGGGATCTTATTACTCCTGCTTCAGGATGGTTATAGGATGTAGAAAACCCTTAGAGAAGCTGCATAAATCCAGTCTTTCAAACCCATTCCTTTTATATCACTCCCTCCCTTGAGGGAGCTAGTTGCAACAGAATTCACCATCACGGTGCCAGGTATAAATAACTTCCCCATCTCAACCTCCTAAAAAGGCTGGTCTCTGTAGGAAATATCTAATTAGTCTCTGTAAAAGTAAATCCTCAGAAAGTTGCCCAAGTCAGAATTTCTATGCTGGCGACATTAGTCTATGCTCCCAGGAGCCATTCTTTTAGCAATTCATCAGGTTTCTGTTCGAACTTCTCTTGTAACAGAGAATGTTCTTTAGTGGTATTATGAGAGTTAAAATTTTTTCCCTTTATTATTTGGGGCTCAGGGCCAATCCTTCTGCAAATCTTGGCTAATATCAACTTTACCTGACCAAAACCTGTTGCATAGGATGTAAAAATTCACTTAAAGCTGTGAAAAGAAAATCTTGGTGCAGACCTCCCCCTGGTCAAAATAAGGCAAACTCAGGAAACAAGTCAAAGAAGTTTATTAGCACACCTAGGCAGCTCGCAGTTGGAGTGCTGCTGGTTTTGAATCAATTTGCCCAATACATTTTAAAGATAGGAATAAGCAACTTCCACATAAGGACAAAAATATTTTTGACTGGTACACTTATATGATGGGATTAGTGAGTGTGTGCACAGCCATCTTATGCAGGCTAGCTGCCATGTTATTGTCTGTGCTTCCTTTTTAAGAGGACCAATGGCATCACAGGGTGATATACTGACTTGCTCGTGAATTGGACTTAAGTTAGGCAGAGTTGGACAAAGTTGTTAGCCTCTCTCTCTTCCTGAGTCATTAAAGTCCAGCAGCAAGACAAAAGTCAGGTCCACTGGCAAAGGCCTGGTATGCAGTGGATGACCTTGGAGTCTTCAACGTCTGTCCAAGCTCTAGGGGCTCCACAGTGCCTGCTTCAGCTGCTTTTGTGTGGCTATTGGAACAAACTGTTCTATCTGGCCCATTCCATCAGATAGTCTTCATGTGCTTGGGGTAGACATCCTCACCAACAGGTTCGAGGTCTAATGTCATTGGTCCTTTTAGAAAGGAAGGGCAAACAACAAAACTTGTAATGTACTATTTGTTTTTTAATAACTGCTCATGACTGTATCTTTGAGGAAATGGATGTTAACCTTCTATGTTGTCAGTTTCTCATAGGTCAAGGATACTTAATACAGGATTCTTGAAATTTTAAAATCTTTTAATGACTATTTCAATATAACCCATTTCCTTTGTGTATGTATTTTGTATATCATTGTTATTCTATGCACTTCTAAGAAAGGGTCCATAGCTTTCACAGACTACTAAGATGTCTACAATACACAAAAGGATAAGAATTTCTGCTATAAATGTTGCATGCCAGACTTTAATCAGATATTTTAATCAGTGAATAGAGTGCTCAGCCCGGAGGTCAGAAGATTCATCTTGAAGGGTTCAAATCTGCTTTCAGACACTTACTAGCTGTTTGACCCTAGGCAAATCGCTTTAACCGGTCTGCCTTAGTTTCCTCAGCTATATGTAATGAGCTGGAGAAGAAAATGGCAAACCACTCCTGAATCTTTGCAAAAACAAAAAAGACCCAACAACAAAATTAATGCAATAATTTTTCTAATTCCCATCTTCTGATTCCGGCAGCATCGATTTTACCTATGCAAAATCATTCTAATTTTACATAATCAACATGGGCTTTATTTTATTATCTTTTTTATTCCCCAGAATCCTAAAGACCATACCATCGGGTCCTAGGCCACGGCAGGTCCTACCTTGAATGAAATGCTTCCAGTACTCACAAGAAACACTTGGATCTGTTTTCTGGGGCCTAGACTAAGTGCTAATCACCCACAATTTGGCCACTTGGTGCTGAATTCTTCCCGCCCCTCTAACTTGGTTGCATTCGGGATAGACAACAAAGAAATAGAAAGGCTCACGTGAGCAAAAATTATCAAAACTCTAGAGAGATGAAAATAAAAAGGGTAAGGCTGCATGGAGAATACTTTTTTTACGTGTTACAAATTAACATAGGTGGATGTAGCCCCTGTGCGACTTTCCACGTTCACCATTTTTCCAAAACAAAAAACACGATAGAAGCTCATAAAATCCAGAAGCCGGAAGGGGCAAGGCGAGAATTGAGAGGGTGGAATGTTCCATTCTAGACAGCCAAGTTTTGGGGGAGAGGAACATTCCATCTCGCAATTGTTTAAGAGTTTTCTTTCAAACACCTCAAAATTTACACTACTTAACCTACCAACTCTTTTTAAAAAAATTCATATTTATTATCACCTATTACCAAATATTGCTTTAAGACTGTTCTAATTTTTAGCCTGAGGAATGGACTCTTCCAGGTCCCTCTTCTTGCCCCTCCCCCAAGCCTCCGTTTCCGCTTTGCCGTAGGGGGAGGGGGGCTGAGCGGGGAAGTGGCACAGTCTAACTCAAGCCTTCGCTGGGGTAGGGAGAAATACACTTCTCCACAAATGGCGGCGGTCTTAAAGAAAGACAGTCAAGAATAACCGAAGAAACCAGTCTGCGAGTTGGGAGGTATGTGCGACAAATGAGTACAAAGAACGTTTGGAGACCCAGATAGGCATGCTTGCTTCCTTCCTTCCCCCGCGAGCTTCCCTGGCCCCTCGCGATAGCCGCGGCCGCGGGGGGGGGGCGGGGCGGGGCCTCCCTCCGAGGCTGCCCCGAAGCGGCGGAGGTGGCCTATGTGATCGAGGCCGGGGTAACCATCTTCTCGTGCCCGATCTTTTCCCTTCTCATCCCCTCGCCCCCCAGTTTCTAGCCCTGCCTTTTCCCCGCGGTCCCGGCAGATAGAGCGCTTGCTTGACCTTCGGGTTTTCTGGGCGCCCCCGGCCAAGGAACCCCGGGCGGGGCGAGGCTTGGAAGTTGGAGGGTCCTTCTCCGGGGCAGTCTCCAGTGTATTCCTTTCGCCCTTTGCTAGGGACTTTAAAAACCTTTTTTTCCTCCTAAAAGTTGAGGGAAAACACCTGTAGGGAGTGGGGTGTCTCCGCCCCTAAACTGCTTCCTAAGAACGTAAGCGATCTGAAATTAGGGATTATTTTATTCCCTGTGGCTACCCTGGATGCCTGGCACGTAGGAGGCACTTAAAAATACTCGTTCATTGATTCTGCCGCATCTCACCTCCCCACCCCACCCCCAACCCCCAAATTTCCTCTTATTTATTAGGGATATGCTTATTTTGTTTATGCTCACATACACTTTTTTTTTCCTCTTTATAGACTGCAAGCTCCTTGAAGGCAGGAACGTTAATTTTTCTTTATATTCCCAGTTTTTGGCACAGTGCTGGTCGTATTGGAGAATAGATGCTTAAATAAATGCTGGTTGATTGATTCCGCTTATCTAGGTGGAGATGTAGTTGGAGGCCCCTCCCAGAATTATGTGGAACCCATGACTTCTCAGCACTTACCTCTTTCTTCCTTTTCCCTTCTACCCCCAAAGGTGATTCAACTTCTGATTTCTAGGTGCTCTCTTAAGTTAGTTGATGCTCTCCTTCCCTTGATTCTGTGACAGTCTCAGATATCTCCTCTTTTCCTACCTAGCTGCACTCATTTTGGATTTTTTTTTTTATTCCTCCACAGTATTCCCAGCAAAAGAATGAATTGGGAAATCGCATCATCTTGCAAGATACAATTAATTTTCCTGCTCTCTCCTAATCTGTACTTTGTCCCTGCCTTTGGATGGTAGAGCCCTTTAATCTCGACCATTTGAAGAGAGAAAACTAGAGAGACAGATCCTCACACTTCTCATTTAAAACACATTCAGTTTAATTTCCTTGACTCCTCCACCGCTCTAAATACCTTTCTCCCCTAGTCCGTGAGTTTTCTGCTTTCATTTTCATTTTGTTTCCTCTGGTGTATTGTAAGCTCCTTGAGGGCAGGGATTTTTTTTTTTCTATTTTTATCTCCAGTACTTACAGAGCCTGGCTTATCGTGGGAATTTTATCTTTATTGACTCTTTATGGAGCATATTTCACTGCCACTTTAGGGTAAACTTACCCTTCTGCTTGCTAGAAATGAGAAGTTAACTGTTGAGTATTTGATGAAAATGCTACGAATTGTATTAGGCTTACCCACCCACCTCCCTCATTACTGATTAAACACTAGAAAAGACCTAAAGATTATTTTAGTTGCTCTAATATTTCAGATACAATGTTTAAAAGAAGTACTAGAATGTAATTCCCAGAAATCTTTCTAGTTTCCTAAACTAAATTGAAACATACTAAATAACCTCTATTGTTTGGATAATAGTACAGTATATTCTTTAGAGAAGAAAAACCTAGTTTAGATTCAAAGGACAGTTTTCAGATCTTGTCTCCAAGACTGGGCAAATTACTTAACTTCCTGGGTCCTCTATTTTCTCATCTGTGAAATGAGAGGGGTTAGACTACGGTATCCTCTAAGATCATTTCTAGATCTAAGTCTGTGATCCTATTAAGACTTTTTTTTTTAACCTGGGAGTATATAAGCTTATTAAAGAAAAGTAGACTTTTCTACTAATTTCTGACTAATGCATTACTTTAACGTTTAGGTGGATCTTTGCATTTGTCCATGTGTGAGAATTCCTTCCATTAGTGCAGATTTCAACCCATACATGCCTTCTCATCCTTTGCAACTCTTAGAGGATCCACCCAAGGTACTAGGGGCCTTCCTCTGAGTCATGTTACTGTTTTAAATAAATGTTTAAAAATACGAAGAAAATGTAAATGTACTGAAATTGAAATGTTGTCTTCTTTTCCCTAATAGGGGCAATTATGAATGAAGAGCACTTTGTAAACATTGATTTAAATGATGACAACATTTGCAGTATTTGTAAACTGGGAACAGATAAAGAAACACTTTCCTTCTGCCACCTTTGCTTTGAGCTAAATATTGAAGGTAAGTGTACTATGCAGTTTAATAGCACAACTTCCATATAAAACCAACGTCCTGTACCTTATGATGACATAGTTATACACTGAAAACAAAGTAGTATCCTAGTACAAAATGGAAAAATATGTGACTAGGGAATCAATCAGTAGACATTTATTTGCACCTACTATGTGCCAAGCACTGTGCTAAGTACTAGGGATACAAAAAGAAGCCCTCAAGGAGCTAACAATCTAATGGAGATAATAAGCAAACAAGTATATATGGACAAGCTCTGTCCAGGGATAAATAGCAAATCCTTAAAAGTTGGAAGATATTAAAATTAAAGAGGGTTAGGAAAGACTCCTTTAGAAGATGGGATCTTAGTTGGGAATATTTTTGTTCATTTGATTACTTTCCTCTTTTTTTTTTTATTCCTTTAGAGTAAAAGCCTAGTACAGGTATCACTAGATCAAAAGATGTGCACAGTCCAATAACTTTTTTAGGATATGGTTCCAAATTACTTTCCAGAATAGCATCACTAAAAATTCATTAGCATATCTGTCCTCCCACAGCCATTCTAACAATTATAGTTTTCCTTTTTGATATCATTGCCCATCTGATCAGTGTGAGGCAGAACATCAGAATTGTTTTAATGTACATTTCTTTTGTCAGTGATTTGAAGCATTTTTTATATATAGTCAGTGATTATTTGCTTCTGTCCTTTTGAGAACTACCTGTCCCTATTCTTTATTAAGGAATGGCTCTTGTTCTTATATACTTTAATGAGTTCCCTATGTATCTGGAATATCGTGCCTTTATCAGAAAAACATGCTGCAAAGATTTTTCCACAGGTAACTTTTGTTTCATTGACTTGCCTTCATGCCACAGCTTTTCAAGTTTATGTAATCAAAATTGTCTGTTTCCTCCGTTGTGATCTTTTCTCTTGTTTGGTCAAGAACTTCTTCCCTGGTCATGGTTAGGTGTTTCTCTGCTTTTATAATTTTTTATGGTGTGACACTATATCTAAGTCACATATTTCTACAATGTTTGTTTTGGTTCATGATGTGAATAGTGGTCCAAACCAATTTGTAACAGACTACCTTCCTGTTTTCCTAGCAGTTCTTGTCAAACAGTAAGTCTTCACCCCAATAGTTAGTATCTTTGGGTTTGTCTGACATTATGCTAATATGTTCTTTTCTTTTGGATCTTGAGTTGCTTTCAGTTTTTCAGTTAGGAACAAAGAGTTTTTGATGATTTCCTGATATAAGGAGGGGGTCAACTGAGTCATCAAGCACACCATTACTTAAAGTAACTAAAAAAACACCAATCTTTATCAGGTGAGAACATCTTTACTGAATTAATCAATCAAAGGCATCAGACTAATAATGTATGCCCAGTCATGCCATATGAATCTTCTCTAAAATAGCAAGCCAGTTTGGAACCCAGCATTTGAGTGTCAGGCCGATTAGAGGAAGGAGCAGTTCCACTCAGGCCCTTGGAAGGGGATGCTCGAAGGAACTGGCACAAAAATAGAATGCTTCTCTGGCACTTAAAATTAACAGCCTTGATTTATATACCCTGTACTGATGAGGATAATTTAAATCGTTTTACTTTGTTCATCTCTTTTTTAGCATATACTCTAGCCTACAACCACTGAGAAAATTTCAATGTATACATGTCTGTTTAGTATATAATAAGCATAATAAGTTCTGTATGTTGCTGAAACAAGAGCATCTTGAATTTAAAGAAACAGCAAGTTTTTTTAACTCAAAAAATTGAAGTTGGAAATGACATTTTACTTAGTACTATTTCTAAACTATAAAATTTGTTCTTAAAGAAGTCTTGCCAATTTACCAGTTTTGCTAAGAAAAACATTAAAATTTAGCTTTCTACTAGGTTTTGTGGTGCTAGTACACAAGTCCTTTAAGTATGTTCCCATTTGTGGCTTTGTTTTTTGATTTTACCACCTCATTACCTTTAATAAGACTTTTAGCATAACGAAAGCAGGAAATCAGGCTAATCTGAATCAACTTTAACTTTTAAATTACATCAACATAAAATCATAACTAAAGAGGGTAACCACAGGGATATTGCCAAATACCGTACAGAGAATAGTATATATGTTTCGATTATTAATTTCATTGTCTCTTTAAATATTTTTTGAAATAGAGGCTAAAAGCATGACTTTATATGTTTTTAGTTGACAGTTTTTCCAGTTTACATAGTGATTCTTCTTTTGGCTTCTTAATTTATGCAACAGCATCTTACTTTATTAGTTTTTTTTCCCCTCTTTTGAAAAGCCAGTGTAATATAAACTCAGCCTAGGAATAACAGAATATTTTTTGAGCTTCATATTTGTTGATCCTTCTAAGTAGCTTTTAACTCTTATAATATTACCTGTTTCACTATATATAATAATAACATTTGAAATTTATACAGTAATTTAAGGTTTAGAAAGTATTTTAACATGCATTATATTATTTGATAATAGTAACCTGGTGTAAGTCTTCATCACCTCAGTCCTGGACTATTGCCTGCTGGTTGGTCTCCCTGTCTCAAGTCTTAGGCTGTCAAATTCATTTTCCTAGAATGTAGGTCTGACCATATCACCTCTCTAACTCACAGTCAAAAAACTCATAAAATCCGGTAGAGCTCCTTCTACCTCCAGGATCAAATATAAAATCCTCTGTTTAACTTTTAAAACTCTTCATTACCTGCCCCACTTCCCAGTTTGGATTTTTTTTTTTAATTAAAGGGGCCATCACTTGATTCATTTCTTAAATTCAATGAAAGGGCATTTCCTCACTCAAAGTGAGAACTTAAAATGACCAAAGTATCCCACTTCATCCTGTGCCCTCTGCAGTTGTCCTGATCTATATCAGACCACTGAACGCAGGTGTCTGTGGAGGAGAGAGTGAGGCTGGTGACTTTGCACAGCCCTCCCTCACTCAAATCAAAGTCAACTACAAGTGAGATCATTGTCTCCCTGATGTGTCATGGTCCTCTTTGAAAAAGGACAGACCACACAGCCTTTCTAGTCTTCTTATACCTTATGCAAGTCTCTGCTTATAATGGTTATGGATTTATTTTTCTTTTGGGAAATACTTAAATCTACAATTTTTTTTTATACTTAGTTGGGGTCTTGTTTGGTTTACTCATTTCTCCATCTTTAGTTGCCAAGGCCAGGATTCACTTCTGGGTGGACAATTGATCATATTTGGTGTTGACCTGGGGATCTTCTCTCCTGGGGTTAGGTCCACTGGGAGCTCCATGGCTTCTCAAGACTGAGTGCTAAGAATCTTGAAACCCCTGGGCTTGGGGTTTCCAGGTCTGAGTGCTGCCATACTACAGTGGTTGCTGCCATTTCCCCAGGGCCTCCAAGGTCCCCACTTGGGGGTCTTCTGAAGGGAGCCATCTGCTTTTGCTGCATCTAAATACAAAGCCTTGCAGTACACAATGGCTCCGGTTGCACCGAGTCTACTAGTTTGGTTAACTGGGCTGTCACTGTCTTTGTTGGTGGCTCCCTTTCCCATTAGCCATGGGCTTTTGGCTGACTTTTTGTGCAGTTCTGGGGTGGAGGAAATCACTGTAGTTTCTCATTAGATTCCTTATTTCATCTGGTATGGATTTCAAGTTTTGTGTAACAGCTATCAGTCTTTCTTAATCTTAGCACCTTTCCTCTGAGATTATCCTCAAACTGTCCTCTATATATTCTTGTTTGCATATTGTATCCTCCATGAGAATGTGAGCTCCTTGAGAGCAAGGACTTGCCTTTCTTTATATCCCTAGCACTTAATACAGTGTCTGGCACGTAATAGGTGCTTAATAAGTGTTTGTTGACTTTACTTGACTTGATCCCTACACCAAACCTATGAGGTAGGTACTTTTTTAAAAACATATTTTTGTCACATGATGTTTTTTTGTTGCTTTATCTATTTTTGGATGCTGAATTAAAACTGCAAAGGGAATTTCTTTCACCAATAGTTATTGACATGTGAGTTCTAATATAAGTTATGTAGTAAGAGGAAGTAATACTATATGGTTTAGTTATAGGATACTGGAGATAATGAGAAATTGCTAGTTGGTTTGTATTTGCATGCTTTGTGAAACCCTAGTTTATTTGCTTTGAGGCAGAGCTTGCTGGGACATACTCAAACTTGTCATGCATTAAAACTAAGTATTTAACTGACTGATCTGTCAGTTTTATGCTAGGAATCATTTGCTGTATAATCATCATTATTTCTGATTTGTTTTCTCAAATGTTTTATACTTCAAAGATGTTTTTGTGTATTACTCCAATTAATATATCATAAGTATGTTAGTCAAATGAATCATTTTTTGTGTGCAGTGAGCTAACTTATATCTGAGTCAAAATTTTATTCCCCTTGTTAAAGCATATGAAATTTCTTTTGCTTACAAAATAGGGATCAGAATAATGCATGAGTCCTTCCCCCACTTGTGCTGTTTCAATTATTTTAAACTACTCACTGGGTAGATACATGGTTTCATCCTGTGTGATCTGAGTTCCTATGATTGAGAGAGAGGAAAAAGATCATTTGTTTAACAAATATATCTGGGATTATTTCCAAGTCTAAATGTACTGTGTAGTGTCCAAATCTGCTATCAGCTGTTTACCTTGAGAAAAACTGCTTCTACAGAAATCACTGGAAGCCTGAATTTGGATGAAAAAAATGAACTAATGATTCAGATTTTAATGGACTTGACACGAATGATAAAGTGAGAGGCTAGCTAGGCAGTGATTCACCCATTTAAAAAATGCTTTCTCTCCTCAGAGCCTCATTTAATTATTCTCAATTATTTAAATAGATTTAAATGACTGGAGTTGTGATCTTAACTTATCTAACCATGAAGTTGAATTTTTAGCTCCTGTACGAGAATGATATAATCTCCCATAAGAGTTCCCCAAAATATGTTCTTAAGAACATATAAGAAGCTTTTAAGTATGAAAAATATTCTTGGCATATCTGTGTGGCTCATTAGAATTATAACTTGTGTACACTAAATATTACTGCTTTGGGAATAGGACAGCAGTAACACAAAAACCATAAAAAAATTTTTCTTAAAAGCTGCTGGCCTCAAAGGAAAACCAGTTCTTTGGAAGAAAATATAATATGCTTGGGGCAGCTGAGTGGCACAGTGAGTAGAGTACTGGCCCTGAAGTCAGGAGGACCTGAGTTAAAATCTGGCCTCAGACACTTGACACACTTACTAACTGTGTGACCTTGGGCAAGTCACCTAACCTCAATTGCCCAGCCTTCCCCCCTCCAAAAAAAAAAGAAAGAAAGAAAGAATATATAATATGCCAATCACTGGTGAATCCTGGAAAAGTTTTGGCTTATAGAAAAACTTGTGTCAAGATGAGGGATCAAATGGTAATTTTCTTTATCTGAAAAATAAATTTCCAAGAGTCAGTGAGGCCACTCATTTCTCAAATATGTAGAGAGCTGAGTCAAATTTGTAAGAATACAAGCCATTTTCCAGTTGATAAATGGTCAAAAGATATGAACAGTTTTCAGATGAAGAAGTCAAAGCTATCTATAATCATATGAAGAAGTACTCTAAATAACTTTTGATTAGAGAAATGTGACATAAATCAACTCTGAGGTACCACCTCACACGTATTAGATTAGCTAATATGACAGGAAAGGAACGTTATAAATATTGGAGAGGACATGGGAAAATTAGGACACTAATGCCCTGTTGGTGGAGTTGTGAACTGATCCAAACCATTCTGGAGAGCAACAGAACTGTGCCCAAATGGTAACCAAACTGCATAGCTTTTGATCCAGCAGTCCCACCTCTCTGTATCCCAAAGAGATCATGAAAAGGGGGAAAGATCTATTTATACAAAAATATTTATGGGAGCTCTTTTTGTTGTGGCAAAGAATTGGAAATTGAGGTAACACCTTTCAATTCGGGAATGGTTGAACAAGTTGTAATATATGATTGTAACGGAATACTATTGTGCTGTAAGAGACACTCAGGATGATTTCAGAAAAACTTGGAAGACTTATGTGAACTGATACAGAGTGAAGTGAGCAAAACCAGGAGGACGTTGGTACACATTAACAGAAATATTGCACTATGATCAACTATGAATAACTTAGCTATACTCAACAATACAATGATCCAAGCAAGACAATTCCAAAGGGCTTATGATGAAAAATGCTATTCACCTCCAGAGAAAGAACTAATGAAGTCTGAATACAGATCAAAGCATACTTTTTTCACATTTTTTTTTCTTTTTTTGTCTGTGTTTTCTTTTGCAACATGACTAATATGGAAATGTTTTGCACAGTCACCTATGTATAATCTGTGTTAAATTGCTTGCTGTCTCAGGGAGGGGGGAAGAGAGGGAGAGACAAAATTTGGAACTCAAAATTTTGTGAAATAAATATTAAATAATTGATTTTACATGCAATTGGGAAAAATATTTTTTCAAAAAAAGAATCAATGACTGCACAATCAAAGAGGACATTTACAGATCCTCAAATAAGGAAAGGTTTGGAAGATAAGTATCTTCAAAAACAGTTGAATGACGTTGAAGTAGCTGCATAGGAATAATTTTTAAAAATGACCAGAACTTTGGGGGAAACTGCAAAGCAGAAAATTACCAGAAATTGCCCACAGTAAAACCCTCAAAGCCTATACAGTTATGGAATGGGACATGGCATTCAAGAGCTGTTTCTTGGATTTACATTTGGACTTCTTCCCAGAAAACTCAGTGATATCAGTGTCAAACAAAAAGAATGCTTCTATCAAGGAATCTCAGTGGAAAAGAAATACTAGAACAAGTAGAGTCCAGGCCTGTGCTGGCTAACTAAATATTGGATGCTGCAATGAAAATATAACAGAAAATCATCAGAGACCAAATTCTAGGTGAGTTAAGCACAATTTTTGTTTACTTAAGCATGAGTTTTAAAAACAAAACTGACTCCTATAAAAATGGTGAAACTTGAAGTCAGCATCCAAAAAGCTTTCTTTGTTGTGGTCCAGTGTTATTGTCCTCATTTTACAATTGAAGAACCTGAGGCTCAGTGACTTGACTAGGTTTACACAGCTAGCGAGTATATGAGGCAAAATTTGTACCAAGGTCTTTCTGATTCCATGTCCAGTACCCCGTCCCTATACAACATTTCCTGTATAATATCAGAATTGGTCATTAAATCACTGACATCGTACTCCCTGCTAAGAAGCTGAATGTATAGTTCTTACATGAATGATCCTTCATACATGTGTGTACATAAAGTAGAAAAAAATATGATTTTATATTTTTCATAGCTCCATGGATATTCTTTTGGAAGATTCCAAATTTTCTTTGCTTTGTCCTTTATAATAAATAGGAAAGAGACAAAGGTGTCTTGTCTTTTATAATAAATAGGATAAGACCAGGATATGTGAATATTCACAGAAGTTAATCATCAGAAATCCTAGCACTCACTATATGCAGTGTAGTCTTAAAAGTGAAGTCTGTGTCATCAAGGACCTGAGTAGGTTCAACACTGGAGGCTCTTTAATGTTTCCAGGGAATGCTTCTAAATCTAAAGTTATTTAGTTTTAAAAGGTTCTCATTAAGGATAGGAAGCAGAATCCTGAGAAGGGACAACAAGAAATAGAGCTCAGATCTGGCCAAAAGTAGAACCTTTTCATTTGTGTTCTTTGACAACTGCTTCCCCTTTGCAGTCACATCCATACTCATACTGTTTCCTTAGCCCCATACTGCTGAAAAATCTACTATTACCAAACTTACTATAATTTTCAGGCTAATGAGACTGATAAGAGCAGGTTGCTAGGGGGAAAAATGATCTATGGAAAGTTAGGAGCTGGGATTCTATCTTTAAGTAGGACTGTGGTATATATAGTCAGCCAAGAGAATCTTGATCTGGTTCTTGATGCTGCGAAGCTTTTATACAACCCTTTTTTATTTTATGCAAAACCAAGTGGATATTAGGGATGACAGAAATATTAACCAAACCTTACTTTTCTGTTAATAAGCCCTTCTTTTCCATTATTCAGAATTATTTTTTCACAAAGTCTAGCAAATCCCTGTAATGTGAAGCAGAGTTTCTATTTTGCCACACTCTAAGAAAATACTCAGCTATCCTCTGGTGTAATCCACCATGTTCACTTCCCCTTACCTTAACCTAAGTTAGTTATCAGCCTTTGAAATGGAGATCTTACTAGGGTTCTGAGCAGTTATTTCAAAAGAGAACCAAGAACACAGAGCCTTACGTTTTGTTTTGTTTTCCTTTAGCTAAAGTACTATTTTTAAAAAATTTGAAAAGACAAAAAAAAAAACCTTCATGCCTCCTGATCTTTCCATTTATTATAAAAAAACTAGAAAAAGTTTGTGTTATCCAGTAGATTTTGTGATTTCTATAGGCATATTCAGTAGCTGAGGTAAGGATGTAGGGCAGATTTTGACCGTGAGGTCAAAAATTATTTTAAATTCAGTATTTGATTTTAAAAGCTCAAAATAGTATTTTAGAGTGCTTATCCACAGTGTGCCATCACTTTTTTTTTTTCCATTTCTGCTTCCTCCAACTGTCTTTTCCAGTTTGTTTTTCTCTGACTTATCCATCACTGTCCACTTAACAGAAAGAAATTCAAGTCCTCTTTGATGAATAGGAACAGGCTTCTGCTTTTTGCCATTTGCTTCTTTTCTGCAAAAGTTGCTTTCCATTTTACCTTGTTAGTTTGAAATAGATTTCAAAAGATGACAAAGCATTGAAGCTAATCAGAAATGTAAATAATTTTGTTTAGTTCTAGAAATCAAGTTGTTATAAAGAACAGTTAAAGCTAAATTGTGCATACTCTTTGACCCAGCGATATCACTTAGACCTATGCCCCCAAAGAAATCAAAGAAAGGGAAATAACCCATATGTATAAAAATATTTAGCTCATTTTATAGCGGCAAAGAACAGGAAACTAGCCCATCAATTGGAGAATGGCTAAACTATAGTATGTGAATATAATAGAATACTATTATGCTATAAGAAATAAAGAAAACTATTTCGGAAAAACCTAGGAAGATTTGTATGAACTGATATACAGTGAAGTGTGCAGAATCAGGACAGCCATTTATACAATAATAACAATATTACATATTGATCATTGCCTTGATCAAAGTTTGTTTTTTTTTTTAACTTTGATCAAGTCATTGATCAACTATGATTCCATAGAACTGGTGATGAAACATGCTACCTACTTCTTGACAAAGAGTTGATGCAGTGTGAATGAGATGTTTTTGATGGTATGGCCAATGGCAAGAATGTATTTTGCTTGACTGCATATTTGTTACAAGGGTTTTGCTTTTCTTTCTCTTTGGGCAGTGGATGGAAGGGAAGGAAATAGATTTTTGCTTACTAAGAAAAGTAAAATAAAACCGTAAAAGGTTACTCATTAGACATGTCTTTTTTTTTTGGATAGGGTATGAAATCTGAATTATTGGTCAGAGACTTATTTTTTTTAAAAAAATAGGTTTTTTTTCAATTAACAAGCATTTTCAGTTATTCTATCCCTTCCAGTAACCCCTCATGTTGGCAATCAAAATAGGCGCTTAGCACTCAGTTCAACCAAGTATCCTTGAAGAATTTGGCCTTTGTTTCCTTGATTAGATTGGGAGTCCTTGGTGACCTCCTTGCCTCAGGGGAGGGCCTAGTTTACATGGGTTTAAGTGGCATGTTTGGGATATAAGAGGCTTTTAGACCACGTGGGTTTAAGTGGCCTCTTTGTGATAATTTCAGGTCACATGAGTGAGTTGCATGTGTGATTTTACCCTTGACCCTGAAAAAGATATAAAACATATAAAACCAGGGGTGGCTTTCTCTTTTTCGGAGCTCTTACTCACAGCTGTGGTGACTTACGTGACTCTGGGCCAGTCCTTGTTATGAGCTCCTAGGCTGAACTTAGATGTTGGTAACTATGAATTGTATTTAGTCTGTCTGTCAGTGTTTATGATTTGTTTGTATTTGCTCTGAAGTTCAGGGTGCTGGCTTTTTCCCCTGAATTAAGTGAATGGTATTTGTATGCTGAATTAAAATGAGATTGTCAACCCCTTAACGTTGCTTTCCTTAGTAAAGAAGATCAAAAGAACCTGGGCTTTGGCAGCATTCTTGTTGGGCTTGTGTTGGTCTTTCACCCCCACAACAGCTGCTAGCCGGATTGTTAAAACACTCCTCCCCGTTGGACAAATTAAAAAAAAAATTCCTGCAATATACAGCTACATAGTATGACAAAACAAGTTCCCACATTTGCCGTGTCCAAAAATGTATGTTTCTTTCTGCATTTTAATTGTTAGGAGGTGAGTTGTGTGTTTCATCTTCATTCCTTATTTTTTAAGTCAGCAAAAATCTTTTTTTCCCCTTTTCCCACTCCAAGTACCTCTCTATCCCCAATTGAGAATGAAAGAAAAACAAAACTTCTATCAAGAAAAACCATTTACGGGGCAGGTAGGTGATGCAGTGAGTAGAGCACTGGCTCTGGAGTCAGGAGGACCTGAGTTCAAATGCGCCCGCCCTCAGACACTTGACACACTTACTAGTTGTGTGACATTGGGCAAGTCACTTGCCCCGCCTTCCCCACTCCAAAAAAGAAAGACCATTTACCGCATTGACCGTATTTTTAAAAAAATGGTGTCTTATTCTTTATTCTGACTCCTTCACCACTCAGTCTTCTAAAATAGAAGTTGTTCATTACACTGAACAGAATATCATTCTTTCAAAGTAGTTTGTCTTTATCATATTGTCCTTGTATTAATTGTTTTCCTGGTTCTGTTCAGTCTTCCTAGGTTTCTCTGAAACCATCTCTTTAATTATTTCTTACAGCGTAATAGTAAGCCATCATATTAATATACCATAACAGCCATTCACTAGTTGACGTTCATCCTTCAGATTCCCATTCTTTGCCACCTCAATAAAAGCTAGAAATATTTCTGTAGATCCTTAGTTTGTTTTAAGACTAATTTTTCTGTCATCTTCCCTCCCTCTAATTTTACCTTTTCTCTTCTCTTTCCTTCCTATTTGCTTCTTCTGTAAAATGAAATGTATTTCTGCACCCAGTTAGGTTTACGTGTATTCTTTTCTTTGACTAGTTCAGATGAGAATGGGGTTTAAGTGTCAGCCACTCTTCCCATTCCTTCTTCTTTGTTTGTTTTCCTTCCCCTCTACCCTGCCCAATGTATTGCTCTTCCCCTCTCTTTCCATTCCTGAGATCATCAAGCTGTAACAGAACCACTCCAAGGCCTTCTGTCTATTCAACTCCCTTTATGACCCCTGATGCTAACTAATATTAGGGAGTACACGTGTGTCGTTTTCCCATCTTGGAAAATAATCAGTTTATTTTTACCCTTTTATCATTGCTCATTCATATTTATCTTTTTGTGTTTCTCTTAACTCCTGTGTTTGTACTTCCAAGTTTCTATACAACCCCGGTTTTTTCTTCAGGAATTCTTGGAAGGCCTCTTTCATCAAAGGTTCATTTTTCCCCCAGTAGGATTACTCAGCTTTGTTGGGTAAGTTAATCTTGGCTTTAAGCCTATTTCCTTTGCCTTCTAGAATATTGAATTCCAAGCTCTTTGAATCTTCATAGTGATGGCTGCTAAATTGTGTGTGAACCGTGACTCCCCAGTACTTGAATTCTTTGTTTTCTAGCTGCTTGTGGTATTTTTTCTTTGACCATATTTAGCTGCTACAACAAGAGTTGCTATAAATATTTTTGTATATATAGAGGAAACTTTGATTTCTTTGGGGGTAGACCATAGATTATTTTAAAAGAAAAGCAATTCAAATTAGTCAAATCAAAGTCATTTAAGTTATTAGCAGATGGATAGTGAAATCAGTTTCAGAGCCTCATTCTCTCCACTGCAAAATAGCAAACAATGGAAAACTTTGTTCCCAAATTCTGAATACCTAGTGAAGTATCTTCTGTTAGTTAAACATTCATAAAAATGGTAATTTGCATGTTTTTTTTTGTTTTTTTAACCAAGAAGGTTTTACAGATCTTTAAAAGTTAAATATAGGGCTTTAGATTTAACCTTGGAGATAATGGAGAGCCTCTGGCGTTTATTGGAGGTGACATGATCAGATATGTTCTTTAGGAAGATAAATTTGATAGCTGAGTAAGAGGATGGACTAGAGTGGGGAGAAATCTGAGTCAAGAAGACTCACCAGTAGTCCATGTGTGAGGTGATAGATGGCCTGCAGCAGGGTGGTAACAGTGTCAGAGGAAAGAAGGGGAGACATACCAAAGATATTTCAAAGGTAGAATTGATAAGATCTGGTAGCAGATTAGATATGAGGAGGGAGAGATGTGCTTGAGAGTGAGGAGTAAATGATAACATCTTGGTTGCTAGCCTGGGTGACTGGAACTATCGTGGTGCCCTTAGGTGCAGTAGGGAAGTTACAAGAGAGGAAGGAGATGAGTTCATTTTTCGATCTTTGAGTTTAAGATGTCTACAAGATAACCCGTTCTAGATGTCCAGTAAGCATCTGGAGATAGGAGAGAGGTCAAGACAAAGTTTGGGGTTGGACAAATAGATGTGAGAATCTTCTGCATAGAAATGATAATTGAATCCATGAGAGCTGATGAGATCACCAAGTGAAATAATACAGAGGGAAAAGAGAAGAGCCCTCTGGACAGAGCCCTGTGGGACACTCATGGTTAGCAGGTATGACCTACAAGTTTCAGCAAAGGACACTGAGAAGGAGCAATCAGACTGTAGGAAAATCAAGACAGAATTGTCACAAAAACCTAGGAAGAAGTGTCAGAAGTAGCAAAAAAGTTAACAAGGATGACAGCTGAGAAAAGGCCTTTGGATTTGGCCTTTTGGAGACAGCAATTTCAGTTGAATGAGGCTGGAAATCAGACTACAGAGAGTTTACAAGAGAGGGAGAGAAAAGCAGGAGAGGCACCTGTTGTGGACAAGTTTTCTCAAGGAGTTTAGCCACAAAAGCTAGTAAGGATGGATGGATCCACTGAGGATTTTTTGAGTATGAAGGAGACATTGGCATATTTGAAGACATCAGGGAGGCAGTGGACAGGGAGAGTTTGAAGGTAAGTGAGAGAGTAGGGATAATAGAGGGGGCAAACTGCTGGAGAAATGGAATGGAAAGGGACCACTTGTGCCTGTAGAGTGGTTTGCCTGGGCATGGAGAAGGGATACTTCTTTGTGTGAAGCCAGGGTGAAGAAGGAGATAATTGGCAGAAGTCACCTGGGTGATGTGAGATGTGGAGGTGAGGGGAAGAGGGAGCTCTTGACGAATGGCCTCAAATTTTTAATAAAATGAGACCATTTTGAGGCAAGATTCTCTTTGAAAGGATGGGGTGAGGGGAGCCGTGGGAGATTTGAGGAAGCGTAAAAAGGTTTGGGAAAAGCAGTAAGTAGAATAGTAAAATCATTTAACAAGGCCAGATACACTCTCAAGCATCCACCCCTCCTTTCCCCCCCCCCCCCCACAAAAAAAATTTAATCACTAGTTGATTTTAGAAGCTTTGGAACTACTACTCTAATTGACTAAACCAAAATGTTTATTAAGTTCCTGCTCTGTGCCAGAACACTGTATGAGGAACTAACAACACAAAAAGAAAGATGAAAAGCAGTCTTTACTCTCAAAGGATTTCAGTATTTTGAATTGAGAATCATAATCTGGATAATATACATTCTTCATTCCTTGTGTTTTTTTCTTTGTGGCTTGCTAGGCTGATCTTTTTTGAGTGGCATTTAATCTCCTTGAGGCAGTCATATTTTACCTCTCAGTGTAAAGAACATAATGTCACCTGCAAACAGAAGTATCTACATAAATCTCAAATGGAGGAGGTGGTAAGCTTCTCCAGATGGACCTGTTTACAGAAAGATAAGCATCTCCCTTTTCCATATCATACATAAAGTTTGTGAAGAGCTTTATGTACATGGATTTGTGATCTTTTCAATGTGGTTGTTCTTTGCCATTAAATAGGTCACAATCTATCTATGCCTGCCAGCCCTGTGTAACTCTTCTCCATGTCTTCCCCTAAGTTTGCCACAGGGCTTTGCCCTAACGTGCTGGCTCCTTTCTTGATTTCTTTTGACATTGACATTGTAAGAATACCAATGAGACAGTATGTCCATTGGTTATACTTTACTTTGGCCACATAATCAGATCATCTTTTATCACCTTTAAAAGAAACATTTTTCATCCTGGTTCTTCACAGTTTCTTATTTGCTAAATGTTACATCTTGTTGACACCAACCAAGTGCCTCTCCAGTTGTTCTCTGAGTGATCAGGCAGTATCCAAAAAAGGATTAGAGGATCAACAAGCCCTGTGTGCCATGCCCTAAAAATACAAAGACAAAATATGAAACAGCCCCCAAGAAGCTTACATTGGGTTCCTAGAATTAGAGCTAGAGGGAAACTTTGAGATCATCTGGTTCCCCTCATTCAGTCAAGGAAACTAAAAACCAGATTTGTCCCTAGTAATATAGATAGCAAGGGGCAGATCCAGGTTTTGAAACCAAAGTTTCAAAGGTGCCAAGGTGCCAAACCCTGCACCCTTTCTATTGTACCATACTGTTTCTCCCAGTCTTTGCCCTGTTCTTAAAATACATTTTTTTCACTTTCATTACCAAGTATAATTATTTAGTAGTAGCTAACATTTTTATTGCGCTTCACATATATTATCTCATTTGATTGTCACAATAACCCTGTAAGGTAGGAACTATTATCATCTCTATGGTGCAGCTAGGTGGCTCAGTGGATAGAGCACTGGGCCTGGAGTCAGGAAGACCAGAGTTCAACTCCAACCTTACACACTTACTAGCTGTGAGATTCCACCCTGGGCAAGTTACCTAGCCTCTGTCTTCAGTTTCCTCATCTGGAAAATGGGGATAAATAATCCCTAAGGTTGTTGTAAGGATCAAAAAAGATAATAATTGAAACATGCTTGCCAGGCACATAGCAAGTGCTGTGTAAATGTTAGCCATTACTATTGTTATTAAACTTTATAGAACAAGAACTTGAGAAAAAAACTACCAAACCAAAAAGACAAGATAGTGTAAATTATTATACTTGTACCTAGATTCGTACTATTTACTGATTGTCATCCCCAAAACACAAATGTATATTAACATTACTCCCGTAATAACCAATTTTATTGATTCGTACATTGTTTATTTCAATAGTCTAGGGAACTTTTCTGTATATTTAAAATGGATTTGTTGCTGGTTTTTTTTTTTGTTGTTTCTTAACATAGCCATAGTCAGTATCAATACTCTTCTCTGGTTTTGCTTTCTTCATTCTGTATCATTTCATGTCTCCCTGCATTTATTTGAATTTGTTACATTTGTTTCTTACGATATAATACTATAGTGTTATATTCATGTGCCATAACATAAGTTGTATTGTGTTACATGTATGTGCCATAATTTAAGTTGTTTTCCAGTGATTGGATAATGGGGTTTATTTCCTGTACCGCCACCCCCCTTTTTGGGAAAAGTAGTGCTTCTAGAAATTTTTTTTACATATGCATTTTCTTTTACATATGAGTCCTTCCAAACCCTAGCAATAACATCTTTCAGACTGGAATGCTAGCAGCAAGAATGGTACCAAAAAGTGATCTTTGCATTCATTTTCTGGCAGAGACCGGGAGAAAGGAGAAAAGAGTGTGAAGGGATTTTGAGGAGAAGAAAGAGCTAACATGGAGTTTAGTAAAATGTGGCCCTGGAGGAGAAGGGGAAACTGGGAGACTTGAGAGAAGAGAATATTTGAAATAGCTTATTTTAGAAGTGAGATGGGAAATCACAAACTAGAAATTATAGATTAGAAAGCAGCCCTTTTTTAATACCTATCTTGTGAACTGATGAAAATCTTATCCAGATATTTCTAATTCTTTGTGGCATCTGTTGTGATATCAGAAAAAGACTTGAAATTATATCTTTGTTTTTTTCAGTTAGGGAACAGAGGGGTTCCAGGTCAGTGAAGCAACCAAAAAAAGAGGCTTTTGATATATAACATGTCAAGAAAATCTTATAGAACAATGAAGAGATTCTCTTGTTTCTCCATTATTGGCTTTTATTTCCACTTTGTTCTTATTTAAGCACCACCTCTTGTTTTGTGGCAACCAGTAGAACACTCCCTCTTTTCTTCAGGCCTAATAATAAAACAAATTATTTTCTGTTCTATCACTTGATATCTGGCAGTTTTCAGGTTTCCCTCTTGATTCAGAAATAGTAAAGCCATATAGTTGACTATATCAGAAGGATCCACTAAAACTCTGGTTTTAAGTGACATTGAGGTTTTGTGTTTTTAATAGCAATTTTGCATGAGGATAAATCCCTAAACTTTTTCTGCAAAGAAGTTTTGACATCTGAATAGATTTCTAGGCCTCTCATTCTTATCCATACAACCTCCTATCTCAGTTTAACCCCCTTTGTTTTAAATGTAGTCTTTTTCTTTGTTATCAAAATATTGTTTCCCTGCGGCGTTACTCATTTCTATTTTTTCCTGCTCCATAAACAACTGACAACTTTTCATTTTTCTCTTAGAATATTTCTTCTAGTTCCCACTTTTCTAACCTTACTCCAAAGCCCCTTACATCTCTGAACAAATTTTTCTACTTGCAAACCTTAATACTTGATTGTATTTTGAGAAACTTTTGAACTACGACTTTACCTGACTGAACCAAAATGTCTGAGGGATTGAGTTCAGTTAAACAAGAATATATTAAGTGCATGTCTTGTGCAAGAGGTTCTGGTATTATATAGAAAGGTAAGGATGAAAAGTAGTCCCTGCCTTCAAGAAATTTAATGCTCTGAGAGAAGATGAGCAAGGATTGTTAGTTGTTTTAGAGTGAAATGAAGACGGCTCTATGGAAACAGTAAAGAAATAAGACTATAATCAAGTATTTAACTGAGGTAGAATGATGTAAGATAAGGGTGAGAATTCTACTAGGTTGCCCATATTCTTTAAACTGCTTTGAATCTACGTGAGTATCCAAATGAAACTATCAAGGTCTTTTCTCAGAGTTTAGACAATGGCTAATATCGATAAGAATTCATTGTAATAGAATGTTGAATTTTTTAAAATTCCATTTAGTACAAATATTATTTTATATTTTCAGCCTAAGTCTAATATCATTGTTAATTGAGACTTTTAGAAACTTTTGAAATTTTATTTCTCACAAAATGGAATGCCTTAAATTGAATACCATTTAAGTCTTTAATTTTATTTAACTTGCTTTTTGATAGTAAGAGGATAAAAATAAGAAAATGAACCATATCATATGTTTTTTCATTCAAAGTCAAAGGGCAGAAATCAATGATTTAAGATATTCAGATTAATAGTCTTTTAGTTAAATTTTTTAAACCCTTTTAAATAGTCTTGTAGTCTTCTGAAATGGACACAGCTAGTGCAGACCTTACATGTTAAATACAAATGTTTCATAAACCAGAAGGCATATAAATGTGAGTTATCATTTTCCTTTGTTCATGCTATCCTCCTGTGCTAACTATCCAGGGGCATGGGGCCCTAAAAAAGGCTCTTTAGAGTAGGAGAGCTAATTCCATAATCATTTTGAAATAGATACATGAGCTTCTTTACTCTCTTTTCTAATTACGTGCTGCTTACCTTAGCTAGAACTTGTATATAAATCATTAGAAAAGGGCTTTGCTAAATTGGTTCTCTAGTATAATTTGATTGCAACTAATTTTTTAAGACTTTAAGAAAATCATGGACTTTTAAAAATGTTTTTGTTGCAAGACACTTTTTGTTCAGTTTGTGAATCTTTATATGTGAATACTAATTTAGCTTGATGTACATAATTATTTTTGGTTTTGCACAAATATGTTTTATTTATTGTTGCTAGGAGTTAGATTCTAAGATTATACTGCAAGTCAGAACTGCCAAAATGTACAAGAAACTAAATTTTAAATACTTTCTTAAGTGTTTGCATGAATGAAATAATACCTTGGTATGTCTCTTGTGACTAAATGTTAAGTCTTCAAAAAGTCTCAGAATATTAGTATTCTTTAGATGATTACATGTAGTTTCAGATTTTGTGAGGGGGGGAGGGAAGGAGAGAGATAAGCAATATTTTTATTTTTTACCAATAACAATGCCTGCTCCTACTTTTACCCAAAGTTTAGACTTAAATCAGGATGATTTATAATGAAAATTGTTGAGGTAGACAACAATAAATATGGAAATGTAATAGTTTCTTTATCATTTTCAGTCTGGTAAATGTCAGTTTGGCCATCTATTTGTTGAAATTTCTCAGAACTAAGCATATTTATCTGGTTCATATGACCAGGGAGTATTCTTGAGCTGAATATCCCTGGTTTGTTTTTAATATAAAAAAATTATTTGACTTAGGAAGATTTGATCATAATAAAAATTATTAATTTATGTATGTTTGATTATTTTTAAACAATTAAGGTAGGGAAGCATTAAGCTCTACTAAAGTTAGAAAATCTAAAAGTGTAATATAATTATTTTAAATTTTATATAATTTAAAATAATTTTTCCTATGCTTTTTACCAATTAAAATTTTTTTGTGGTTCTAATATGCCATAGGGTTCTGATGAGGTTAGGAAACCATATGTTTTTAGGGGTACTTAGGACCCCAAAATACCGACGTACCCAGTCCTACAGAATGAATTCGACTCAAGCCTTCTCAGCCAAAGAAAAAGACAAAGTTTATTAAAGATTTGCCGTATTGAGTAGACTCTTAAGGAGCCTGAGCATTTGTGACACTAATGTCAGCAAGCCAGACTAATCTGAACTGAGCTAGATTGAATCTGAGTATCTATAGGGAGGCAAGATGAGACATATACAGAAAGATTGTGGGAGGGATCTAAAGGTGGTCAAGTAGATGGGATGACTAGAGGAGGGGTTAGGGAGGGTCTTGAGGAGGAGTCTAAGGAGGATCTTGATGGGACCGGGGTGACTAGAGGTCAGATGAACCAAGAGAATGGGATTTTGATGGGATCAAGGGTGGGAAGCTGTTGGACCATAGAGAGCTAGGCTAGGTAGAAATTTGGGTCTAGCGATAAAGGAAGGCTTATGGCCTGATCTTGTGGGAAGATTCAGGGAGAATTCAAGGGGCTCCCAGAGTCTAAGTCCAGTTCCAACGATTACTGATTTGGAGGAGTGGGAATGTCTTTTGGATTAAGTAGTTCTACCATGTGTGTGTTCTGAAAAGTAATAAAAATCTTCACTTTATTTTACCTAATTAGAAAAAATGCTTGTACCTATGTGTAAATTAGAAGGGTGTGGTGTATTCAAAACTATGTGCTTAAACCTCTATTTCAATCCAGGAAACGCCATAAAGTTAAGAGTGAGTCCACAAAATTGTAAAAGTTCATACTATGCAAAATAGCTTATACCAGGTATAAGGTAGAAATTATTAACTTAGAATATTTTCACAAATCCATAAGATTTGATTATATGATTTAAAATTAATTTCAGCTCTGGCTACAATTTCTTCTTAATGCGTATTTTTAATATTAATACCATCATTCCTCAGTGAGGAGGCACTGTCATCATAGTGGATAGAGGACTGACCTCAGAGTCTATGTGTCTTCGTGTTTCAAGGCTGCCTCTTAACACAGAAGTCTTTAACAAGGGGGTTGTCCATGGATAGATTACAGGGCGTCTGTGAATTTGACTTTATATACACACAGACACATGTACGTTTATGTATATGTACACATGCACACGACTTGATTTTTACTTGCCTCTAACCGAAATTTTGCATTTGCTTCAGTTATTTAAAAACATTATTCTGAGGAGCTCATAGGTTTCCTCAGACTGCCTGAGAGGTCTGTGACAAAAAAGATTAGTATTCTAACCTTGGCTGTGTGACTCTGTCTAAACCACTAACCTCTTTAGTGCTTCCAGGCAATTCTCTAAGAAGATATAAATTGCAGAACAGTTACTGATTTGCAGTGTTAGAAGAGTATTTCCTCACCTGGAACTCCTTACACTCCAGTCCAGAGCCCATTTTTAATTGTTTCTCTCCTAATTCACAAATTCTTTTTTTCTAAGATTTAGGATTTTGAAACTTTTTTAAGTAATAAATTGATCTTTAAAATGTTTATTCTTTCATTTTTCTTTATAGGAGTACCGAAATCTAATCTCTTGCATACCAGATCATTAAGGGGCCACAAAGAGTGCTTTGAAAAATTCCATCTGATAGCAAACCAGGATTGTCCTCGATCTAAACTCTCCAAAAGCACTTATGAAGAAGTCAAAACTATATTTAGTAAAAAGATAAATTGGATTATACGGCATGCCCAAAATAAGGATGTAGAGTCTGATCCTGAATGTTCAAAAACTTCCCAGCACCCACTTTTAGATTTTAGACATAAATCAGATAGAAAGTTATTACCACAGTTTGATTCTCAAGTACCAAAGTATTCTGCAAAATGGATAGATGGAGCAACAGTGAACATCTCAAACCATGCACAAAGAATTTTGGAGCAGAGCGAATCTGCAAGCTTCGGGCTTGACATGTTGCAAGATCCAAGTGCCCCTTTCTGCTGTAATAGCGTTTTGTGGTCTCATCACCAGCAAACTCAGAAAAAAGAAAAGAAAGCTTCTGTTTCAGACATTAATGACCAGAGACAACACACTCATTATACCAGAGAACAATGTAAGTAAAGCAGTGTCAGAGAGAGAGAAAATTTTTTTATATTTTTGTAATTTGTAATGTGTCAGCTGTGTAGAGCCTTATATATGCTTCATAATTAATTGATTTGATGGTTCTTCCACTGTTGCTGTATTCTGATCTTTCATCATGTATCAATTACCATAGATTCATGAGTCTATGCCCAAAAGCACAATTCTGGCAGGTTCATTTAAGCTAGAAACGGTGCAGGTATTGTCCTGATCCCGTCATCCATGGACCAAAGAGGCTCATTGTAAGAATATTCATTACATTTTTTTTGGCCTCAACTCAAAAACTATTTGATAAGGCATAAAAGTTGGTAAATATATCAGTCCTCAAAATATTGTATAACTAATATTTTACAGCTAGTTTGTTGCTAGTTCAGATCCAAATGAGATGTTGGCTTCCATAATGTTAAGAGTTAGATGTATTCGTGATGTGGTTTCAAAGTATTGTTTTATGGTTGTTTCATCTTAAGTTTCTAAATTAAATATTATCAGTCAAGGGTGACTTTCCCATAGTTATATACAGAGGACCAACTATTGACTATTCTGCTCTCTGCATAGTTTCACAAGAATCTCAACTTTGAATTGGAGTGGAATGACAAAACTCCTAATATTAATTATAACATGACAAGTGGCAAAAGCAAAAAAGTATGTTCTTTTTTAAACATAGAAACAATGATATTAATTTGTCACTGCCCTCAAACAAGATTTGGAGAAACATGCATAGTTGAGGTTTGCATTGACTTGACAATTTGTATTTCTGTTCATAATTTTCTTTCATCATTTCAGCTATGGTCTAAATTAGGGCTGTCCAACCTTAGGTTATCTTAGGACCTCATTACAATAAAATAATCATTCGAGGGTCGTACTCAGAATAAAAAATACAGTACGCTAATAGAAAGTGGGGCAACGCAAGTCATCAATATGACAGGCAAAGGTGCAAAGCGCGAAAGCAAACACAAAAAAACAAAGTCACAGCACAACAGTATAAAGGTAGATGCATACTGATTAGTCTGCATGGTACAGTCAGAATGCATCCCACAGATGGATTGAAAATTCCGTGCAGGGGCAGCTAGGTGGCGCAGTGAGTAGAGAACCAACCCTGGAGTCAGGAGGACCTGAGTTCAAATCCGGCCTCAGACACTTGACACACTTACTAGCTCTGTGACCTTGGGCAAGTCACTTAACCCCAATTGCCCTGCCTTCCCCCCTCAAAATTATTATTTTTATTTTTTTGCTTGTAAAAATTAAAACCCACAGGCGGGCCACATAAAATCGCACTGCAGGCCACATTTTGGACAGCCCTGGTCTAAATAACAAGATTTTTAATACTATATGAAGCCACTGAATTTTTTACTAAAGTAACAACTTGTAGCTACGTTCCACAGTGCCACTTAGGGATGAAAGTGTTTCAGAAAAGCATGCTTTTTGTTAATGTTGCTATGTTTTATTTTTCCTAGTTTTATGGCAATAATGAATATATTTTCATGTTGCAGTGAGTTCAATGAGTCTTGGTGAGGTAGAGCAGCTGAATGAAAAACTTCACCAACAAATCCAAGGTAAGGAATCAATTTCAATAGTTAGGAAAAATTTTATAGTGTAGAAAATAATCTCATTTTAAAAGGAATCAAAGGATTTCTTATTCACATTTTAATTTGGAAATTAAAACACTGTTGGAATTCCAGAGTGCAGGGTTTAAAAAAAAATAGGTACTTTATAAAATAAGGTGTGAAAATAGAAAATCTCTGGAGTTGCTGCTTTACTAGAAGGATCATTTAGTTAACACCATGTGGTCATGTTGGTTTGGGAGATACATTTTGTTGTTTTTTCCTGAAGATTGGTGATGGGAACAGTACACAAGGGGCATTATATTTATCACTATACTCTTTAAATTTAGACCCATTAAAAAATATATTTGGAGGAACAGAAGGTCTAGAATCTCAAGGGGAATAATGAGAAAAAAAGTGGGAATTAAGGGAGAATAGCTCTTCCAGACTACAAATTGTATTATAAAAGAGTAACCATTAAACTATATGGTACTACTGGTTAAAAAAACAAAAATGGATCAATGGAACAGCCTAGATAAGGAAGAATGAATGCATATGAACTAAAGCCAGTATTCAACAAACTTGAGAACATAAAAGTGATTGGGAAGGAAGGGCTACCTTTTTGACAAGAACTGCTGACAACATTGTAATACAATATATCTGAAATTGAATTTATGTTGTCTACAACAATAAGCTTAAAATTTATGTGCAGACTGATTCTATTAGGACACAACAAAAAAAAATTAGAAGAAAATACCACTGAGTAACTTCCACAACTCGAACAAGGTGAAGAATTCTTATCCAAATAAGGAATAGGTATGATTACCAAAGAAAAAATAAAATTGGTTATGTGAAGTTGAAAAGCTTTTGCACAAACTCAGTTGGAGCTCTGAGGTAAAAAGAGATGGCATCAATTTATATCATATATCTCTGATCGAAGTCTGAAATCAAAGTTGTGTAGAGAATTAACACAAACATATAAGACCAAGACCTATTCCCCGGGGGGAAAAGTGGTCAGAATATATGAAGAACTGCAAATTATTGAGCCATATGAAAAATTGCTCCAAATCATAAATAAGAGAATCACAAATCACAACAACTCTTAGTTTTCATTTCCCACTGAGCAAAAGACAAACAATTACTGTTGGCCATTGGAAGAGAGGCAAACTAATAATGTTCTTGGTGGAGCCCTGAATTGGTCCAGCCATTCTGGGAAGTGATTTGGAATTATCAGTCAACATACATTTATTGGGCACTTAACGTATCAGGCACTGTGCTAAGCACTGGACATAAAACTCAAAAACAAAACTATCCCTGCCTTTGAGGACCTTAACATTCTAATGGGGAGATGTTGTATACAAAAGGAATACAAGGTAATTCAGTGACTCTGGAAGAGAGAGTGAGGCTGATGACTTTGTGCAACTCTGCCTTGCTTAAATCCAATTCACACACAAGTCCACGATGTCACTGATCCTCTTCCAAAACTATTGGTTTGAAATTGGAAAGGGAAGAAAGTGAAATCAGAGCAGGGCTAATAAGAAAGTACTAAGGGATGGAAGAGATTAGCGGTCTCAAGGAGGACAAAGAATAGGACATGGTAGAAGGATAGAGATGGAATTATAGGAAGTTCTGGTTAAATAGAGATGTCGGTGTTCCTAATCAAGGAAGTGAAAGGATAGTGTGACCCTCCCTCTCCCCCAGCCTATGGCTGAAGTGTAATGAGGGAAGTCATGCAATTTAGGAGGTTGAAGAATTTGTAGGTAGAGAGTTTGGGGCAGCTTCAGTGTGAATGTCAAAGTCTCCTATTATAAAGACAGGAGTTGTGGAAGAGAAAGAAGATAGCTGAGTGCTAAATCCTTGAGAAAGGAGGAGGAATGATTCCTTGGTGACTAGCAGCCACAGTGATTTAATAGGTGGAAATTTTTGATTGTGTGGACTTCAAAGGAGAAGAGGTTGTTAGAAAGGAGAATCTGGAAGTGGCAAGCAAGGAGTATTCCTACTCCTCCAATGTTTTGTTTTGGGGTTTTTTTTTTTTTCCAAAGGGGAGAAAGGGAAGGGCAAGGAGTAATAAAAGGTATAGCCATTGCTGGAGACCATTCATTATCACCAGTGGCAAGCCAGATCTCAGTGAAGACTAATAGGTGGAAAAAGGATGAGAGAAAATAAGCCCATTGTGAATTCTCCTTAACAAATGGATTTGCTAGCTATTATATGTGACTAGTGCTATAGCATAATATATTTATGTATGGGGGGGGGCAGTTGAAACTGCTACAACTTAATGTCAGTATAATATTAATCTACCTTCATTGAGTATTTTGAAAATTTTTTTAGGGATATAGGGATTATTTTTAATAGAAAAAATTTTTAATTATTTGGAAAGTGAATCGCTATGAACTGTGAATCATGAGCTTTCTAGACACTAAAAATACAACTTGTATTTTTTTAGAAATTTTTGAGCAGCTGGCACACCAAGTACAAGAAAAGGATTCTTTGGCTTCAGAACTCCACGTCCGACATATTGCCATCGAACAACTACTTAAAAATCATTCCAAGTTGCCATGTCTTCAAGCAGGGAGGCAAGGAATGAAGTGCAACCTTCCCATAAGTAACTGAGCGAGACTTATACTTAATTAAGTCTATTGATTCATTGGTCAGTTGTGCAAACAAACTTCTAATAACAATGTTGGAAAGTTGTGGCATCCTTTTGAAAACATTTGGAATCTTTTCAATGGCATTTAATCCATTTTAAGTACAGTTTTTAAAATATTTTATTTTTTTCCCACTTTTACATGTAAAACCAATTTTTAACATTTGTTGGTGTTTTTTTTAAGTTTAAAGTTCCAAATTCTATCCCTCCCTCCCTACCCTACCTGAGACAGTAAGCAATCTGATACAGGTTATACATGTGCAATCATGTAAGACATTTCCATATTAATCATTTTGTGCAAGAAGACTTGAACAATGAAAAAAGAAAGTGAAAAATAGTATGCTTCAGTCTGTATTCAGATAACATCAGTTCTTTCTCTGGAGGCCGATAGCATTTTTCATCATGAATCTTTTGGGATTGTTTTGGATCATTGTATTGCTGAGAAATAGCTAAGTCATTCATATGTGGTTCTTCATCGTACGGTATTGCTGTTACAATGTACAATGTTCTCCTGGTTCTGTGTGCTTCTCTTTGTATCAGTTCATGTAAGGATTGCAGATTTTTCTGAAATTGTCTTGCTTGTCATTTCTTAGAGCACAATAATATTCCATTACAATTATATACCATCCATAGATGTGACAAGTAAACTATTCCACACTCTTCTAATTTGCTGTTCACACTTAATGTGTAAATCATTTGCCCATTTTGACCTTATCTTGGTATACAGTTTGAAATGTTGATCTATGCTTAGTTTCTGGCATGCCGTTTTCCAGTTTTCCCAGAAGTTTTAGTTGAATAACGATTATTTGTCCCAAAAGCTTAGATCTTTGGTTTTAGTAAACACTAGATTACTGTGGTCATTTACTACAGTGTATTGTGTACCTAATCTAGTCTACGGATCCACCACTCTGTTTCTTAGCCAGTACCAGATTGTTTTAATAATTACTGCTTTATAGTACAGTTTGAGATCTGGTACAGCTAGACCACCTTACTTCGCTTTTTTTTTTTCATTAATTCCCTTGATATTCTTGACTTAATGTTTTTCCAGATGAATTTTGTTATGATTTTTTTCTAGCTCCATAAAATAATTTTTTGGTAGTTTGATTGGTATGGCACCAAATGAGTGAATTAATTTAGTTAAAATTGTCATCTTAATTATATTGGCTCAACCTGCCCATGAGCAATTAATGTTTTCTAGTTGTTTAGATTTGACTGTATTCGTGTGAAAAGTGTTTTATAATTGTGTTCATATAGTTCCTGGCTTTGTCTTAGCAGGTAGACTCCGAAGTATTTTATATTGCCAGAGTTATTTTAAATGGAATTTCTCTTTATATTTCTTGCCGCTGAGCATTGTTGGTAAAATAGAAATGCTGATGATTTATATGGATTTATTTTGTATCTTGCAACTTTGCTAAAGTTGTTAATAATTTCAAGTAGTTTTTTAGTTGTCTAGTATTCTCTAAGTATAACATTATATGATCTGTAAAGAGTGATAGTTTTGTTTCCCCGTTGCCTGTTCTAACTCCTTCAATTTTTTTTCGTCTCTTATTGTTATAGCTAGCATTTTTAGTATAATATTGAATGTAGCAGTGAAAAATGGGCTTCCTTCCTTCACCCGTGTTTTTATTGGGAAAGCTTCTCGCTTATGCCTATTATACATAATGTTTGCTGATGGTTTTAGATAGATATTACTTCTTTCAATTTAAGTTCCACTTATTCCTATGCTCTCTAGTGTTATTAATAGAAATGAGTGTTGTATTTTGTCAAAGGTTTTTTTAATTCAATCTATTTTAAATGTCAGATCTTGATGATTTTAGGTTGGTAGGGGATGATTTTGGTTCATTTTTAAGGTTTTTTTTTTTTTTACAATTTTCCTATGATTTGCCCTCTTCCTCCCATCTTACACACACCCTCTGATGCTTTGCTTACTGTGTGTATCATTACAATGTGAGTTTATTATAATCATTATTGTTTGTGAATATCCGCAATATCAGTAGAAAAATGTTGATTAAAGCCTTAGGTCAGACTAAGCTACTAAATTGAATTGTAAGAGGGGAAAAATTCAGGAAATTCACCTCTTATTTATTATGAGCAATATTTTAATATGGAAATTTTATATAAAAATGCTATTTTAGGTACCTTTCCAATTATCTTTATAAATATGCATTTGAAATAGCTTTATATAAATGTTTACACTTGTATATAATTATGTTCCTGTGATTTCACTGGTATAGGGAGCTCTTGGTGAGGATTTCTTCTGCCAGTGAGGACTGCTCTGCACTTTGTCGTCTTAGAAATCACAGGTCCAATCCAAATCCCTATTCATTTAGAGCTTCTGTTAGCCACGTGTTCTTCTAGTTCTGTAAAACATGGAAGGGAATAGAAGTGTGCCCAGATCTTCTAAAAAAAATTCCACTTTGTTCCATTTAGGTTGAGCTCTTAAAAGGAAAAGGGCCATACAAATATTTGGCAGTGGTATAAAGTAGTGAGTGAATGACACTTCCATTTCAAGTTTTTAAAATTTTGCACAAAAACTTGTCCAAATATATAATAGGTTTAGGGTAGCACAATATAACATAATGGATAGGATGCCAAACTTGGAGTCCAGAAGACCGAAGTTCAGATCCTACCTGGACCTTTACTATGTATGTGACTATAGGGAAGTCATTTATAGAAGGACTGGAATTTAAGAATGCCTTGAAGGATCAAACTGTATCAATTGACACAGTGCATTTTTATTATCCCTAAGACAAAGAAAACAGATAGTAGAATGAAATTTTTATTTCAAAGTAGAATCAGAATATCTTATTATAATTATTTGTATTTAAAGTGAATTTGCAGAGATAAGAGAAATTATGATAAATTACAATAAAAATTTTAAATTTCCATCACCTGATCCACCTTGTCCTTCTGGTGTTTACCTCTCTGAACCTCCAGCTCTAAATCATATGCACTATTAAGATTTGATGGAGGGAGTCCTACACCCAGGAAATCACAGGTCATTGTGCTTGCAGTTTGTTAAATATGCCTTTTTTGTTCACTTGGATGCACATATGCAATTCTTGTAAATGTAAATAAGTGATTGTATTTGGATTTAGTTATAATTTGAGGGAACCATTGATTGGCCATCAAAGTATTACATTAATAACTTTTTTTGGTGAAATTCAAAAGAAAAATCTGATTTTCAGTTCTTACCATTACTCACCTTCACATATAGCCACATATTCTACTCATACCAGACTGCTGTGCTCTTAACATATATGTATAATCTCCTAGTTATGTGCATTCACCATGGCTGTCATCTCTCATTCTTGTAATGTACCCCCTACTCATCCCATATTCCTTATTTTTCTTAAAAGCTATAAAGCAAGGTGCTTTGTTTTGCACTTCCTGGAGCTCCTAGCTGATAAATTCCTGTCTCTCTCTTCTCAGCTAGTCCTCAAGCACTTTTTGTGTTCCCAGTCACTCTCTAATTTGTACTTGTTTGTATATCCCTCTCAGAAGAATAGCTGTTTTTAAGGTACTGTTCATTTTTTGTCTTGCATCCCCAGTGTCTAGCACATAGGCACTTAATAAATATTGAATTGAATTAAGAGTTTAGGGAAATGTAGTTATGGAAAATACTGGTTTGTTATCTTGCAGTCTAAATAGAAAAAACTTTTTTGAGTTAAAATGAGAAGCAGCATAGCATAGGAAATAGAGAGCAGACCTCAAAGCCAGGAAGACCTCATTTTAAGTCTCACCTCCCACATAGTGACTGTGTAACTCTGGACAAGTCACTTAACCTCTCATTGCTCTAAGCAACTCTGAGTGACAGAAAATGTCCTAGCCTTCATTGATAGAGTTTTCTCACCTTGGATTTCCCTATAACAGTGAAATCACAGGTCAGGCCTCAATCCCTATGATTAAAATCCCTATGATTAAAAATTCTCCTGACAAGCTTTATATAGAGAATAAAATCGCATGTTTGCAGCTTAATTATGTCTACCATTTGATTGTTATAAAATGTACATACTACTCAGTTTCCCAATGCCATTAATGGGTGATTCAGGGCATTAAAACAGTACTATTTTCTTTATCCAGGAAGTCACATACAGTATTAGAATACAAAAAGGGGACCTTACTGCTTTTTAAACTGCACATTGACTTTACAGAATGCAGTTTAAAACACACACGCGCACACACATATATGTGTATACACATGTTTATACCTACCACATAAATTGAAGTGTGAAATGACTTAGCCAGAAAGTAAATTCTGATGCTGAAACATAATCTAGTTAAAATAGATTTTTAAATATCCATATTTTTAATTTTGCTTAACATAATGAAAATTATTCAGAGTTTTCATTTTTTGTTGTGAGCTATATTTCAGTGTTTACATTTGAGGTAATTTTACTCTTTTTTTCTGCTTACATTTTGTTTTCCTTTGGTTCATGTATGTTCATAAAACTCAGGCAGCTGTTTTACTGTTTCCTTTAACCTATTTTTAACTTATTAGGAAACCCATTATTAGAGTTTAAAGCTCAAAACAGTCTACCATTGAACTGGTATTTTTATCAAGTCTAATTTATATGACAATATTGAGAGATTATTGACATCATGAAATTTTGTATCATGGAAATACTATAAATAATACAGTGTTGGGGTTGTTTTATTTCTACTGACTAGAATATTGAGTAATATCCTGAAAGATAGCTTAATCTTTTGTATAAATGTGGACATACAGAGTAAAATGCTTTTTACAAATGCCTAATTGAATTTGTAACTCTAACTTGGTGGGAAGATCAATTTCTCTTTTTGTTTTTGTTTTGAAAAATTAAGATATTCTCACAAAGGGATAAAAACTCAACTTTTTATGATTTTTTCTTGCTCTATTTAATTGTTGAAAAATATAAGTGAAATTTCTTAATGAGATCTTTTCATATAAGCAGTCAGCACTTGGATTACATAGCATAATGCGCCTTGTACCTGTAATAATTCAGAATCTCACATGATGTAGTTTTACCTTGTACCTCAAGATTCTAATTTCAGATTATCCTTTCAGACCTTACCGTTTTTCAAAGAAATGTTATCTGTTAAGGCAGTTTCTCATTGTGGACCTTTCATTTGTATCAACTTATAGCAGTTTCTAGCATATTAACTCGGTTTTGGCTATCTAGCAATAATAATCAGAATATTTCGCGTGTAATTTTAATAATTTCTCTATTTTTCTTATTTACTAGATAACCAACATACATAACTAATTGCATTTTAAACAAAATATATATTTTTATATGTACTTTCTCTACTTAAAGTGTTGCTCTTTGTATTTACAGTTACTTGACTCTCAGTTTTGAATTATCACTTCAGTTTGACTTGAGCAAAATTTTTAAAAATTCTTACAGTAGCATTTTGGGAGAAAAAATTAAAATTGATTGAATTTTTATCCCATTAACATAAGTGCTTTGGGGCAAATATTTTCCTTCTCTTCAGCATGTCTAGGAATAATGATTATTTGTAAGCTATTACCCTTAAGTAAGACTATTTAGAAAAATTTAATCAATGACTTCTGTAAAATGACATCCCAAGTTACCTTTCAAAAAGAAAAAAATTAAACTTGTTTCAAATTAAGAGTTGTTGTTCAGTCATTTTTCAGTCAAGTCTGACTCTTCATGACCTCATTTGGTGTTGTCTTGGCAAAGATACTGGAGTAGTAAAGCCATTTCCTTCTCCAGCATTTATTTTACAGATGAGGAAACTGAGACAAACAATGTTAAGTGACTTGCCCAAGGTCACATAGCTAGTAAGTGTCTCAGGCTGGATTTGAACTTGTGAAGATGAATCTTCCTGGCTCTAGACCCAGTGCTCTATCCACTGAGCCAACCAGCTGCCCAGATTACAAGTTGGTAATTCAGCTATCTCCATCTTGTCTTGGAGGTTTTTAACTCTGTAAAATTGTCATTTGAACTATTTTATGAAATTATAATAGAACTTCTGTTGTAAAAACCAAATTGACTATGTAAATGCTTATTTACTACATCACATATGTTAATTTTATACTATTCAGCTTTCAAACTGTATATGCACTTGTATATTCTTAATTTTTTAGCAAATAAAAATTTCATCATCATAAGTTTTGTTTTCTGTTTATTAAATACCCAATGTTTCTTAAAGATTCTAACATTTTAATACAAATTTACATATAAGCAATACTGTATAATGCTGACTGGAAGTTTTGTATATAGAATGATTGCTTCTAACAAAAGATATTTAAAAATAAAAAGTATTTCCTGACAACCTTACTAGTTAGTTGTACCGGCACTTGAGTTCCTATTTATTTCATATGCAATAGGAACAATGCCATTGTGCTCTGCCCCCATGCAAGTTAGCCTAGCTTTTCCTTAAAAGGAATTGAGATCTTCCTAAAGACTTTGTTAGCTCAGACAGCTAAAGACTATTGACCATTTCCTCATCTCCTGAGTATAAAGCAGACATGAGAAGAGAACTCTAAGAGCTCTTAGATGCTTTGCTTTAGCTGAATCAACTCAAGGGGTTTTCAAAGCCTATCTTTGTTGAATATCCTGCTATGGCTAAGTAAATCTGTTTTTGCTAACTTGTCAGATGGCCTACACTTCTCATTTTGTTCCAATATCAAACCTAAACTACTAGGCAACTAGCCAGCACAGGATCTTGCAGGATTGGAACATAATGAGCTCCTCTAAGTGGGGTTCCAGCAGTGCAGAGAAAATAAGTTCCATTGATGCTTTTCGTGGTGCTTTTGGGGATGCCTCTAGAAAGGGTGGTTGTTTTCTGTGAAGTACTCCCCACTCATTGAAGATTAGAGAGTAAATTGCTTGTGGCCATTCAACAAGAAGAGAACAACAGTGAGTATGATCTGTATCCTTAAGAACTGTATCTTTTTTTAATTTATTTTTTATTTTTAGTTTACAACACTCAGTTCTACAAGTTTTTGAGTTCCAAATTTTCTCCCCTTTCCTCTCCCCCTCCCCCAAGATGGCATGTAATCTGAAATAGGTTCTACATATACCTTCAAATTAAACTATAATCAATGCAATGAACCACGAGAAAGAAGAAACAAAACCACAAACAGAAGGAAAAAAAAGAGCAAATAGTTTGCCTCAATCTGCATTCAGACTCCATAATTCTTTCTCTGGATGCGGATAGCTTTTTCCATCATGGGTCTTTTGGAGCTGTCTTAGAACCTTGTATTGCTGAGAATAGCCAAGTCTATCAAAGTTAGTTACCACAGATACTATGTGTCTGTAACCGTGTAAAATGTTCTGGTTCTGCTCCCCTCACTCAGCATCAGATCACACAGGTCTTTCCAGGTTATTATGAAGTCTGTCTGCTCCTCATTTCTTATAGCACAATAGTATTCCATTACATTCATATACCACAACTAGTTTAGCCATTCTTCAATTGATGGGCATCTCCTTGATTTCCAGTTCTTTGCCACCACAAAAAGAACCGCTATAAATATTTTTGTACATATGGGTCCTTTTCCCACTTGTATGATCTCTTTGGGATATAGCTCTAGAAGTGGTATTGCTGGGTTAAAGAGTATGTACATTTTTTATAGCCCTTTGGGCATAGTTCCAAATTGCTCTCCAGATTGGCTAGATCAGTTCGCAATTCCATCAACAATGTAATAATGTTCCAATTTTCCCACATCCTCTCCAGCATTTGTGATTTTCCTGTTTTGTCATGTTAGCTAATCTGACAGGAGAGATGTGGTACCTAAGAGTTGTTTTGATTTGCATTTCTCTAATCAATAGTGATTTAGAGCATTTTTTCACATGACTATAGATATCTTTAATTTCTTCCTCTGAAAACTGCCTGTTCATATCTTTTGACTATTTCTCAATTGGGGAATGACTTTTATTCCTATAAATTTGACTCAGTTCCCTGTATATTATAGATGAGGCCTTTATCAGAGACACTGATTGTAAAAATTCTTTCCCAATTTTCTGCTTCCCTCCTAATCTTTGTTGCATTGCCTTTGTACAAAACCTTTCCAATTTAACATAATCAAAATTATCCATTTTGCATTTCGTAATGTGCTCTTAGTCATAAATTCTTCCCTTCTCCATAAATCTGACAGGTAGACTGTTCCTTGGTCTCCCAAATTGCTTGTAGTATCAGCCTTTATATCTAAACTGTGAACCTATTTTGACTTCTAGTATACAGTGTAAGATATTGGTCTATGCCCAGTTTCTGCCATACTATTTTCTAGTTTACCTAGAAGTTTTTGTGAAATAGTGAGTTCTTATCCCAGAAACTGGACTCTGGGTTTATCAAAGAGTAGATTGCTGTAGTCATTGACTACGGTGTCTTGTGTACCTAACCTATTCCACTGATCTACCACACTATTTCTTAGCCAGTACCAAGTAGTTTTGATGATTGCTGGGTTATAATACAGTTTAATATCTGGTATGGCTAGACCACCTTCCCTAGCATTTCTTTTCATTAATTCCCTTGATATTCTGGACCTTTTGTTCTTCCAGATGAATTTTGTTATTATTTTATCTAGCTCTATAAAGTAACTTTTTGATAGTTTGGTATGGCACTAAATAAGTAAATTAATTTAGGTAAAATTGTCATTTTCATTATACTAGCTCAGCCTAACCACAAGCAACTGATGCTTTTCCATTTATTTAGATCTGACTTTATTTGTGTGAAAGGTGTTTTGTAATTGTGTTCATATAGGTCCTGGGTTTGTCTCAGCAAGAACTATATCTTGAAGAAAATTATAATAAACTATTTTAGGCCCTCCAGTTTTGTTGGATCTTCCAAGCTGATAATTTAAGCCTCCTCCAAGTCTTACCAAGGGATCTTTTCAGAACTCACTTTACCTTTAAAGTAGCCTGAAAGGATTGAATTGGAGAGGGTAGGGATTGAAAAAGAGATTTTCGCCTCATTAGAAAAGAACAAATTCAGAGTTAGTTGAGCTCTGCCCTTGTTGAAGTTAGTGGCCTCTATATACTAAGTCATCATCCTTGAATTGCCTCAAGATCTGCTAAAAGGAAACCCTTAACAGATATAAGGGAGTATATTTTTGTAAAGTACTTGATTCTGAATGGCTTTTTGGAAATGAGTGTGCAGCTGAATCAGCAGTTCTGCGTCCTATAATTTTGTAAGGATACAGCCAATTAAGGGGTTACATGAGGAATCCCAACAGTGAGAGAATGTGAACCAAGGGAGGTTCCTGGAATATTAGGATTGTATTGTTTTTATCCTGAAGAAACTAAGTTTTGTTTTTTCATTTGGAATTTAAGAGACCAACCTCTTTTACTAAATAGATTTTGATGTAATTGTTTGGGAAGCACTTAACAATGTTCTTTTCAGGAGCCCAAGGGCCACTGTCTCCCCCATCTCTGCCTTTCCTTGACCATAGAAAGGCAAAGTCAGGCCCTACTAAAAGAGCCACCCACAATCTTTCTGTGAATATGGAAGGCCAGTGATAACATAGTTCCAAACAACCTCTTGGTCAGTCACCCCTACCATAATGGAGAAAGAGTCAGGCCTCAACAGTGGTTGCAATAATACTTATGTCTTCACCAAAGATGCAGTCCCAACAATAAAGAGCTCAGAATTCAGTAGTGGTAGTTGTCCTGTCCCTACTGTCCCAGCACCAGGAAGTAACGACCCCAGCAAAGAGGCCAGCAGGCACGGGTGCAGGCCCTGGTGAGCACAGGCATGGCCCCCAGGGGTGTGGAACAAGAAATTAGCTCCCAGCAGCAATGAAAACCCAGTGCACTGACACATGTGGGGTAAAAGGCAGATCCCTTTTAGCCCACTGCTCACTATAATGTAACACTGGCCCCTTTGCTTTGCTGGCAATGTACGATTGCCACTTAAAATTATAAAACTTTGTCCAGGAGGGCTAGGAGGATCGGGCGGGTAGGAGAGATAAAAATAACTAACTAGCCCCTACAGCAGCAGCAGAATATCCCTCAATGGGTTCTCATGGGGCAAAGATTTTAAATTTCCATTCCTGTCACAATTGGGCTCCCAGGGAGGGTCTTGACTGGTGGATGTTGGAACAAGGCAATTCTTCCTGACCTGTGATAAGGACTGGTGACTATGCAGGATGTATCATCTTTGCTGTAACTTCAATATTCCTTGTGCCATTTCTGCTTATGTTCACATTTACATTGAGAGACTCACTGTGATCTGCAAATATTTGGCTTCACTTACCTTTAGATCTGAGATCAGACCTTGCTGAGATTCTTCTAAATTCAATCACTTCTTTTTTTTTATAATATAGAAGTGATTTCTTTTTTTTTTTACTTTTGAACATCTATTTTCCAAAACCCCGAGTTCCAACCTCTCTCCCCTCCTCCCTTCCCATCCACCCTCCCCAAGAAGTCAAGCAATTCAACATGAGCCACATGCGTATCACCATGCATAACCCTTCCACAATACTCATGTTGTGAAAGACTAACCATATTTTGCTTCTTCCCAACCCATCCCCCTTTATTGAACTCTCTCCCTTGACCCTGTCCCTTTTCGAAAGTGTTTGTTTTTGATTATCTTCATCTCCATCTGCCCTCCCTTCCATCTTCCCCCCCTTTTTTTATCTTCTTCCTCCTTTCCTGTGGGGCAAGATACACAACTGAGTA
>CM053622.1:511200395-511248201 GCA_028646595.1 Phalanger gymnotis
CTCCCCTCAGGTCGGGGCTGGGAGTTCCGTTTGAGACAGACCTTACCCCGAGACCATCCAGGCTGTCCTGGGCCGGAGCCCTGCTTCCCTCTGCCACTTTGTGGGTTCTGCAGTTCTAGAATTGGTTCAGAGCCATTTTTTTTATAGGTTTTTGGAGGGACTTGGTGGGGAGCTCACGCCAGTTACTGCTTTCCAGTCGCCATCTTGGCTCCGCCCCCCAATTCAATCACTTCTTCAGAGAACTGTTTTGTTGTTTTGTTTTTACTGTATTTCTGTTGTTTTTCTCTTCCTCCTTTAATGCTGTCTATCAGAATTCTTGAATATTACATGTCAGGGTTAAATAATAGCCCAGTTACAGTCATTTAAGGGATAAAAGACCCTTTAGGCCAATGGTGTCAAACTCAAATAGAAATAGAGGTCACTAAATTGTACATAAGGATCCCTGCAGGCTTATGTCATATTGACTTAATTTTAAAACATTAATATTATCTATGTTTTATTGTATTTTTAATTTTGTTAAATATTTCCCAATTACATTTGAATCTGGTTTGGGCCACACTTGGAAGTAATGTGGGCCATGTTCAGCCTGCCTGTTTGATACCTCTGTTCTAGACAATCATAAGGAAGCTAGGGGGTAGAGTGTGATAGGAACAATATCCTAACTTTTCCCCACTCCTACCACCCCATGCAAATTAGGCTAGTTTTTCCTTCAAAAGTATTGAAATCTTCCTTGAGACTTATTTGGCTCAGGGAACTAAAGGCTTAGACTGCTGTTGCACTTACTCGTCTCCAAAATACAAGGAATACAGAAGGAATTTCAGGGACTTTGATGCTTGACTGGAAGGGGGCTCCACTCAGCTGAATTAACTTGCGGTATCCTCAGTGCCTCTCCTTTTTTGATATCCTCTTGCTATGACTTGGTGAATCTCTATTAATGTGGAACATAGTAGGTACAAAGCATATAGAGGCAAACCCAGCAGCAATACTGTTCAGTAAATCCAAAATGACAACAGTCCTGCAGAAATTAGAGTGGCATTTCAGAAGTTACATGTGGACACATGACCTAGCTATGAAAGATAATAAAAAAGTTAAAGAAGTAAGAAATTGCCTTATAGATAGCCGAAGAATTCATGACTAAACACAAGTGATGGGATCACACAAAGTAAAATGGAGAGTTTTGATTGCATAAGATTTTAAAGTGCTTGCACAAACTAATGTAGTTAAAATTAGAAAGTAAAGAGATGACAAAACAATTTTTGCAGCAATTCCTCTGATAAAGGTTTCATATTCAAGAAACAAAAGAGACATTTAAATTTATAAGACTAAGATCCTTTCTCCAATAAATAAATGGTTAAAGAATATGAACAAGCAATTTTCAAAGGAAGAAATCCAAACTGTCAACAATCTTGAAAACTTCTCTAAATCATTAATAGAGAAATGCAAATCAAAGCACCTTTGATTTTCAACCTCAAAAATACAACTGCTGGAGGGATTGAAGGGAAACAGGCACACTAGAACATCTTTGGAAAACAGTTTGTAACTGTGCTCAGAAAGCAGCAAAAAGATGCATAATCTTTGACTTTGGCCTATACCACTAGGACTATGCCCTAAAAAGGTCAAAGAAAGAAAAAATAAACTTTTATATGTAACATTTATAGCAGTTTATTTCATAGTAGTAAAAGAAAACAAACTGGAAGCAAAAGGGGTATCTACCTATTGGGGAATGGTTAAACAAATTGTGATACATGAATGCAATGGAATACCATTGTGTCATAAATGACAAAATGGTTTTAGAGGAAATTGGGAAGATCTTTATAAATTGATTTGGAGCAGTATTAAGAGAACTATTTATATAATGATGTTAACGGAGAAAAAATTAAAAGATTAGAATTCTCATCAGTGCCAAAAAGTCCTGAAGACTGAAGATGAAATACATCAGATGAAGATGAAACTCCTACCAGACAGAAGATGAAACACCTTCCAGAGAGGTAGCGAACAAAAAGCAGAGAGATACGCACACATTTTCAGACATGGCCAATGTGGGAATTTATATCACTGGACTATGCATTTTTGTGATGACAGCTTTCTGCTTTCTCTCATCTTTTCTTTCTAAAAATTTACTTAGTGGGGGTACAGTGGAAAGAATAGATTATAAATTCTCCTAAAATAAACTTAATTTTTAAAAATCTACATTGGAATCCTAACCTTTTGTACTTAAGTTGCATAATATTGTCCTAAGTCCAGAAGCAAAAATTACATTCTTATAAAAATATGTGTGTATATTTAAATTATCTTTAAAGAGACATAAAACTAAGCTTTTAACAGTGTAATTTTATTTCTCAGTAAATTGTACCAAGTAATGTAAGCCCAAGCATCTTTTAAAATTCAGATTTCTGAGAATCTTCAAAACAATATTTTTTTAGATTGAACTCATAGTAATATGCAAAAACTAACAAAATTTGGTACAATCAAAATTACGTATTAATTTTGACTTGAGATTTAGAAAACCCAATATATCTTTGCCTGTACATCAAGTTACAATATTTCTTTGCCACAAAAAGATGGGGAATCTCAGATGGCAGAAAAACAGATTATTGTTCAGGAATCAACCGATTTTGCTGTTAATTTGGCTAGAAGAAAGAGGAAGCCAAGGAGGTCAAAAATGCATTTGAGTTCAGCCCAGGTGGAGTCTAGCTGCCAGTCTGGTTACTATGGTGACAAGGAAGCAAGTCAGGAGAAAATGATGCAATATCAGAAGCTGAAGCACAAAATGTTACTTTTTGGTATGATACTTCTGAGCCAGAGAGTGATACAATATCAGACTAGGCTCCTCAGACAGAAGTGCTTCCCATACTGCGAAGGAGGCAAGAAACCCAAGAAAATAATATAGTGTTCAGAGAGGTTTTGGAGGATTTTGAACAGCAGGAAATCACAGATATCTTGAGTAGGTTTACCCAAGGAATGAGAAAATCGTTAATATCTTGGATTGTGAGAAAGTGATGAAGGGGCCGCAGGAGTATCTATGGATGGTGTGGACTGTATGAAATTGTAACAACAATGCTGCCTTCAGCTACTGTGGAGGTGTAAGGCCAATAATACCAGCACACAGGAGGGCTGCTAGAATAGGTTCTTTGATATGCTTTTCTAAGGAAAGCAACTTTAAGGGTTTACAATCTCATTTTAATTAAACATACATATTTCATTCATTTAGTTCAGGGGAAAAAGTCAGCACCCTGAACTTCAGAGAAAACACAAACAGAAATTACAAGCAAAAATTATATAAACAGAGCAAATAACATAAATCAATAGACAGGACTTCTAACTATCTGGTCATAGCAATACATACATAGTTACCAGAGAGAGAGAGAAAAGCACCAACATCTGGGTTTTCAAAGCTGGAGGTTCCTTAGAAGCTACCCAGAGTCTCATCTGGCCAAATCACAAAACAGTCTTCCAATGAGTGAGCTCCAAAGCAAAATGCTAACCTGAGTATATATATACTTCTTCAGGGTCAGAGGGCATCACAACCATGTGACTCAAACTAATGTGACTTGGGCTTTCTTGTGACTTAAGCAGGTCAAAGACTCTTGATTCAACCAAAGGCAAGGCTTAATCAAAGGCACTTGGTTGCCTTAGTGCTGAGAAGCACTCCAAAATAAAAAAAAACAGTGAAAAGTCCCACTTTGCTTGCCATTACAGAAATTCATAAGCATTAGTCAGAATCTTTTTGTACAGCAAGCTTTTAGGGACTGTCATCTGCAAAGGGGTAACAGGACAATTAGCCTGTTAGCTTTAGCAGCAGAAGGATATAACTGAGAGTATCCAACTGATTCTATGTGGCCCAGTGCAGACAGACCCTGGTGTTCACTTAGGAACTGTATGAGAAAGTTAAAGGAAGACGTAATGAAGACTGCTATTATGATGGGAAATGCAGGTGCATACTATAATATTCCCTTGGGGGTCTTATAGAAATTTAATAGTTAAGATAGTTCCCTCTGCTTATAACACTTAATTCTGACTTTGTTAATTGGGGAGGCAGGGCACCCTCTTTCAGAGGTGCTACATAAGATTTCATAGTTAAGTGATTCAGGAGCCTGGAGAAAAGATAAATTTCCTCAAGAGAGAAGAGTGAATAGTCAGTAGAGTCAATGTCAAAATAGAATGGCAAGAAATGTTTACTGCTCTATTGAGAGCAAGGGTAGATTTTAAAAGAATAGATGGTATTCCAACTAATGAGCTATACAAAATGTACTGAGATAAGGGGCTTAATAGCAGATGGAATAGAGAAGAACTGCCCCTACAAATCTTGAACCCTTGCATCCAAGTGAGTCACACCTTCAGGGAGACTAGGAAACAGGCTGAGCCCCAGCTCAGATTAAAGAAACACACAGATGGGATTACAGATCCCATATTAATCTGACTATATGTTGGAAAACTGGATCAAATACTATAACTAAGGCATTGATTGACACTGGTGCAGAGGCCACCTTGATTTATGGAAATCCTGACAAGTTCAGTCATGGAACTCTTATTACCATCACAAGACTAGGAGGGGCTGAAATGTCAGCCAGACAAGTCAAACTAATGATGAAAACTGGACAATTGCCTAGGAAAGAATATACCATGGTCATTGTACGCATTCCTGAATACATTGTTGGAATAGGTATATTTAAAGACATGACTCTGCATTTACCTGAGAGAAGATACCAATTTTCAGTAAGGAACATAGGAATTACTACAGTTTTAGTGGGAAAAGTAAAAATGGACCCAATCACTCTACGCGAACCTTCTAAAGTAATTACTTTGAAGCAGGTGTGCTTTGTGTGCCAGGTGGGCAAAATGAAATTGTCAGTACTATAAAGGATTATGTTGAGGCAGGAGTGTTAGTCCCTACAACCACTCAATGGAATAATCCTGTATGGCCAGTAGGAAAGTCATATGGAACTTGGAAAATGACAGTGGATTATAGACAATTGAATAAAGTGACTCCTCTCTTGTATGCTGCTGTTCCAGATGCTGTTGTTACCTTAATAGAAAAGATTCAGAAATACGATGGGACTTGGTACACAGTTATTGATTTGGCCAATGCTTTCTTTATGATCCCAATAGACTCCAAACAATGGGACCAGTATGCTTTCACTTGGCAAGGCTGACAATATACTTTTACATGCTTGCCACAAGGATATCTTCATAGCTCAACTATTTGTCACAGGATTGTGGCTGAACATTTGGATGAATGAGTTGCCTGGTATACAGCTTACCCACTATATAGACGATACAATATAGGAAGAAAATATAAAAGAAGTAGAGAAGAGTTTGACACTATTGAGCATATGAAAAGCAAAGGATGGGAAATTAACCCTGCAAAGATTGAAGGACCAGCTCAAACTGTAAAGTTTTGAGGTATACAATGGAATAAAGGACTGTGAGAAATTCTCCCACAAGCTCAACAAAAGATTCAAGATTTTCCTATCCCTTTCAATAAGAAAGAGGCCCAAAAGTTCATAGGGCTGTTAAGATATTAGAGACACCACATTCCACATTAGGGATGAGACCTTTGCCCCTTACCCCAAGATTTTGAGCCCCATTCGTTTGAGGGGAAGAATGATGATATGTTTTATATGCTTATTTTGTGTTATCCCTGTTACAGTGTTGTAAAGTTCTGTTGACACCTGTTATCCCCAAACTCCTATTGATTACCCCATTGACCTATGTAATGGATAAGAAAGATCTTGGAGCCAAATGTAACAACAATTTAGATTTGTAACAACAATTTAGATTTGTAACAACAATTTAGATTTGAAGATCTTTCCTACCCATTGATAGGCCACATGACCTGCTTACATCATGTGCCTAAGTCACATGTGGTGGGAGAAGCTTGCTGAGAGGAAAAGGGAAAAGTGTCACAGGAAATGCTGAGAGAGCAGTTAGAGCTGAGGGAAAGAGCAGACATGCTGTGCTGTGAGCATATTGCGTATTTGTAGGAAGGCCACAGCAGGGGGCATATGGTTTGATATTGTGTTTTAAGTGCCTTTGCTGTTATGATAAAGTGGGCTTACTGGTTTGGAGAGTTGATTGCTGCTATGAGGGTTGGACTTCTTGGTTATGGGATTTGGTTATCTGGTGTCTGAACAAATGTTTTACTTCTACTTTCTATATGGAGAGTCATGTTTTGCAATACAGAATTACATAGGTATATTCACAATTATCACTGATGTTGTCTTTATTGCCTTGCTAATACAGCTGCTTTCCAGTTTTCCCAACAATTTTTACCAAATAGCGAGTTTTTATCCCAAAAGCTTAAATCTTTACATTTGTCAAATGCAAAGTCACTACAATAATTTACTACTATATATTGTATACCTACTTTCTTCCACTGATCCATCCTTCTATTTCTTAGCCAATACCAAATAGTTTTGATACCCATCCATCCAATCCAACAACTGCCTCATTTCTCTCCTTCCTTTTGTGTATCAATTCCTTAAAAAAGTCTTCAACAGAAGGTGCCTCTACCCTCTCCTCTCAGTCTCTTAACTCTCTACCATCTGGCTTCTAATCTCATTCAACTGAAATGCTCTTATGAAGTAACTGATTATCTGATTGCCAAATCTAATAGCCTTTGCTCAGTCCTCATCCTCCTTTACTTCTCTTCAGATTGTGACACTGCTGATTGTTCTTTTCTTCTTGATACTCTCTTTTCTCTAGGTTTTCAGGACACTATTCTCTCCTGGTTCTCCTCCTACCCATCTGACTATTTTCTCTCTTTTGCTGGATTTTCACCCAGGTCATGCCTGGGCCTCTTCTCCCTATAAACTATTTGACTTGGTGGCCTCTTCAACTCCTGTGGATTCAATCATCATCTTTGCTGATGATTCTCAGATCTACTTATCCAGCCCTACCTTTCTGCTGACCTCTAGTCTCTCAACTGTCTGTTAGAAATCTCAAAGCAGAAGTCCAAGACACATCTTTAACTCAGTATCTCTAAAACTGAAGTTATCTTTCTTCTGTCTTCCTTTTCCTGTAAAGGGCACCGCCGCCCTCCAAGTACCCCAGGCTCACAACATAGGTGTCTTCCTCAATGTCTCACTCTCAGCCTCGTATTCAATCTGTTTCAAATCTGTATTCAAAGCCTGTCAATATTACCTAATATCTTCCATATTAAATATTTTCTTCTCTCCTCTGCTTTTGCTACCACCCTGGTGTGGGGCTTCATCTTCTCACACCTGGACTACTGCAATAACTTGCCGATTGTTCTGCCTGCCACACGTCTGGCCCCACTCCGGTCCATCTTCCCAAAGTGCAGGTCTGACCCCATCACACTCCACTCTCCTACCCCTTCCCTGCTCAGTAAACTCCAGTGGCTCCTTATCACCTCCAGGATCATAAAGAAATTTCTGCTTGGCATTCAAAGCCTTTAATAACCTACCCTCGCTTCACCTTTCATTTTCTTACACTTTTCACATATGCCTTTTCACCTCCACTCTTCATTCTAGTGACATTGGCCACCTTGAACATGACACTCTACTTTTCATATCTAGGCATTTTCACTAGCTGTCCCCCATGCCTGAAATGTTCTCTCTCTTCCTCCTCTCCACCTCCTAGTTTTCCTGACCTTGAGTCCTTGCTAAAATCCCACCTTCTATAAGAAGTACCTTCTCTCTGTTGATTATTTGCTATTCTTCCTGTACATAGCTTATTATTGCATAGTTATTTACATAGTTGTCCCACATCAAATTGTAAGCTCCTTGAAGGCAAAGAACCAGTTATTGCCTTGCTTAGCACATTGCCTGGCACATAATAGGTACTTAATGTTTATTGACATATTGTGTTACATCGGTGGAATATGGCAGATAATGATTTTATTTTTATGCATAGTTTTCAATATTCTTCTAACAGGCATAAACCTAATTAGAACCAGAATTTTCCATTTGCTGTTTGATCAATGTTCTAGAACTGTACTGAATTTTTAAAATTTCTTACCTGAATGATTTGTATGATTGGAAATGAAGCTATTCTATTGATTGAGTGCAAATCAAAGTAAACTTGAAGGTTTGTAGACCACATACTGCACTCAAGAAAATGAATGGGTTATTGGTTCCATATTTGGTTTCTAAAGAGTCTTGTTTTTTTCCTCAAGGAATTTTAGTATCCTTCCACTAGATTAACAATTTAACAGGAACTGAACAATCCACTGGCTAGTGGATCAATGTGATGGAGAAACATTATCAGACTTATTTTGCTCTATGAAGTATATCCTTACTTTAGATGGAATGTTATTCTACCAATGGGGAATAATATAAATTAAATGGTGATAATATGAAAAGTAACCCAAAACAAACAGAAGTAAGCCCAGTAGCCCATCCACCATATATTTGATCAAAGATACCAGATTACTAGTTACATATCTAGTTCCTAGAGATTATACTGTATTTTCCCTTAAGGCTTTTCAGGACTCCTATAAACACAAGGGCACCTGCACATGTTACCTGAATTCTCTATCATCTATTGGATCAATATCTCCACTGGATCATTATTATGGAAGGAATTTATCTTGCTTTCTCCTTGAAAGATTTCATTACTTCAGTATGAATTAGAACTGTCCTATTAACTGAAAGAACAAAGGAAGAAAACTAGTTTGTCTGTAGAATATTCATTATTCTCAAATACTGTGCCAGATTACTAGTTATACAGTTAGTATCATAAAAATTCTATTTTATATTTCTTGAAAGATTTTCAGGGTTCCTCCAGTCATCTACTATCAAATATGAACTAGATCTTCCCACTGACTACTAGATCAGTCATATTGGATTTAAATATCTTCCATCTTAGTTTAAAGATTTCATTGTCTTAGTATGAAACAGAGCCATCCTTTTGATTGACAGCAATACTAACCGAATAATGAGGAAACCAGTTGGTATGTAGAAAAAGTATTATACTCAAGAAACCTAACAGACTACTAGTTATATGGTTAGGTTCCTGAAGATTCTGTTCTTTTTCCTCAATGACACTCAGGAGTCCTCTAAGAAGTACAAATCTGATATGAACTTGAACTCTCTACTGGTTACTGAATGATGTCTTGGAAGAACTGAATTGGATTTAAGCATCTTGCTTCTTAGCTAGTGATTGGATTTCCTTACATCTCAATAGAACTATCCTACTGGTTGGGATTAGTACAGAACAAATAGGATCAAACTAGATGATGTGCAGAACATGAGTTGTACTCAAGGAAAGTACAAGACTGGCAGTTACATATCTAGGTTCCTTTTTTGGGGGAGCGGGGAGAAAGCAATCAGGGTTATATGACTTGCCCAGGGTCACAGAGCTAGTTAAGTATCAAGTGTCTGAGGGTGGATGTGAACTCTGGTCCTCCTGACTCCATGGATGATGCTCTATCCTCTACACTACCTAGCTACCCCTCCTATCTAGGTTCTTAAAGATTTTTTTTTCCATCCAAGGTTTTATACTTTCACACTGAACCAAATTTCTTACTTCTTAAGCGTTCATCTATTCCAATCTATTTTACAAAAATGATTTTGTCTTAAACCACAAACATATACTTCTAGGCAGTCATACATATATAGGCATACAGAATTCATACTTTTTCTACATCCTGACCTTTGTCTCCCAAAGCAAGGTAAGATTTTTATAAAATGGGGATATTGGAAAGTGAGGAACACAAAGCTAGATGGGCTTCAACTTCTTAACTGCCTATTACGAAGGGGTAACTTGACACGATATTTTGGAAAAGAAGACTATGGAATGCATAGGCATTTCCAAACAGAATGAAATTTTTTGGAGAGAAAGGATTAGGGTTTACTTTATTGAAAATAAGGACAGGTATCAAATGGAGTTTTTTTTATCCCTAATCCCACCCTTCTGCTTAACGTCCCTGTTTTGGTTTTTTTGAGGATAATTCACTTACGTAAGTTCTCAATTTCAGGACCATCTTGAGTTGCCACATCCAATCAGGTTCTTAGTCTAGTTTCCTAGACCTAAATCCTACCTCCCCACATCTTTCCCTTTCCCTCAACTCACCATTAACTTAGTTCAGGCTCTCATCATCTCTTACTGGTACCAATTTAACAGCTTCCTAAATGTACTCTTGGCAGCCAGTCTCTTCTTCCTCCAATATAGCCTCCACTTACATGTTACATTTATCTTCCTGATATTCCCCTGCTCAAGGACTTTCCGTAGCTCCCTATGACTACTAGAATACAAACTCCTTAGCTAGGCACTTAAAGCCTTCTACATGCTTATTTCATATTATTCCCCTTTTTTGTGTTTTTCTTTAAATTCAGTCACAATCTTACTACTTGTTTGCTATTGCCAGAATTCTAGCTCTTATCACCCACCATACCTCTGTATAAGTTGTCCCCATGCTAGAGAAGTACTTCCTCACCTTGAAATTCATAGTTTATTACAGGTGGGTCACCTCCTATGGGAAACATTTCTAATCCCCCCATTTGTTAACACCAATCTTCCTTTACAGATATTAACTATATTTATATGCATATGTGTCATATCCTCTCAATAGAATGTAAACTCCTTGAGGACAGTTTGTGTTTTTGTCTTCCTATCCTCAGAATCTAGCAGTGTTTTGCCTATACTAGGTACTTCATAATTATTTGTTGACTTGAATCAGATGCAATCTTTTCTGTGGCAAGTAGTTTGAATACTTATCCCACCAAAAGCAAATGAGAAAGGGGCTAATTCTTGTTCATTAACTACAGTTTTAATTAAACATTAGATTAGAGCTTCTTTGTTAGTACATATGACATAAAGTATTTAATTTCTTCCATTTATCAACTAGTATTTGGAATACCTTCCCAGAAAAATCTGGTAGGGATAAGAACTGGACCCACTATTAAATTGACATAGGGTACCCCCAGAAGAGGAAACTCTGTTTGGACCTCCTCTGTGACACAGAGTTTTAGAGAGTTAAATACAGCATTGGGAAGTTAAGTGATTTGTCCAGGGTCATGCAACTAGTATCTCAGAAGTGAGACTTAAATTAAGGTTTTCCTGGCTCCAAAGGCTATGTCTCTATCCATTCAACTTGGATCTTTTCCCCTTCTCAATTAATAGAAGGTGTTTGAGGGAAATAGAAGGTCATAGTCAAAATGGTCCTATTCAAAAATTCTTAAATGAATGTTTAGGATTGAGATGTTCTCTGTATAATTCAGCTTTTAGTGTAAAGTCCTCTGGTAGCAATAAAGAACATTTGGTTTACTTCACTAATTGGTATGTCCTTTAAGGCTGGAACAGCTTTTTCTTGAGATTTCTTCTGTGGCTGATTTTTGGCATAGTTATCTGAAAGAAAGAAAGAAAGAAAGAAAACACCGCTTAAATCTAATGATCTTGTTCAATCAATCAGTATCTGTGAGCTAGAGACCTCTAGAGGACTGCAGAGTTACTGGAAGACGTCCACCAATGATTGTAGGCACCAGGCATTGTCATTTTGGTTTTCATTTTGCACCAATAAGATACGCAATGTGACTCACTGAAACAAATAAGTAAATATAACTTATGTAGACTGCATAAATATTATGCAGATATATTAATTTCTATTTTTAAATGTATGCAGAAGCTGTTATAATAAAATACAAATTTAGAAGTGTTGCCAATTCATAGCAGCCTTTTTGTCATTATCTATCTTTCCAACTAATATATGTTAGCATTACAATTCCCATCATAAAGTAATCTGTAAATATTTTTTGAAATCAAAAGTTCTTGTACTTTGGAAAAGTTGGAAATCAGTGATCTAGGTCATAGTTTCTGATATTAAGATAAACAACACAGTTCAATAGGCAAAAGGAAAACAATTTATCTCACTGCAAATCATTAAGATAATAATAATAAATACTGTATTTAACATATTTAGTAATAAAGACTTAAAATTCTTTTTAAATACATAAAAACATGAAAACAAAAATTTATAAGACAGTAAAAATACATTCATTCTCCCATATCTAGTTTGCATAAGAAATTAATATTTTGCTGGAAGTATGGGAATCATTTTTTTTTTTAAATTAGCTTTTCCCTCAGGAAAAGCACACTTCTCACAAGAGCAGAACTGTATCTATACTTACTGAAGTTAATGGCCTCCAAATTATGATTTTTTTACTATTATTTATGCAAATTTTTATACCCAATTTTGTCTCGTAGCCATTAAAGTTATGAGAGCATAGGGAACGTGCCCTGGGAGATTGTCATGGAAAATATTTTACAACTAAAATTCAAATTCATCTTTAAAAAACCCCTCATTTAAAAAAAAGTATATTATTCTCATAGGGCAGCTAGGTTTTGCAATGGATAGCATGCCTAGCCTGGAGTGAGTCAGGGAGACTCATTTTCATGAGTTCAAATCTGGCCTCATAGACGCTTACTAGCTGTTTGACCCTGGGCAAGTCACTTAGCCTTGTTTGCCTCAGTTTCCTAATCTGTAAAATAAGCTAGAGAAGGCAAACCACTCCAGTACTTTTCCAAGAAAACCCCAAATGGGGTCATGAAGGGTCAGACATGATGGGAAATGACTAAGCAACAACAACCAAAATATATTTTCATGAGAAAGAATGATAATCAATCAACACTCTCCAAACAAAAGCAGGAAACCTGTTTTTTTTTTTCCAACCAAATTCCTAAACGTTGTTGAAAGCGTTTTTTCAGATTTAGTGTGATATAAGTAGAAAGAACACTGGAAAATTAGAGTCAATAGGCCTGGGTTTGAGATTCAGTACTATAGTAATTGAAGGACTATCATGAAAAGAGATTAGTCCCCAGAAAGCAGGGATAAGAACAATGAGGTGAAGTTACAAAAGCCGGAATTTGGCTTGATCTTAAGAAAAACTCACAAATAATTAAAGCAGAATGGGCAGCCTTCAGAAGTACTAAGATCTCCATTGAAATTCTTGGTTGAATGACCACCTGGTATTTGTAGTGGAGATTCTTGTTCAGGTATGGGTTAAGGGTGGGGAACTCTGCCTCAAGGCCACATGTGGCCCACCTTCTAGGTCCTTGAGTGCAGTCTTTTGACTAAGTCCAAGTTTTACAAGACAAATCCTTTTATCAAGAGCTGAGGAGGAAGACTTATTTTCATGAGTTCAAATTCAGCCGTGAGTGGGATACAATGAAGACCCCTCAGGGGAACCTAAACATATGAACTCCTAAGATGCTGCAATACCCCACACCAGGCCCCGCTCTGACACTACACCCAACTTTACTGTAAGAACAAGATTAGCTACAGAATGTTCCAGGCAGAACTCCCAAGGCCAGTGTCCTGAAAAGGGGGCAATTAGAATTGTGCAGATGTTGCAGAAGACTGATAACCACACCTACCTGTACTTTTTCAACGTCACTCTGTATTTTTCCATATCTCATTGTACTTTTTCAATGCCATTGGGGTGGGAATTGCGCGTTTAGATTTACCCTCAAAGTTCATGACTCTGAGCCAAGAGGAAGGGGGTTTGGGAATGGGGAGCTGTGGTCAGGGTGTATAAAAAGTCTGTTCTTTCTGCATCTGGCATGGTCTGACACTGAGAGCATTCTCTATGTGAGTTGCCCTTTTTCACAAGATTGTAATAAAATTCCTTTCTGCTTTCCACCTTGAGAAGCCTCTGATTTTAATTTGGGTAAGAGTCTCTGTCCCACACAGCCTCATCCTAACCCACCCCTGGGTTAGACTAAATGCCCACTGAGGTCTCTATCAAATCTGAGATTCTGTGCTAATAATTTAATATCTCTTAGCCTCAGTTTCTTCATCTAGAATAGATGGATAATAAATTGTGTCCTATTTGCTCCATAGGGATATTATTCAAGATCATGTGAAATAATGATAAGAAAACACACTGTAAACTACACAAAGTTATTAAAATATAAAATGAATATAATTATTGTTATTAGTGCAAAATTATAAAAATATGACTGTACTAATGTCAATATATGAAATCAATCATCTTCAATAATATAATAGCTTATATGGAAATCAAGCTATAATAAAAATAGCCACCATTTACATATTGATTAAAGATCTGCATAGCACTGCATATGTTATTTCATCTGATCCTCACAACATGAGATATTATTATTATTTCCATTTTACAGATGAAGAAACTGAGGCTGAAAGAGGTTAAAAGACTTGTTTAGAGTCACATAGCTAATAAGCATCTGAAGGAGGGATTTGAATTCAGGTCTTCCTGACACCAAGTCCAGGACTCTTATATTCTCTACCTCCTAGGTACCTTGTTATATTAATATTTTTCAGTTTTTTGCTAAACTTTAAAAAGATGATATGATCCAATCACTATGTAAATTTACCTGTGACTGTATGAATAGAGTCCAGTGGAGAAGTATTCACCATGTTAATTCCAAATATCAATATGTAAGTAATTACTAAAGTAATAAGGAGGTAGACTGGCAAAGCAACGGCCCAGTACCTGTAGAACAGAATATTAAATACGTATTTTTAAAAGTTACGATTCTCAAAGTCCCAAAAGCCACCTCTGTTGACCCCTGGCTCTGAAGTCATTTGAGTAAAATTTTCATGCTTTACTAGTACTATTATTAGAGAGACATGAAAAAGAAATAGCCAGTGTTTGGCTTTCTAAAGAAAATACATAACCCCTTATAATGACAGTAAAATGAACTTTAATTTTACTAAGGGTATATTTTCAACTTACTTTTGAGGCCAGTATGTTAGTCCTATGGAGTTTAACCAAGTCTCAGGAATAAATGCCCACACAAGATAGAGTACTGTACAAAAGAAAAAAATGTTAAAAATACCATAAATAAGGCACATATTCTCTCTGTTCTTTAAAGTCTTGCTCTCAAGACCTTAACCAGGAAGGCTTTATTTTATCATGACAGCTAAAAATAATCTTCCCATCTTCTGAACTCTTACAGGAAAGAAGGAAGACTTTCTATTGGGTAGACCCTTGTCTTCTTGGTACTTTTATCAAAAGGTCTTGAATTATAGTTATTTATGCATACATATTTCCCTCCACTAGTCTATTATCTTCAGGGACTATATATTATTAAATCTTGATATAACCCAGAGTGAGTTGTAAAAGCTAGACATCTGTTGTGATAAACAGAAAAATCTAAATTTTGGCATCATGCCCATGACAGGAGTTTTTCCTTTGAGAAATTTGACCTAAATTAACGGTGTATGATGGGGTTCATAGCCTAGTGTACAACATACTGTGAACACCAAATAAGTATTTTTTGCATGAATTAATGACGATGAATGAACAATTGCAAAAAGTGACTGGAGGTTCCACAAAATTTCTGAGGCTAATTCCATACCAGCCATAGGAAAAAAAAAAAGTTCAAGACTGAAAAATATGAAGTATGAGTATTCCATTCACCCAGAGGCAACTAGGTGGTACAGTGGATAGAGTGCCTGGCCAGGAGGCAGGAAGACCCATTTTTGTGAGTTCAAATCTGGCCTCAGACACTTATAGATGTGTGTTCTTGGGCAAGCCACTTAAACCTTGTTTGCTTCAGTTTCCTCATTTGTAAAATGAGCTGGAGAAGGAAATGGCAAATCGCTTCAGTATCTCTGCCAAGAAAACCCTGCGAGAGATGATCTCTCAAAAAGCGAAGCCTCCTCAAAGGGGAAATAATCTTGTGCCCCCGTTCTATTAAAATATACTCCCTCATACAAAAACAGCATCTAAAGCTAGCTAACTTTGTGAAAACGTGTTTTTCAGCACGTCCTGTATTGTACGTGACCCTCCCCCACACTCCTGGACCCTGTTTTTGAGCACAAAATAGAAACAAATTATGGAAAGATTCCCCCATCCTTTGTCTGCAGTTTTTTCTACCACTGCGTACCTTATTCCCTTATATGGCAAACAAACAGCAAAGCCTCTGTTGCTGGGTAGATTTTCATGAAACAGATTGTGTACCTTGAAGCCCAGCCAATGGGATGAAGGGGGAGGGGGTGGCGGGGTCTTGCCTTAGGGATAAAAGGATGAGGGTGCAGCTCCCAACTCGTACTCCCTGGCGGCACTGCTCTGAGTGATTTGTAGCCTTTCTCACGAGAAAGTAATAAATTCTGTTCTGCTTTCAAGGTATCCAAGGGTTTGTCTTGAGTTTTTGAGTAGTGGTCTTTGTCCCACAAACCCCAAATGGGGTTATGAAGAGTTGGACATGACTAAACTACTAAACAACAACAAAATTCCATTCACCAGTTTAAATTAAAACCCCTCTTTGTCTCAGTATCCATCTTCTAAATTAAGTATCTACTTCTTGAACACCAATCACCTGATGTTCAGCCTTATAGTTGAGTGGAATGGCTGAAAGTGTCTCGTTTAAAGAAAAGGATACTTAATATTTTAGCCTCCATAAAGCCAGAGCTATATGATAAAGTTTAAAGTTAACCACCCCCTTCAACTTGCCACATATACCACATATACCCACATCCTGCATCATGCCTGTAACTTCTGTCTTTTAGTTTGGGGTTAAGGTGTTAAGATTAAGAATCTTTCCTTGTTTCAAGAATGTGAGGCCAATTATCCCCACCAATGGGGAGAGATGTCCAGACTTTGGGGTTTTTCTTAGTATTGTTTTCTAAGGGGGTCTTAGGGGTTTTTCTTAGAATTGTTTTGTAAGGGGGCTTTTAGGGGCATTTATTAGAATTGTCTTTGAGGGGTATATAAGCTGCCTGTCTGCTCTCTACCTACCCCCTACCCCATTCTGCCCTGGAGTAGGCAATGCCCAGTTCTCGTGGGAAACTTGCAAATAAAGCCTCTGTCTTTACCTTGAGAGACCTTTGATTGTTATTTCATTTTGGGGGAATTACTGTCCCACACATAGTAATGAGAGGGAAAAAAGGCAGCAAAATGTGTAAAACAGCACTGAAAAGATTTGAATTTAGTACAGCCAGGGAAATGAACCTAAGTCTAGCACCTGAAATAACTTAGATTTGGTCTAAGTGGAAATAAGTAAATTTATTCTATTTAATAAAAATAGAAAACATAATACTGTAATTTTTCAGAATTCTAATTACTAGCAGATCCAACATTTTCTGGTATAACAACCAGGGCTGAATGGACCAAATTCTGGAAATTAGTTAAGAGTTTTTTAATTTCTTCATAACTGCTAAGATACTGGCACTGTCTTCTGGATCTCTTTCTATTCTCAGTTATGGTATAAAGTTTATCCAGAATATGTTTTTTCTACTACAAATGTATAGTTTAAAAAAAAAAATATATATATATATAGTATTACTATCAGCTGAATTGGATGAAAAACACATTAAATATTTGAGGTTGCCCTAACACAGGCAAAAATCACAATTTTAATAATCACATGTATATTATATATACATTTATATATATAATACACATATCATATATATAAATAATATTTCTAACTGCCTACTGTAATGTTTTTTCCAACTTTTTTTTTTGCAGAGCTAATTAACAACTTTAAATAAGGTTTAAATAATTTTACTATACAGTAAAACTGCCAATTGGTGCACTGATTTCCCTTTAAGCTCCTTTGATTAGTACTTAGACAACTCTGAAATAGGTGCTATTGTTCCTGTTTGTGCAAAGTGAGCTTCCCCATGGGCATATGCTCCTTATATGTTTCACTACTTACCTGTCTGTGGGCAACTTCTATGTATTTTATTGGTTAGGACCTGTGATGCAAAGCAAATTCCCCTGTGGGAACTCCTTCCACTGATGTAGCTCAACAATTTATCTGTAATTTATAATCTTATAGAATTGCCTAGGATACTGAGAGGTTAAGTCACACATGGCCATACAGTCAATCAATCAAAAAACATTAATTAAGCTTCTACTGTGAGTCAGGCAGTGGAAGACAAAAGAGAAAAAAGACAAAAACGACAGTCCCTGCCTTCAAGGAGCTTACGTTCTTCTGGGGGACTGTGTCTCTTGGACAGTTTTGAAGGAAACAAAAGATTCTAAGAGGCTGTGGTAAAGTAGAAGGGCATTCAAGGCCTAGAGGACAGTGGGTACAAAGGTGTAAAGGAGATAGATCATCATGGGAGAAACTGAAAGAAGACCAGTTTGGAATGTATAAAGTATAATAAGCATGGAAAGGTAGGGTTGGGGTCAAGCTGTCAAAGACTTTAAAAATTAAACAGATGCAACTTATTTCCTAGAGGCAACAGAGGTGCCATTCAAGTTACTGAGTAGAAGAGTGGGATGGTCAGACTACTTTTGTAAAATCCATTTGGCAGGTGTGTAGAGGGGAAAGATGCTATTGCAATCCTCAAGGGCTTGAACTGGAGTGGTGACCACATTAGTAGAGAGAAGGGAATGGTTGTGAGAAATAATGTGATTGTATAAATCCTGGACTCATGTGAGAGTGTAGGCATTAGTATGTATACATAAACTTGAATTATTCTGTAGTCCTGGATAGATGGTAGCAGAAGCGCTGACTGGATTTTCTGGCAGCAGCAAAGAGGGGAATTGCCACTCCAATTCCTATTCAGATGAACAACCACTTATCCACACTAGTAGTGAGAAAGATAGTACTCTCTGAGGACAGAGACTTGATTAGAATGCTCCAAGTAGCCAAAGGACAAGGTCAAGGGCTAGTCTGACCTAAAAGGATTTATCAAGTCTGTCAAAATGCTGAAACAAATACTGACCTGTGATGAACTTATCAGGTTCATTAGGTTATGGGAAATCTTTTGAGTATGTAGCTGATGAGTCAAGAAAAGTATTGTATGACAAATACTCGACTCTAATCATCTTGAGGACATTTACCTATTCATGGTACTGTGGGACTAAATGGTCATAGGGTCATAGGTGCTAGTTCAGTTGAAAGAACATTCAGGAACTATAGGCAAAGACAGAACCAGGGACAAATTCTGTCCTTTCTGGAAAAGTAATGAGACAAGGGAAAGGAATGTAAGCTGTCCTGATAAATGAACATCACCAGCAGAAGGAAGACAGATATTCCTTCTGTTATAAGAATGGAAAAGATCACCACATACAGGTCATGTGCACCATAAAAAAGAATGTAACTCTAGTGGTAGAGAAGATGCGAGCTATAGGATTATCTTTAGAAAAAATGAAATGGGGACAGAGAAAGAGGTCATCATAGTCCCTTAAAACAATAACCATGACTGTCGGCCTTTCCTAATATGTTTTCCTCACCCTTGCACTAATATGATACAAGAATCTAGCTTTTTAGTCACAGATGGGGGCTTTCCTAAGGAAGCCATTAAAGTGCAGTGGGAAGGCCCTCCATCTCCAAGCTGGACATTTCTCCTGAGGGGAGGCAGCAAGACATTAGACAATGTGACTTCCATCTGCCCCAAAGTGACATCTCTCTTCACCAGGAGACTCCAACTTCCTGCTACAATAGTCTGATGTACAGCCTCAGGTGAGAAGAGGATCCAGACCTTCCTGTGGCCCCACGCCATCTTCTGCTCTGCAAGTCCCCTGAGGGAAGGCTATCTGTGCCAGCAAAGGCAACTTCCCCATCTTGCTGCCAGCCTGATTTTCCATTAGGGATGTGGAGAACCTTTGGTGCAGTCAATTAACAAACATTTATTAAGCACCTAGTATGTGTTAGGCACTATGCTAAAAACTAGGGATACAGAGAGAGGCAAAAGACAGTCTCTAAACTCAAGGAATTCCCAACCTAAAGAGAGACAACGAACCAACAAATATATACAAATGAGCTATATACAGGATAAAGAGGAAATAATTAAGAGAAGGAAGGCACTAGAACTGAGAGGTTTTATTTTAGTCGGGACTTAAAGGCAGCCAGAGAAGCAAGAAGGAGATGAGGAGGAGGGAGGGCATTCCAGGAATGAGGGATAACCAGAGACAATGCCCGGAGCAAAGAGATGGAGTGTCTTGTTTGAGGAACAGTCAGGAGGCTACTGTTACTGGAAGGAAGAGTATGTGGCTGGTAGTAAGGTATAGGAAAACTGGAAGTAGGGGAGGGGGTAAGTTATAAAGGGCTTTGAAAGACAAACAGAGGATTTTGTATTTGATCCTTGAGGTGATACAGAGGCACTGGAGTTTATGGCATGGGGAAGGGGTGACATGTTGGATCTGTGCTTTAGGAAAATCACTTGATGGTTGACTGGAGGATGGTGTGGACTAGGGAGAGGCCTGAGGCAGGATGACTGACCAGCAGGCCACAAAGGACACAAGATAAAGGATCAAGTGAGGGCTTTTTCAGGATGGGGGAGACACAGGTGTGCTTAAAGGTAGTAGAGAATCAGTTGGTAGATAGGGAGAGATTGAAAATGATTGTGATTCAGTGAGGATGACAGAAGGAGAAATCTGTTGGAGGAGATAAGAAGTAGGGGATTACCTGAGCAAATAGAGCAGTTAGCTTTGGTAGAGAGTAAGGTCATTTCATCACGTGAGGCAAGAGTGAAGGAAAAGATAGTGCCAGAATGCATATGAGTGATAGGAGATGAAGGGGGGGGGGGGTAGGGAGCTCATAGCAAATGGCTTCCATTATTCTGAAAATGAAGAATGATTCTCATCTGAGAAAGTGGAGGGAGGGGGAGCCATGGAAGGCTTGAGGAAACATGAAAAGGTTCAGAAGAGCTGCTCTGAGGAGTGGGATACTGAGTGCATAAGGTAGGCACAGAAGGACTGGCTAGCAGCAATAAGGGTCCAATCGAGGTTGTGTAACAAATTTCTAGGGGACCTAATCAGAATGGTTGCCCAATTTTCTCCACCTTTGTTAGGCAACACTTGTGTTGCAGCAAAGACAGTGAATGATGGGAGTGATCCAAAGCTGAGGCTTGGCTGGGAGTCATCGGTGATCCGATAAAGGGAATAGGGATTCAAGACAGGAACACAGTGTAGCGTTGAATTGGTTCATCAAGGGTCAAGATAAGGAGAAGAAGAGAGAGCGGCTAGTGTAGGGGAGATGGTCCAGGAGATAAATGAGGCTTCAAGGGACTGGAGATCACAGTTTGGAAGTAAAGTAGAGTTTTGTAAGGTAAAGCAGAAGGAGAGATGAAAAGCCAATAGATGATGGTCACATAAGAATTTAAAGAATTTATAAGCATAGAGCAATATATTTGCAGGTGATGGCAAGATCAAGGGCATGACCATCTTCGAGTGTGGCTGAGGTGAGATGGAGGAGTAGCTCATCGGAAGTAAATAGCTTGAGGAACTGAACTGTTAGGGTACTGGAGGGAGAGTCAATATATATGTTTCAGTCCCCTAGTATGAGGGCAGGAGTTGGGGAGGAAAGAAAAACTGTGAGCCAGGTAAAGTTGAGGAAGGAAAGAGAGTGACCTGAAGTGGGGGCAGATCTGAAGACTACCAGGCTACCAGGATTTTGATTAGGAGGTAGATATGAATAGTTTGAACCTCAAAGGTGGAGAGGTTACTGAGTGACAGAGCAATGAAGAGAATCTGGAGGTAGCAATGAAGAGCATGGATATGCCAATTCCTCTGCCTCAACCAATGAGCAATGGGGAATGAGTAAAGATGCAGCTAGTACCGGAAAGGGTGGCCAGGGATCTTGGGTCATCAGAGGGGAGACAGGTTTGAGTAGACAGAAGTAATAGGAGATGAAAGATTTAAGATGAAGGGAAGTTTGTTGTCTATGGAACGGGCACGCCAGAGGGCATAGTGGAAGGGCTGGGTGGTATCTGGTTAGAACTTTGTGGTGGAAGGGTTGAGGAAGATGGGACTGGTCAGGAGGTAAGGTGGAAGAAATGGAGTTTAGAGGATGATCTATAGGAGTTCAGAATCACTGGGATATGACTAGGTGTGAAAATGTTCCTCTTCAAACGAATGGTGCCACTCCACTTCCTACAGGAGACTGGAGATATGCCTGGAGGCAAATACAATACCAATGTTTACTGACTAATTGAATAGAGTCAAAGTACTGGGTTTACATCCTGGTGCTTATTACCTATGTGATCTTGGGAAAGTCACTTAACCTCTCTCAACCTCAGTTCTTTATCTCTAAAATGAGGGTGATAAAATAGATGGCCTTCTAGCCCTACATCTACGATTCTATGATCTTGGGGAACACCAGCTTTGAGAGTTGCTTTGTGGGTAACAATTAGGAAAGCAAAAATTAAATCAAACAAATGTAAAAGGAAAAGAAGACTTGAATGTTCCTCCCTTCTTCAAGGAATAATTCTTTACCAGAAAAACTTTTTTCTAGAACCTGTTTTGTGTCCCTTTTGGCAACCTGGTAAAGCCTCTGGACCAATTCTGAGATAAATGTTTTTAAATGCATAATATACAAAGGATTGCAAAAGAAATACTAGTAGCTGGAGGTTCATTAACTACCCTCTGTACCTGTGTGCAAAAAGGTCTACCTAAGCCATCTGCTTCAGCGAGTTGCCATCAACTACTCTGGTGAGTTGAGGGTGGGAAGGGGAGGTGGAAAAAGGGAGAAATTCCTTCCATTCCCCCTGCTACACTCTGAAAGAAGGAAAACAAGAGTCCTAAAAAGTAAGATCATACATTGGTCTATATCTCAATGTTTTTTTTTTTTTGACAAAAGAACACTTTTGGTTTTCTAATAAAATTTCATCTCCCTGAATTTCAGCCATCCAGAGCTCCCAATTTCCTATCTATAAGATCCTTGTGAGAAAGCACATTCTTAATGGAAAGTACCCTTCCAATTTCTCTACTCCTTATCATCTCATTAAATTGCCTGAAGAACTCACCAAATTAGTTAGAAATTCACTTATCAACTATATCTTATAACTAAAACTTCAGAAACACTTAAAGCATTATACTTCTAATAGTATTCCAGTGAGATAGTCAACCAAAATGATAAAGGCCTGAAAGGTCAAAAGAACTGTATTCCTTTGGATTGGGACATTTAAGGAATTCCACAGGTGAGCCCCACAGCCCACTGGGGACAGCAAATAGTCAATACCATGCAACTGCTCAAATTGCAAACCTTCAATTGTAAGTGAGAGATCTCCATAACCCCAAATTTCAAACACTATCTAGAAAGAGTTATGGTTTGCTTTGCAAAATTTACATGTTTCTGAAAAGGTCTGCGATTTAGTCTTTGTAAATATTATCATCAGGTCCAGATGTGATTTCATCAGCATGTGTAACTCCCTATTTAGAAATTAGCCATAATGTACTAATGCAGATCAGCGAATCGGCAGTAATTTATCTTAGCCAGTTGCTGGGATAATTTGAAAGTAAGTGATTTACCCACTTGCTCAACTAATCTACATCAGAGTCAGGATCTTTACCCTTATCTTCCCGATATCAGGGTCAATCCTCTAACCAGTAAGGCAAAAATTTCTAATGGTAGGTTCACGCACAGTGAAGAAAAATTTTCTATATAAGATGTTTTTAACACTCTGCTTGGGTTGAAAATTAGTGTTCGGGAGGGATTTTGGGGACCATCTAATAGAATGCCCTCATTTTCCAGATGTAGAGGAAGGAAACTGAGGCCCAGAGAGGTTGGGTGACATAAGCTCATTTAAGTAATAACAAAGGCGGGATTTAAATCCGGGGTCTCTAACATCATATTCAGTGCCCTGTCTATGCACCACAAAACAATATGTGAAAAATAAGGCAAGGCGGCTGGTTCCACATTTTGATGTCTTGACTTACAGGTGTCACGACCTCACAGCATTACAAAGAAAAGATTTCCAATCACAGTCTGGATCCACAAGTTGAAGCGGTAACGCTCCATGTCCTTGTTCGATCACGAACCATACTTACTGAAGCCACACTGCGAGCTTAGGAAAAGAACGAAGCCATAGATGGCTCTTTCTGGCAATGGTGACGGTGAATTTTCAACCATAGTCTCCTTAGCTTGGGACCACCTGAGGGGAGGAAACAGAACACAGCTGGTCACCTGCCATTGATCTCCAGTACAACTTTAGTATGAACTTTGCTATTTTCCTCCCTGGGGACCTCTGTAGACCGCACCCATTGTCCTGCTATCTCTCTGACCGCGGACACCCCGCTGAGACCCCCGCGAGCCTCCCCCGGGGCGGGGGCGGGGCTCTCCCGGGGGCTGCGCCTGTTTCGGGCACCTGCAGGGACGCGGGGGCCAAGGGGAAGTTGCATTTTCTCCCCAGGACCCTGATTTCCTTCCGGGGCTGGAGCTGGGAGGTTCGGGGTGGGAAGCTCTCCCCAAGACTGGACCGTCTCCTCCCGGCGCCGCAGCGGAGGAGAGGGAGGTCATAACACAGCAGGGGCACCTTTTCTGGGTTATTTACGGCCATTAGCATCGTGACGCACCAGTATTCCTGCCCGCCGACTTCAGAACCTCCAGGCCGAACCTGTGTGCGCAGGTGCTACCCTAGGAGGTGGGGGAGAAAAAGAAGGGGGACTCGCCGCGCCGGGACTCCGGGGCGGGGCGGATTGCGGCAGAGGGGGCGGGGAGGAAGGGGGGAGAAGGAAGAGCGGGCGTGGGGCGGGGCTAGGTGCGCCTGCGCGCGGCCCACGTGACTCCCGGGCTCCTTCCTCATGGGTGGTTCTACCGCCAGTGCTCTGGATTCCAGTGACGTGGTGCTGACGGCTGCCACCGGACTGAGCCCTGCTTCAGAATCTGGACGCGGATTAAAGCTCTCCCGTGGCGGGTCCGGTGAGTGTGTATGTGTACGTGTGTCTTTGTGCCTATGTGAGGATGTGTGTGTACAGACGCGCGTCGGGGTGCCAACGACTCTCGCCTCTGCCTCCTCTTGGCCTTCCCGCAGCGAGGGTCGTCTCCCCGGTGTGTTTCCGTACCCACCCTTCGTATGTGTACGGTGCCCCTCCTGCCTGTATGTGTGTGCCCTGCGTGTCTTCCCCTTTGCTCCGTTTCCTTTCTGCGTGTCTTTGTGTGTGGCATACGTGTTCTTTTCTACCTGCGTTTTCCATCATCCTGCCCGTCATCTGCGCACCCCCATTCGTGTGTGCAAATGCAAATGTTCCTCAGCCACTTGTTATTGTGGGAGAGGCCGTGGGGCTCCGGCCAATGTCTGCTGGACTAATGATGCCTGACAGGAAATAAAACCACCTCCAAGACAGGGCTTCCATTTCCACCCTGGGTCCTTACTCCTCTTCTCTCCTTCCCAGTCCGCCTCAGCTTATTCTGAACGATTTTCCCCTTCCCCCAGGAGGACATTAGGAAAGAGGTTGATTGGGGAGAATCGGCTGGTTGAATGTAATAATATGTAAGTATGACGTGGGAAATCAGATGGATATGATGAAAATGGGATAGAGGGCCAGGGATACAAATTAGGGCCTGTTCATTTAACTTGTGATCGGAAACTTGTGCTTTTAAAAGTGTGTCAGTGTTCGTAACTGTGAAGTCAGATGAAGTATAAGCCCCTCGAGGGTGGGAACTGTTGGGTTTTTTTTTCTTTTTATCCCTTGGGACTTAGTATTCTTAGCTTTATCCGTAGACAGCTCAATGGAGAGGATTCAAATGCTGTTTCTTGGCATGAACAAGTGCTTGTGTGCAAGCTTTTTTTCCCTCCCAATCTTTAGGTTTCTGCTTATGCCTGTGTACTCTCTTCTGGGTTCTCTTCAGCATCTCTGAAGTGATCTTACTTCTTCATGGTGTTTAGTGTCTTCTGTTGACTTAGTGCAGTCTCAGATCTTGATTTGGGATTTTGTGCCAGGGCCAGGTTCCATCCCCTCCTACACTCTTGAATCAGGCAGTCAGTCCCTCTTTGAATTTCTTATTCTTTATTTGATCGGTTACTCTTTTAAAAATGTCTTGTTATTGCCATCTTTTGTTTTTATATCAACTTGATTTCTCCCTGTATTCCTCCCACTCCCTCCTCCAGAGAGCCGTTGTTATAACAGTACTTAAGAAAAAAAGAAAAAGAGGAAGGAAAAATAAAAAGCTCAGTAACACTGATTAACACACACAAAAAGCTGACCCTATATGCAATGTTTCACAGCTGTGGACTTCTACAAAGTATGAATAGGGGAAGTTTTCATTTCTTTTGAGGAGCAAGTCATTTCTCATCATTGAGTTTCAGTTGTTTTATTGTTGTTGACCATTCTATTTATATTGCTGTAGTCATTATATATGTTAATTTCCTTGCACTGCTTACTTCTATTTGCACCAGTTCATGAGTCTTCACATGCTTCTTTGTATTTTCACTTTCGTCTTTTCTTACAATAATTTTCCATTACATTCATATAACTGATCTGTAGCGATCTTTTCTCTGTCTTTTACTTTGTTGGGGTATATGCCTAGTAGGGAAGTCCAGAGGGATTAAAGAGTATAAACATTTTTTGTCACTTTCTACAAATGATTTCAAATAGCTCTCTAGAATAGTTGTACCATTTCACAGCTCCACCAACAATGCTTTTTAGTGTTTCTGCCTTTCTGCAATCCTTCCAACTTTGACCTCCTGTTTAATGCCCTCTTTGACAGTTTGTGAGTATTAGGATGAAAGTTATTTTGATTTGCATTTCTCTTAGTAGTAATTATATTCTGGTACTCTTTTGATCTTAACTGGAGAATATGGGAAATCTGGGTTCATCTACAACTTGTCATATTTCCATTTAACTGGAAGCCTAGAAGTGAGTATTGAACCTGGGTCTTCTGCCTGCAAAGCCAGTGGTTTTTTCCATTATTGCCCTCCCCCCCCAGTTCAGGAACTCTGTAAAAATCCATGATTGTCTCTACTGTTGTTTTGGTTGTGACAAGATAATATCCATTTTCAGAATTTGTATTCCATTTACTGATTTGGAGTTTGTATTTGTTTTTGCTGGCCTTTAGGATCATGCACAATGGAGAATTCCATCTCTGAGGCAGATTTAATTGGCAGCAGTTATGTTCGCATTACCAAACTTTGCTGTGAACAGGTGAGCATTTTTTAAAAAATCAAATGCATTTTAAAATTTGTATTCAAAGCTAATGTGAGTGAATGAATGATTTTTAATGCTATCTGTGCTTTTGAAGAGAAAGTGGGAAAAGGGAAGGAGCTGCCCAAAAAAACAAGGAATGTGGGATGAAAGAAACTAAAAAGTGGGGAGAATGATGGTAGTAATAATAGGTAGAATTTATCTAGTCCCCTAAGGTTGGCAAAGCGCTTTACTTATATTATTTCATTTGACCCTCACAACAACCTTTTGAGATAGGTGCTATTATCATTGCCATTTTATAGATAAGGAAACTGAGTCTGAGAGAAGTTAAACTTATGCAAAGTCACAAGGCTATTAAATGTGTATGGTGAGATTGCAACCCAGGTCTTCCTGATTCTAATTTCTACATTTCGTCTACTCCACCTCATTATTGACGAGGGTATATGTTGAGATTAGAAATTAAAAATAACTTTACGTAGAAGAGAAATTATGTTTATATGGCAAATCATTATAAGAAATCAAATTTTTCTTTATATCTGCCATTTATTAAAATCATTGGTCCTCTCTGATTAAAAGAAATTAAATGATAGAAGTTAAGAAAATTCCCAATTGGAAAAAAGAGTGAGAGGAAGAAAGGACAAGTGACATGTACTACTTCCTAGCTGCTTTTCCTTATCCTCCCTAGCTGTTAGTGGGGCCTGTCCCTCACAAACTTTATTTTCTATATTTTTACAAATGCATGTTATCTCTCTTGATAGAATTGTAAGTTACTTGATGGCAAGGACTGTATCATTTTTATCTTTGTATCTTCGGTGCCAACCTTTCCACATTGTAAGCACTTAATAAATTCTTGTTGATTCATTGGTACTTGAGTTTTATTCATAATATTCATTGGTAGCTATATTCAAGCAATGATTCCAGTAATCTCTTTGTGTGCACTTGCATTCTGTTGCTGGTGGATTCATAGTACTATTGCAGAACCATAAGAACTCCCAGAGGTTCTTATTTAACACTTTTAAGTACGGAATTTGGATCTCTGAAGGCTTACTTCAGTACTTACAGGATCTGTGATTTTTTTTTTTTTTGCTTTGTGGATGGATACTTTATTCTCTGGTTCATACTGCAGCTCTGTGATTTACCTTGAATGATCTCTAAAAGGTGATTTTTTTTTTAAGCTAAAAACCTGGTATTAAGCTTCTCAAAACTTAGGTCAAATCTCTAGACTACAAATGTCTTTTAGTTGGTAGGAAGCCAGAGTTTGTGATGTGTTAGCCTTACCTTTGAAAACCCTGGACCACTTCTGTGCCACAGTGAAACATCAGAGTAGGAGTTCAGTAAAGGAGCAATAACTATAAAATAAATCTTTGTTTTAAAAAAATGGATTCCAGCTTAGATGAATGCTTGACCTTCTCTAATAAAACTCTAAAATTCACATCAGACTCCAAAATAATAAAAAAATCCAATGAGAAACTACAGTGATTCTTCCGTCCCAGAACTGTGTGGAAATTCAGACAGAAGCCCAAGGGCAATAGGGATGGGGGACACCAACACAGCCCAAAAAGCAACAGAAAGTTAGTAGTTTCCCAGAATAACCAGAACCTGGCCACAGACATATGTAGTCTGCATGATTTTTGGTCTAGAAGCAGGGAGAACAGTGGGCTCATCCAAGAAAGCCCCAAGGTGGGCTCGAAGATTCATAACATTCAGTTCTGAAGAGCAGTAGAGGGTCTTGGAGGTCCAGGGCCTGAAAATCAAAGATCTGGGGTCATGGGGGACAGTCCTAGTCTTGGAAAGTAGGTATCAAACAGTAACCCAAGGGAACAAAGATAAGAGCAAGAAAGGTCAATGAGCCTACCCAAGAATGCAGCAGGGGGAGAACCCTGGCACAAAGGCTTAATTTAGGAACTAAAAAAAGAAGCTAATATACAGCAAATGTGAAAATAATTATTGTAGTTCTAAAGATGCCCAAAAATCACACTTAAAACCACAAATAACTTAGCGGGCAAAACTCAGCATAATCCTACAGGGGAAAGAATGGAACTTAAGTGGACTAGATCAGAGGTTGGCAAATTTTTTCTATGAAGGACCAGATAGTAAATATTTTTGACTTTGTGGGCAAAATTGAGAGTCCTCTATAGGTACTTATATAATGAGAAAACAAATTTATGAAAGTTTTTAATTGATGAAATTTAAAATATATTAATATGTGTATAATTTGTTTTATAGTACAGATCAACTAGTGAAAAGAGTAGAATTCTTTTTCTGGGGGAGATGACAGTTCACATAATTGGGATTCAAAGTTATTATTCCCTATCATCAGAATCGATTGCAAATGCATATTTGTTATTGTTGATCTGTAATGATATTTTATGTACTTCATCTTTGAAAATGTCTTTTCACTCAGACTGGTGCTGCCAAATACTGATATCAGCCTATGAGCATATAATATTTAACATATTTGCCTCTTGGAAGACATTTATGTAATTCTGTTAGATTCTTTTTTTTTATTTTTTTAATTCTGTTAGATTCTTGATACTTGCCTTTTAGCAAGTCATTACATTGCAGATTAATCACTTCCAATTGAAGGTTGGTAAAAGTTCTTCAATTGCACATTTAAATGGACATATGGAAATTTCTTTTGTGCTTGCATCAAGTTCCAAAAAAAAAAATGCTGCTGGAACTGTAGTTTGAGCTCAGGAAATAGATTCACTGCAAATTTGTATGAGAATGGAGATCTTGTCTCTTAATTTTTGACAGCATGGGAAGTGTATAAATTAATAAGTTAATTAACATTGCTTGTGATTTAAACAACATTGTTACTAAATTGACTCGATTATAAGTTTTGTATGTAAGCAGTCTTTTACCTTGAAATTTTAGGTTGAATTAATTAAGAAACATCAACTCTGCAGCAAAAATTAATTTTCAAAGTCATTCAGTGTTTGATAATAGTGGTTGATCATAGTTCTTCTTGTTCAGAAAAACTTCGGTCTCAGCCCTGAGCTCAAAAAATTATAATAAAACAATTTTCTTTTTTCTTGTTTTGACATAATACTTATACACTGGTAATGAAAAAATGTTGTGGTACAGTAATACAGGTCAGGTGACACTTGAAACAATGTCAAATTGTAACTACATTGTAGTAGTCCCTGTGAGTCGCCACATAGAGATCCTGTTGCAACTATTCAACTCTGGTGTTATACTTCAGTAATATTCATAGATAATCTATAATTGAACGAGTATGTTTGTGTTATAGTAAAACTATTTAAAAATAATAAAAAACTATCCTTAGTTCACTAGCCATACAAAAAGGTTTTGACCCATGGACCATAATTTGCTGCCCCTTGACTTGGTTCCAAGCATTTCTGATGAAAAAACAGAGCTGAGTAGGAACTTTGAAATGTAAACTTATATCGCCAGAAACCTAAAAAATAAATTTATTTGAGCATTTGCAAGGGGTTGTATAATGACATAGTACTAACATATTGGTGGGAGAAGACACAAGTGTCTGTTTCTTTAAAGCCTTAATTTCTTCATAAGGTACTGAGGGAGTAAAATAAGAAAATAGAAATCCTGGAGGTGGACTGGCTCTGAAAGAGAGGAAAGAAAAATGAGAGTAAAAGAGAAGATAATACCTGGGAAGAAAACCACAAGCGAAACAGACTTCTTGAATTAAAAAAAAAAAGCAAAGATTTAGAATCTGGTGGGGCGCCCAGCAATTGGGGAATGGCTGAACAAATTGTGGTATATAAATGTAATGAAATATTATTGTACCATAAGACATGGTTCAAGAGACAATTGCCAAGAATCCTGGGTAGCCTGAGCTGTACTAGGAGAAGGATTTATACGACAACAACATTGTACTTAAAAATGATTTTGGAAGTCTTAAGAACTCTGATTAATGTGATTACCATCCATATCTCTAGAGGACCTATGGTGAAGCATTTGTTCAGAAAGAAATATTTTTGGGCATGGCCACTCTGTAGATTTATTTTGCTTGGTTTTGCTTATTTATCATGAGGGTTTTTTTTCTCTTGGTTTTTAATTGGGGTCATGGGAGTGGTGTGGAAAGAAGACTAGCAGTAGTGATGCCCAAAAAGTGGTCATTGAAATATTTTTTAAAAGTATAGTAGAGAACAGAAGGAAGTAAAAAGGAAGCACAGTTAAGGATAGTTTTGAAAGTAATGTAAGGAATTTGCCATATATTATATACTTATTTTCTACATACTATAGCATAGCCAATGTATGAAATAGAGCTTCATGATTTTCTAATACAGTTACCTTTCTGTTCTGTGTACATGGAAATCCCTATTTTTTTGTGTTTTAAGTTCAGAATAAAAAATTTCAAAATAATACCATAAAAATTTAAAAATAGGGCAAGAAATGTACTCTGTTGGCCCTAGCTAACTTAATTGCATTTTTGTTTCTCAGAAGGCCATGATGTGATAGATTAAAGATTAAGATATATATGTAATCAGAATAGAGACAGAAATGGATTTGGGTTTTAACTCATTTACAAGACAGGTCATAGTTATATTTTGACCAAAAGTGGGTAATTGAAAATTATAGAAGGGAGCATGGTAGGCACTGGGAAAGAACTTGGTGACTGGTAGATTGAAAGAAGTGGCCTTACCAAGAAATTTGTAGATTAAAACATAGCACATGTTATTTTATTTTATGTAGCTGATTTATAGTTTACTAGTCCAGTTGAATATGCTACCATGTTTTTACCAAAGAGCAACAAAACCTGTTTTCTTTTTTCAGGGTGGTGCATATCCTAGGAAATTTTCGCAAGTTAAGGCAAATCTGGGTGAGTAATTTAGCACTTGAACCTTTATTTTATTTTTACTGGTAGTATAATTAGAGAATTAATAAAATCTATCCATGTTCATGTGTGGTGTCATACTGCTTTAAAAATTTGCTCGTTTAATTATTTTGAATTTAAAATCTCAAGTTATTTTTAAAGTAACTTGCCAAAAAGTCTTAACAATTAGTACTTCTAGCATATGTATTATAATGGAGAGATATTTTCACTTTGATTTCCTGTGATTTTCTAATCTATGCTTTCTGTTTTTATTACCTATGTTTTTTCCTACTCAAAAAGCCTAGCAATATTAATTTAATTTTTTTTTTAATAAAGAACTGGATATCTGCAAAATCTGGTGTAGTAAGCCACTTCATGTCCTTCGAGATTACTGTGATGTCATTAAAATATACATCTTCTGGCCACTTCTTTTTCAACGAGAACAGAATCCTGTAGTATCTCAGTTACATCCTTGTATAGACATCAGGTAAGCAAGGCTTGTTAGTTATGTTGCTTTATTTGACTATTGGGAGAATGTTATATTTTCCTGAAAAATGAGTCCTAAAAGTAGAAAAAAAGCTTGGGATAATGTGGTTCATTTACTTATTTCTAGTCATACCTGTACAAGGTACAGTTAAGATATTTGCTGCATTTAAGTAGTCAAATAAAGTTAAGCATTTATATTTAAACATATTACGCAAGGTATATTTATATATTTAAATAAAATTAAAAATAGATGCGACAACTAGGTGGCATAGTGAGTACAGCACTGGCTCTGGAGTCAGGAGCACCTGAGTTTAAATTTGCCCTCAGACACTTGACACACTGTATGACTTTGGGCAAGCCACTTAACCCCAATTGCCTTGCCTTCTCCCCTCCAAAAAAAACAAAGACAGAGATTATGTAACCTCTTCCTATATTACTTAGTCACCCTCACAGTCTTGTATTTATTCTTTTATGATTAAAATCCTTATTGTACCTTAAACCCATTTAATTTTTTTAATCCTATCTAACAACTATTTAACATCCTGTTTTTCTTAATCCTGCATATACGTGAATGCAGTGCTGATTTATTCAGTTCCACCTCCTTTAGCTGTTCTAGTCTTTTAATCATTTTTGTCACCCTCATCTCATCTTGACAGTTTATTCACATATTTCTTAAAAGAAGACCAAGACTGCATTTATAACTAATAAAAACATCATCAATGCCAAGTATGATAAAGGATTGCATTTGGACTCAGGGGTGGGGAACCTGCAGCCTCAGGGCCACATATGGCCCTGTAGGTCCTCAAGTAAAGCTCTTGATTGAATCCAGACTTCACAGAATAAATCCCCTTAATAAAAGGATTTGTTGGCCACAGGTTCCCCACAGCTGCTTATTTCATATCATTCTTCTACTTCAGTCATTATATATAATCCCTTTAAGGCTGATTTCTAACCTATAGTTCCAAATATTTGAAACTTACAAACAATTCCTCAGTGGTGAAAAAATAAGCCTGAGGATTATTATTATAAATAATCATCAGTACTGTATAGAATGGAGAGGAGGGTGTAGTAGTTTGATTAGTTATGAGGATCAAATGAGATAAAGTCTGTGAATCACTTTGTAAACCTTAAAATGTTATCTAAATGTCAGCTATTATTATATACGATTGAATTTTAATACTAATGTTCAGAATCAGGCAACATAAAACTACCCATTTCTAAAACAGTTTTTTCTTTAAATAGCTCTAGTACTTGTGAATTAAGTTTGAAGAGATTGCAGCATATTGAATTGCTGGAAGATATTGTGGATTTGGCAAAGAAAGTTGTGGTAAGTGGCACTAACTTGATGTGCTTTGTTAGGACTAGGTCTTTACAACCTAGTGTGTCTCTGACAGTCACATTAATCTCCTTTTCTGGATTTTTAACCAGGCTTATGCCTCCTAATCATCAGGGTCCCACAGAGCTCTGATCGAGGCCCTTTTTTCTTCCTTTATACTGTTTTGCTTAGTGACCTCATCAACTCCTGTGAGTTCAAGTGTCCTCTCTGTGTAGGTGATTCTCAGATATACTTATCCAGCCAGAACCTCTCTGCTGACCTCCAGTCTCACATCTCTATCTCTTAGACATCTCAGACTGGATGTCACATGGATATTTTACACTTCTTATCTTTCCTCCTTCGTTCCAAACTTCCCTCTTACTATTGAGAGCAATACTGATGTCCCAATCTCGCAGGCTTACAACCTAGGTATCACTCTCACCTCCTACTGTGATTGTAAATAATCGTCAGTACTGTGTAGAATGGAGAGGAGGGTGTAATAGTTTGCTCAGTTATGAGGATCAAATGAGGTAAAGTTTGAATCACTTTGTGAACCTTAAAATTTTATATAAATGTCAGCTATTATTATAGACAGTTGAATTTTAATACTGATGTTCAGAATCTCCCCCCTCAATCTATTACAAAGTGCTGTTGACTTTCCCTTTGCAGCGTTTCTTGGGCATATCCCCTTCTCTCTTCTGACACAGCTTCCACCCTGGTTCAGGCCTTCATCATTTCTTGCCAGGACATTTAGCTTTTAGCATTTAGCTTTCTTTTTGGTCTTCCTGTCTCAAGTTTCTCCTCCCTCTAGTCTGAGAGTGAGGAACCTTCAGCTTCGAGGCCACATGTGGCCCTCTTCTCAAGTGCGGCCCTCTGACTGAATCCAAACTTCACAGAACAAAGGGCCACACTTGAGGACCTAGAGGACCACATGTGGCCTCTATGCTGCAGGTTTGCCTCTTCTCCTCTAGTCCATCCTCTATGCAGCTGTCAGATTTATCTTCTTAAAGCACGGGTCTAACAATGTTACCTGCCTACTCAATAAACTCCAATGGCTCCCTAATACCTCCAAGATGAAATAAAATATCAAAGGTTTAGCTTTTAAAACCCTTTATGACTTGGCCCTTTTGTATCTTTCACTCTTCTTAACACAACCCTTCTACACATACTGTAATATTCAGTGATCTTTGCTCCCATGCCTTTTTACCAACTGTCTCCAATGGCTTCCTGGAATGGTCTCCCTTCCATCTCTCTGTTCTTTCTTCTCTGATTTCTCTGGATTCTTCAAGTCTCAACTCAAATCCCACCTTCCCCACATGGTTTTTCCCAGTCCCCGCCTCAATTCTAATGTGTTCCCTATGAGATTACCAACTATGTATAGTCTATATATCTTGTCTGTACATAGTTATTTGCATGTGGTCTTCTCCGTTTGAATGTGAGCTAGTTCTCTAAGAGCAGGGATGAGGTTTTTACCTTTGTATTTCCAGGGTTTCACAGAGTAGCCACTTGATAAATGCTTGGTGAGTCATTGTCACTTTCAGCTTAAGTCAGCATTGAGTGAGTAGGAGTGAACTAAACAGATGGTAGGAGTAACTCAAATTTGGGATTTGTTAAGGTGTAGTAGGATAAGGGGACAAGAGATCGAAGAATAAAGGACAGTGTAGAACAGAACCTGTTCAATGAGGTGTTCAGATTGGAAAGAGAGGAAGGTGGAACCAGAGCTGGGGTGATGGCCTGGGAAAGTACTTAAGACTGTAAGGATTAGTGGTCATGGAGAGGACAAAGGTTAGTGTTATGGGTAGCATGGCAAAGGGAGAGACAAAATGATAAAGTATTTTGGAATAAATCTTTAAAAATTTATATTAGTAATTTTAAAATAGGCAAAGGAATTTTGCAGTTTTTGAACATGAACCATCCCCATCTGAAGTTGAGATGGAGTGGAGGAGTAGGTTATGGAGTTGAATAAATTGAGAAGTTCAGGGCAGTTAGGTTATTTGAGGCAACATCAACATATATATATATATATATATATTAAAGTTTCCTAGGATGAGGGTAGGAGTTAGGCACCAAACTCATTGAGAAAGTAGAGAGAATGTTCTTAGAGTTGGTAGATAATAACTACCTAAACCTGCTATTAAGTGATAAATTTGGCTTGAATGAACTTCTGAGGAGAAAGGTTGCTGAGACACATTGGTAGAGGGAGACTTAGGACATGGCAACAGAGAGCACAGAATATTTCAACTCTTCCACCAGAACCAGTGAGTTGGGTAGGTGTGCAAGAAAGTGCGTAGGTACTGAAAAGGATAACCAACGATGCAGTGTCATTGGGGGGAACTAACTCTTAATGAGCATCAGAGGATGGAAGGAGCAAGAGAGGAAGAGGTCTAAAATGAAAATGAATTTGTTAATTTTGGAGTGGGAATTCAAGAAGGCTTAGTGGAAGGATTGGACAGATGTGGAGTGTAAGGGTGTGGGTATGGGTGTGGGTGTAAGTGTGGATGTGAGTATGGGTGTGATTGAGGGTGGGAAGGAGGGGCAGGGTTGAGAGGAATGGAAATCAGGAGACAGACTGTTAGAATTGGGCTTTGGCTATACAGTATCACAGGAATAGGATGAATGTAAAGGGGTGGCAGTAAGCTAATCCTTAGGAATTGAGTCCATCCAGAGTATTAATGAATGGAAAGGGTTCCTTTGATGAAGTCAAGGGATTAAAAGGCTCAGTCCCCCTTGGGCGCAGGCCTTTAAGGTGTCAGTATAGCCCTTAACTCCCCAGTATTGTGGCAGGGTGTTTTTGGACTCACCTCACCATCTGTGCCTAAGCCGGAGTTAGTATGTCTGGGGGAGTCTTGAACTCTGCAGGTTCATGGGGAATCTTTGCCTTTGTAGGAATCATGAGCAAGGCGAAAGGCTGGCCGGGAGGCAGGAGGTGATATGTCCTGGCCCTGTTTCTCAGCCTTTAGGAGCAAGGAATATCTTACTTTGAAAGATAATTTTGATTAAGACAGATTGGCTTGTGTTGCTCATACTCATAACCCTCACTAGATCCTACTCTGTCAGCTATTGTCTTATCTTTCTCCTCCCCTTCTCAGCTAAGTATGAAAAAGCCATCTACATTTGTTACCTCCCCTTCCCCTTTTCTCACTTTAACTAATCCCTCTACAGTGTGTCTTCTAACCTCATCACCTAACTGAAACTTTTCTTCAAAGGCACCCAGAATCTTTTGATTGCTTTATCTGACTTCCTTTTCTCAGTCCTTACCTCTTCACCTTTCTTCAGCATTTAATGTCCTTTTGAGAAGGAATAATTTCATTCATTGCATTCAAATTCTCAACATCTAATACAGTGCCTGGGACATAGTAAGTGAATAGTATTCGTTGATTGACCACACATTCCTTCTGGACACTCTTTTCATGGCATTGATATATCTTGGCTTTCCTCCTACCATTTGTCTGATTTCCCCTTCTCATTCTCTTTTGTTGGATCATCATTTCTAATACCACCACCCCCAGTCTGTAGCTGTACGCCAAGGTTCAGTCCTGAACTCTTCCCTTCTTTCTAGTGGTAACCTCATATACTCACATGTGAATGTAATGATCATTTCTGTGGTGACAATTCCTAGATTTATATTTTCACCCCTCTTCTTCCTCTTAAAATTCAATTCCATATCTTCAACTGCCTTTGGACACTTAAAATTGAAGGTCCCAGAGACACCTAAAAATTAACATGTCTCAGATTCAAAACAGAACTCAATATCTTTTCCCTTAAATCCTCACCTATACCGAATTATTACTAAGGGCATTACCATCCTTCCAGGCTGTCAGGTTCATAACCTCAGTATTATCCTTAACTTCCCACTCATTTTCACCGTGTATATCCAGTTAGCTGTCAAACCTTCTTGCTTCTATTTCTATAATATCTCTTGCATCCATCTCCTTAACTTCCCTCACACAGCTAGCTGGCCTAGTTTATAGATCCTCATCATCTCCCACCTGGACTATTATTACAATAACCTCCTAATTAGTTTTCTTGACCCAAGTATTTTCCTTCTCCAATACATCCTTCAAGCAACTACCAAATTAATTTCCCAAAGCACTAATTTGAGCATGTCACTTCCCTACTCATTAAACTCCACTAGTTCCTTGTTAATTTGAGGATCAAATACACATTTATTTCTCTGTTATTTAAGCCTGTTATGACCTGGTGCCAGCCTATCTTTGCATTTTGTTGCAAGTTACTCCTTTCCATGCACTCTATTGGTGAATGAACGGTTCTTACAATTTTTTACACACGATACTCTGCCTGTGCAGTGGCTGTTATCAATACCTATGTGTATGCCCTCTTTATTTCCATCTCTGTAAATCTTTAGTTTCCTTCAAACCTCAACTTAAGTGCTACATTCAGCCTGGGTCCTTTTATGATAGTTCCAGCTGCTTGTACCTTTTTCTCAAAATCACCTATTTTCTACATACCTGTGTTTATACATTTTTTTCTTGGTACAATTATAAGCCTAACTTTAGGGTAGGACCCTCTTTTGTAGGCTAGCATATAACACAGTATTTTACAAGTAGTAGATACTTTTATCGTTGTTCAGTTGTATCTTACTCTTTGTGACTCCATTTGGAATTTTCTTGGCAAAGATACTGGAGTGGTTTGCCATTTCCTTCTCCAGCTCATTTGACAGATGAGGAAACTGAGGCAAAGAGGGTTAAGTGACATGCCCAGGGTCACACAGCTATTAACTGTCCGAGGCCAGATTTGAACTCACGAAGATGAATCTTCCTTACTTCAGACCTGGTACTCTATCCATTGTGCCACCTCTCTGCTTAGTTAACGCTTATTGATTGGTCATACTTCGGTGGATAAATTGGCAATTTTCCTCCCTAAAGTACCTGCTCCTTTCATATTTAAGACTTCTTCCATCTGTGATGTAATTTGGCTTGGACCTGCCACTACCTATCTTTGTGCCCATGAGAAGGTCCATCTTGTAGCATAAAGGGTTGGATTAAATTTTGCTTAAAGTCTCTTTCAACTCCAAAATTCTGTTAATATACTAGTGTTATGAAAAGTGTATTAAAATTTAAAATAAAAAAAAGTTTACAAAAAAAGGTATTTGGATATGTTTAATAATTTACTGACTATTGACCTCTTAGTAATGTCAAATGTATCACAGATCAAGAAGACATTTCAAGAGGTCATCAAGACCAACCCCTTTTCTTCAGGATTAAGAAAGTGTACATATAATTATATTTCTGTCATCCTGAGAATTAGTGCTGTCACATGATTGTAAGCTTATGGTTTGAGGTGTTTGGGAGAGAAACTAGAGGATTGAGAACCAAAGCGTATAAAATAGCATTGCCCATAGTCTTTTCCATAAACATCCATGACATAGATGTGTCTCTGGATCTGTTCCCAAAAGTTATAGCGTGGTATCTGAAAAAAAAAATCTCCTTTTCTACCTCAGAATAGTTTGTTTATAAACAACTTTGGTGTAGACCAGAGGTGTCAAAACTCCTGATTGTGGACTGAACTAGATTAAAATGTAATTGGGAAATGTTTAAGAAAGTAAATAAAAATACAATACAAGATATATAATGTTAATTTGTGGTTTTCTGTCAATATGATACTGGCAAGTTTGACACCACTTGTCTTGATTAGTGTAATTAAAGCCCACATTTCTAGGTGGATACCTAGGATAGAGTGCCACGCCTGAAGTCAGGAAGACTTATGTTCCATTAGTTCAGATCTGGACTCAGACGCTTAACTAGTTTTGTGACCCTGGAGAAGTCACTTAACCATGTTTGCCTCTGTTTTCTCATGTGTCAAATGAACTGGAGAAGGAAATAGCAAACCACGCCAGTATCTTTGCCCCAACCCCGACAAAAAAAACCCTACCCAAATAAGGTCATGAAGAATTGGACGTGGTTGAACCAACTGAAGAGCAGCAACAGTTAAAGCCTTAGATATGATTTCAATTTTTGTCTTAAATCTAGGAAGGCTTCATGGTATAGTCCCTCATAATATCATCTTCTGATATCCTTTACAATATTTTAGGTCAGCCAAGGTATTCTTAAGAAAAGTCCAGAAGATGGTGAATTTCAGGGAATAGTTTTTTGTGATCTTAGTGAGGGATTAAGGAAAAATACTCATTGAAAAAGTACGTTTTTGTTATAACTGATTTTGTTATTAAAACACTTTAAGATAAATTCTGAATTGTACTATTGTGGTTCCTTGGGAATGAAGGTATTTTGCATGATTTACTAATAATTATACTATTTATTGAAGTCTCTGTGAGATTACTAGCTTAATTCAAAATGTTAAAGGGTTTTTTTTCCTTTAGAAAATAAAAATAAAATTTAGTTAAATGAAAAAACTTGTACTTATGATTCTAATTTTTTTTAATTTTGCAGGATGATCAGTTCTTTATCGGTGGTATATTGAGAATTGGTTATAAGATAGAAAATGTAAGTGTTAAACATAACATCATTTGTTTGCCTCTTTCCATATTATAGTACTATTCTCTCCATGGATTGTGGTTTGTTAACAAGATCATTCTCCTCATTTCAGGAAAGTTTTATTGTAATGAGGAAAACAAATCTTTGGATAGGCTCCTTCACCTTCAGTAGTATGATTCTATTTGCAACAGTCCTTTTTCCATCAAGTAAAGCATATGTATGTTGTGAAGTTTGTTTTTTCAGTAACATTCAAGCAGATAAAAATGGGATAGCTGGTGGTTTTTATTTGACATAAAGTCTGACAATTTACAGTTGATTTTTTTTATGACTAATAAGTCAGCATGTAATAAAATGTACAAGCAGCTAAGAAATCTTTAATTAAAATCTGGCAAATGATGAAATAAAAAGCCAAAGAAGCAAAAATCTTTGTTATTTGTTTTGAGTATACTTAGAGGATTTGGCTTGTTCCTTCCTGAAAAAAAGTGCTTACATCCTTCACTGATAATAACTTTCAGATACTTAAAAGGCCCACCCATCTTGCACAGAGAAATATCAAAGTTTCTTTTGGTTTAAATTTTCTTGTTTCCCAGCATTCTTTTGTCCTCAGATATTGGGGCCCATCTTAGAAGTGCTGGTGTTTGACCTCATTTCCTTTTTTCTGGTATATTGAGGGTGGTGGACAGAATGCTGGGCTCTAAGCCTGGAGGGTCTGATACTGTACCACTGTGGACAACTTCCTTAACCCTTTAGTGCTTTAGTTTCTTCACCTGTAAAATGAGAATAATGGCCATAATACCCTATAGGATTGTTATAAAATTCAAATGTTATAAAGTACTTTTTCAGACTTTAAAACCACAGTATCAGTTTGTTGCCACCTTGGTGAAAGTGACCGTACTTCTTCCCCTATTTCCTCACCTAGTTTACTCAACTTGAATTTATTGTAGTCTTACCTGATATCTAACTCTGAACTTTCCTAACTTGGCTTTCAGGAATAACTCAGAATGCCTTGTCACTGAAGAGTTAATTATTTTGTTGAATGTCTTAATTCATTTTATCTGTCTGCACTCATTCAGAGAGTAAGGACCAAAGGCAAAAAAAAAATCACAGTTTCTTTTTATAACTTAACACCACAGTAATAACAATTGATTTTTTAATTTAATTGATGCCTTTTGTCTTTTATACCCTAGTAATTTTCCAATATTTCTAATGTAGTCCATTCAAACTCCTGGATTCTGGGTTGGTTCTTAGTCTGGTGGTTCATGTGAGAATTTAGGCCATTCTCCTTCTTTTCATTACCATTAACCCTTTTGTTTTCCTCTTGTTATTACAAGAAAATTTGAAATTCAAAGATTCCCATGACCAGGCCAGCCACATAGTAGCCTAGTCATCAAGCCAATCCAGATATCAGACCAGAAGTGCCAGGTTTGGTTTGGCTCTTATCATTATTTCTCTTGGAATGAGCCATCTTGACTTTTAAGAGCATGGACTGTGATGAAGATCCATCATCTCTCTATTCATGTAGTGCCTATGGCTGGGCTTGGCAGCTCCTGATGTCATGTGTGCCTGTGCTGGCATGCTAAATAATTTTTATTTTTATGGCCTTTGTGTCAAAGAACAAATACCCTAAAATGAAAACACACAGTTCAGTTCATTGGTGGGGTACTTAATAAACATCGATTGAATGGTTGGCAAAGTGCTACATAGGAAAACATTAAAATGTCTTTCTTCATCCTGGTTACCCTAGTTACTAGTGCCTGCCTTCCTTCTATAGTTATTTTCTTTCTGCCTTGTTTATATTTTATATATACCTTACATACAGGTTCATACCTGTTGCCTGCAATGGCTGTCTCTCCTATTAGATTATAACATCCTTGACAGCCGAGACAATTTTCTCTCTTTTATTAGTGCTTGGTACATAGTAAATACTTAATAAATGCTTAAGGATTAATGGATTCATCAGATATTGGAGAGATTTATTTAAAAAATTTTCCCTATACTTGTAACAGAAAATCTTGGCAATTGAGGAGGCTTTCAACTGGGTGAAGTATACAGGAGAATTCAGGGTTCTGCGTAAATTGGAGAGGGCTGAAAATTGTTGGCCTATGCTAAGTATTTTCTTTACTGAATGTAAGTATGCATATTTCAAACTGTTACTTTTAGTTTTTTTAAAATAGTGTTTGGGGGAGAATGCTTATGTCTATTTTTTTAGTTCTTTTTCAGTACTCATTCGTTATTCATACCTTACAAATTTTTGGTGATTTATTTTTTCTCACAGTTTATGAGAATGACTGTATGTGACCGTAATTTTTATATCTTTCTGTGTTTATTATTCTGTACTTCCTTACTTTAATTTTTCTGAGTATACAATTTTTTCTAGTTCTCCTAAATGAGCTTCATAAACTTATCATGTGTGATAACTGATAAAAAAAAAGCAGAAACTGGAGTCGATAAGTCTTCTTGTATATAGGAACAAAGGAATGCCAACAGAAAACAAATCAGAGTAACTTTCACAAGCCAAAAAAGGTTTCTATGAAGACCCTGGAATTTTCACATATGATACAACTGCTCTCTGTGTTACTCCTCTAGCGATGTGATGGAATCAGCTCTAACTGGCTTGTGACAGGCAGTTGTTAAATTTTCAATGAGCATTCATACCTCAGAAATTGGCAAATGCCACAAATCTTGGTTTATTGTTTTGATTGTGTAGACTTAGGAAGATAATGGAGAAAATGTTAATAATGCTGATTAAACTTAAAAACCATAAGCCTCTCCTCCCAAAGTGCTAGTTGTTAAATATTTACTAGCATATCACTGGGCATGTCCTATATAAAATTGTGTCTTTTGCTGTTATTTTGTAATGCTATTAATAGAATATAATTCAACCACCCTACAATGGTGCAAAATCCTGTGGTGATATTGTTTGTTCAGTTACCTATTTATAACACTATTCCTATGGAATTAACCGCGTCTCCACCATTGTCCTTGGCTAGGCCTGGCTCATTCTAGTCTGGAGATTCAGGTTTCAGATTGGAACTGAACAAGACTGAATGTTTCATAATGAAGAAATGTCTTCAATAATAGCATGGAAAGGATATTTAGCAAAGATACAGCATTGGTTTACTTGGGCACAACTCCCCTTGCCTTTACATTTGTCATACTGATGATCAGAAGGGCATGATGACTAGCATGGCAGTGGGAAATTAGTCAAGCTAGAGGAATGCCTATTACTGACTAGGTGGGCTTTTGACTACTGTGAAGCAGCATCATTACTTCAAGCATTTAGTAGATTCTTGAACCAATTTAGTCTCAAAAATGGTTTCATTCCTTTTTAGGAGAAACTGGCCTATATGGAAGAGATCTTCTGGTCTTCCTAGGCCATGAATATTGAATTTCTAGCTGAGCAATAGAATCTGTTGCTTTGAGTGCTAACCATATTAGTAGTAGATACCGCTTCTACCATGTCCCATCCCTTGGTGGAAAGGTTGTAAAAAAATTTCTAAAGGACCTTACACACTCAAATAACCTAGTTAGTCACCAATACTGGCCAATCCCATCTTCAAAGATGGAGAAAAGCCTGGTGTAGGTAATACTAGAGAAGGAAAAAAAAAAGCCCCTGAAGGAACCAAGACCAGGCTTTGCTTCACCCCTTCAGAAAGATTTTATCTTGGATCTTAACAATTAGGCTCATGGTAAAGTTGATGTCAGGGGCAGTTCACAGTTGGATTATCCTATGTAAATTGGAGATGAAGATCAGGAGCAACACCTGGAACATCAAGGCCATAGTGCAGATGATAACACTTGTGGCACAGTCATTGATCTCATAGTGTTGTCCCCTTCCAACAATTCTACTCTTGGTTTCCATGATTTCCCTAGTAAGGAGATGTCTGAACCTTCCCTGGAAGAAGGAGACCTGCCAACTGAAAGGGCCTAAGCCATTTGGTTAAGCTATATAAAGTGCTCTGAGAAGGTAGGGGCCTTGAGACCCAAGTGACTGGACAGGAAGTGGAATAAGGAAGGGCTGGAGAGAATCCACCAGAACTGTATGTAAAAGCAGTCTATCCTGCTCAGGTAAGCTTTCCTGAAGGCTGGATTGAAGAAACTTCTTCCTAGGATGGTGCCAGTTCACCTTGGATGCAGCTTCTTAGTTGAGACACCCATCCCTGGGAGTTATGTTGATGAAGTTGCTGTCTCAAGAGTCCAGTCCAGCATTCAGCAGTTTCAGCTACTTGAGAATGATAGAGGAAATGGAAAACCCGCTGGATGTGATGGCAGCAGATCCAAACTTGGACCTTTTTTGCAGTGAAATGTGTACCCTGACATGGTAGAAAAAGGCTTAGAGGGAAAGATTGTTGCATGAGACTCTGATGGTTGCTCTGATGATACACTTGACTAGTACCGTAGTTTCATATTCTAAGTAGGTATGTTACAATAAGGGTAAACCTCTTGCCCTGAGATGGAGGAAAAGGGTTAATATAATCAGTTTGCCAGTTGGAGGCAGGTTAAGAATTAGATGAGATCGTGCCATACTGATCGTGCCATAAAGGTAGCAGCTTGGATTGGTACAAAGAGTACTGTTGGAATTAACTTTCTCATCTTTAAGGACATCATGTAGTCCTGTGCCCACTGCAGTATGACAACAATGTCCTACTATCCTGATTAGAAGTGGACCCATTCCCCAAATTCTGACATTTTAGCAAACATATCAGTCTCATTGATCAGGTCAGCAAAGAATATATGTCTGTGGTATATACTACATGCAGTGGGAGGTATCTGCAGAATTCTTCATTGGCCTTGATCCCAAAGAGGAAAGCCTTTGATCGTCCAGTTACTTATGGCCACTACCCAGGAATTGGTATAGATGGTGATCTTATCTTTTTAGTCATGCACCTTGTAGCTCAACCCACAGGGAAGATTTGCCAGGAACCCCACCTCTCAGAAATTTTCCAGTTACTGGATTGGTGAGGGCTAAGATCCAGTTGCACATACCTTTTTTAATACTGTACAAAGCTAGCAGCGAAGCAGACAGATTGGCACTCCTCAAGAGCCAAGTCCCTGTGGATTAGGGGTAGGAGTGGGACTGTTAGGTATTAGGGCTAGGATACAACCTGCCTTACATCTAGAATTATCTGGGTTCTTTTCATCTACTTTATTCCCCAGAATTCCAGCTTGAGCTGGACCCTGGATTTTGCACAAGGAAAGATTATGGCTCATATCACCAAGGACTTCTTGATGCTGGCCTCATTTAGTATGTTCAATTTTGTCATTAGTGTATTGGTGAACTTCATTGCCCTCAGTAAATAAAGCCTTACCACAATGGGGCAGTAGCAAGGATAGAGTTCAGGCAGCTCTGAGGAAAGGTGGTGATAGAATATTGAAGTCTTCCAGGTAAAGGCGTACTGCTCCTGGGTAGTTTTAGCCACAGGAACAGTATAAAAAGGCATTAGCAAGGTCACTAGCCCCATACCACTCACCTGGGGCCTGTCCACCACATTGATGAAGACAGGAATGGCCATAGTTATTAGCATTAACTCCTTTGTTCAACTCCCTGTATTCCACTGTAAACTGCCTGGTGCCATCCTCTTTTCCTCACCAGCTACTTAGGACAAAGACAGGTTTTGCTGAAAAGTGCTATGACCTGACTTTTATCCCTCCCTGGATCCAAAAAATTTCCATTTGGCCTCGAGGTGGTCATAAACTACTGTGTAAATATCTGTTTCCAATAGGATGAGCTTCATATAGCTTCCTTCAGTTGCCTGATATCTGGCCACTCCCCTCTGGATTCTGTTTTCCCTCTATGGTCTTCCCAGGGAATCCTTCAAGCCCTGTGTCAGCCTGGAATCCAGTCGTTACCCCCGAGGCCCCTCCATTGCTTTATAGCCTATCCCTAGACAAGACCTGCCTCCCGCTGCTGTCTTCTCTTCAAACTACCTTCATCTGCTTCTGCCTGCTGTGAGATGGGCCTCTCAGACTTCAACAAGTTGTAGCATCACCACTTGCCTAGAGTTTGAGGGAGGCCCTTCCTTGACCAACCACCTATATTTCAGATATTCCATAGATATTTTTCCTAGATTCATTCTTCAATGATTAGTTTACTCTCATCCTTCCATATTCCCCATACCAAGAGGTCTGAATCCCAGGCTACCAATGTACAAACTTAATTCCCTATTTCCAACTGTCCTCTCCTTTCTTATTCCCACTCCCCTCAAACAGTGTTCCTCTCCAAATCTGTCCTCCTGTTGTGCTCTATGGAATGCCTGCTAAATTAACAAACTTGTTTTCATATTAAACCTTTTCTCTTCCATTCCCTCCATCTTCTGACACTTACTGAGACCTGGCTGCCTTTTCATGACACCGCATCCCTGGCCACTTCCCTTTCTATCACTGGTTTCTCTTTTATCCATACCCCTTGATTCACTGGTTGAGGTGGGGGCCTTAAAATTATCCTTGCTTCCCACTGCTACCTGTAGATCTTCCTCTACAAATATTACTCAGCAATCTCTTCTTCTTTGAGTCCATGCCATTTAAATTTGGTTACCCATTTAAATCCTGGTGGCTGTTATCTATCAACCCCTAGTGCATTCTTTTTCCTTCATCAGTGAAGGATGAAATGGCTCAAAGTCCACCACAAGTCTCGCCCTCATACTAGACTTCAGCAAATACGCTGGTACTCTCTCACATTCACTAATTTCCAAGTTCTCAATCTATTCGATGCTCATAACATTCTATTTCAGCTATACACAGAGATAATCATAAATTTGACCTTGCCATCATCCACAAGTATTATACTCCTTGTTGATGAACTCTCTGAGATTCCTTTATCTCATCATACTCTATTACTCCATTTTTCCCTATCTCTTACAACCCCAACTCTGTTTTTTATCCTCACATAATCCCTCCTTCCCTGTATACTCGCCAGGTGTGATGATTCCTGTACTGGTTATATGCTTTTTTCCCTTCCCTATCTTGATCCCTTGGTGAATCAGTTCAACTTTACACTCAAATCCTTTATCCCCTTGTATTTTACCATGCCCAACCCCAACCTAACTGATCTCTTTGCCACAAGTCTTTTCTCATTTTAATCCATTGCCTACGCAGCTCTTATAGGGATTTTCTTAAAATGTAAGTCTGATCATGTTGCCTCTCCCAGTCAATAAAGTGTATTAAGTCCTCATAACTCTTGTATTAAATATAAAAACATGTTTGGCATTTAAAGCTTTCACAGCTGACCCCTTCGTAACTTTCTAATCTACACACTTTAATTGCTTCCAGATACTTGGTGATCTGGCTTTGCTGGCCTGCTTACTGCTCCTTATACATAGCACCCCAACATCCTTGTCACGTGTTCCAACCAGATTAGTACTAGTAGGTTGCTCTTTGCACAGTTGTGAGTAACTTTATGGAACCAGTTAATGATATTAGGTGGAATTATGTCTGTATCATGAAGTACTTTCCACTGTAGGTAGAACTCTTCCAAATATTAGCTTAGTTTTTGTTGTATACGTGGAACCATGGGTAAGGACAAGTTTTAGTTTTCAGAATAAACAGCGACCAGTGATTTGTCTTCACTGGGGACAGAGAAGAGTATATAATACTTTTGATGTCATTATCTGAATGAAGAAAACAGACTGAAGACTTGGGGCTTTTGGTTGGGGGTGTTTAACCAGCCCATTTTAGTGAACAGATACTTCTATATGTTATTAAATTTTGATCAAGAATTGTTATTAATATCTGCTTTTAAAGTTTCATTTCATAGGAGAAATCTGGCAATCAAGGCTTTTTTTAGTTTGTTGTGATATTGTTACTTTATGCTTTGAAAAGTGGTTTCATCTGCAAGGGACTTACTAAAGTTGAACTGTTTTGTTTACATTCCTACAGGGAAGGATGATATGTAGGATTCATGAGACCTCAATATTTGGGTAGCTGAAGGGAATATGCGTGTGTGTATACATATGTGTATATATTTATGTATATATGTTTATGTGTGTCTATA
>CM053622.1:511248701-511285504 GCA_028646595.1 Phalanger gymnotis
GGGCTCTGCTCGGCTCAGCTCCGCTCCCCTCGGCTGGGGGCTGGGAGTTCTGTTCGGGACAGACCTTACCCCGAGACCATCCAGGCTGACCTGGACTGGAGCCCTGCTTCCCTCTGCCCCTTTGTGGGTTCTGCAGTTCTAGAATTGGTTCAGAGCCATTTTTTCATAGGTTTTTGGAGGGACTTGGTGGGGAGCTCACTCCAGTTACTGCTTTCCAGTCGCCATCTTGGCTCCGCCCCCCCCATCAGCTATCTATATGATCAGACCACTGACTTGTTAAAAAGGTAGCATGCAATTGAAACAACCTCAGTTCTGACCTATTTGATTTAGTTAATGATAATGGTAAGTGGATAAATGGACCAAAAACATTACACCATCAAGAATAATAATTTGATGCAGCATTTGAACCTATGTAAACCTGCTACCATAAGGAGGAGACCAAAAGAACCTTAGAAACATTAATCAAAAACCCTTAACTTAGTTTCTATATGAAGAAATGGCAGCCAGAATGTGTAAATGTGTGTTCAGTCCTCCTTTGGCCATTTCAAATTGAGTGAGGTTCATCTAAAGCCAGATCTGCCTTCCCAGCGCCTTCATCTGTACTTGTAGATTCTACTTTTGACTCACCCAAATTCAATATATTGAAAAGTGAAGTTTGTTTTTCCCTCCCACCTTGCCCTTTTCCAAACTTCCATATTTATTTCAATCTTCCATGTGTACCACCTTGGTATTATCCTTTTCTCTTCAATCTTCCAAATGCCACATATCCTTTCCCTTGCAACATCTTGACTATTTTTATCTCTACATCTCGCGCCTGACCTCTTTCGTCTACTCACACAGCCACCATCTTAGTTCAGGCCTTTATCACTTCTCTCCCAGATTATTTCAACAACTTCATCATTGGCCTTAAGTCTATCCCTGTTCTAGTGAGTACTCCATCCTGCTGCCAAAATGGATTTCTTTAAGCGCATCTGGCTATGTCCCTTCCCCACTCCAACCTCCACTGGTACCCTATTGGCTCTATAATCAAATGTAAAGTCTTCTATAGCAAAAATCCTTCACCACCCAGCATCAACCTATTTTTCTACCCTCAGTGAACATTTTTTTCTCTCTCCCAGCATTCTGCCAACCAGCCAAACTGTCTTTTCTTTTTCTCACATATGACACTCCATCTCACTTCTCCATGCCTTTGCACTGAAATACTCTACCTCCTCATCTCTTTAAGAATTTCTCTCTTCCTTCAGGGTATAGTTCAGGTACCATCTTCTACATAAAGCCTTTCCTAAACCACTCAACTGTGTCTCCTTTCTCAAGATGGGACTGGAGTCAGGAACACCTGAGTTCAAATCCAGGGTCTGATATTTCCTATTTGCCCTACTTGGGCAAGTCACTTGCCTGTTTTCCTCAGTTTCCTCATCTGTTAAATGGGGATAATAATAACACCTACCTCTCTGGATTGTCATGATGATCAAACAAGATAATAATCGTAAAACACTTAGCATAGCGCCAGGCACATAGTAAGCTGAATATATAAATGCTAGCTGTTATTACTTATGGTCTCCCATTAGAACCGAAGCTCATTGAAAGTAGCTTGGGATTGTTTCATTTATTGCATTTGTATATTTAGCACCTAGCACTGAGTCTGCCAAACAATAGGTACATAATAAATACTCGTTTGATTTATTGATCAAGCTTAAATGGGTAGTTCCTGAGGAACTTTAAAGAAGGATCTTCATCAGGGGCAAGGTAGATTATTTGCCTGGCAAGGGTGAAGGGTGACACGGATAGGTAGACATATGAGTCATCTTTGGTCTTGTTGTACTATGAAGAGAATGAAAGATCCCCCAAATTTTGGCCTCCTGTGGCAAACTTAATGGAAAAACAGAAAGAGAATTGCAAAAGATAGGCAGGCATAATTGAGTTGAAATAGGTTATGATTGACTAGGCTGGTTGGTTGGTTGTTGTCCTTTGTTGTGCTTATATTTATATATACATCCATATGGGTACAAATGTATATATTTCAGAACTGCATGAGTGAATCGGATCAACCATTTGTTAAACTAACTTAAAATTCTCAATTTGGACTTTGGATTGTATTAGGATGTGATCTGTTTATGAAAACAGTTAAATATAAATCCTATATAGTGACTTGCGCAGTGTTCGTAATTAATTTCTGCTACTGTTGGATGCATCCTGTATACCCTTTATAATAGTGAGTGTTTGGAGTTGTTTGTTTTTTTTCTGTGTGATATTATGCTATTTAAGAGAAAATAAAAATTGTAGAAAAGGAAGTTCATATAGATCAGAATGTCAGGTAGATAGACTTTTTAGAAATCACTACAAAATTCTTTTACTAACTACAGTCGCAGCCTTTCTGATATTTAATTATTTTCGTGTGTGTGTGTACATACATACATACGTATATACATGTAATATTCCCTTACGTAATTTCCCACTTGAAAAATTACATTTTTCCAATTGGTAAGCAGCATTAGATGGACAGTTAGGTGGCACAGTTCATATATAGCACTGGATTTGCAATCAGAAAGACTCATCTTCATGATTTCAAAATTCAGCCTCAGATACTTACTAGCTGTGTTACCCTGGACAAGTCATTTAACCCTGCTTGCCTCAGTTCTTCATCTGCAAAATGAACTGGAGAAAGAAATGGCAAACCACCTTGATGTCTCTGCCAAGAAAGCCCAAATGGGGTCATGGAGATTTGAAGTGACCTTGTCTGTTTTTTCCACCTTGCTGTTTTGAGACCAGGGTAGCCAGGCAACTCAATTTTGTGTTAAACTGAAATTAATTTAGTAGAAATTTTCAAAACTTGCCTAGAATATAATTGTTATTGAATTGTTATTGAATTAAAAGTCTGTTTTTCCCTGGGAATTTTAAAGGTTTGAGGCATATGTGAAAAAAATAATTGAGTTAGTAGTTATTAGAAGTTAACTTTGGAATTTTAAAGGTCCAATTTATATAGCTGAGCAAATATTAGTTTGTCCTATGATATGAGAGTTGGGGTAAGTTATGATTAGGGTTGGAGTTAGCTATAATAAACATGAGCATTTTGCAATGCTTATAGGGTATTTTTGGAATACATCTTTTTTTTTTAATTGTGGATTATAACTCTCCCACTCAGTAAAATTATGATTTGTTTCTAGTTTTGTCCTAGTAGAATAACCATGTAGCTGAAAACAAAAAGGACTAAATGGTTTAATCACTATTCATCCCTCTCCAGTTCTTCTCTAGATATCATAGATTCTTCCCTGATGAGGATTACTGCTCCAGTAGTCAAGTCATTGCAAACCACCAGGCTTCCCCACCCCACCCCCAATAACTTTACACTTGTATTTTATCGTAGTCTGTGACTTCTCAGGTTCTTAATTATTTTTTAAACTCTGTGTCCTTAGTACCTTACTATTGGTGGTTAATAACCTCAAAATATTGTCATGAGCATTGTTTTTAGTAGAAAAATATCCTCATTTAAGGAGAGAGAGAGAGAGTGTGTGTGTATTATATGATTGATTTTTTTATGTTGTATTAAAGATCAAAAGTCCTTAATGATTTCAGGGCAGAAAGTATTACTAATGAGTAAGACTGCAGCACGCAATGTGTCTGAAACTTTTTGTCTGAAACAATTTGTGCTTCACAGTAAATGTTATAAAAACAAGTTTTTGTTTTCTTTTTTTAAGGAGTGCACTTGGTGATGGAAAAAGGGCCACTATTCTGAAATACAATTGGCCAAAGGTTAGTTTCTTCTATGTTGCTTCCTTTAGTAAACAATTTGTGCAAAATAACTTTGTAAAAATTAAACTTGCTGTGTGTGTGCGCGTGTGTGCGTGTGTGTGTGTGTGTTACTTCATGGCTTTGTTTTACCTTATAGGTATTTAAATCAGATTTCGTAATTGTATTTTGCTTTACTTGTGTTTTTTGGCAACAGTATAGTCTTGAGAGACAGTGAGCTAAAACTACCAAGACTAGATGTTAGGATACAAAATATAAATTTTTGTTCTATTATTGGTAGTTTTTTAGTAATGCCTATTATTAATCCATAAAAGAGTAACTGGCCTTTCCTATTTCCTTGTCACCTTATGCAGCTTGCTTGTTATCAGATTTAGGTTCTTCTCTACAAGAAGAGGCAGCATGAAATAGTAGATAGTGAATTGACTGGAGTCAGGAAGACACATATCGAAGCCCTCCCTCTGAGATGTACTGACTCTTTTACCCAGGTTGTTCCGCTTAACATATCAGTGCCTACAGTTAGTGTTTTAAGACTGTAATTTATAATTTTGCATTGGTAGGAGCTGGAGCTACTTACTCACCTGGAGTTCCCTACATCTATTAAATCACAGTTTTAGGACAAAAAAAGTTAGCATTATTTTTCTGCCTTATAGGAAGGTTCTGTGGTATGCTTTGATGATTATAAAACATTTGCATAGATAATTGCAATTAAAAATAGACATTTGAGATATAATTGGTACTAACTATAGTTGGTACCAAGTAAATAATTATTATGATCAATTATATTACATTTAATCAGAAAAGTTTTTTTCCTCCCAAAGGAGAAGTTTCACTGAAAACTATTTTAAACTTTAAAATAGATAATGTATAATTCTTTAAGTTTTACTCAGGTCAAAAAAGATCTATGAAGAGAGTGATTATGATTTGAAACTGATATAGGAGGCCTATAATTCATGGGAACTTTATTTGTTCTTTTCCCCCTTGAGATTTGCTACCTGTGGCTTAGGCTTTCAATGATGTCTTATTCTATCCTACGGAATAGGAACAATTGTTATATTAATTAGTTAGCAGTTATTTATAAAGCACTTCCTGTATGCATACTCTGCTGTATACTGTGGGAGAGCTACAAAATAAATATAAAACATAATATCATATATAGTAAGAGTTATCTTCCAATATGCCCATGATGTAGTTTTCAGCGCGACACTTTGTGTGAAGGGATGTTTCTTTCTACATTAGGAGAATGTTCAAATCGTAGTAGTTGGTTAGGCCTTAGATTCTTAATGGCTGCTTCCTTCATGGCTAGGAAAATGAGAACAGGCAGTGTTATAGACAGGCACATGTAGACTTGATGATGCCTTTGATGTAGAATGGAGTCACATCCTACTCACATTTAACTTAAATTCAAGTATAGAGGGGCTTGATTTAAAAAAAAAATGGAGGTGGGGAAGAAATAACAGTTTAAATAGTGCAAACAATTCTATTTGCTATTCCATTCAGTGAGGATTTGCTTGAGATTGAGTATGTAGTAAGGAATGTTAATATGCCCCTTGTCCTTCTCTGTTGTTCCACCACCTTCCCCTCATAGACCCTGATCCCAACCCTTCACAGGGCAGGGTGAAGGGAAGGTGGAAGGGAGAAGGAAGAAGAAAGTATTGGTGGCCAATCTCAACTCATACCCTCGAGTCTCAGGCCAACTGATCTGACCTTTAATAATAAATCTGGTATGCTGAATTCCCTGAATCATATTACTACAACATGTTCATCTTGGAGACCTGCTGTGGAGAGAAGATAGTTTTGATTCTGTGGGATTTTTGTCTCACTCACCATCTCTACTACATCTACCTGCTCTGTCCATTTCTAAAAATAACACTGACATGTCCTTGTCTATTTCCAAAATGATTTAAAGTATCTTAAATTGTTACTTTGTATGATGCTTTAAAAATAAAACAAAATAGAGACCATTTAAAGGCAGCATGCTACCAGGTAAATGAACTGTGCAGATTACCGTGTTCAGGCCATAAATTTGTTAGCTACAGGAAGAGAAGACCTGTGAGTGACCAGGTTTTGGTTTCCAGATAAGAAAACTCAGATTTCATGTTGTTTCTCAAGTCAGCCTCTAAAATAAAAGGCTATTAGAAGTCTGGTTCTGTACTTTGCTCTTTAAAGAACTCTGTTAGAGAATTCAGATCACCTGTCTATCTAAAGAACTATAATCTGGTGACGAGAGTTATAAAGCTTAATGCAGTCACTCAGTAACCTTTCACCTCCCTCAACATTGTAACAGGGAGGCACATATCACCCCACGGGCACCCACACAAATATTTTCCTCTTGCTAAAGAGACTTTGCTGGCTTAAGAGCGTTGATTCTGCAGAGCCACATCAGGAGCAGAGAAAGGGCATCAGACTTCTTTTCAACCTAGTGTGGCCGGTAGGTTAGAAAATCCTAAGGTTGCAGATACTCTGTCCAGAACACCCTCTCCATCTTCCCACAACCCTACAAAATGCACCAGAAGCTAATTAGCCAGAAAAGTAAAGTACAAGGGCTAGACAGAGGACTGGGACAAAGTAATAGTGAGAGTGGTTGCATGGTTGCAGTAGACTTGAAGGAAAAGGAATTGAAATCTGTCTGGGGCTAGTACTGTCTCCTCAGAAGCTGCTTACGGCAGGGAGCAAAGCCAGTGAAAAGTTAATCCTGTAGTAGGTGAAGAGGCTGAGATAGTGTTACAATCTAGTTCTCAGGGAGTACCTACTGTCAAAGCGGCAGCATTCATAAAGTAAGTGACTGGATAATGCAAAGAGAAAAGATTGAAACACCAGAGATTTCAAGAGGGAGAAAATCCAGTTGAAAATGTAGAATATATATGTTTCTAGATCACATGACTAACAAAGATGGAAAACTAGACGTTTTCTCTAATCTTTACCAACTCAAAACTCAACTCAGCTAAAAATTATACGTAAAATGTAAAGTAACTGCATCTCTCTCTGCAGGCCAAGACTAAGACTAAGGCCAAGAAGTCTAAGGAAGTAATGATGAATTAGCATGACACTGAAAAGCTTCTACGTAGACAAAATTAATGTAGTTAGGTTAAAAAGGAAAGTATTCGAATGGAAAAAAAACTTTGTATCAAATTTCTCAGATAAGGCTTTTATGAAAGATACTATATATGCATATATGTACACACACACACACACACACACACACACACACACACACACACACACACCATTCCTCAATGGATAAGTGGTCAAAGGGTATGAATTAATAGTTCTCAAAAGAATTGCAAACTCTTAATAACTGTATGAAATAATTCACTAACACAATTATTAAAATGCAAATAAACACCAATCCTGAGGTTTCACTTCATACCCCTTGAATTGTCAAAGATGAAAAAAGATGTGAGAATTCAGTGCTGGAGTTGTGGAAAAATAGGGCCACTAGTGACTTCATGGAGCTGTGAATTAATATAGCTGTTTTGGAAAACAATTTGGAATTATGCAAATAAAATTACTAAAATATCTGTACAACCTTGCCCAGAGATTCTACTATTGGACATCTCAGAAGGTAATTGATAAGAAGAGGAAGTGCCTAAATGTGAGGAAACACATAGTAACACTTTTTGTACTAGCAAAAAAAAAAAAAAGGAAACAAAATGGGTACCCATCAATTAGGGAATGTGTAAACAAATTTTGATACATTTATTTAATGGAACATTTTCTTATGGTAAGAAATGTCATGATGAAGACAGAAAAACGTGGACATTATAGTACCGGCCTGTCTAAGTGAAGAGTGACTGGCATGCAGAGATAGCTTTATCAAACTTACTATTCAAAAGAGGAGGAGGAGAACAGATGATAGCAGAGGAGAACAGATGATAGCAGAGTAGACCCCCTGCTACAGTGAGCAGCACACAGTGGGGGCGGGGGGGGGATGGTATCTATGCTCTAGTTGAAATGTAGATATAGTTTGTGACAAAGAACTAGTATGATAGTGGACGACTGCCCTTTTATCTATAGTACTAGCAAAGTGAGGATTTTTTTTTCTAATTTCCCCAATAAGGAATGAGGGTCAGAGAAGTAGGAGACAGCCCTAGTGCTATCTTTCCAGGAAGAGCTGAAAAGAGTTTTGATACTTAGTCTCTGGATTTATTAGCCTTGGAATATTTACATCCTGGGAAGCTGGGGTCAAACAGGTTTTCACTGTTCAACACAGCTTCTGATGAAGTCAGGTATGGAAAACAATGCACACAATGTCTAAAGCAATGTATCTGAAATCTAATGCAATGGGGAGAAACTGTAATCTTTCCCAGTAAATACAGGCATAAAGCAAAGATACCTGCTTTCTCCTATTATTTGGTGTCTTTCTAGAAATGCCTGTGATAGCAATAAAGGAAGAGAAAGAAATTATAACAGTAAAGAAAAGACATGGATTTCCTTATTTGATGGTGATTTTCTTTGAAACATAGTTTTTAAAAGAATTGCAAAGAATCATATGAATATGAAAGAATATATCAAATGACTAATTTCTAGAAATAAAAATTAGAACAACCCTCAGGTTTCATCCTTATGCTCAATAAATTGGTAAAAATGACAAAAGGTGAAAATAGTCAATGTTAACAGGGATTATGGAAAGTCAGAAACACTAAAATATTGCTAGTGGAGCTTTGAATTGGTACAACTGTTCTAAAAAGCAATTTAAATTTGTTTTAGAGTGATAAAAAGGTTCATAGCCTTTTAACCCAGAGATTCCACTGCTAGGCATATACTCTGATAAGACAAAGAAAAAAAGTCTCCAGATGCCCCAGAATACTGATAGCAGCTCTTTTTGTGCTAGAGAAGAACTGGAATTATAGTAGATGCCCATCAAGAGGAGAACTAAAATTGTGTTACATAAATGTAATAGAATATTACTTTGTTGTAAGAAACAATAAATATGAGGGCAGCTAGGTGGCACAGTGAGTAGAGCACCGACTTTGGAGTCAGGAGGACCTGAGTTCAAATTCGGCCTCAGATACTTGACACTTACTAGCTGTGTGACCTTGGGCAAGTCACTTAACCCCAATTGCCCTGCCCCCCCCAAAAAAGAAAAAAAATACGAATCCAAAGAAACTGGGAAGTTTACAGAATCGAAGCAAAGTAAAGCAGAGCTAGGAAAACAATTCACATATTGATTACAACAATGTAAATGGAAAGAACAACCACAAAAAGAGATATTAAATGCTGTAAAATTATAAAAGAATAGCTTTGGCCTCTAAGAAGAAAAGAACATGCTCCTCTCTATCTCCTCACCCCCACCCCCCACCCCCGTTTGCAAAATTGAAAGTAAATGGGTGTGGAACATTGCATGTAATTTTAGGCTTTTTATGTTTTGATTGTTTTTGATGAAATTTGTTTTTCTTTTGAAAATTCTTTTATATAAGGAATGAGTGGGAGGAAGGATGTAGGGAGAAATATAGGAGATGTACAAACAAAAATATATTTTTTAAAAGGTAAAACATACACTACATAGGAAAAAATTCCCTATTTGTCAAGAATTCAAAGAAATTTGTCAAGAAATGAAGTGACTGGAGTGCAATCTAACAAGAATTAGATTTAGTCCAATATCTTATACCATATACCATGTTGTACCAAAAAAAAAAATGTGACCTGAACATTAAAGGGTCATGCCATTAAAAAAGAAAATAATAGAACCAGTTCCTGTACCTTTCAAATTGACACTATATGCAATGTTCTATACCCATAGCTTCCCACCTGTTATGCAGTGTTTTCTTCATTCTCTTTGAAAAATTCCAAAGTGTTTTACAGAATGGTTGAATAATTTACAGTTTCACCAACAGTGCATTTGTGTTCCTGCCTTTCTACACATTCTCCAACATTAGTTGTTACTTTCTTTTGTCATTTTTACCAAATTACTGGCTCTAACTTGAAACCACTTGTTTGTCTTGATTCATATTTTTTATTCATAATTTGGACCATTCTTTTATACACTGTTGTTAATACCTTGTAGTTTTCCTTTTGAGAACCTGGCTGTGGAATTGGGAGGACCTGGGTTCAAATCCTGCCTCTGATGCTCATTTCCTTTGTGATCTTTGGGAAGTAAATTCCCCTCCCAGGATCTTAGTTTCATCTTCTATAAAAATGAAGAGGATTGAATTAGATGACCTGCAGTTCCTTCTAGCTCTAGATCTGTGATCCTATCAACTGTTTGTTCCTGTCCTTTGTTCAGTTATCTACTACTGGAGCATGACTTTTGGCCTTCAATATTTTTGTTGGTTCTCTTCAATATTAAACCCTTATCAGAGTTATTTGGTACAAAGCTGTTTTCCCCAGGTAACCACTTACTGCTTATCTTAGTTATAAAGATTTTCCATAATTAAAATTAGCAATTTTATCTTTGGTAATCGCTTCTGTCCTTGTTTGGCTAAGAATTTAGTCCCTGGTAATTCTTTCTTCTCATTGCTTCTAGTAAAAAAGCAGGTGTTTTCAGCCTGGCGTTCAAAGTCCTTTACATTCAGGCTCTAGCTTAATGATTCCCCTATATGTAATCTGTATTCAAGCCGTGCTGGCCTAGTAGCTAGCTGTTTCTTTAACTTAGCATTTCATGTTCCGTCATAATACCTTTGGGTAGACTGTACCCTGTGCCTTCAGTATACTCCTTCCTTGTTTCTGCCTCTTAGAATCCCTGGCTTCCTTCAAAGGTGAATTCGATTTCTACCTTCTACCAGAAGCCTTTCTTGAGCCCCAGTGTCAGAGCCCCAGTGTAGTGCTCTGCCTCCTGAAGTTACTTTGTGTTTACCTATATGTATATAAAATGTACCCTGTTAAACAGAATGTAAGCTTCTTAAAGGTAAAGACTTTCATTTTTGTCTTTGTACTTCCAGTACTGACGACTTGCATATAGTAGAAATATTGGTTAAATTATTTGTTGAATTGATTAAGTTGATCTCACTAAATGTATTAGTAATATTTTTAGACTTGGAGTTGTGTGATGCAGACTCTTTCCCTCCTTCTCCTCCCCTAATCATACAGCTTAAAGATTCTTGGCAGGGCCATCCTATATTATTGACAAAGTCTGTAATTTCCTGACACAAAATAACTTTTCCTCCAAGTTTATTATGTGAGATTTAAAATTCATTTTGGCTCAAAGTCAAAGATATAATTTACTGTTCTTTAAAACAAACAGTTAAATTATGGCTATATTTTATTGTAAAAAAATCTGAAAACAAAACCCCAAATTATATTCTTCATGACCAAACTATCCAGTAATTGTTTTGACAGTTAACTGGCTAATTCTATTACTTATCAGTTTACTTATTTTTCATGCTTTTCACTTAAGTAATTTTATTTCTTGAAATAATTAATCTTGCACCTATTTTTTATTGATAAAATAGTTAAAACATTTTAAGCATTTTTAAATTTTTCAAGAAAGATATTTATTTGTCTTCTTTCTTTAACTTGGGCATATTTTCAAAAAAACTAGAATTTGTCTTTGTATATAACAGGGCCATTATCGTTTTTGTGATGCTCTCTCAATGCTGGGGGAGCATGCCTGGGCACTAGAAGCAAATGAGAGAGCTCAACATCTTTGCAGAAACTACCCTGATGGAATGAAGGATCTTACTCAGCAGAATGTAAAATTGCAAAAAGAAGTGGAAGAATTACGAGGTACTTTTAAGTAATGTAGTGCAGTATTTTCTTTTTTGCTTTGAATATTTACAGTAGAGCAGTAGTGGGATTCAGCTAGTTCACACCAGTTCAATAGAACCTGTACCTAATTTTAGGTTTGTTCCTGGAACCATTTGTTAGCAGGAGCAGTGCCTAGGCTCAATTCCATGGAAAACCAGTTGTTAATTCATCTGAATCCCACCACTGCAGTAGAGGGAACATAGTATTCTGCCATAAGGCCACAGGTTCCACACCTCTGATGTAGTGTATAGAATGTTGGATTTGGATTAAGTGTTCAAATCTTACCTCTGACACTTAAACAGTTGCGTGACCTTGGGCAAGTCACCTCTCCTCTCTGTACCTCAGACAATTCACTGAGACTTATCTACTTAGGTATAGAGGGCTGTAATTTACATTGGTGGAATTCCCTTTGCTGACAGAATCCCAATATATTTATTGTACCAAATAGAGCTGGGTTGTATGACAGTGTTCATTTAGCTACCAATTATACTAAGCATGTTAGTTTTCTATTTCAAATCTTTTCTAAGCCTGAAACTGCTCATTTAACAGTTAAAATAAAGAATGATGTATGTTAATTTTTACAATTAAAATAAGAAGTGGTGTTATTATACTCATGAATTTTGTAATTAATTTTCAAAGGTTCAAAACACGGAAATCATCAAATAAGGAAATCGTTTTATGGGAAAAAGTAAGTTGACACTAGATCTTTAGTAATTGTATAGAGTTGCTGTGGTCAGTTGTTCTAAGAGCCACTAGTAGCTTTTGGTGACAAGAAGCAGGGACAATCCAGTCATACAGGTTTCTTTTATTTTTTTATTTAAATCATCTTTTTATTTATACTTTTCTATTTCTCTTTTTAAAATTGTTTGCTTTGAAAATCCCCAGCTCATCTCAACTAATCAAATCATCCAGCATCTTTTAAGCACCTCTTATGTGCTGAACACGTGATGAGTGTTATAGAGAGATGTAAGATTATGATCATCCTTTCCTTCAAGTTGCTGACAGCCTGGTCAGGGAAATAAAACACCAACATAGATAGATATGATACACAACGTTACAAGACAATTACATTAAAAAAATATAAAAACAAGCATTATATACAGTCAGAGGAGAGGATGAGCATTATTTTGTATTTATTTTTTCTCCAAAACTAAAATGAAGTATCAAATTGGGAGTAGTAAAGATATATATGATATTTAGTCAGCCTTATAGGAAAATGTTTGGAGCAATGTTTCCCACTGTTTTGACATTCATAGCTTTGTTAATTAATTCCAAGTAGCAGTGAGCAGAGTCTTTATTCTTATTTTTTTGTCTCTTTTTTTGGAGAAAGTCCTGGAACTATGTACCAGGATAGGATAGGGCAATATAAGTGAGAATGATTGTCTTCCTTCCCCTTCTGCCCTGCCAGGAGTAAGTCGATGTTGGAGGCCACCTGGTGGAATGTGAGGAGATCTGGCTTCCTCATCTGCCTCCGATGCTTACTACCTCTCTAAGAATGGCTTTACTCATTATTACTTTAATGATGGAGTTAATTTGAATGTTTAGATCTGCATTGATCTTTCGTGTCTCTATTATTGATGCTAGAATAGCAAAACTTGTTTAGAAAGTTGTGAAAAGAAACCTTCTAAACTGTATACTAGTCTCAAAGTTAACATCAGATTTGGTGTGTTTGAAGGTATGTAAAAAAAAAAAACCAACAGTTTTATAATGTCACAGATTTTTAGCTGGGATTTCAAAGGCCATCCAGTTCATCCCCTTCCTTTTACAAGTGAGGAATTTGAGGCTTAGAGGACTTTAAATGATGATTAGCCCAAGATCTTACATCATGTTTATTTGGAGGGATTTAAATACAATATATCATAATCAGCAGCATAAATATTAGTTATTTTTTCTCCTAGGTTATCTTCAGGTTATAATTCTCCAAGACCTTTACATTATGGTTTTCTTAATTTTATGGAAACCAATGAAGAAAACAAGGTATTGAGATTAGCGTCGAAATATCGTGACTATTATCAGTATCAGAATTTGAAGGTAAACTCACTCAAAATGGTCATTTCTTTCCAAGCACGTTGGTGGTTTTGGTAATAGTGGAACCTAAAAATTTGGGAAATTTGATCGCTTCCTACATATTGATACAGAGTATTTCAATTTTTTTATGGATAATCCATTTAGTTTATTACAACTTCATAAATATGCAATTTCAGAGAACTCTTTCTAAATAACATTTGAGGCCAGGGATCTCAAAATTATTGCTCTGTAGCCTACACGAGGCTCGTGCTTTGTTGAGATAAATGTTATCAGAATATCAAATCTTTGAAAAGTAACAAAAATTTCTATAATAGTAGTGTGATAAATGAATATTGTTAAGTTTTACAAAGAATCAGAGCCAGAAGGAACCTCGGGAATTATCTAATTTCCCTCTCTCATTTTAAAGCTGAGGAAACTGAGTCCCAGAGAATTTAAGTGACTTGTCCAAAGTCACATAGATAGTAAGAGAAAGAAGTGCAATTTCAACAAAGTCCCTCTGACTCCAGAGGCAGTGCTCTTTGAACTACGAGGCCCCCTATTTAAGTCATTTGCTGCTGATTTAGGATCATGGGATTATAAATTTAGAGCTGGCAGGGATCTTATAGGTCATCAAGGTCACCTCCTCTAATTAAAGAGTACAAGATTTGTAAGCCCTACTTATGTTTATTTTAATTTATGATTGGCAATTCATAAGTAGCTGACTGGGCTTTCTTTTCCCTATTGCTGACCTCATTGCTCTCAGGAACCTCTAGAAACTAGCAGTAAAAGTACATATGCTAGTATTACATCTGGAGGGAAAGATAGAAGACAGAAAACTGTTACTTTAAATTTATCTTTCAAATTAGAATATTGTTACTTTTTTAAAATTTCACTTAACATTTACTCTGTAAATTCAAATATTTATGTGTATTCTGTTATATTTGTATCATTATTTTTATGGAGTTCCACTCCCACCTCCTTCTCATAATTTATTTTTTTTTCTTATTTTCCTAGGATGATGCTCAGTAAAGAAAATGAGTTGTGAGGAAAGGGTTAAGACTTCAGAATTAAATTCCATTGTCCCTAGTGTCAGTTCTTTTGTAAGATGGTGTTTCAAGATCTTACATCAATGTAATACTTCATTTAGATGGAATATGTACACAGAAATGAAACTGAATATAAAAAGTTTATTTCCCTATAGTACAAACTTAAATTATCAGCAAAAATGTTGAGAAAACAGAAAACATATAAAGACTAGAATACAGCAGTCACATTGCCCAGAGCTGTTCCTAGGATATGGTGAACTGGAGTGAAACTCTTTTATTTAAAGGAACTGAACCACTGTTGCCTGGGCAGGTAAGGAAGCAGCACTACCATCTGCTTCTAAAAAAATTGCTTATATTTCATATTATCACATTGTAAACATTACCTCCATTCCCAAGGCAAAGAGACTTTCACCTGTATTCCTCACTTGGCTTCTCCCTTCCTATACAACATTCACATTGCACTTTGTGACTTCTTTTCCCTTCAGAGCTATCCTTAATGTTCATTTCAGTTTTATACCTATATGTCTATGTTTAGATAGATTTTTTTTTTTGAGAGGGAGTGATTTGTTCTAGGTCCCATACCTCTCTAAGGGTGGCTTCACTTACTGTTACTTTAATGATGGAGTTAATTTGAATGCTTAGATCTGCATTGATCTTTTATGTCTGTTGTTGATGCTAGAGTAGCAAAACTTGTTTAGAAAGTTGTAAAAAGAAATCTTTTAAGCTGTATACTAGTCTCCACGTTAACATCAGGTTTGGTGTGTTTGAGAGTGTGCAAAAAAACAGTTTTATAATACCATAGATTTTTGACTGTGACTTCATAGGTCATCTAGTTCAACCCCTTCCTTTTACAGGTGAGTAATTTGAGGCTTAGAGGACTTTAAATGATGATTAGCCCAATTAACCCATATCCTCTGAATCCAACTCCAGTGCTCATTCCAAATGCTAGAAAATGTATATAGTACCTACCCCCGTACCATCCCGCTGTGGGCATTCAAGCATTTATTAGTAATATCATGTGCCTTAATTGAAAGATTAGTGGATAGACTAGTGAGGCAAATTACATTTATTCACAGAACAGGAAATTATGCAAGTGACAAGTGTTGTTTACTTTCAAGAAAGGGCAAAGGTATGGAAGCCAGAAAGTCATGTGAAACAGTAAGGCAATAATAACAACGTAGATGATAATTGTCAAAATACCTATGTATTTCTGTATCACAAAGTATACAAGACTCTCCACATAGAAGGTAGAAGAAGTAAACCATTTATTCAGACACCAGAGAACCAGATCCTGTAACCAAATGTTAAGCTCCCACAGCCAGTCAGTCCACTTCATCATAACAGCAAGGAACCCAAAACATTCAGTACACAATATCACAACCTGGAGCCTCACCATCCCAAAACTTCTCCAACCCCCCCTGCTCGGTCTTCCCCAAAACAAACTCAGAGTACAAGCTGAGTCAGTCTGTTCAGTTCTAGCAATCACGAGGGCGGCTATTAGCAGCCATAACATCTTTCTGTCTGTCTGCCTCTCTCTCTCTCTCTCTCTCAGCATTTCCTGTGATATAACTTCCTTTTCCTGTCAGGAAGTTCCTCCCACTAGATGTGACTTAGGCTTCCTGTGATGTAAGCAGGTCACATGGCCTATTAATGGGTAGGAAAGCTCTCCAAATCTAAATTGCTATTACATCATGGCATAAAAACTAAGTCTGAAGAAAGGGAGTGGCCTCAGCTAAGATACTGACTGATAGTCAGAATTAGTGGTTTCATAAGAGAGGAATCTTTTTTTCTAAGACAGTCTATTTTTATGAAATATCTGCAAAGAAAATCTTCCATGTTGTTTGTTGTATTTTAGCTCTTTGGCCTCCTGGAGACTTTAGCATTTTTTTCCTACGTTAGATTTCAAAACTTCTTAAGAAATTGGGGAGTTTTTAATGCTGTTGAATAGATCAGTCAGGCTATGCATGTGTGTGTGTGTGTGGTGCCATGAGTGCATGTGAGCACGGGTACACATATATAAATATGATCACAAATTTATTTCACAATACTATATAGCTTATATTTGTTTTCTTTGAAAGATACTTCCAATAATTTAAAATGCTTTTAATTGTAGAAACCAATTCCATGGGAAATGCAACTGAAAGATTCTTGGCAACATTCTTTAATGCATCTTAACAATGGGAGGTACTATGGTACAGTATAAAGAATGTTGGATTGGATTCTGAAGACCTGGGTTCAAATCCTGACTGCTTATTATTTGTCCCAGCTCGTCATTTCCACTCTAATCGGCTTTAGTTACCTTACCTGTAAAATAATGGGTTTGCACTAAATGCTAAGATTCCTTCCAGATCTAAATCTATAATGATCCATTAGTCAGATTTTAGTCTATAAATCAATGGGAAAAAAACATAACTGATCACAACCCTTACCTCTTGTGGATCTTGTTCTTCCTCAGGAAGTGAGAGCAGGTTTGGTTGGAAATTAGAGGAAATGGTAGAATTTTAAGGTTGTTTAGAATGAAAATATGATGACTTATAGGAACAAAAGTATATGGAATCCATTAAATGGTCTTTACACAATGTACATAGTAGTAGTCAGACCCTTACTAGAGAATTTTTTCCCTATCTTGGCAATTTAAGAGACGCAGAGTACTTAGAAGGGATATAGCGAATAATCACAGCAATGATGAAAAGGCCAGAAAAATAGAATCTATAAAGAAATCGATTTATTCAAACTAGAGAAGAGAATTTATGAGGGGTGCCAGTGTTAATATATATGAGTGGGGAAAATGGCGATTTGTTTCAGGTGCATGATAGATTTTTTTTTCATAGCCTATTTTTCTTAATGATCTCATTTACTTTATTGTTATGGGTAGGTATCTCGTGAAATTTTGAAATTAGAAAATAAAGAGTACCCGTTGGAATTGCCACCAGGTAAGTTAATTTTTCTATTCATATGTAAATCTGGTGCTCAATTAAATAGTGTTGTACTGTACCATCCTGCTGTGAAAGACAGAGAATAAGGTGTATGGAGTATCTTACTTGGGGAACAGAAAGGAAGCCACTGTCTCTAGATTATATCATATGTGGAGAGGGAATTGGGTGTAATAAGACTTGAAAGGAAAGAAGGGGCCATATTATAATGGACTTTGAAAGCCAGAGGATTTTATATTGAACCTGGAAGCAATAGAGATTCCCTGGAGTTTATTAAGTTGGGGATGGAGGGGTCAGATCCACGCTTTAGGAAATTCACTTTGATAGCTGAATGGACGATGGACTGGAGTTTGGAGAGACATAAGGTAGGGAAACGAATCAGCAAGGCCTATACCAGGGTAATGGTACTGTCAAAAGAGAGAAGGGAACTTATCCTAGAGATATTAAGGAATTGATAACTGGGTAGAACTGGAGGATGAAAAAGTGAGGAGTAGAGGATGACATCCCTAGATTGTAAGCCTGGGTGACTGGTCAGGTGCTGCTGCCCTCAGCAGTACTAGAAATGTGGAAGTCAGGAAGGCTTTGGGGGAAAGGTAATTAATTGTTTTTACATATTGAGTTTAAGATGTCTTCCTATAGCTTCATTCTGCAGCATGTGAGTAAGAGTAGAGGCAGTAGATAGTAGAAGAAATCAAAGGCTGGGTCCTGGCAGGGCAAAGATGGTATAGGATAAGGGACAAGCAATGAGAACAGTATAGAGTTCAGCTGATTTACCAAAAATTTAAGATGGAGAAGGGTGGAGAGTGTAGCTAGTGCAGGAGTGATTATCTGGGAGAGAGCTGAGATATGGAGGGATTGGAAGTCACAGTGAGGACAAAGAGCATGGTTGGTGGGTGCAAAGCAAAGGGACAAGAGATCATGATCGGATAAGGAAATTTCAGAGTTCTTGAACATAGAAGTGGAATACTTGTGGGTGTTTTAATGAAGTCATAAGTTCACTTGGAAAAAAAAGAGCTTCAAAAACTTCCATTAACATTGTCCATATTTATCATGGTCTAATCCAGCTTTTTCACTTAAGTTCACCTCTACCTAGCTTCTGTTAATGGTTTAGCAGAGCAAGAGCATTTGTCTCAAGCAAACAGCCAGTGCTGTCACACACAGAGATTGTCATGACAAACTAAATAGAAAAGGAATAATAATTTTAATTTTAGGGATGCTTCCTAATTGTGTTTGGGTCAACTCCAGTGTGTTTTGTTGTGGTTTTGGGGGTTGTGGGGTTTTTTTTTGTTTTTTTTTTTTGTTGGCTGTGGTAATGTGAGAAAAATGCTTAACTTCACAAAGAGCAATTGTCTTCCCAGTAAGAATTTTCCAGATAATTAGAGTTGACCCCTTCAAATACCATATTTTGAGCAGTTTAATTTTTTTAGTAAGGCTGGAATTAAAACCACGCCCTTCTGTAAGCCTTTTTTACCTTAGCTGGGTGACAGTGCATCTCCATCAATCTATCTGTCTCTAATAAGTCTTAGACAATTCTAAAAGACTTTTTCAACTGGAACGAAAAATCCAAGAATTGTGTTTGTATAGGCTGAGGAATCTTGAGCACACCTCGGGGATTGTCTGACAATTTACAGACAACCTGAGAATGGTTTAAATTCCAGAAATTGAGGCTAGTATGGTGTTCTAGCTGAACCTCACCTTGGAGGGAACTGCCTGAGGGCTGAGGGAGGAATGAGAGATACCTCAAAGGCCTTGGTAGCTTCAAAGAGTGCAAAAGATTTTGAATTCCCATCTTCCCATAGCATCACTGCATTCTGCCTACCTTGGGAATCTAGGATCCATTCATTGATCTTAGGCCTTGACTAGGAACTCAGGACAGAAGCTACACCATGCTTAAAGGGAACTTCTTTAGCCCCTCATAAATGGGAGAAAGGAACCTGCAGCCATGAAGAGCCACATGTACTTTCTAATAAGCTCAAACCCACTTACCTCTATACTCTGAATGTACTTGTGGGATACTGTACCACAGACATTTGAGGGTGTACCACATTAATAAATACACCTTTCAGGAGGCTACTTTAGGCTAAGTGAATGATGGGAGTGGCACAGTAGATAGAGTGCTGGGCCTGGAGTCAGGTTAACTCATTCACAAGTTCAAATCCAGCCTCAGACACTTATTAGCTGTGTGACCCTAGGCAAATGACTTAATGCTGTTTGCCTCAGTTTCCTCATCTGTAAAATGGCAAATTATTTCAGTATCTGCCAAGAAAACCTAAATGGGGTCATTTGAAATGAAATGACTAACAATAGCACCAGAAACTGAATGATTCCCATCTGATAACCTTTGAGGAGTAGGGAGGGGGACAGGGGAACAAATCTGTGAAAGCTTGAGCTGATGACATTGAAAAATCCTCTCTGATCCCCAAGGGGGTTCTAACTAGTTTTGGGAACCTAACTCATCGATGGGATTCCCCAGAGCTTACATGATTGCATTTTTGTGGAATTCCTTCTAAAATTCATTATATGGTTTCCTAGAATATGGTTAGGGGGAATTACCTTCTTTATTTAAAAAAATCACAACTGTGTATCACAGTGCAAAATTGCACTTAGCCTGTAGTCAGGGCTTGAAATAAAAGAAGTGGAATGTTTTCAGGCTGTCCTTAAAACAAGTGGCATGATTTTTCTTACCTTAGTTTAAGTTACACCTCTGGATCTTTAGTTCATTAATGGAGACGATTGGCCCTTTGATGTGAGCTAGTAAGAAAATAGGTGTTTCTTTTTTTTTTTCTTTTTTACGTCCATACTGTCTTATACTATATTTATGATTTCACTGATGTAGCAATATTTCACAATCCATCTAGGCTCCTTCATCCTCTTTTGACTCATGTGTATGACCTTAAATAAATCCTTCATACAGGATCTATCCAGTGTCCTTGAGGCCTGCTTCAAAGTCTTTTAACATTTCAGTGATAAGTGTAATTATTGAGCTAGCCATTTCTTATTGTACTGTATAACCAGCTCACTTTCTTTTCTTATATATATCCTGCATCATGTTTCATATGCTATCTCCTTAACTCTTAAATTTTCCACTATTTGTTGCATTCAACAGTTCATCTAAGCAAGTGTTTATTAAATACCTTCTGTATAGCTAGCACTAGAAGTACCCAGACAAAAATGAAATAATCCCTGCCTCATAATAGGAGCTTACACTCTTCTTGAGGCATCCACCATAAATACAGACAAATAAATACCAGGTAATTGGCGGGGAGAAGGAAGGACACCAACAACTGTAGAGCATCAGGAAAAGCTTCCCTCAGGGGGTGACTCCTTGAGTTGAGCCTTGAAAAAAGCAAGAAATTCTAAGAGGGAGAGCTGAAGGACAGTATATTGCAGATATGAAGGATATCTTACATGTAAAGGCACAGAGGGGAAGATGAGCTTTATAGTACAAATGCTATGATCAAAATTGGGGTAAACTGAAGCACAAAATCTAATTAAGAAAATAAGGAATAAAAACAGGAAAATGTAAGTGATGAGATAATTAAATAGTTGTTCAAAACAGAAGAAAAAATGCTGAAAAAACCTGTGATTAATTGCTAAATTAATTGTATTGAATAGATAGTAATGTGATAGTTCAGAGGAGAGCAGAGATCATTTCTATGCTGACTTGTAAGAAAGACTTCATAGTTTTGAGATGGGTCTTAACAGAATGGTAGGATTTGGACACAGGGAAAGCAAGGACACTCTAGACAGAGTGGCGTGGACAAAAATACGGTAGTAAGAAAAGTTGTGTTTGGAAGATAATGAATATACCAATTTGTTTAGAATAGAGGATTCAGGAAGGCTTTGACTTTGAACTTCATGTTAAAGTTGGGCTCTGCTCCCTTGGGGGTGGGGAGCAGGAGTACAGGAGCTTTGAGCTAAGAATACTTTTTGCATATATTTTTCTTTTTTTGGAGGCAATTGGGATTAAGTGGTTTGCCAGGGGCACACAGCTAGTCGTCTGAAGCTGGATTTGACCTCAGGTCCTGTTGTCTCCAGGGCCAGTTGTCTTATCCACTGTACCACCTAGCTGCTGCCCCAGTTTTTACATTTTCAAATAATTTTTTTTTTTAATTTAGAAATGCAGAAAATTGTCTTGTCTCACACTGCAGCTGGATTTGGGTCTTTTCTATCTTTTCTGCCTCGTGCTATAGGGAGATAGTTAACCATTGAATATTTGTTTTTGTTTTTGTTTTTTTAAGAAAGAAAGTGATAAGATCAAACCAGTGTCTTTAATACTTGGCAGGTGGTATTATGTGAGTTGTTTTAGAAAGAGAATATGGAAGTCAGTTGGGCAATTTTTGTTACCTAAGTAATTATTATAGGCTTGGTCTTAGAATGAAGAACCCCATAGTTCAAGGTCAGACTTGCTGGATGTGTGATCTTGGACACCTCTCAGGTCTTTAGTCAATTCTCTAAGACCAAGTGAAAGAGAAAATGCTGAGTTGCGCTGGTATAGGGAGTTTCTTCATCTTAGATTTCCCTGGATCAGTAGAATAAGAAGTTCAATTCTTATCCATTTTAAGCGATAATAGCCTTGGAATAGGGTAGTGACAGTGAGAAAGAAGAGGAAGGTATAGATACAAAAGAGATTAGGAAAGAAAAGGCAAAAGGACTTGGAGATTGTAAATGTGGAAGAGAAGGAGAGAAATGGCAAATGTGGTTCACGATTTTGAATAGTGATGCTGCTAACAGAAGTAGAGGATGCAAAACAGGAAGCTGGCTTTGGAGGGAAGTTTTTAGGCGAAGCTAGGACTCCTCAATAGAACTTGCTGGCAGTCAGTTTAGACATGGGATAGTGGAGGTATCAGAGTTTTGAGATGTAGCATAATTTAGTGGAAAGATTGATGAATTTAAGTTTGAGAAGACTTGGGTTCAATCCCTGTTTCAGTGCTTAGTATCTGTATAATCATGAGTGAGTCACTTAACCTCTCCAAGCCTCAGTTTCCTTTTCTGTAAATTGAGGATAATATTACCTGGAATACATCCCCAACAAGGTTGTTGTGAGGCTCAAGCGTGATAATGTATGTAAAACCTTTTGTTTAAAGTCAGTTGATCTACTGGCGTTTATTAAATGCGCTGGACATTGTATTAAGCACTAGAGATACCAAGAAAGGCAGAAAACTGTCCCTGTTCTCATGGAGCTCTTTAATGAGTGTGAAACATGCAAACAACTATGTACAACAAGCTATAGACAAGATAAGTTGGGAATTAATCTCAGAGAAAAGGCATTAAGAAGTTACATAAATACAATTTTTCTGTTATTGTGTAGCTATTGAATTTATCAACATATAAATTATCTATATGGCAGAACTTGCCAGAATGGGAGGAAATGAAGAGTAGAGAGAGAACAATAGAGAACCAAGTTGTCCTTCAACTCTGGAAACATTTCTTTGGTTTTTTTTGTGTGCCTGCTCACATGCTTTTAATTTTTTAAATTTTATTCATTTGTTTTTAGTTTTCAACATTCACTCCTATAAGATTTTGAGTTCTAAATTTTCTCCGCCTTGCTTTCTCCTTTCTCTTGCCTTTCTCCTCCCTGCTCCCCACTCCCCAAGACAATATACAATCTGATATGTAGGCTATATACATACAATCATATTAAACCTATTTCCACATTTGTCATGTTGTAAAGAAGAATTAAAACCAAAGGGAAAGCCATGAGAAAGAAGAAACAAAAAAGAGAGAGAAAATAGCGTGCTTCGATCTGCATTCAGACTCCATAGTTCTTTCTCTGGATGTGGATAGCATTTTCCATCATGAGTCTTTCAGAATTGCCTTAGATCTTTGTATTGCTGAGAAGAGTTAAGTCTATCAAAGTTGGTCATCGTACACTGTTGCCGTTACTGTGTATAATGTTCTCTTGGTTCTGCTCACTTCACTCAGCATCAGTTCATATAAGTCTTTCAAGGTTTTCTGAAGTACTCCTGCTCATCAAGAAACATTTATTTTCAGAGATTAAGAGAAGGAAGCAGACCTTGTAAGGGAGAAGGGAAAAAAACCTGCTTATATTTTCCTCAGTCTTTTCTAAATCTTTTTTTTTGCTTTTTTCTTTATTTAATTTTTTTAGTTTTCAGCATCGATTCCCACAAGATTTTGAGTTACAAATTTTCTCCCCATTTCTACCCTCCCCTCTACCCTAAGATGGCATATATTCTGATTGCCCCTTTCCCCAGTCTGCCTTCCCTTCTTTCACCCCACTCCCTGCCCCCATCTCCTATCCCCTTACTTGTAGGGCAAGGTGATTTCTATATCCCATTGCCTATATATCGTATTTCCCAGTTGCATGTGAAAACAACTTTTTTTTAAACATTTGTTTTTAGAACTTTGAGTTCCAAATTCTTTCCCTTCTTCCCTCCCCACCCACCCTCCTTGAGAAGGCAAGCAATTCAGTGTAGGCCACACATGTATCACTATGCAAAACATTTCCATTATAGTCATGTTATGAAAGACTAATTATATTTCCCTCCATCCTATTCCGTCCCCTTTTAATTCAGTTTTCTCCCTTGATCCTGTCCCTTTTCAAAAGTGTTTGCTTTTGATTGCCTCCTCCCCCAATCTGTCCTCCCTTATGTCATTCTTGCCGGCCTCCCCTACTTTCCTGTAGGCTAAGATACCCAGTTGAGTGTGTATGTTATTCCCTTCTTGAGTCAAATCCAATGAGAGCAAGATTCACTCATTTCCTGTCACCTGCCCCTCTTCCCTTCCAATAAAAATGATTTTTCTTGCCACTTTTTTTTTTTTGCCAAGAGAAAAGACATAGTTTATTAGGGATTCACCATAATGAGTTGTCTTAAGAAATCCCACTCTTTGTGACGCCTGTTTCCACAAAGCAGGCCAGATTCAACTTACTGAATTAGATTGAATCTGAGCACCTTCATGGAGGCAAGATGGAGATTATATACACAAAGATTGTGGGAAGGATTGAGGGGTAGTCTGGGGTGACTAGAGGAGAGGTTTAGGGAGGGACTTGAGGAGGAGTCTGAGGAGGAGTCTAAGGAGGAGCTTGGTGGGACTGAGATGAGGTCAGACTCCAGGGTGGGAAATAGCTGAAGGCTACGTGGAGACATACAGACAATAGAGGGCTGGGGTAACAGAGCTAGAGTATAGATATTTTGATCAGGATTAAGGGTGGGAAACAGCCTGACAATAGAGGGCTAGGCAAGGTAGGCATTTGGGCCTAAAGGTTATAGCCTCAGGCCAGATCAAGTGGGAAGATTCAAGGAGAGGTCAAGGATTCAAGGGGTTCCCAGAGACTGTGCCCTCATCATTCCCCCCTCAAATAGGACCCAAATTCTTTTGGGGTCCAAGGAGATTCCCACAGTCTAAACCTCATCATTCCCCCCTCAAACAAATGGGACCCAATTTCTTTTGGGGTCAGGGACGAAGGTCTCAGCTTCTGAAATTGCTTCCTGCTGGCAAGGGGCGTAGAGTTGTCCCTGCCTCAATGGATCCCAATCTGAGCAGTCATCTGGAGTGATGGCTTGGAGCCTGGAGGAGATAAACTTGGCAAAGAGGTTAAGCAAACAAGCAGCAAACAGGCAGTGTAGGAGTATAGAGAAAAGATGCTTTCCCTGGTATAAAAGACAATTTCCGAGGAGGGAATTAAAGATGACTATTTCATACCTAGCTCCACTAACCACTTGTTCTGTTTACCATACTGCTTCGGGGTCCAGAAGTGTGTAGCACATCTAGATTAGGTCGAGGGTCTTACCACTTTTACCTGAGACAATTTACCCCATTCTGTCTCTCCCTTTCTCCTTCTCTCACACACACACACACATTTGAAAGTCAAATTTTCTATTCAATTCTGGTCTTTCCATCAAGAATGCTTGATAGTCCTCTATTTTATTGAAAGGCCATATTTTGCCCTGAAGTATTATACTCGTTTTTTCTGGGTAGGTAATTGTTGGTTTTAATCCTAGCTCCTTTGACCTCCAGAATATCATATTCCAAGCCTTTCGATCCCTTAGAGTAGAAGCTGCTAGACCTTGTGCTATCCTGATTGTGTTTCCACAATACTCAAATTGTTTCTTTCTGGCTGCTTGCAATATTTTCTCCTTGATGTGGGAACTCTGGAATTGGCCACAATATTCCTAGGAGTTATGTTTTGGGACCTTTTTCAGGAGGCGGTGGATTCTTTCCATTTCTATTTTGTCCTCTGGTTCTAAAATATCATGGTAGTTTTACTTGATAACTTCTTGAAAGATGATATGTAGGCTCTTTTTTTGATCATGGCCTTCAGGTAGTCCAATAACTTTTAAATTATCTCTCCTGGATCTATTCTCCAGGTCAGTGGTTTTTCCAGTGAGGTATTTTACTTTGTCTTCCATTTTTTCATTCTTTTGGTTCTGTTTTATAATTTCTTGATTTCTCATAAAGTCACTAGCTTCCACTTTCTCCAATCTAATTTTTAAGGCAATATTTTCTTCAGTGGTCTTTTGGACCTCCTTTTCCATTGGGCTAATTCTGCCTTTAAAGGCATTGTTTTCCTCACTGGCTTTTTTGGAGCTCTTTTGCCATTTGGGTTAATCTGTTTTTTAAGGTATTATTTTTTTGGGTCTCCTTCAGCAAACTGTTGACTCATTTTTCATGATTTTCTTACATCACTCTCATTTCTGTTCCCAATTTTTCTGCTACTTCTCTCACTTGCTTTTCCAAATCCTTTTTGAGCTCTTCCATGGCCTGAGACCAATTCATATTTTTCTTGGAGGCTTTTGATGTAGGATCTTTGACTTTGTTGACTTCTTCTGGCTGTATGTATTGATCTTCTTTGTCACCAAAGAAAGATTCTATAGTCTGAGTCCTTTTACACTGCTTGCTCATTTTCCCAGGCAATTACTTGACTTTTAAGCTTTTGGTCAGGGTATGACTGCTTTTGGAGTGAAGAGTGCTTTGTCCCAAGCTTCAAGGGTTTTGGGCTGCTGTTTTCAGAGCTACTTCTTTTCTGAGGTGGTGTGATACTCCTCTCCTGGCCTGTCCTCTGGTCTGTGAGTGCAGGTATTCCTTTCTGCCATGTAACTACCAGGAAGACTCTCTCTCCAGAGCTGCCTCAAAGCTCTGTCACACCAGTGTTCCTCCTCCCCCAAGAACCACCAACTAGGATCACAACCCAGATCCAAGCAGGGCAAAGCAAGAGAGCCTTGCCTCAGGGCAAGCAAAGTTATCCCTGTGCTCATGCTCTGAGCAGCCACTTGATTCCCCTTACCGTGTGGGACTGGGGCTCCAGAAGCAGGGCTGCCCACTGCTGCTCCTGCCTCTGCTGCAGCCATCTCCACCACGCCAGGGCTGCAGCTGGACAGTGCACTTCTCTCACCTAGATCCAGCAGTTTTCCCACTGACCTGCTCCATTGTCGTTGGCGTTTGTGGGTTGAGAAGTCTGGTAACTGCCACAGCTCAGTGATTCACGGCCCTGACAGCTGCACTACCCAGTCTACTATGGCCTGGTCTGTCTGGGCACAGCCCACACTGGGCTGCACTCTGCTCCCAGCACAGTGTGATGGATCCTTCCCAGTGACCATGCAGGCTGTCTTGGGCTGGAGACTTGTTTTCCTCAGTTATTTCACGGGTTCTAGAATTTGTTTAGAGTCATTTTTTACAGGTATTTGGAGGGATTTGGGGGAGAGGTTAAGCAAGTCCCTGTTGTCAAGCTGCCATCTTGGCTCCACCCCCTTGAAATCTGTTTTTCTATAGTCTAGAGTACAGATCTAACTATGTCCAGTGTTTATCTGCACAATGAAATGGTCAGTTTCTCAAAAATTTCCTACCATTTGTTCATTACCAACCAGTTCATCCTTGTTGGTAGGAACTAAGCTGAATAGCGTTTTCCCCATTGAGTTCTCTATTTTATGAAAGATGGGATTGTCCAATAAAGTAAGCAGAAAATTTATTAGGCCCTCTTCTTTTAGGAGAACTATACTTTTATTAGAAGCCCTAATAGTTGATATGCCCCAATATTAATATAGCTTGCCACTGTGCTAAAAGTCTGTATTGTGAAACCATCGTACGTATTCTCTGGTGTACTCCAGCAACAAGAAAACCTCTCTTTATTATATTAACTCAAATTCTACCCTGCTTCCCTCTGAGATTTGTATATCTGTGTATAAGCGTTTACACATATTCACAAGCAACAAAATATCTTCTTTCCACAGGTCATAGCCCTAAGTATAAAGGAAAATCAAAGAACAAAAGTGATGATATGGGAAAGCCAAGGTATGAATTTTTCTAGTGTGTTAAGGAATCAAATTATAAGTGAACGTATGCTCTTTTTTAAGTGTATTGTAGTATTATGTCATATAGCATTTAATATCCACATTCATAATGGATGCTATGCTGTATACTGTAAGTCCCCTTAAAATTCCTTTTTAAGAATATCTGTTTGCTTTTGTATTTTCTGTGATTTTCCTAAAAGTGCAAGGCTGACCATGTCACTTTTCTATTCAGTAAACTCCAATTGTACTGTGTTGCCTCTAGGATCATATGTAAGCCCCATATATTAGCTTTAAAGCCTTGCAGAACCTGGACCCAATCTACCTTTCCAACCCTATACATTTCTCCTCTTCCTATACTCCAGTTTAGCCAAACAAGCCATTTACTGTTTCTCATAGACAACATTGCATCTCCATTCTCTGTATTTTTAACTGGCTGGCCCCCATGCCTGGAATGCCTCTTAATCGTCCTTGTTTTTTTTTTTTTTCTTTTCAAAGCTCTATTCAAGCAACTTCAGCATGAAGCTATTCCTTATCTATCCCTGCCTCATCAGTTAGTGGCTCTCCTCTTCAAAAAAAAATTTACCTTGTTCTTATTTTGATATATTTACTTCTATGTATGTTGTTTCTTCTGATAGAATAAACGTTCCTTAAGGTCAGGGACTATTTCATTTTTTTGTTTTTGTATCCCTAGAGCTTCACATGATACTAGGCATCATGAATGCTAAATCCTACTTGATTAATTAAGACCAGTTGCCACTTTATCAGACTGACTAGATTTACTTAACTTTTGAACATATCTTTTTTTTAAATTCTAGCCTGCAACTGAATTTACAAATAGATTTGCAAAGCTTGTTGGATAAACAGTTCAGTAAATCTTCCAGAGCTGTACAACAGGTAATTACTTTTGTTGACAACAATAACAATAATAATTCACATTTCTATCATGCTTGCCTCTCCAGCAGTCTTGTGAGGTTGATAAGGGAAGTATTATCTATCAAACTTAAGTTATAGATAAGGAACAAGGCTCAGAGGAGGTGAGAGACTTGCTCAGGTTTACGTATCAGATAAGTATCAGCCCAGTTGGGACCTCAGGTCTCTTGACTCCTAATCAAGTGTTCTTTTCATGTCCTTCCACTGCTGTTTACTTAATTGAAATAAATATTTTCAGTAGGAGATATCACTCTGACCAAAACATATCGGCAGATTTTTCATTTATTCTTTGCTAAATATATGTATTTCTGATTATTGTTGATTTTACATTTCATTTACTCATTTTTACAAATTAAACTTATTAAATGTGTTATGGCTAAAATTCCAAACTAAAGTCGATACCAGTAATAATTTAATCATCTTAATGTTAGTCAGAAAGCTAATGTGTAATAGAAGAAATATAGTTGTAAAATTATCCTTAAAGTCAATTAGCACTATTATAGACCAGCAATTGTTTATACTTCAAGTGTGTAAGACCTGAGAGCAATTCACAGGTAAAGACTGCCTATTCTTTGAAAGGTATTTATCACAACTCTCTGTAGCTGATGCACTCTTTGTGCACAATACGTGATTAAAAAATCTTTGGTCATTTTTGGTAAAAACTTTTAAAATTATGGGATAAATACAAGTTCAGTTCTTTATTTTAAATAAACATAGATTAGAAATATTCTACTGTGAAATTACATTTCCCTTTTACAAAGATGTGTCAGAAATCACATAAGCTTTTTGAACAGTTCAGTAGGTAGGAAAGGCTACTTTTTTTGATTTTTTTCAAGACATTCTTTGTTGTTTGTACTAGGGAAGTTAATAGATTTCAAGAAACCTAAATTAATAGGAAAAAACTACCCTGTGTAAATTAATACAACATTTTTGAAAGTATGATAGAAAAATTGAGGAAGTAGTTTTGCTCTACTAGATTGAAGAAAAATAATGTTCTCATGTATGTGAGTATATATTTTCTGTATGGCAAAAAAAAAGGAGGGGGGGTGGAATAGAAGACAGTGTGATAAAATGGAAAGAAGGCCTGGGTTAGAATCACACCTTTATTCCTTTACTAGTATGCTCTTTGGACAAGTTATTCAAAACTTTCTAACCTCAGTTTCCTTATCTACCAAGCGAGGTGACCTCTATACTTCATTCTAACTCTTACTCTGTGATCATGGAATATAGCAGTGTGGGACAATGAAAAACGATGGGTATTTGTAGACCTTGTTCCCACAAGGACACTTGTTCCTTTGCTGGTTGCTTCATCTGTAAATAGATTAAATGATTTCCAAGGTCCATTTTAGTTATAAAATTCTAGGCATCTGCTTCTATTTTTTACTTATTTTTAGAGCATATTCTCAGTTTTAGTAGTTAAATATCTACAATGTTTATAGGGATCCCCTATATTTAATACGCTTTTTAACTTTTAGTACTTATGGATATCATTTGAAATGTCTTGGGGAGCCATGGAAGTAAAAAGATAAAGCAACGCACCAAAGGTTATTAAATGAAGTATGAAAATTTGCCTGATCCTTCTTTTGAGGATGTTTACTATGATATTTGTGATATTTACAATGTCCTTCTGAAATTATCATTTGGTAACAATTACCATCTTAGTCACTGTGGTGCCATGTGACTCAGGATAAACCATGGGACATCATTTTTTTCATAAGCATCCAGCAAATCCTACAACTTTTCCCTGGCACTCCTTACCAATTTTCCCCCATGCTACCCCCTCCATTGCCTGAACTGAAAGATTTCCTCCTCACCCAGCTCATGCTTTAAGAGAAGATAGAGGATTTTTTTTTTCCTTCTCTCTTGCCCTGCTCTTTGAAAATAGCACAAAAATCTTCTTTTTCTTTTTTTAAGGGTTATTTAAGGGGTTACTGCTATACAGTACAGAAAAATTAGACTATTCTCAGCAAAGATATAATAATACATTATGTGGGAAATTTAAAAGTGAATCTTACATGCTATAAGAAATTTGGCCTTATTTTTGTTTATACTCATTTTCTTAATTAACTTGTTTCTGTTAGGTCTTGACCTTGTCATTACCTCATTCCCCATTGAGCTTCAGACATAGTTCCTCCCTCGCTGTCTGGAAATCTCAGTATTTGATGTAGAAATTCTTCATTCTTTTTTTCCCTCAAGCTGTCTTCTCACCTTCTGATTGGTCTAGCTAAAGCAAATACCCTTGGCCCGATTGTAACAGCTAGCTGTCTTTGATGACAAAATTGTCTCTTTTTCCAGTTTCCCTAGGCTACCGTCAACCATCTAACCAAGAAGCACAAAGCTAGGACTTCATGATTTCCTTCTAAATTAGTTGATGTATTCATTAATGAGTTGTCAGGTCCTTGTAAAGTGACAGAGTTCCTGATGAATACTAAATACCAGTACTAATGTCAGAATTGATCTGAAATTTAATAGATTGTACCTGTATCAGTTCTAACTAAATAGATGGTTAACTGATGGCTGTTCTTACTTGAAATACTTTAATTAGTTCCTAAAAATACATCAAGGCAGTATGTGTTTAGCCCAGTAAAGCCAGACAACACTCAATTGCTACAAAGTTGTAGGAGAAACACCTCTTCTAACTTATGACAGTGTCAAGGATATTGGACACAAAATGATAGCACTTGAATTCTACACTTTATAGATTTGGGAGATACTGTTCTTTAGAGGGAATTTATTTCATTAATATGAATACTGAATTCTATAAATATATTTCTATTAGTTGTGAAGGGATACCTTCAATAAAATATTTTAACGTGAAGATATTTGTTCAGGTTATCTGTAAATATAGCTAGTTATAAATTATAGGGCATTTTTTCACCTTGTTACAACGTAAATGAGAAAATTTATAATTCCTGGTATATCATTTTTCAGGATTTTGCTATATTGATAAAAATGCTGCAGTCCCTCATTGAAGAAGGTTGCACAGCCTTGATGGACCAACATTGTCGAAGTGCAGCAAAAGCCTTTTCACGGTTGTTAAGTGACTTAGATCCCAATAAATTGAAGGTAAAATTGACAAGTAATATCATACTTATTGGCAATAGCGCATATTACATATAATTTTGTATAGTAGGTAAAAATCACATCTTTATGGTTATAGTAGACTTAAAGCAAGTATAAATCCTTATTAAGGCTTTTGAAAACTAAAATTCAGAGCCATGAGAAGGTAACCCTTTACCATTCCACTTTAATATGATAGTCACCATTCCTTCTGTGGTTGGAGAGAAAATTAAATGAAAACATGTATATGATGCAATGTGTAAACTTTAAAATGTGATACAAATGTAAGCTATGATTACTGTTGTTACTGCTGTTTGTAAGCTTGCACTAATTCTGATCATATCCTCCCTTCAGAAACAATTAGGCATATTTTGGAGAAAAAAAATCATAGAACAGAAAGTCTTAAGTGTTTTCAGGTTATCTTTAGAGTTTTTCTAGCCAAATCTTGATTTTAATCTGTGATCTTTTTCTCTGTAGTTTTCAGTACAATAACATCTAATTAATATGAATTCCTATTAATTTGAAATTTGTGTTAATTTGACAAGGACTGTGTTCATTTGTTATTGGATGCTGAGAACTGGAAAAAAGGAAGTAGTTGAAAAAAACTAGAATAAACTAATAAAACCTATTCAAGAGAGCACTTCCTGAGCACTTAAAATACTCATTTTAAGTGAAAGATTGATATATTCATTGCAAATCATTCTTATTCACTAGAGAGCTGTAAGGGATCTCTGCTAAACAAGGTAGGTTACTTCATGTTTAGTATACACTTGAAAGTCACAGTATTTTGTCTTTTTAAAAAACCATAATTAGTCTTTCTCACATTAAGTACAAATTAGTGAAGTAATTAGACAAAGGGTTAATTCGAAAGAACAGTGAGCATCAGGAGAAGACTTAGATTCTAGTACTGGCTTTTTTTGCACAAGGTCTTACGATCTTGGTGAGTCATTTAGCCTCTGCACTGCAGTTTCTTTATTTTTAAAATCAGCGAGATTGGCTAGATAATTCTTTGCAGCTCTAAAATTAGTAATTCAGTTCTATATTTTTATTCTCTTTTCATTGACAGCAACTGAACCTTGCCCTTATTAACTATGTCCTAGTAATCTATGGTTATGCCATCTCTCTTCTTGGAATAGGAATGCCTGAGGTAAGTTTTAGAAGAGTTCTAAACGAATTAAAATTTTGACATTATTAGGAGATTTGTACCTAGGTGTAGAAGAGTAATTTTTTCACATAAGAGGCTTCTTATGATTTTCCTTTTTTGTTTCCTTAGCATATTTGCCTTGTTTCCTTGTTTGAGGTGGAAGCGAGGAAATCTATCCCTGTGACAGGGATAGATTTCTACTTTTAATCTATCCCTTTAAAAATAAAAACTCTGTTAGAGTCTATTGTTAAATGCATTAGTCAGTAAGTATTTATTAAGCACCTTCTGTGGGCCAGGCACTAGGAATGCAAATAATATAATAATCCCTACTCTTAAGGTGCTTATATTCTAATGGGGAAAACATATACATGTATCAGTATATACTAAAGAAATTTTTCAGCTAGATAATTAGCAATAAAACATCTAAAATTAAGCCTTCATGTAATAGAATACATGTATGGGTAGGTTGATGGGTATGTTTGTCTGTATACATCACTATTCTGTAAAATACATTCATGCTACTTTAATTCACCCTTGCATAGGTTTTCTTGGCCACTTCTAGAAGCCAGGATCCTTCTGCTTTCCCAAGCTTTTTTCTTCTTTATGTTTATGTGATCATCATTTTTGTTGCTATTAAAGGAATTATCAGAAGCTGAATATCAATTTAAGAGAATTATTGAACAATATCCCAATGAAGGAGTTGACTGCTTAGCCTATTTTGGAATTGGAAAAGTATATTTGAAAAAGAATAGGTAGGTATAACACAATATTTTTGAGCTTTGAGCTGGTGTTAATACTATCATGATTGAATAGCCAGTTATAGAGTATGCATTTTTTACAAGTGGTAATTTTGGGAAAGTTCTAATGTTAATGTCCATAAAGCATCAGTAATTGCAAGTCACTTTAAGGACTTTCCTTTCATTACCAGTATTCATATTCTGCCTCTTTCCTTAGGCTTCCCTAATTCTTGCCCATTTGGACTTTGCATAGTACTTTGTTTTGTAACTTTCTAATGAACTTACTGTGTAATATTGCAATAATATAGTAGTTGGTTTATTTCTTGCCCTCGCATACTCTGCTGTAAACTCCTCGAGGAGAACAAAGGAAAAGCATTGTTAGGGAATGTTGGGGCTCTGGACAAGAATTTAATAGGGCAGAAAAGAAAATTCAACCTTTTGCCCTAGAAAAAGGCTAGGAAACCCAAATTCAATCTTCTTTCTGGTGAACCTTCAGAAGTTAAAAGTTATAAAATTTGTAACTCAAATTATAAACTTCAGAGAATATTTTCCTATGCATTATTTCCCCTCCATATGACCTGACTTGATTTTACCTCTCCAGTCCTGTCTTTTTTAGCTTGTCTGTACTTTCTCTCTCTGGGCTTCAGTTTTCTCATCTGAAAAAGAGGGATTGTACTAAATGGTCGTTAGGGTTCTTTCTAGCTCTAAATCTGTGATATGAAAGAGCTTATAACCTAGCTGCAAAGACAAGAGGAATATATATGAAACAATTAGAGAACAATTTAGTGCTCAACTATGTATTACTTATAATGAAGTTGTTCAGAGAAGAAAATATAATGAATAAATTAGAATGGAAGAGAAGACCACATTGTATCACCTTTAATGACCTTGTTCTTCATTCTTTCTTTAGATTTTCAGATGCACTTGGTCATTTTGAAAAATCTAAGACCATGATTAAACTTATCCCTGGAGTATTGACTTGGCCTACAACTAATGTGATTATTGAAGAATCTCAAGCTGAGAAATTGCAGGTAAATATTTCCTTATAGTGAGACTTCCATTTCACAGGAAATAAAATAATCCAATCAAACTACTTTTATCAGTCTGACTACTGTTGAATGTTTTTCCTATATAAGACAGTGGAGAGATATTGGAGTACTGTTTTTCCCCCCACTTCTTCTTCCACCTCTCCCTGCTGCTGTATTAAATAATACACAGTTTATACTCAGATAGACAAATAACTATAGCAAAGCTTTCTTACCACCCATTACTTGATCTTTGAGGTAGTGGCTGAGGCCAAGAGGCCTGGAAAAGGTGAACTTCATTTTGTCTCTTCCAGTTCCGTTCTCTATGTGCTTAGGCACACTACTATACAGGTTGTCCATCATAGTTGTTCTAGGATTTGATGTGTTAAAACCTCAACATTCCCAGAGTGAATTTGATGGTATATATTTTTAAGTCAATGATACAGCCTTAAGTTTTTAAAATATAAATATCATCAACATTTTCCTATCCTGGTTCTAGGCTGATAATATGTGAAGTTGTGTTTTGGGTAGTTGGTAGATACAACTTAACCTTAGGAGCATATCCTGTTCTATCACACTGAGATAGCAATGAGAGTAAATCCTAGGAGGGGATGGTCAAGAAAGAGCAGCAGTAATGCAGAGGTTTAGTTGAAGAAAGTGGTAGGCATGCTAGGATGTGGTAGCACTGACAAAAGAGGACAGTAATAGGGACCCAGAGCTGATATAGCAAAAGAAATTGCTTTACTTATCTCTCTTCACCACATCTAATGGAGATTTTACAGCTTCTACTAAAATGTTAGAATAGGCTTTCCACTCAAGATAGAAGAGTATGAGTTAAGAGGAATGCAGTTCCATACCCCTCAGAAAACAACAAATAGAAATGCCAACAAAAAGAAATATTACTAAAAATCTACAGAAAAACATAAGCATCTGCAAAATAGAAAATTAGCGAAGTGTCAATAAAATAAAAATTAAAAATAGTTTGTAACAAATGAAACAGGCCTACAGTGTCTCTCATATATACCAGTCTGTCACTTAACTTGGTGTCTTTATATAGGCTTTCCCACAGGTTTCAAATGCACTGCTTCCTTACCCCCAGCTTATGTAATCCCTCACTTTTTTAGTTCATGTTCCATCTCTAAAATGAGGTTTTCTAATCCCTCAAATTTCTAGTGCCTCCCCACTCTGAAATTACCTTGTATTTACTTTGTATAAATTTTGTATTTATATGTATCCTCTATTTTCCCAATCGAACATATGCTCCCTGAGGGTAGAGTTCACTTTTGTCTTTGTAAACCCATCATCTAATGCAGTATGGCATATAGGAGACACTTGATGCCGTTTGAGAGATGCCGAAATGAATAAGTGACACCATTAAAGCAGTTAAGCAATAATAAACTCTGGTAAAATTCTGAAGACCAAGTAAAAGGAAATCTAGCATCAAGAGGAAAAAATGGAGAAAATGACAAATTGAGACTGTAATAGAAAACTTGAAAGAATCAACTAGCAACAAACTTATTTCAGTGGAAAATGGAATTATACATAACTCATAGCAACTATAAGTATAGATTTGAAAAAATCTCTGAATCATACAAAGAATTGGAAAAGATGTGGCACTATCTCTAGGATTACCGAAGCAAAGCTCACAAAGCAACAGTCTCAGGATTGCTATGTTCCCAGAAGTATAGAAAAACTCATATAGTACAGTAACTAACTGGATCATGAATGTAAGTATTTTTTAAAATCATTTTGAAACTGGAAGACAAAAGAATAGTATATTAAATACAGAGGAAGGCTTTTAAAAATCAATAACATATGGAAAAAATTATTGAAGACAATTTAGGTTTGATTATTTTTTTTTCTTTTTTTTTAATTTATTTAATATATTTAGTTTTCAGCATTGATTTTCACAAGAGTTTGAATTACAAATTTTCTCCCCATTTCTACCCCCCCCCCCACTCCAAGATGGCATATATTCTGGTTGTTCTGTTCCCCACTCAGCCCTGTCACCCCACTCACCTCACATCCCCTTTTCCCTTCCTTTCTTGTAGGGCAAGATAAATTTCTACGCCCCGTTGCTTGTGTATCTTATTTTCTAGTTGCATGCAAAAACTTTTTTTTTGTTTTTGAACATCTGTTTTTAAAACTTTGAGTTCCAATTTCTCTCCCCTCTTCCCTTCCTACCCACCCTCCCTAAGAAGTCAAGCAATTCACCATGGGCCACATGCATATCATTATGTA
>CM053622.1:511286004-511368437 GCA_028646595.1 Phalanger gymnotis
TGGGAGGCTCACATCCACATAGGTTCCACACCCAACAGGGCTCTGGGCCTGGGGCTTAACACTTAGCAAGGCTCAAGGAAATACGCTGAATTACTCAAAGAAAACAAAGACCATTTTGCTTGTCAACACACAGAGGCAGGATTTGAGTTGGCTAAGTGGAGCAGTAGAAAGAGCACTGGGCCTGGAGTCACTGAGACCTGAGTTCAGATCCAACCTTAAACACTTACTGTGACTCCAGGCAAATCACTTAGCCTCTGTCTGCCTTGTTTTCTTTGACTGCAAAGTGAGGATGGTAATAGCATCTACCCCCAGGACAATTGTGAGGATTAAATGAGATAATGTTTATAAAAGCTGTCAGCACCATGTCTAGAGGCAGTAGGTGCTAACAAGTAGTTGTCTCCTTCCCTTTCATCTGTATGTATGCCCTGGACATACATGTATACCCAAACACGTTCCTTATGCAAGCATGTTCTTCCCACTGAAAGTGTGTTTGTTTGTGAAAGTACACTCAAAGCTTATGAGGGAATATCCTATTGATATGCTATTTTATCAAATGCTTTGGTTTTACTAAGTTTACTCACTAGTTCACTGTAAAAGTAAACACACTGGTGGAGGCTTATAAACCTTAGTTTAGAAAAGATTCTGATGACTGAAAACCTGGGATAGCTTTCTGATGTCTTGCGAGAGAAGCACGTTCTTGGGGAGACATACAGAACTCTTGGTCTTTTAAAGTTAAGCCTTTATCTCTGTGTTATGAATAACACCTGTTAAAGAATGTGGGGTGTTTTTGTTTTACGCATTTTTCATTATTATAGAGAGGAAAAGACTTTTTTCTGATTTTATTTTATTCTTGTCAACTTTGTTTTCATAATCATTTTGTTCTTATGAATAGAAGAGTGGCACTTCCAACTTTATTCTCTTTAGAGGTTTAATTTTAACAGGAATAATTTTCTTAAACTAGAATTCATCCTTAAAAACTTGTTACTTACTCATAACTTAAGTAGTTGGTAGGCTGGTCTTTTATTTTTCATCTTTACAGTTAATTGATTATGATGTACCTTCACTTAACTGTTCAGGGTTTTTCGTTGGTTAATCATTATGAGTTTTTATTATTTATTTTGTGAACTTCTGAAGTATTTAATGTTTTCTGACATATCTTTTGCTGTTTAACTGTATGGAAATGTGAATCAAATTCTAGATATTATCTTTCATTTATTTAAAGTTTGAACATAGAGTCACAAAAGAAAGGGATCCACCAAGACCTGTCATGAAGCAGAAATGTTCTAGGTAAGAATTCTAACTAAATTATCAGTAAATGAGAGACTAGAATTAGTATATAATTGTGTTAAATTCAGTTTTCTAGATTCTGCTATTTTAAAGTATCTTTTCTACATTTCAAAAATGTTTAAGAAAGCTTTTGGTAAATCTCTAAGAAATTTAAAACTTCAAGAGGATCATCCTAGAGATATATATATATATATATATATATATATATATATATATATATATATATATATACATATATATGTGTATATATATACGTATATATGTGTATACGTGTATATATATGTATATATATGTATATTGTTTATACATTAACTAATTTCTCATTTTCATTAATTGGTATTGTTTATTAGCCTAGAGAAGATAAAAGTTAAAGAAGAAAGAAAAGTAAAAAGAAAACTTCAAAAAAGAGAAGCAAGAAAATTAGCAAAAGAGAGAATGGAAGAAAAAACTAGAGAAAGCAGCTCATCTAAGCATGGTGACCATAAAGGTATGCAGAAGTCCATGGCATTTGTTTGAATAATATATTTACATATCAGATAGTTTTATGGAATTAGGTATGTCCTTGGTGATTATGTTGGTTTCTAGTTCAGACTTTAGACAGCGATCACTAACAATGTACTAACCAATCAAGAGGTTTTTTAAAGGTGCTTTGTTCCAGGAACTGTGCTAGTTGCTGGCCATCCAAATAAAAATAATGAAACAATTCCTATTCTAAAAGAGCTTACATTTTAATGGCTTAACTGCTCAAATTAATACTTTCTCATCTGAACTTAGCAGCAACAGTGCAGTAGGTTTTAGAAACCCAAATTTAGGCAGTCTGGTATACTGGATAGACAGCTAGCCTTGGAGTCAAGAAGACCTGAGTTCAGATCCAGTTTGATGAGGGACAAGTCATTTAACCTCTTGTGCTCCAGGCAGCTCTAGGTGTCTGATCTGCAAGGGTAGAAAAAGCTTCAAGAATTTCATGCACTGACAATAATAATAATAGCTGGCGTGTACATAGAGCTTTAAAGTTTACACATTGAGATATGTATGTCTCCTCATCAATCCTTACAATAACCCTGTGAGGCAGGTGCTGTTATGATCCCCATTTTACAGTTGAAGAAACTGAGAAGTTAAGTGATTTGCCCAGCATCACACTGCTGTATTTGTCTGAAGCGGTGTTTGAACTCACATTGTCATCCTTACTCCAGGTCTGGCGCTCTAGCCACCATGCCTCTTTATCACCTATAAAGAAATCATAGGTCAGGACCAAAGTAAAGTAACCCTTAGGAGGCTTGGCTGGCATCGCCATGATGGGCAGCTCAAGCAAGAGAGCCTTTCACCGAGCTGAATCAACCCATCATGTTCTCATTGCACATTCTTACTGAATATCCTTCTTTGACTATGGCTAAGAAATTATTAGAGAATAGTCTAAGAAGGAAACATTAAGGCAGCATACTATGAACTAGTATATGCATGAAGTAGTATGTATGTAGTACATGAAGTAGTATGAAGTTTCCATAAATACTTATTCTATCGTGAGTCTTCCCTCTAACAAAGAAAAACAGTCAAGCAAAAACAACCTTCATAGTGACCATGTCTAACAATGTGTTCTTCACCTCACTACCCAGAAGAGGGAGCTTGGATTGGAAAGCAAGAAACATACCACGTACCATTAAGGATGTTCTGTTTCTACAACATCCTGAGATACAGAATGCCTTTTGTGGGCTTTCTTCAGTGCTCTGGAGGACTTTGTCAGATTTGACAAACCCAGAATTGTTTGTTCCTGCCTGTAGTCCAGGAGCCCCCAGGCCATACTGTCACCTGCTCCAACCTGCTGTAAGGTAGATCTCCTGGGTTTTCACATGATAGAACTTAACCACCTGCAGTCAGGTTGAAGTGCAAGGAGTAGTCCAAATTGATTAATTTGACTAGAATAATCTAATCATTTGTGTCTTTCAACAGACCTCTGCCCATCCACTCATCCTCCAGACTCATTCCTCTGTGGTTAGCATAATCCTCATATTCTTCCAATTCCCTACTACTGGCTTCCTTAATCCCATCTACTTCAACCCATTTGTAATTGTTGCCTCCCCCTCTTTTCCTCTCACTGCCTTCTAAACTCTTCTACAGTCTGGCGTCTGGCCTTGCATTCAACTGAGACTGCTCTCCAAAGTTACCAGTGATCTCTTAATTGCCAAATCTTCTCATCTTTTCTCAATCTTTATCCTTGGTTCTTGGCAGCCTTTGACACTGTTGATCAACCTCTTCTCTTAGATATTCTAGAGAAAAGTCTCTAGATTTTTATGACATTGCATTTTCCTACTTCTTCTACCTATCCAACTGCTTTTTAGTATTCCTTTAGCTTGATCTTCATCTAGGTCTTGCCTGCTATCTTTGAGCGTCTTCTAAAATTCTGTCCTTGGCCCTCTTTTTTCTACCTTTTTTGCTTGGTCACACCATCCTTCCAGTCCCTTAGACTTGTAACCTAGGAGTTATCCTTTCTTTTCACTCTCTTACCCCTCATATCCAGTCCATATCCATTTCTCAAATCCAGATTGCCAAAGCCTGTCAATTTCACCTTTGCAACATCGCTTAAATACATCCCCTTCCTTCCTCTGACATTGCCACCATTCTGGTATAGAGCCATATCACCTTATGCCCAGACTACTGTAATAGCCTACTGATGGGTGTGCTTGCCTCTCCTCACTCCAATCCATACTTCATTCAGCCACCAAAGTTATTTTCCTAAAAGTGCGGATCCATCCATATTACTCCTCTAATTATTAAACTTCAGTGTCTCCCTATTGCTTGCAGGATCAAATGCAAAATTCTCTTTTTGGAATTCGAAGCCCATCATAACCTAGCCCCTTCCTGACTTTCCAGTCTTAATCCGTATTCCATGATACTTGTTCTTCTATTAACAAGATACCCCATCTTTCATCTTTGGGTGCTTTCTCTGTCCCCCATACCTGGAACACTCTCTTCATCTCTGCTTCTGGCTTGTTTTTAAGTTCCAACTTAAATTCCATCTTCTGCAAGAAGCCTTTTCCAGTCTATCTTAATTCTAGTGCCTTCCCTCTGTTCTTCTTTTCCTGTTTATCCTGTATATAGTTTGTACATAATTGTTTGCCTGCCTCCCCCATTAGATTGTGAGCTCTTTGAGGGCAAGAACAGTCTTTTGTCTCTCTTTGTGCCCCTATTGCTTAGCATTGTGCATGGCACAAAGCAGGTGGTTGATACATATTGATTGGCTGACTATTCTAGTTTCTCATCTACACGAGCAAGTCAATAAAGAACATTTGTTAAGAAATATTGCAGAAGAGAGAAAACATTAGTTCAGCAAAATTCAGGGTAATTGAAATACTCCATTAAAGATATCTATGCTATGTTGAAGGCTCTTGACTCATATTTTAAAGATAAAATATCCCATGTACCATGATTACTTTGGCAGATGTTGTATGTACTACAAACTTTATTATTTCATAGTCGACTTTATATTTTAAGAAAAGGAAAAATAAAGTATCTTACTGATTTTGCCATGTTCAGCATTAGCTAGTCATCAGATATCTTGTTTATTGTTACCTTTATCAAGTATAAAATGTATAGTAATACCAGTTAGAATGCCATCCTCTTGCACTGGTGCATAGCCTGAAGAGTCAACTGAGACTTATTTTTAAAAATGGAAACATTCTGCACCTCAGAATTTACTTAGGTAAATTTTTGTAGTCTCCTATTTTTAAGCTAATATTTTTGATAATATGGTCAAGTGTCCATAAATATTTTTCTTAAGTTTAAAATTTATGGCCTTTTTATGTAAAAACACAACTAGTTAAAAAAAATTATGGGCAGCTAGGTGGTGCAGTGAGTAGAGCACTGGCCCTGGAGTCAGGAGGACCTGAGTTCAAATGCGGCCTCAGACACTTGACATGTTTACTAGCTTTGTGACTTTGGGCAAGTCACTTAACCCCAATTGCCCAGCCTTCCCCCCTGCAAAAAAAAAAAAACCATTCAAAATGAAGTACTAAATTACCATTTTTGTCTGTCACTTTTATTTATTTTGATAAAAGAGTTTCTGCCAGTGGCTCTGAATCTACATCTACAGTACATTAAATAGTTATTCCCTTTTGACTTATTTGCTGTTCTATATTTAAAAGTTCATTTTTTTGCCTAACATTTATAGTAGTTTATTAAGTGGTACATAAAATGAAGCCAACAATACAGAAGGGAAGAGAGATGTATTTCTTTGTAAGTATTTGTGACCTAAGGGGACATTGGACTAAATGATCTCTAAGGTTTCTTTCAACCCTAAATCTAATTAAAAATAAGCTAAGAAAAACTGTGTGTGTGTATGTGTGTATAGGTGTATGTATACATACATACATGCATGCAACATACTACATGATGTGATGTTATATTTGGTCTTCCTCAGCTTATTTAATGATTGACCTCATTGTCCCACTTGACTAATCCTGCTGTATATGCTAATTCTGTTTTAGGATTTGTACAAAGTTGTCAATTTCCCGATGATAGAATTTTGCAGTGTATAAAACAAAATGCTGATCAAATTAAATCTGGCATTCAGGACACCTCCAAACTCCTCAGAGAGTTGCTTTCTTGGAAGGTAATAAACACGGAGGATTATTCAGATGCTTTTTTTGATAGCAATTTTCTAGCTGAAACAGTGGAGCATCTCATCGAGCATTTGATAAAGAAAAACAGTAGAGTAAACACAAGAATTTTTCTGCATGTATTGAGTGAGATTGAAGAAATAAGTCCCAAACTACGTGACTGGATCCAGAAACTCAATAGTTTAGGTATGTCAATTCTTCCTTGAGAAATTTGATTTTGTATATTGAATGGACAGTCTGATATTTTTTTATTTTCTTTACCATTTATAATATATAAGGGTTTTTAAATGAAGCATTGTAATGGCCTTAGGAGAAAATTATACTGTAGGGAAATGACATGGTACACTGGAAGGAACATAGTATTCAGAGCTTGAGGCCCTTGCTTTGAATCCCAGATCTGTCTTTACAAGCTATGTGACCTTGAGCTAGTCACCAAACATGTTTAGTACTTGATTTCCTCATCTGCAGAACATCTGAAGGGATAGAACTAGATGACCTCCAGTGTCCGTTTTATCTGTAAATTTATGATATTGTTTAATGGGTTTTTTTTTTTAAACTTGCAAGTAAACTTTTAAATTGTTAAAAACGGGTACAGCTTTAGTCAGTTCAGTTGCTAAAACTGGAAAAGAAGAGGAGTTTTAAAAGGGCTAAAATTAAAGTTAAAAGTAAATTCTGATTCTGAATAAAAGAAAAATACCATGTGGTTGATGTAGAACATAAAGGGAGGCTATGTTAGATTTTCTTAATTTTTTTTTGTCATGGGTCCCTTTAGCAGTCGGGTGAATCTTTTAGACTCCTCATAGCTATAGCTATGATGATAATAATAATATTAAATGATGAAAGTATTTATGGTTTGCAAAGTGCTTTACAAATATTGTCTCATTTGATACTTACAACAACCTGTAGGTGCTATTATTTTACCCATTTTTACAGATGAGGAAATTGAAGCAGACAGAAGTTAAGTGACTTGACTAGGGTGACTATGCCAAATAAGTGCCTGGTCAAATATAGTAATTAAATATAACCACCAGAATAAAAAAAGAAGGCATATTTTAGATTTTAAAATATCTGCCACCTTTCTAAAGTTGTTACTGCTTTATACATGAAGGCTTTCTTGAGCCTCTTCTCCTTCCCCTACCCCAGCCCATACTGTTAGTGCTTTGTACTTACTCTCTATATACTTAAATATGTACCTGTTACCTCCCCCAATAGAATACAATCTCTTTGAAAGTAAGTTTCATTTAATGTTTTTTTTTTTTAATTTATATCAAGCCCTGAACAGTTCCTGTCACATAATAATTGCTTAATCAGTACTTACTGATTATTTGGTATACCAAGCTCCTGACTATCTGGGTGGTATATGGTGACTAGCTTGAGCCACTGATGGAGGGAGAGCTTTTAATAGCAACTATCAAATCTTGAAAGTAGCAGGGAAATAGTAGCAGTTGGCCTGAATGTCATCTTTAGTATGTTGGATATATGTTGTCAAACTCTGTCTTTCTGATTTCATTGACAATGTAATGTGCTACATATTATAAAAGTACAATAAAATCTTACTAGTTTATACTATTTGGATTCTACAAAATTCATTTTACATTGGTATACAGTTAAAGTGTGAAATACTTAAATTTCAGTACTTTGGGATAGCAGCTAAAACTAGACTATGGTCTTAAGCTACTTGCTTTAATGACTGGTTAAAAATAATCATAAGCAGCCAGTTAGTTGGTAAATTAGGGAGATAGTGCACTTGAAATATTTTTTAAAAATTTGTACTAAGTATTAATTGCTTTCTTTTAAATTTTTATATTTTGTTATTGTTGGGGTAGGTAGGTAGGTAGCACAGTGGATAGGGTACCAGGCTTAGAATCAAGAAAAGCCATGATTTCAAATCTGTATTGTATGAACCTGAGCCATTCACTTAACCCTGCTTGCCTCAGTGTCTTCATCTGTAAAATGAACTGGAGAAGGAAATGGAAAATCAATCTAGTATCTTTCCCAAGAAAACCCCAAAATGAGGTCACAAAGAGTAGGACATGACTAAAATGACTAAACAACAAATTTTAAATGCTTTCTCTTAAAATATTATTTACATTATTCATTTCTATTTTGCTTTGTTAAGCAAAGATAACTTCACAGCAAAGGTAAAATGGATATTCTTTCATATTAGTGGAAATATAAGAGAATTGCATTTATTACCTGTTTAACTCCTTAATAAGAAATAATTATGTTTTGATCAAGCATTTTTTTTTTATTTCAGGTTTGGATGCTACAAGGATGTTTTTTTCTCGTTATGGTGATTGTATTAAAAAACTTGATTTTAAACTCGTAACTGTTCTCTGGGGTGAGAAATATGGTCATAAACTAGACCATATAATCACCAGTTGTGAAGAGAGAAGAATGGTTGAATATTTCAATAATCCAGGATCATTGAAGGAAGCTCGCTATATAATATGGCTATTAGAAGAAAATAGAGAGAAGTTTCCAGCGCTGCATAATGCTTTAGATGAATTCTTTGATATAATGGGTATGTAACCACAGTAACAGTAGAACACACTTTCACCTAAGCTTTTATTTTGCCTAACCTTAGGTAATTCTTGTAAGCTAAGAAGATCAGATTTTCAAATATGAGCTTGAATTTTCCAACTATAATGAATTTCATCTTTTATTTCAAATAGGAATAAAAATGTTATCAACTTTATGTTGGACACACTATATTATTCAGATAGAATAATAAAACACTGAGGTTTTGTTCACAGTGTAGTATTGTTATGGGTAAATATGAAAAGTGAAAATTCATTTTAATTACTGACATTTCCTTATTCTTATTTGCCCAGAAAAAATAGTGAAATTATACTTTTAAATAGATGTGTATCTTAAGACTTTCTGCAAAGGTGTTTCCACCCACGCTTTATGGGATGGAGGCTTTAGTATGAGAGCACAAGCTCTGGCAAGTTCTATCAGGCTAAAGAGGCTTTGAGAGAAAGCTGGGAAATGGACCGTGTATTTGTTGTCTGAAGACCAGCCTAACTAAGTACGGAGAGGCTCATCCTCAGGATGCCCCACAAAGTGATGAATGTTTAAGCTACAGCAACTCTCAAAGACTTTACTCAATTATGAAGGGGTTATATCCTTCATCAGTAAGTGGTAGGATGAGGCCAATGTTAATGATGGTTCAGCTTCTTAAAGTATTTTAGTATTTAGATTAGTTTGGTTGGTTAGGATGTTGGTAAATTTTGAAGTCTGCCCATTTTAAAGGCCTTTTTGTATGTGTAAGTTAATGTAGTCATGCAGATTGATACTTGTTATGTAAAAATGTATATTATTAAGATGAAAAAGGCAGAACCTATTCAAAAAATGTATAATGTATAAAACTCAAGAAAATATTTGACTGCTTTGCTATCAGTTAATGTGTATCAAAGTCACTATGTAACTTTTTACGATAAGAGTAGTATAATATTAGTTTTTATATGCCACATGGTAATTGTTTTAATTAAAACCTATTAAATGATTGGCAGTGGCGTATTCAAAAATACAACAACTTGGAAAACAGGAGGTCTGGGTTTTAGTCCAAGCTCTGCCACTAACCAGCTATCTAATACTGAATTAAGTCACCGAATTCTTCTGTGCTTCGGTTTCCTCATTCCTTCATGCTTGTTTATATGTATTGTGTGCATGTACACATGTATGTGCACATGTCCCTCAGAAATGAAACTTTTTCTTGCTATCTTATTTTAAGAAGCAAAAATTAGAGGAGGGTCAGGGAGAAGAAACTACAAAGTGGTCTTCATAAAGAGTCTCACACAAAGTAAAGTGGCTTTATTCTTCTAAGCAATTATTTAATGCTTGGGAAGTAATTTTTCAAATTAGTAGCCTAAATTGATAGCTAATAATCATAAATTTCTACCCACATGATTGAGCCGAGAATAGCAGATAGTTATCACAGAAGAACAATCTAAGAATGATGGAATTTAACTCCAGTAAGTCACCCTTTGTGGCATCATATGGAATAAAAAATGGAGTACTTTTGGCTGTGGGTGTTTCTGTTGACTGCAGGGAACACCAGTCAAATAGTAATTGACCAGGAAAGTATTTTTTCAAATCCTGTTTTAACAGTTACTCCAGAAGAACTAAAACAGTGTGTTCAGTGATTCTGTGATAAATGTTTTCTGCTCCATTTAATTTGCTATTTAATCATATTTTGCTCTAGCAATTTTGCTTTTGGTTTTTGGTCCAAAGTTATATAAAGACTGTTAGCTAATATATTTTATTCCTTTATCTCACATCTGGGATAATTACCTCAGTGATTTCAGTATCTTTTGTAAAAACATATACTTGGGAATTTCTTATGTAATTATTTATCTTTCAATAGATGGCCCTTGCACTATATTAAAGAAACAAGAAACTGAAGAAACTTCAGTAAGTTATTGTTTTGCTACATTCATATTTCATTTTATAATGTATCCTAATTCCTTAATATCACTATGAAAAAACTTTTTTAGTTTTAAATTTTTATTATTATCTTTTCTTTTTTCTCCACCTTCATTTTTGATTGTATCCATTCCCCAGCTCCCTCCCTAGCAAGCCAAGCCATTTCTGGTAACAGAATTTAAAAAGCAAAAAAAGAATTGGTTCCCCAAAACTAATCAACATGTTAACTGAAACTGACTCTATGCAGTGTTCCACACCTAGATAGTCTCCCACCTCTTTAGGCAAGAGAGAGATACATTTTATCTTCTCTTCTGCAGAGCCAAGTTTAGTCATCATTTATATACTATTTGTTTTTATTATTGTTGTTCTTTTAATTTATATTGTTGTCATTGTTTATATCATTCTTCTGGTCCTGCCTACTTCACTTCACATCAGTTTATATGTCTTCCCATAGTCTGAATTCAGGTACTACGATTTGTTTAGCCATTCTTTAATCCATGGGCGTGTACTTTATCTCTTTTTCTTTGCTACTAAATAATAATAGAATTACAGAATTTTATAGTTGGAAGGAACTTAAGTGGCCATCTGGTCTAACCTCTGCCACTATAATGTGCCTGATAAAATGATCATCCAGCTTCTATTTAAATGCCTCTAATTATGAATTTACCATATCTTGAGATAGCCCATTCCACTTTTGAACTGTTCTAATTGTTAAATTTCCTAGCATCTACCCTGAATTTTCCTCTCAGCAATTTCTAATCATTTCTCCTAGTTCTGTTCTCTTGGGCTAAAGAGAACAAGCTTAGGGGCAGCTAGGTGGCACAGCGAGTAGAGCAGCAGCCCTGGAGTCAGGAGGACCTGAGTTCAAATGCAGCCTCAGACACTTGACACGTATTAGCTGTGTGACCTTGGGCAAGTCACTTAACTCCAGTTGCCTGCTAAAAAGCAAAAAAAAAAAAAAACCTATGGCATCTTAGAGACTTAACCTGATACTCCAGGGAGGAGTACAATAGGACAATCACTTAGCTGTTCCTGGAAGCTACATCTCTCTCAATGAAGCCCAAGTTTGCTTTGTTGTTGTTCAGTCAAGTCTGACTCTTCTTGACCCCATTTTGGGGTTTTCTTGGCAAAGATACTGGAGTGGCTTGTCACTTCTTTCTCTGGCTCATTTTACAAATGAAGAATTTGAGTCAAACAAGGCTAAGTGACTTTCCCAGGGTCACATACCTAGTAAGTGTCTGAGGCCAGATTTGAACTCATGAAGAGGAATCTTCCTGATTCCAAGCCCTGGTACTCTATCCACTGTACCACCTAGCTGCACAGGTTCCCATTAGGTTTATTTTTTTCAGTCATGTCCAACTGTTCAGGACTCCAATTGTGGTTTTTCTTGGAGCAGCTTGGTGGTACAGTGGATAGAGTGCCCAGCCTGGAATCAGAAGACATGAGTTCAAATCTGGCCTCAGACACTTACTAGCTGTGTGACCCTGGGCAAGTCATTTAACCCTGATTCTCTCAGTCTCCTCATCTATAAAATGAGTTGGAGAAGGAAATGGTAAACCACTTTAGTATCTTTGTTTTGTCTACCATACTTTGATTCTGAATCAAATTGTTTTCAGTCCACTAAAATATACAGATCTTTTTATATTCAATTATAACTTTATATTTATCATTATTGAATTTCATCTTATTATATTAAGCCCAGGACAATATTTTCTCATGATCTTTTTGGTTCCTGACTTTGTCATCCATTGTTTGCTGTCCCTCTCAGCTTTGTATCATCTGCAAATTTGATGGGCTTGCCATCTGTTCCTTTATCCAAGATGTGATAAAATTGTTAAACAACCCAAGGCCAAGTATAGATCTCTGGGGTACTGTACTGGAGACTTCCTGCCACCTTGACATTGAACCATTAAATATTCCTCAAGTTGCTTTTTCTGTTTTTGTTGTTCTGTCCATTTACATTGTCTTAGTTATTTTATGAATTGTTTTCCTGGCTCTACTTGACTCTGCTGAGGTTTATATAAGCCTTTCTATGCTTCTCTGAATTTGTCATATTCATCATTGTGTTACTTATATTCAAGTATCATAATTTCTTTAGTCATTTCTAATCCTTAGAAATCTACTTTGTTACTACTTTTTTGCTCCAATAGAAAGTGGTGCTATGCATATTTTGGTATGTACCGGACTTTTCTGTTTTTTACCTCTTTGGGGTAAATGGCTAGCAATGGAATCTCTGGATAAAGGGTGGGAGCTCATTTTTTAGCTAATTCCAAATTGCTTTCCAGAATAGTGTCAGTTCAGAACTCCATGTACAATATATTTTTATACCTTTCTTCCACAACCATTTTAATATTGACTGTTATAGTTTTCTAGGTGTGAAGTAAAATCTGAGAATTTTTTTTTTGCATATTCTCTTTTAATGATTTGGAGTAATCTTTCATATTGTCGTTGATAATACATGTTAATTTTCATGAATCTTTCAATAAAAAAGATCCTTCACAATTACCTATATTAAATATATATTTGAGAGGCATTGTGGTTTAGTGACTTTAAGATGAGCCTTGGAGTGAAACTACTTGGGTTGAAGTCTTATTTCTGATATGTGCAATCTGTGTGACCTTTCATCTAACCTCTCCCACTCCCCCAAGTAACCTGCAAAGAAAGGGATTCTTACCCTGGAATCTCAAGTGGTACATGAATAGATTTCAGGAGATTTTAAACTTGGATAGGAAAAATATTGTAATTTTATTTTAGTATGATTGGTTTCCTTTGTAATCCTATGCATCTCATTTTAAGCACATAAAAATATTCTGAGAAGGAGGTCACTAGGTTTTACCACACTATCAAAGGGGTCCATGATGCAAAACACAGGTAAAGAACACTTCCTTTAAGACTTCAAATTGTAGTTAAGAGCCATTCTTTTGTCAGTGGAGGGAGTTCTCTATACCATTAAAATCATAGGTCACTTCCCCTGCCCCCAAAGAGATACCAAATGTCAATCATTATTTTTTGCAGTTGCCTTATATGTGGTTGTTTTGTTATTGTTACTATTGTTGTTTTTCAGTTTGGGTTTTGGTTTTTTTAGTTATGTAAAAATGATTTATGGCATTTCTTTTCTGCCAAACCAGGCCTCATACAACAAGTCAGATCAGGAGAGAATTCGGGTAGAACAAAGGACAGGACCTACAATGTTTATGAATGCTTTCCACTGGAAATTTGTTCCAAAACCAAATTCAAACTATTTTTTGTGTCCTCCATTATGTATTATCCTTCCCTTTTCTCTTTCTGTTGTAGAAAACAGCTCTACGTTTCTGTTGAACTTAGAGCTGATAATTAACGGTTAACTGTATAATACTTATATAAAATGTCCACTCTTGGAGGTTTTTTTGAGTAGGGCCTTCCATATCTCAGCACTTTTAATTTTAGCTGGAAATGGATAATTAACATTATGCTGACATAACGATAAGGTGTAGGTGATGTTTGTCTTTCTTAAAACATTTAAGTTCTGTTGTTTTGCCTTAAGAGGATTTTGGTAAACAAAGTGGGTTTTGTCTTAGTTGCCCTTGCAATTGTTTGACTAGGTTGAATCTGGAATGTTCACTTAAGAATTGTATTTTTTTTGGAGAGGGTAAGGCAGGGCAATTGAGGTTAAGTGACTTACCCAAGGTCACACAGCTAGTAAGTGTGTCACGTGTTTGAGGTCAGATTTGAACTCAGGTCCTCCTGACTCCAGGGCCAGTGCTTTACTCACTGCACTACCTAGATGCCCCCGAATTGTATTTTTTTTTAGTAGCTCTGAGAGCTATTTTCTCTGTTTTGGCAAATAATTTCGATTATTTATATAGATAAATGAAAAGTGTTTTCTGAATAGAGTTTTCTTTTTCTTCTTGAAAAAACATACACATTAAATTATAAATACGGTATTATGCATGAGATCATAAAAGAATGTAAAAGATATTAATCATATAGCCAGTTATCTAATAACTGCATAAGTACGTGAAACTACATAATACCTGAACTTGTGAAGTATTAAAATTTTGCGTTCAAAATATAACCTCTAGTCTTGCTGATGAGGGCACAATAGTATATATTTTAATTTTAGAAGAATGGTTTTAACAACTTTTAAAATTGTTTTTATTACTGTTAAAGGGTTTAGGGTGAAAGTGTCTGATAGTCTGCTTTTTTAACCATAAAATACCTTTCCTCTAAAATTCATTTTACGGAGTGTTTTCCTCACAGTAATACTGTGAGGTGAGAACCACAAGTTTCATCACCCCTATTTTAAAAATGAAGAAACAAATATTGAAAGAAGTGAAATAATTTGGCCAAGGTCAGATAGGCAATTAGTGGAGGAGTTTTTATTTGAATCCAGGTCTTCTAAGTCAAGGCTTTTCTGATGTTCGATCTAGCATCTAGAGTCTGGTGTCTATAAAATTTCACTTCAAAAAATATATTTCATGGAATACATAAAGTGCAGTGATTATAAGAGCTGAATATCCTGTTTTACACGGGATAATTAATTAAGCTGTATTAGCTATATATGCTAATAATTAAGCTATACTATTATATATATATATGTATATATATATTTACTATAATATTATTGGATCCAGTGCTCCACAATGCTATTCCCTAATGTATGCCAACTAATAATTTTTTTTTTCTTTTTCTAGACTAATGGTATTAAGGTAAAAAACAAAACCAGAAAAAAGAAGCATAAAGAATCGAAGGTAATCAATCTTTTCTGTATGTGTTCTATTAAACTAAGACTTTTAGGTTAGAGATTGGTTGACTCTTGTGGTGATTTTAAAACGTTTGGCTGGTTAGCTTGGTGACCAGCTCTTCTATATGTGTGTTCCTCTACTAATTTTACAGAGCCACAGAATTTGAGAGTTAGAAGGGAGTTGTCCATCCTGTCCCTGAAAAGGAATGCCCACTGTAACCTACATAAGTAGTCATTCAGCTTGCAGGCCTCAAGGGACAGAGAGCCTACCTCCTAACGCAGTCCATCTACTTTCGGACACCTCTGTCAGAAAGTTTTTCAATTCTAAATTTGCTTCGTGGAAACTTTAACACATTTCTCCTAGTTTTGCCCTTTGGAAGCTAAACAAAACAAGTCTAATCCCTCTGCTACATGAAAACACCTCAGATACTTGAATACTACGGGTATCGTATGCCTCGTGAGTCTTCTCTCCAAACCAGAAATTTTGACATAGTTTTCCAGTGCAAGGCTGTGCTGGGCAATTTATTCACTTTTCTGGATTTCTTCCTCAAGATGCAGTCTAGTACATTTTTGAAAAGGAGCTCATTGTACCATCTTGGCTCTGCCTCTTGGATTTTACATTTTAAAAAATTATCTTGGTAGTATAGAACACTAAAACTAATGATATAATAAGTTTGTGATAATATTTCTTTAAGAAAAGAAATGACAATAGTCTTAATGTCTGAAAGATTAAACTCTATCGTTATATAAGGATACATTAGCTATATGAAATAGGGATTGATAGAAAAATTCGAAATATTCCAAATGATAGAATCACTAGGAAAGTCTAACCAAAAAAAATCATTAAATGTAACTAAAAGTATTGGAGCAAAAACAAACCTTTAGGTCTAGGTTGGTGAACTCTGAATAGAATCCTTGTGGATTTGCCAACAACCTGTTATACCCCTCTGGTTGTCTCTTTGAATTAGCAGCTTTTCATCAGTAAAAGCAGACAGGAGTGTAATGTGGTGGTGTTTTTGCTCCTGTGCTTGAGTAGAAGAAGGTATTAGGGTGAAAAACAAGGAACTATGAAGGTGACTTTATTAACTTTGGAGTTAGTGAAGAAGCCTAGGGACTGAATTTGGAAAGAGGAAATCTGGGAAAACGTGAGAAGTAAAAAGAGAGAGGTTTGCCCCCAGAGTTGTGAGGAAAAGGTAGAAAATTTGAAAAGGAGCAGGAAGAGAAGGTAAAAGACCAAAAAGGAGGAGTAGAAGCAGGAAAAAGAAAGACTCAAAAAGGAAGAAGACATAAATGACTTAAGGAAAGAAAAGCAGTTGTTAAGAAATGGTGAATAGACGGGGAAAACACCTTCTGGAAAGGTGTGTTTTCATCTCCAAACCTAGCATTCCACCTGGACATAGCATGTGCTTTAAAAAATACTTATTGAATTGAAGGGAAGAACAGTGACCACTGAAATAATGAGATTCTTCCTAAAGAGAAGGAAACTAGACATTGTGTAGAAATAGCTTCTTGATGATGCTATGTATTCATAGGTTCTGTTAGGTAAGAGATTACCCAGCAAAGGTCAGAGGAAGAAGAAATGAGTAGTGATTGATGACTTCTTGAAAAGGCAGAAGCAATTAATTATAACATCATATTTACTCAATAGTAATCAAACTTTCATGATACTCACATGACCGAGGTCACACTCTCCTACATATACATAGTGTTTGTTGAGGGGGAGTGGGCACACACACAAACCTACCAGGGAGGCACATGACTGAGGAAAACACCATGTGCTTGAGGAAACTCACACATTTGGATGGCAAGACTTGATGTCCTCATTGAGATCCCTTCTCTGTGACTACTTAGTCCTCACATTGCTCCTGCTGGCCAAATCTACCCTTCTCTCAGTGGTTTAAAAGTGTTCTAAGAAAGTATTACACTGTCGTAGTGACAAGCAATTGCCTTCATCCAGAGAACTATGAAGGACTTCAGCTTGTCCTGCTGGTCTGTGTAAATAACTCAGCAAGCTTCTCACTCAGCAGTATTCTGCATTATGCAATTATATTCAAGTTTCTTCTTATAGCCAAGAATATGCAAACCCTGTTTCCTCCTCCCTATTTCTCCCTCTCATACCCAAAGAGAAGTAGAACAATTATGCAAACTGCAGCAGGGCTCAACTCTCTTCAGACTACAAACCTCTATTACAAAGTATAGCATTTAAAGCGTTTTCATCAACTGACTCTGCTGTTGTGTTATTTACACTGCTCCTACTGGCTACTTAACTCAGCTGTGCCACAGTTGGCATTTCAGCCTTCTCTTTCTTGACTCATAATTCATCAAACAAGAAAGAGCCTTTTGGTGGTCAGTGAATCATCTTTCCCTCTCACAAAATATACCTTTCTGTCAGATAGGAAACCATTGTCTTTATTTAATCACCTCATAGTCTCCAAACAGTTGTTTGATAGACTCCTTTGTGAGCTAACCTTCTGAACTCTAAAATAATCATATGCAGATGACCTAAGAGTATTGTGATACCCTATAGTTTCAATTATTTCTCTACCCTCAAACTGCCTGGTCATCTGAGAAGTTCTCTATCTGGTCTTACTAGCACCTTGTTTCCATTGAAATGTTTTGATGGAAAAACTTATTTACATAAATGGATTTTATAATTTTTTTCATGCACAGAAGTTCTTTTTCTGCTTCTTTCAAGTACTAAGCTGTTTACATTACAAAAATCCAAAGAAAAGGGTTTTAAATGGAAAAGGCAGGGGAGGGAATAAAACTGCTTCTGCATATCCACCAAGCTAGATGACATAGAGCATAGCTACAAGATAAAAGTAACACTAGATACAACCTTAAATTCATGCATGTACTGCTATGCTAATAACTACATACATTTTAAAACTTACAAATAGAAATTTTTAAATAATAAGACAAAGATGAATAATATTTGATTTTGGAATTAATAGGGAGCCAGTGAAGTTTTTAATCAATCAATAAACATTTATTAAGCACCTACTGTGTATCAGCTCTGCTAAGTGAGAGTAACATGATCAGACCTGTGTTTTAAAAAAAATCTTTAGCATCTGTGGAAAATGGGATTAGAGAAGGAAGAGAATTGAAGCAAAGAAAGAACAATAAAGAGGCTATCTCAGTAGTCTGAGATGTACTGATTGTCTGAACCAGGGAGGTAGCTATGTGATTGGAAAAAAAGAGGCCAGATGAGAGTGATGTTGTGCAAGTAGAAATGACAAAATTTGACAACAGATTGGATATATAAATGAGGGAATTGGATAAGACAAGGGTGATGTTGTGGTCATGAATCTGGGTTACTAGAAAGATGGTAATGTAGTTATAGAGTGAAGTTTTGAAAATAAAAATGGGACTGAAATTATCCAGGTTTTCAAAGTAACCTTTAATTTAGGCCCTTGAGGCATACTAATTTATTTAAGAAAGCAACATGATTCTCCTACTTTCTTACTACCTGGACTTTTATTTTCTCTTTGCTTCATCTCTACATTCAGTCAAACCAGTCATCAAAGATTCTTTGTAGGGACTGTGATCCCTACAGGGCCAGCTAGCTGGTGGCATAGTGGATGGAGCGCCCGGCCTAGAGTCAGGAAGGCTTGGGTTCAAATGTATCCTCAGATGCTTATTAGCTGTGTGTTCCTAGACAAGTCACTTAGCCCATTTTCCTCAGTTTTCCTAAACTGTAAAATGGGTATAATACATCTCTCAGGGTTGTGGTAAGGATTAAATGAACTACTATTTGTAAAAATAATTATTACAGTGCCTGACACGTAATAGGCACTCTGTGAATGCTTGTACCCACTTCCCACCCCCACTTCCTGTTGTATGAGTGCATTGGGATGAGGTCAGGTAAATTCTTTTATCTTTTGGATTTATATTCTGTGAATAATTAAAACAATTTTAATTAAGTGGACTTTTTGTTTTTCCTGTAATAGGAAAAACAGCCATGTTAATTTTATTAGGATTTGTTTGTTATTTGTGGTTGCTGTCATTTATTATGTTACTATACCACTTTGTGCATGAGAAAATCAGACGGGGTTTAATTCAAGTAATCAATTTATATGCGTAAATATGTAAATCCTGTATCACTTTTACTAATGATTATTTTTAAATCAGTTATTTCATATTTTCAGTAAGGAACCATTACCAATTCTTTCCTCTTTTCTCCCCACCCCCCCTTTTTTTTTTTACCCTCTTTCCCCTCTCCCAATCTAGCCTGTTCTTATACTCTCTGGAGTTGGTGGAGTAACACAAAATGATGATAAAACTGGTACAGATGAAAGTAGTTTGTGAGTACATCTTTCATTTTAAAATCTTACTTGTTCTCATTTAAAAGTGCATCACTCCTATAAGTGATATTCCTATTTGGTTCAGACATGTATTTTCCCTGGTATCAGGGGCTCTTGTGAGAAAATTCTCACTAATAATAAAGGTAGCAGCTCTTATATAGCTTAGAATTTTTAAGTTACCTATGACACTAAGGGTTTAAGTAACTTGCTCAGGGAAAGTCACAGTCTATACCAGTCAGGAAAGGGAACTGGATCTTCCTTCCTCCCTCTAAGGCTAGCTTTCTGTCATACCGATCTGCTTCTCATTTCATTATTGAATCTAAAATCTATGACTCCTTAACCTTTCCATCAAAGTTGATGATAATTGTACAAGGGAAAGAGTACTGGATCTGAATTCAGATTCATTGGTTTTGAACCCTTAATTTTGACACAGTCCTTGTTATCAGCACATGAATTTTCAAGAAGAGATGATGTTTCTAAATAACAAAGAGCCTTAGTAGTATACATTTCATAGGTTTAGAACCAGAAGGGATCTTATACAAGTCTAGTCCAGCCTCTCATTTTGTAGATGAGGAAACCGACACCCAAAGACCTCAAGTTACTTGCCCAAAGTCATACTTCATTTTGTCATTATATGACATGATATTGAGGTCTTTCACATTCTTCATTGCCCTTCTCTAAATACTCTTCAATTTCTCATTGTCCTTCCTGAACATGTTGCTCCATCTGTGGTTTGACCAGGGCAAACTACAGTAATATTACTTACTAACAGTGTGTTTGGCATTACACCTCTCTTCTTATATCCTAAAAATCACATTCACCCAAAATAATAATAATTGAAAATTAGGAAGAACAATTATATCTAAATAAAATATTTCAATTTAGTCTTCTATATTAGCAAGGCAATAATCACAATATAGATGATAATTGTCAACATGCCTATGTGGTTCTGTATTGCAAAATGTAAGAGACTTATTACCTCGCTAATACATCTTTTTAATGATAATAGTTGGTTATTAGATATTGGATGCGTACATTGATATTAAATTTATAGATAAAACTTGCTTATAAAATTTTATACTAATTGACTGTTTTAAGAATTTTATAGCATTAAATGGATACTTGAATCTTTTATATTTTTATTTTTAATTTTATCCCTTTAATATAGATTTATGTCCCAAATTGATCTCATTAACTTAGGTTAATGATGGTTATATTAAAAACATTTTTTAACTTCCATTATTTGTTGCTCTGTTATACTACATGACTTTAAAATAAAAGCAGATCATAAAAAATCAATTTTTTAAAACTTACCCTGGGAAACTAAAAAAGTTATAGCCTTCTCACAGTGTCAAATTTTTTGAGATTAATTTGAATAAGGCTAGGAATATCTTTATAATAAACAGTGAAAAAAAATAACCTGCGTTTTCATACTGACTTTTCATTTGTGGCAGAGTTTTTGTTTTGTTTCCTTTTCTTTTGCTCATAATACTGAATTTTGTGTTTTTAGATTTGACCTCCTAAGAGTTTGCATACTTCAGATTCATTAAACAAATTGATAATCACAAAATCTGCCTTTTTCTCTACAGACTTCAGTCGAATTCTTATGACCCATTTGTAGTACCCGATTATCTTCGAGATGAAGTAGAAGAATTTGAAGCTCTATATGAAAAAAATAGTTCAAATAATTGCAGTTATCAGAAGTTGTTGGAGAGTAACCTAGACCCAAAATGTGAACCATTATATGAGTAAGTACTTTAATTGTTCTAAAATTGTGGGCACCAGCTGTTCATTAGTCAATTGGTTAATTGACATTGTAAAATTTGAGCATTTACCAGCTGAGTCTTTTTCATACAGTTTTCATGAATGGAAAATACATTACATCCCTTTATTCAGGTATTGTAAAGTGTTTCTTCAACATTTTCTCTTAGTTTTATCAGCTAGGTCTACTAATAGATATTTCTAAGTGTGAAACATGAGCAATATACGGTCCAGTAAACCAATTTCAGTCATGATATGCTGAACAGCAGTTATGCATGTGAATGAAATTATGCCGTATACACCCTCTTAGCCATATTACATAATTCTAGTGGAAAAGACATGCTAAATACCCTTTTTTGTTTTTTTAAGAAAATAGGCTCACTAACCTGGCAGCCAGAAACACTCTAAAGTTATTCTAGGCTGTGTAGTGACCAAAATGAGGGAGATAGTGGTGCTGCCATACTGTGCACTAGTCAAAACAGTCTGGGTGCCACATTTCGAGAATGTCATAAGCAGTTCGAATTTTATCCAGAAGGAGGCAAGCAAGATGGTCAGGGGATGTGAGAGGACTTATGCTTGATTTTTCTGGAAAAGAAAATACGAAGAAAAAAAGTTTTCAGGTATTTGAAGGAATTAGAATTGTTCTGGTTAGCCTGAGAGAGTTGAACTAGGAACAGTATATGAATATTGAACAGAAGTATATTTTGTTACCAAAAAATTGTAAAAAAAAAAAAAAAAAAAAATTAGAGCTGCCTAAAAGAGGAATAGGCTGCTGTAGGAGGTGGTGGGATTTCATCTGCTTCAAGCAGAGGGCTTAAATGACTACTTTTTAGAGAATTCTTAGTGAACTAGGTCTTTCTAACTCTTACGTTCTAGTTCATCTATGCTTTATGGGATCAGGGAAAATTCATATTACAGAGAGAATTTGCCAATGTCTATTCATGATAAGAAAATTATCCTAGATTCTTAAAAGGTTATTCAAAATTTACATCTTTCAAATACTGAAGGAGGAAAAAACATTTTAGCTAACTATTAGTTCTAAAAAAAAGGGATACAAGCAGAGAGAATGCATGACCCAGAAATGTTAACTTCTTATCCAGAAAAGTTCTAAAGATGAGGATCTAGCCTACCTTCTTTCAGCCTGTTCGTATGACTATCTCCCATACATCCATATTTGCTAATCTTAAATCTACCTCCCTCCACACACATACACACTCACTGTCTCTGTCTCTGTCTCTCTCTCCAAGGTTCATTGTTCGCAAACTTTGTTATATTTCTCTCCTCTCTTCTTCACCCTTAGTCTGGACTATTGCATAGGCTTCCAAATTACTCTCCCTGCCACTAGTCTCTCCCTTCTTCAGTCCATTGTTCATACAAATGCCACATTGCTATCCCCAAATCACAAACCTGACCATATCACTCTCCTGCTCTGGAACCTTCAGGGGCTGCATTACAGTAAAATATAGAATCTTCCGTTTGATTCTTAAAGCCCAATTGCCTCTACAGCTCGCCTTGTTACATTGTTGCCCATCATTTTACTTTTTGCGCTCTAAAGGTTCCCCCTAAACAATCCTGTATATGGCATTCCATTTCTTGTCTCTGGACTTTTGCACAGGATGTCCCCCCGCCCTCCTTACCTTGCTTCTTAGAGCTCCTAACCTCAAGGTTAAGTTCAAGTGCTCTTTTGTCAAGAGGCTTGTCTTGGCTTGATTCTCCCAGTTGTTTTTGCTCCCCTCAAAATTGTGTATCATACACATACACGTGTAATTGTTGTATGTCTGTGTCTTTTAACAAGTTATATCATTCTGGTGAGCTCCTTGAAGACAGGGACTATCCCATTTTTATATGTATACCCCTGGCACGTAACATAGTGTCTTCCCTTCTCTGGGCTTCTGTTAGACAGATATAATACACAGGAGGCATTGGAGGCTTCAGACTCCAGCTTCTAACAGGTTTACTCTTGCTGTGGTCAGACAAGAAAGAGAGCTTCAAAGGAGTTAATAATAAGTTTTATTCTAGTCTAGTCTTCTCTAACAATATCACTGATAACGGAAGCATTACAAACTCCTGGAGTATTCCCTGATCATCCTTCTCACAGGGGCCGGTGAGAAGGTGGGGCAACTACCCCTACGTCTCAATGGGGACAGTTGAGACAGGCACAACTTGTGCATCCCCTAAAGGGTTCCCTTAAATCCCCTCAAGCCTCAGTGGGAGCCAGTTGAGGCATACTCACCCATTCCAGCTAGTGCATTTAACCGTAAAGGTTCCCCAATTCACCAACCACTGACCACCTGTTTTATAGGGCATCAGACAAAGAAGGCATATTGCCAGCAGTAGCCTCTCAAGTTTACATCACTTCATCCCTATATCTCAATGCGCAGTCACAGTGGATGTTTACAGTTTCAGCATACATGTTAATATTATTTATCCTTATATAATGCTGTGCAAGCGTGGTAGAGATATTTTGAACCATGAGCCTGGGAACTCATATCTAATACCTGGGAAACAGAGATTGTTATGGCCATGGATCCTGGGAAACTGAGGTTGTTATGGCCATAGATCCTGGGAAACTGAACGCGAAGAAGAAATAACAAAAATCCACTTTACACACACTAAAATCTACCTTACATTAGAATCCACATTACTTACATCCTCTTTCCTTATCTGTCAAATAAGGACTAGGTGATCACCTTCCAGGTCACCTTCCAGTGCTAACACTCAGTGATTCTGTAAAGATTCCAGTTTTCTTTTGGAAAAGGAGCAATAATATCCACTTTCATTTTCCATTAGTAATAGTTTATTTCATGTGATTATACTATTTTAAAAATCCCAAAATGCATGAAGTTGACCAAAAATAAGAAGAATTCATCCTTTATTGTAGTTTCTATTAGCTCTTCTCCTCTAGTATGATATTTCTGCATCTGAGCTTTGGCTCAATGGACGTCTTAAAGAATGATTTGTCAAACCATCTAAGGCTTTATTTGTAATTGAACATTCAACAAGCATTAAATACTTACAATATTTTAGGCACTGTGGTCAACCCCGAGGATGCTAAGACAAAAATAGAACATTCTTTCCTTTCAAGGAGACAATATTCAATGGAGAAAACCAACATATACACAGAAAATTAAATTTTATATATACATTCATAGTAGCAATAAAGTAATTTCTGGACATAGAACATTAGGAGGTGAAGGAACCAAAGTAGTCTTCTGGTAGGATATGGTACTCTAGCCTACTTGGTTATGGACTAGTTAGAGGGTAGGAAAGAGGAAGGAAGAGTGCTTTCCAAGCATAGGGAATATCCTGGCATAGAGATGGGAAATGGAATATCATTTATATTGATTGGAACATAAAAGTACAAAAAGGAGAGTTATATGCCCTAAGCCTGGAAAGGTAGGTCAGAACCAAATTATGAAGGTATTTAAAAACCAAGCAAGGGAGTTTATATGTTATTCTAGAGCCAGAAGGGAGCCACTAAATATTCTTGAGTAGGAGAGTAACATGGTCATATCTATGATTTTTTTTTTTTTAGTTTAGTAGCTGTTTCTGAAAGATGGATTAGAGGAGGGAGAGGCTTGGGACAGGGACTAATCTTTATTTGGCATTTTTTAACCAAGATACTCAACATTATTAAGGTCTTTATTCTTTTGCCTCATTGTCCTACAGTGGCTTGTTTTCTTTTAAGTTCATGTTGACACTTCAGAAGAAGGAAAGAAGAAATGGAAGCCAGGCTTTGTGTTATGCAGTCATAAATGCTTCGAATGTAATTCATTTGTAATTAGTATATTTTCTTAAAAAAAAATCCACAGTACTAGCTGCATAGCAGTGGCTTTCAAACTACTTAAAAACATTTTCTTATTCTTCACCCTTGGCAGAGTATTTCCCCAGTTTGTAGTAGATCATGTGCTAGATCTAGGGTAAAGAAGACTGGGGTTCAGATATTTCTCAGACACTAACTAAAGTAAGTCACCTGACTTCTCTGAGCCTCAGTCTCCTCACATGTAAAATGAAGATAATAGTACCTGCATCACAGGCTAGTTGTAAGGCTCTAATGAGAATATTACAAAGCTCTTCAAGGTGGATGGGATTGGAGAGAAACAAAGATGCAATAATAGGTTATGAACAGATAAAGGAATTTCAGAATTCTTGATCAGGGAACGCTTGTGGGTAGGATCAAGAGGGTAACCATCCTGGCGTGTAGCTGAAGTGAAGAGGACTCGGTTATGGATCTTAGACTAGGAACTAGAAGACATGTGAGTTTAAGGGAACATCAGAATGTGTATTGGATTGCACTTCTATAAGGGCAGGAATTGGGAGTAGTGTGAGAGACTGTCAACGAGGTACTAGGCAACTGGGGATTCAATATCCCTGTGATTGAAATTTGTAACTATTGTCTTACCTTTTCTTTACTTGAGTGAATTTTCCTTCTTTTATTAGTACCTTTTTATATTTTGAGGATAGTTGAACTTATGTATGATAGCTTAATTCTTCTTTAACCTTTACTCTTCAAAGCAGAGAAATCGAGAAATTTGTTTTCAAAGGCTAAAACTGGATGAAATTATATTTGTATTATTGTTTGTATAATATTTTTACTTTGTTCTCGTTTCTCATAAAAAAGTGATTATGTGATTGTAGAAGATATTCCACAGGAGGGAGAATTTTTTATGACTGTAGGACTGATTGAAGAAATACTGCTTCTTTCAAACATTTAAATAAAGCTTATAAATGGAAAGTAATTTCCATAATAACCGTAAAATATTTTTTAAAGCTATTTTTCTCAGATCCTGGAAGAACATGGCCCTTTGGAAATTGATGACAAGTTATTGGTTGGAGAATATGAACATTTTCCTGAAGAAACTAGGAAGATTGTAGAGGAGGCAGGAGGCTTAAAATCTTTTCTTTTGGATTCTCTTCGCTTTGTTATGATAGACAATTATATTGGATTGATGAAAGATGCTGTTCAACTTAAGAAAAATAAGACCACTGGAGCAGCGGGGGAAGAAAGTGCTAGTTTGGATGAGAAAGACTCAGTGTTCTCTCCATGCTTTCCGAAAAATGCTTCCCAGCTCAGACTACAGTTGAATCCAGCAGCTAAGGAATTTAAACCAGTATCTTCTAATTCTTTCATACCAGGATCTAAAAATAAAAAAATAAATAAAGCTGCAAAGTATGTAACCCCAGGATATATGCCATATATTCCTTTTAATACAGTTTTTCCTAATCAAGGATTTGACACCAGTAATACATCAGTATCTTATGCAAATATGTTGCCACAGTCATCTCAATGCATTAGTGTATACACAACCGTATCTGATATATCTTCAGATTATCAAACAAAAAGAAAAGTACCACTAGTGTCAGCTATGTCTCCCATCACAGATACTGACAGAAGAGATAATTGTGTCCATGCCACTTGTGAGGCTTCTCATGTGAATACTGAAAGACTAATCCTTGGACAAGAAGGTTCCTGTGATAAACTTACCTGTGAAAAACAGATTGATCAGAACACTCGGAAAACAACTGTAAAGTCAGAAAAAGATAATACTGACAAAGATGCGTACTTCAGCAATAATGATCACTGTGATTTTGGTACTAGTAAACTAGAAACAGAAATGAAAAATACTGATGTCATTAAAAATACTCCATGTGTACGAATGGTTGCCATACAGGTAAGACATTAAATTAGGAAAGAGTTTATTGGTAATATTGAACATATTAAATTTGCACTCTGTCAGTTTTCCTTGGATAAACTCTTAGAATGATCTGTTTAGGGTTTGTGAAGCCATATTGGTAATTAGTATTTTCTGCCTTAGAATATTTAAGAATAATAGAAATACTTCTTTAGGATGTCTTAAAGCTTTGTTCTGCAAAAAGAAAGGGGGATGAATCAGTCAATATCCACAATTTCCCTCAAGACCTTTAATTCTTTGAAAGGATGCTACCATTAAGGTTACTTTGTTAAATTTTTATTTTTTTCTAACAGTTAATGAAGGCAATGTGTTTTGTGATTATTGTTTTAGTACCAGCCTACCTAAATCTAGAGAAACTGATCATCAGTAAATTGGCTACCATGAGATGAATTGTTTTGACCAGAATAAACCCATGAAATAATCTATTTAATGAGACGTGGTCTACATAATTGGAAGAACTACTGAAATTGATAAAATCTTAGATCTATTCAAGTAGTAAACTACAATGTTTTTGAAGAGTTTTCTGTTAGTAGTCACTAATTCTCAGAGAAAAATTTTTCCAAGAAAAAATAACAAGCTTGCAAATTTTGAAATGAGCATTTTTAGTGCTGTGGATTGAAACAAAAGTTTAAAAAACTAAACTTTGGATATGTAACTGAAAGATAAATTGATATCAGTGTCTATTAATCTCATTTGTCACCATTATTTTATTTGTTATTTCTAAGTTTCCCAGTTAGTTAATTTTCGTGGATTTAAATTCATTATTGTTAAATAAGCAAAATTTCCACATACTTAAGTATATTTGAAAATCTTTTTTTTTTTAATTCTCCTGGTTGCAACTCTTTTACTAGAAGGCAGTCTCTTAATTTTCACTAGTTATTATGGAAGCTTTTTTATTTTAGAAAAAAGAGAAACATTCACATTGCTTTACTAAAATGTGTATGTTACATTTCTAAAGTAAGAAAACCTTGAGAAATACAGCTCAATAATCCATACAATTGACTGAAGATTGAATTGTGAATTCTGTCACTGACCTTTGAGGTAAAGTTGCCTAATTCATTCAACTTCCATGTGCCTGTTTCCTCCACTGTAAACTGCTTATTAAGATGTGGATAGGGACTTGACTTATGATTTTGCTGGCATAAGAAATCCCTGGTAAGTAATCTCTCTACAAAGGCAAGTTAGCACCTTCTCTGCAGCATGTAGTTTTAGAGCAGATATTCTTAATTTGGAGTCTATGAACTTGTTTGTTAGTTTTAAATATTTTGGTAATTATTTCATATAATTGGTTTCTTTGTTAATCATGTACATTTTATTTTGTGCATTTAAAAACATTCTGAGAAGGGGTTCATACATAAAATATTAAAAACCCTTGTCATTAGAGACCTGTCTAGAGCCCTGAGGGTAATTGTCTTCCCCAAAGCCACATGGCCAGTGTTGTGTTAGAAGCGAGACTTGAGTCCAGGGCCACCTGTCTCAAAAGCAGGATCTCTCCCTACTACATCATGTTGCCTCTCTTTTGCTAGTTACATTTTTTAAATTGCATTAATAAGAAACATTCAGCTATGGAGACCAGACAAAAATAATTAGCACTATAAATTAAGCATTCCCTAAGCACAACTTTGAAAAGCACCACAAACCAAATTCTACCCCAAAGGTTAGATTTAGACCATGATACCAGAAGTAACCAACCTAAAGTCTTAGATTATCAACATCCAAGTTTCTTTTTTCCGTTATACTTATTCTGGTTCATCCAGTGCTACAGAGACTAGTTCAGGGGAAATTTATTCTTATTTTGGAAATTAATTTATTATACCTTGTTAATTTGAGATAAATAATCTCATTTTTAACAATTTTTAAGTAACTGATGTTTGTGTTGTGCAACAGGCAAAAAAAGACTTAATCCACCAGGAGGTTAATACGGTGCCTTTTAGTCCATTTGAAACACAACAAGTAAGTCCAGATTGTGCTAAAATAAAAATTTTGTTTTTGTTTGAAAAGAAAAAGAGGTGCTAAATATCTGTTATCATCATCATTATTATCATTAAATTTCATTGTTACAAGAGGGTGATTTTGAATTATAAAGAGATTTGTATGATCTTATTTTGCATGGGAAATATCAGATAAAAGTATGTCGATAAAATATTTATAAATCTTCACATTTCCTTTTGAAAAAATGAAATGGAAATTAACCAGAACAACAAGGGGCTTTTGTTAATGTTTTAATTTGGTCTTTGTCTGCATAGCATTTTCCTTTAGTGATTGTAGTATTCAGTCATTAATGGTGTGTCAATGGCTGTGGAGAAAGTGAGGTGTTTTTTTTTTGAGTTAGCATATAGGGGTTTTTAGTAAGCATTTGTTTTATGTATTTGGCAAGTGACAAAACTCTTTCCACATAAAACACATTTTTATTGAATAACATCTTTTTGAACATAAACCCCACAAGTAACTTAAGTTCTTATATTTTATGTTAAACTGGATAATTATACTAACATTTATTAAGTGCTTTCTGTGTACATACCATTGTATTTCATTGAGGCAGGTAAAAAAATTAGATAAGGTATGGCGTCTGCCTTGATGAAAATTACAGCACACATTCTCAAGGGCAAATTTCTTGGGTTTTTTTCTTTAACTAGATATTTTACTAGCGCTAATAAATATAAGGAACCTAAGTGTCATAGGCACTGAGCATAATTCTAGATGATTAGCCTAAAACTTTAGTTGGTTGGGTTTTGGGTTTTTTTAAGGAAATCTTGATTCTAATTAATTGCAATAAGAAAGTGTAGCATTCCCTGGTGATTCAGAAGCATGCAGGTTAATTTCAACAATGAGTTTTCTAAAGCTGCATTATTCTTTCATTATGTGCTTTGCTTGGATACAAATTATAAAACCATAAGTAACAAACTGTAGAACTCATATATTTCTATCTCTCAAATTATTTCAAAGTATTCATAAATAAACTGAATTTACTTAGCTGTAGGAATCAGCAGAATAAAGTAATCCCAGGCCAGTTCTGTTCTAGGAGAATGGTCTCCTGAAAACTAATTGCCAAAGCTCTGACTAGCTAAACTTATCTAAATTTTACTAGCTAAGTTAATTCCAGTTATGAGGGTTAACTAGCGTGGAACAACCATTCTTTAGTTATAGAACTATTGAATTTATCCTCCTATGGTGTGTTTTTTAAGTTTGTAATTTTATGATTTAATTGTAGGGTGATATTTTACGAATGGAAAAGGAACATCAAGTATTACAAGAGCAACTTAAAGAAGCAACGGAAAAATACGAACAGTTAAAATGTAGAAGTACAGAGGAGACCAGAGATCTAGAAGAAAAACTGAAAAGAACAGTAGAAGAAAATAAGGTAATTTTGCCATCCAAGACATTGTAAGACAAGACAACTGTAGTTGTCCAAGTCTCCATAAAGTTTTTAGAACATCGATAGTTTAAAATCTCTCAATAGTTCCCATGTAAGCTTTCTTTTATGATGCCATAATAATATCTTAACCAATAGCAGTTTAAAAGCATGAGTTTTTGGCCCTAAAGAAGTTGAGAAAATATATCTTCCTCATTTGTTTGCAGAGGTTAGGGACTATAGATATGGAACATTATGCATACTGTCAAATCAGTTAATGTGTTGATTGGTTTTTACTGGACTGCTTTTTTTTCCTCCTGTTTTTCTTCTTTGTTACAAGGGATTGGGCTTATTGGACAGGGGGAAAGGGAGGGAGGGATGTATTCAGAATCGAGAGCAATGTAAAAACTATATATCAGCAACAATTATTTAAAGATAAAAATAGCAAGTACCATACTACTACTGGTAGAATGATGCTAAAGACAGGGATAAACCAGATTAGGCCAGTTAGAATGACAAAGAGAGCTCCTCAGAAGCTTTTACTGTCTCAGTTTCTTGCTGACTGAGGCCTGGTGTCCAGCTATCGAGTCAACTGTTTTTCTGGGCTAGAATTCACTAAGCCTTAAAAGAGCTTTGATTGGCTTGAGTTAGCTCAGGTCCCCTACAAGTTAATCGTCATACTCCTCTATCTAGGAGCCTATCTATGTCTAAAGGAAAAGCCATGGCGAAGAATATTCTTGTTTTCACAGCCTCAGTCACTCAAATTGCCTACTGGGAGCAAAGTTCCTACCTAGTCATAGGGAATTTTAGTAGTACTTAAGATAAAGTTTAAGGTTCTCCTTAAAACATTAAGAAATAAGATTCATACCCAAGTATGAATCCATTTAATCAGGAGACTTTCTTACATCTAGCTTATATTAACTTTATTGTATGAATGAAAGTTTTAGTTGAGAGGAAAGCATAAGTAAGTAATATTGGAGCATTCAGTATCATAAAGGACAGAGCAGGTCCAGGCCAGACTAGGGGTTCTACAACATGGGATTTGTGCAAACTGAAATAGTGAGTTCTATGGACCAGAGGGAAAAAAAGATAGAAGTTACTAAGGAGATATTTAAAAAAGAAAGAAAAGAACAAGAGAATGCCAGAGATAAAACATCTATTTGAAAATTTTGCCTAGGGACAGCAAAGGGAAAGAAAACTTCTCCCTTCTACTTCTCTCTCTTGCCACACATAACAACTTTGCTCCCCTTTTCCTAGGAGCCAAAATTTGAGCTGATTATTTGTATCCTGGGAGCTTACTCAGTATGTATAACTATATATAGGAATGTGTTTTAAGTTCTAAATATCCAACTTACAAATGAAAATTTTGGAAGACAACCCATTCATGAATTGAAATGTTTATTTTACCTGTGTTGATAGTTACATTTTTTAAAAAGAAAAACTTAATTTGTATCTTTTGCCTTTCCATAGGGCACCTATGCAAGCTTAACCTGAATTATCACTATTCTCTGATAGCAGCTACCTAAATTTCAGGCATCTAAAGTACTTGCGCCATTGGCCAAAATTTCCCTTTCATGAGACTTTTATTCAGCAGTATTGCTTGTTAGATATCTCTCTAGTGATAGATAAGAATGATCTGTAATTCTGTGTCAATCATTCACGCGTAAGTGCTTTCTTCCAAAATGTTTGTGTATTTACTATTTCTCCTACAATCCTTTTTGATTAATTTACATTTATAGAAGTGTTTTCTAAATAAAAGGAATATTCAACTCATCCTCTTAAAACGATCACCAGTTTCTTAACAGGATAGTCCAAATTAATGAGGTTTTATAGTATATATTAAAAGAAAATTGTACATGTCAGTTTTCAAGTTTATAAAAGTCAAATGCCTTTTTTTACTTACTATTGTCAGCTATTATTTAAATCAACTTTGCCATTAATGTAATCTTTGATCATAGATTTCCAAGACTGAATTGAATTGGTTTCATCAAGATTTGGAAATAGAAATGAAAAAATGGCAACAGGAAAAAAAGGAAAATCAAGAAAAATTAAAAACTCTAAGAAATAAAGTTAAAAAGCTTACAGATACCAGTGAAATGTAAGTGACAAGGCTAAAAAGTGACCATGTATTATTGATATTATTTAGAAGAAAAGTACTTACATATTTTAACAATTCTAATGGTAATTTGTAGATTAAGCTGAATGAGATCTGTAGATATTATGTAGACTCATTTTCCCTATAACTTTTTCATTTCATTTCATAATCGTTTCTGTGTAATATCTTGAAATTTTTAAAATAATTTTCTATCTAAACATTAACTGAATTTGAAAAAGAGTGAATTTGTTACCATTTCTAGAGAGGAAGTTGAGTATAATGGAAGGAACAAAGGACTGGGAGTCTGGAGACCTGGGTTCTAATCCCACCTCTGCAGCCTTGTACAGTTATCTACTCTGGATTTCAATTTACCCATGCCGTTTCTGCCACTTAAATGTGTGATCTTGAGCAAGTTACTTAACCTCTCTAAACCTTAGTTTTCTCATCTGCAGAATGAAGAGCTGGATGACATGACCACTGAGATCTTCCTGTTCAGAATCTGTTATCTTAGATTTATGTATCTTTTCCAGTTAAAAAAATCTATCTCCTAAATACATATATATATATATATCTCCATATCCATATACACGTATTTACACATATTGATTACTTTTCTCTTATGTCCCCAAAATTACTGAAATTGTATGCTATAATTTGAGGAACCCAGTATATCCTAGATCACCCCTAAACAAAATTGGGAAGTAGGTTGTTTGTCTTCAGAATTCTGTCTACCCTTCTTTCCTATGTCTTATGTTTCTACCCCCCTCCGACCTTCCTCTCTCACACACACCCGCAGATGTAGCACCTGTTCTGAACCTATTTCTTTATTATCAGAACTTGGCATGTATGTAGCCTATCCATGTCGTGACAGAAAGGTTTTATGGTTTTTGTTGCTTAGTTGTTTCAGACGTCTCCAACTCTTTGTAACCCCATTTGAGGTTTTCCTGGCAAAGATACTGGAGTAATTTGCCATTTCCTACTCCAGCTTATTTTATAGCTGAAGAGACTGAGGCAAACAGGGTTAAGTAACTTGCCCAGGTTCGCATAGCTATTAAGTGTCTGAGGCCAGATTTGAACTCAAGTTCAAATTCTAGGACAAACACCTAGCTAGCTGAGTTATTCCTCAAAAAGAGATTTTAAACAAAGAAGTGCAAAGGAATGGATATTTAATGGTAATGATATTATGTACCCGATAAACTGGTAGGAGATATATTTTACATGTATCCCTTCCATTCATGCCACATAAAATGACCAACTATTCCAGTTAGGTATAAGGCTGGCCCTGCACATACCACACTGTCTACATTAATATCATTGAATAATCACTCAGGTACCTGACCAGGATATGTGCCACAATGTAGTATGCTGGTCAATCCCCAGACTCTGGACTACTACACAGTCTGATATACTCTATTTGATTATACCCAGTAAGACAGCCAGCCATTCTCAGAGGACTTCAAAGATTCAAAAGCAATTAGAAGCCATTATTTTAAGACCAGTGCACCTTCTGGGTGTACATTGTTCTCATCTTTGAAGGGCATTGTACTCCCCTTTGTATCTATTGTAAGTGTATTGTCACCTTCATTCACAAGAACTGTCAACGCCTTGAGGGAATGGACTCTTTTTGCCTTTTTTTGTATCCCCAGCATTTAGCACAGTGTGCCTAAATTATTGGCTAACTGAATGAGGACTATGCTTCCAAGGGCCACACCAAAACAGGATGGTAATGTTTCATGCAGAAACTTGCCAGATTGAAATTATCATTTATACTAAAGAACATGTTACCTTCTTGATTGCAATTCCAGTTTTATAGTATAATTCATTTATTATTGTTTTTATCTGTAACAATTCAGAGAAAAATTATAAACTTCTCTTTTGTATCATGTTTACATACTTCCAAACAAATGATTTAAAGCTGCATTCTTAAATTTGTTTACTTTTACTCAAAATTAGACCCTTTGTTCTTATGAAAAGTATATTTCTCCTTTTAAAGACATATATAAGGATCAGAATTTTTTGTTTGTGTCACCATAGTTATTAAATAAATTTTCTATATGCAGGAATAAGAAGTATTGTTTTTGCATGAATATGGAGCAGTTATTTATGTTATATTTAGGAAGTGTCCAAGAGAAGCCTGTAAGACCCACCTCTTCCCCTCAATCCTCTTTAAGGAGGTATTACCTCTTGACCATCACACCAACATCTCTCTCTCTCTCAGTCTGTCTCTCTCCCTCCCCTCTCTCCCCCTCCCTCTCCCTCCCTCTCCCCCTCCCTCTTCCTCTCTCTCCCTCCCCCCCTTCTCTTCTCTTTCCCTCTCTCTTCCTCTTCCCCCGGCCCTCTTCCCCCACCTCTCCACTCCTCGCCCCCACCCCGCTCAATCACCTCAACTTGACCCATATAGCTAGTGGTGACATTCAAGTAAATTCACTAAAGGTTTTGCATGGAACCGAGCCAAGACCCTGCCCCTGCTAACAAATGGTTCACTGAACTCAACCTAAAATTAGGTACTCTGCCAAACCGGTGTGAACCATCTAAATCCCACCACTGCATATAGGTACAAGGCCCTAGGGGTGACTTTAGAGAATACACTCTCCTACTTAACACTTCATCAGTGTAATTCCGGCTTACACAATACATAACACCATTATTTCTTAAACATAACCATTTACTTAAAGCAAAAGCAATAAAAATTATAATATCACAGGTACTTAGTATAAACAAATTCAAGAATAATCAGTGTATCAGATCCAAACATAAACCTGATTCAGACTCTTCTAACAATGCACTAAATAGGGACATATTTATATAAACTTTGCAGGGAGGCACAAGAGTAAGAAAAAAACCATGTGTGTAGAGTTTGAACTCAAGTCTTTCTGACTCCAGGCTCAGAGCTCTGTCCACTGGACCACCTAGCAGTTCTTATAGGAGCTGATGTGAAATGATCTTTGGAACCATTCATTAGTTCATCAGCCTTCAGAGGCCAGAATTATCATCCCTACAATCATGGTTCCTAAGTGCTTCTGAAATGCTTGTTGGATTAAATTGGGTTGAATTAGAAATTTTAAAATTATTTTGTGTTTTGTGATGTTGCCTGATTTCTTTACGTTAGACTTTTCACTCTGCTGTGACTAAATGCCAATATTAATACTTTAAGTACTTAATCAATTTGTATTTTCAGTGGGATGTTACATTAATTTCTGTGATTATCTGTTTTTCATTGCCTCTGTCAAAATTGTTTTTGCTTTGATCCCAGGACTGTGTATTTGTATGAAAGTCTGGAAAGTTAATGGGAAAATGTTCATTTTTTAGAAAAAGATAAGGAGTTGTAAGCTTACTTTACTATTACTGACTTCCTTAGCTTTGAATTCATGATGCTTTACTTTTCTTATCTTTCTTATCTTTCAAATGAGCATTGTGGTATTTACTAGTAAAAAGATACTCTACATTCTCAAAATAATGCAAGTGCTTCTAAAGTATCACTTTTTTCTTTAATCGATTGCAGTGTTTCAGAGCACATTATTTTTTTAAATTATTTTTCTGAATTAGAGCACCAAAAAAGAACATGTGCATACATACAGCAGGACACAAAAAGAATTTCATATAAAATTGAATCTCCATTTCTTAACATTTTTCAAAAAAAGAAATACTTTGCCACATCACTTTCATTACTATCTTGCTTGTCTGTGCTTCTTTCTGAACTTCTTCTGTTCTCCTCTGTGTATTTTAAATTACTTTTTTTAGTTATCAAGCATTCATTTTTTTTCTCCCTCCTACTTTCTCCCGCTGAAAAATGAGAAAAAGAAAAATCCTCGTAACATATGCATAATCAAGCAAAATAAATCCCATAGCCATGTCTAAGAATAAACTATTATTCTGCTTATTTATTTCATTACTTCTTTGTCAGGAAATAGTTAGCATTCTCCATGATAGATCCTCTGGAAGCATGGTGATCATTATATTGAGCAGAATTTTTACATCTTTCAAAAATATTCTAACAATATTATTATGGTATAAATTGTTTTCATGGTTCTGCTCACTTTACTTGGCCTCAATTCATACAAGTCTGCCCAGGTTTCTTAGAAATCATCTCTTTCATCATTTCATCATTTCTTACAGCACAATAGTATTCCATTGCATTCATAGACCATAATTTGTTTAGTCATTCCACAATTGGTGGGTACTCTCTTAGTTTCTAGTTCTTTGTAACAACAAAAACAGGTGCTTTAAATATTTTTGTACATATAACGTTTTCTTCTTTCTTTGATTTATGACTCTACTGTACATTTTTTTAGATGGTGTTCCTTTGGGGAAGCATCATTAAAAACTGAGAAGGGGTGGGGGAAACTTTAAACATAAGAAAAGTCAAGAAAAACTAATCCACATCGTGGCTATACCCAGAAATGTATGTCTCTGTGCCTTGTATCCATCACCTCTCTGCCGAGGTGGCCAGTATATAAACCTTTATTTTAAAAAGTAACTCACTGCCTTCCAAGAGTTTACATTTTATTAAGGGACACAATGTGTTGTGTACTGTGAGCATATAAGTTTACACAAAGCAAAAAGTAGGTAACTGGTCCCTGAGGATGGAGGGGACAGCAGAGAATGAAAAGAGAGAAATACAATCAGATTATTCCCTGGTCAGGAAAGGTTTCATGTCCTTTCCCCTCTTCCCTTTCTATATTCTCCTAACTTAGTTACCTGTTCAGCTGCCAGGGCTATCATTTTTATCTTTATGCAGATGGCTCGTCCAGCCCTCAGTTCTCCTGAGCACCAGTCCCACTTCTTATGTCCAAAATAGAGCTCATCATCTTTCCCTCCAAATTCACCATCCCCCCTGGTGAACCTCTCTGTTTCTGTTGAGGGTGTCACCATTTTTCCAGTCTCCCAGATTTTGGCCTCATGGTTACCCTTGACTTCTCATTCACATTCATTCCACATATCCAGTCATTGGCTAAATCTGGGCATTTCTACCTCCCCAGAACTTCTCATATCCAACCCCTTCTTTCTCCTCATATATCAACTATCTTAATTTAATCCTTCCTCACCTCTCACCTGCAGTATTGCAGTGATCTCCTTATTTGTCTCCCTGCCCCAGATCTTTTTTCCAAAACTGCCAAAGTAATTTTCTTTGTGTTGATCTGACTATATCATTCCTCTGTTCAGTAAACTTCATACTTCCTAGAGGATAAACTATGTAAATTCTGCTTTTGTAGCCCTTCACAATTCAACCCTGACCTATCTTTCCACCCTCATTATACAGTGATTCAAAACAGTTAAGTTTTTTTAAATATGTGTTAGTCAGTAGCCAGGTTATGTATAAGCCTGTAGTCAAAACCTATTTGTAAAGGAAATATGTTATTTCTAGAATCTAGAAGAAAATTGAGAAATGTAAGGGTTACTCCAGCTTAGTCCACACTATTTGTTCATATAAAATCTAGTTATTCTAAATGTACACATATGTATATATGTGTGTGTGTGTGTATATATATATATGTATATATATGTGTATATATATATATATATATATGTTTTTGATATGGAGGGAGGGAGGGAGAGAGAGAACAAGCAAACAAGAACCTATCTCCCCTGATAAGGATATAAGATTTTTGAAAAAAGAAATTATTTCATTTTTGTGTTTGTATATCTAGCACATAGTAATTGCTTAATAAATTATAGTTAACTGGTATAAAAAGTTGCACTTCAGCTGAGTTTTCAGGGAAACTAAGAATTCTGAGAGGGAGCAGGTAGTAAAGAGATGGAGTATTCCAGTCATGGGGAACAAGAAGTAGTGTAAAGTTTGGGGAGTTAGGGGTATGTTGTGCGTAAGAAACGGCAAGAAAGCCAATTTGATTAATTAATGCTTCTGTAGTAACTATAGTTTTAAAATACAGTAAAATCGTCATGATATATGCATCTTAGGATAAAGATAAAGTTGATTGTGTTTCTTGGGTGTCAAATAGAGAGAACTGTGCACGCATTGTACCATGACTTGAGTAAAAAACATTTGCTCAGATCAAGTATTAAAAATGAAACAGGACAGAAATTTTAAAAAGTCGATGCATTATGTATCACAGTTGTTGAAAGTGAGGCCAACTTTTTTTTGACTGCAGATAAGTTTAATTATATAGAATAAAGACTTTTGCATGTTACAATACCCTAAACTTTAGGAATGCTAGAGAATTTGAGTTTTTTTTTTTAAAAAAAACACTTTACACAAAATGTTTTATTATTTATTGCCCTTCCTCGGAAAACTTCAAAATTTCTGAATTAGATATTTTGAAATCAAAGAACAAAAACTAGAAATCGAACCATATCCTTTAAAGAAGAATATCCATAATGTTATTTCTTGGCATAAGTAATCTTCATGGCATGAGGGGGGAGTTGTGATCTTAAAATCTTGTAGGGCCTCTCTGGTAGTGCCAGCCTCATCCATCATTTTCATCCTCCAAAAGAACAATGTTATATGTTGCATTTACCAACTGTACTTCTTTGAAACCAAAAAAATAATTAAGTAGCATGGGTAACATCATCTCATTAGTCTTGTTTGATAAACTATTGAGGAGTAAATTATAATTTGGTTGGATAGTCAGGCACCCTAGGATTTGGTGTTGAATTTCCCTGAGTGTTAACTGTATTTGGTGTTCTCCAACCAGGTTTTTTTGTTCGCAGCATTAGCAGTTAGCTTTTTTCTTTTCTTTATCAGCAAAAGTACTGTACATTTTATAGATTGAATTAGAATCTGTTTTTCTGTATTGAATTCTCGTGGGTTTACCATAAAATGGAAATCTTTCTATCTTCAAGCATTTGTGAATGAGCCAGATGTTTAAATGTAACAAACACTTGTCCTCTCATCTTTATGGGATAAGCCACAGTAGCTACCACAAGGCCAAGTGAGAAAAGAGTACATACAATGATCTCTTCAGTTCTTTTGTGATTGTATTCATGTTGTTGATACAAATTATATGATTTGATCTGATACCCATGTTTTACGGTAAATTTTAGAAACACTGAAGCCTCTTGTCTCCTTTCTTGTTCTCTGAGGTGAAATACCTCAAGGTTTTTTTTACCTCAAGGCTCAAACTTAATTTTCTCAAACTATTTTTCATAGATATTCAAAGAATAATGAAGAAAAGGATCAACAATATGCATCACACTTGGATGAATTTCTCAAAATCAGGTCAGTTTTTTAAAACATTTGTATACATAGAGTAACATCTGGTTTTTTTACTTGGATACCTGGGACTTCAATAAGTACTTCCCTTCTGAGATTACCTTCTATCTATATTATATGTGTGTGTGCATGTATATATTCATATACATGTATGTACACACACATATATACACACATATATATATACACCCATACATGTATACACATATACACACATACATATACATATCTACGTGTATCTTATACATATATACCCAGTTATTTTCATGTTTGTCTTCCCCATGAGAGTGAGTTCCTTGAGAAGAGAGACTGTATCTGTCTTTGTATTCCTATTATATATTACATTTTGTAATATGTAACATTACATATTAAGTACTTAATAAATACTTTTTGACTTATTGACTAAGATACAAGCATCTCTACTCCATACCCACCCCTCAACCCAGTGAATTGTTGCCTGTAACCCTATTAAATATTTAGGCATTCTGGTTGTTGTCTAACAAAGCATTTAAATATACGCTACTGTAAGAGATGTGATTAATTTCTTTATAACAAAAATAAACCTGCACACAGTATCTCACTGTCTTAAAATATTTCAAGGTTTTTTTTTAATGTTCATAGTAATAAATTTGCAAATGAAAAATTGAAAATGGAGGAACTTATAAAGAAGGGAAAAGAGAATTACCATGAAACTATTAAAAGAGCTACTGCCGCAGAGGTGAGTCCAATGATGTTGTTTTTTCTTTCATTGCATTTTGAGGTGAGTGGAGTGGATGCATTTCCAAAATGTATGACAATTCAAGAGATGCTTTTTGGTATATTGGCTTCATTTATTGATGGTATATATACTCTTTTAGTGTAGAGGAACTCAAATGGGTTCCAGTTGGGACATTCCACAACCCTTAACAATCAAACTGTTAAGCAGTGGAATGTTGGCAGCATTTTGTTAGGATCTAGTTTCTCTGAATTGAAAGGATTGTGGCACAATGGAAAAGACTCAGGATTTGGAGTCAGAAGACCTGTGTTCAAATTCCATCTCTGCCATTGCATTGCCTACATGACTTGAGCAAATTACTTCTCTCTGGGCCTCAGTTTCTTCATGCATAAAATGAAAAGAAAGTCTTTGTATCTCTAAGTCTATAAAGGTTTTACCTCTTTGTATTTAATTATGACTCCACCGTATAACTTTTCACTATTAGGGGCTGATGGTTACTTTATGATGGAAACAGATTTCTGCTAAGGATTAGATTGGCCCTTTTCAGTTTGAATTTGCTACATTCTTGAATTTTAAAACCACAAATAAAACTTGGCGGTTCATCAGATTACCTCTAAACCTGCATCCTCACTCCCATTTGGAGATGGCATAAAATACCATGTAGGAATGACATAAACCTATCTCCCCTCATTTCATTGATTTCCACTTACACACTTGTTTAAAAAGAGAGAGAAAGAAGGAAATTTTAACGTTATACACACACACACATCTGTATGAATAGAAAGATACACATATGTTTTATACATACATAGTAGATTTTATGCAGGACAAGTTTTTTCCTCCCTTTCTCCATTAAAAAGCTGGGAAGACATGTTCCTTCAAAAAAAAAAAACCCCTACTAAATCCCAAGTTCACTCATTTGTCCCCACTCATGACTGCTTCCACACATTGCCCTGACCTGGGATAGCTCTTAGAATTGGCAACCAGGAAAGGTAGAGATGCTTAGAAAGATCCTTTTCCTCAAACTTTACCTCTCCATAGTATATGATTATAATACCAGCAGGGAGAAATCAGTCTCCCTGGCCCACTAGAGTCCTTTAATAAAGAATGTAGCTTTTTCATTCTCCCCAGGACTATACCACAGCACACTTATCTAGATTTATTGATAGAAAGTGTTTATTTCCATGTCTGTCTAAATTTTAGGTACTTTAGTCTCGCAAAGTTTCATTATTCCTATACACATCTTTATAAATGACCACAAGCTAAGATATTCCACTGAATACTCATCTGGCTGAAGTCGTAATATAGTTAAGAACTATGAACCTAAAGCATTTTAAAAAGAAATCTATAATATGAGAAATTTTGCCACATTTTATTTTTTAAGATGTTTAAAATTTCTCCAATTTTAGGTATCCATACTTGAAAACTGGAAAGATACTGATGTGAATAAATTGCAGATCAATGCATCAAAAGCAGAAATGTATGTTAAGAACCTAAAGTCTATGAACAGGTACTATATGATTTTTTAGCTTTCTTCACATGTCATTTAGTAAATGGAAGCAAGATTGATAAATTCTAGATTTAACACATTCAGGCCATTTTATTTTATTTTTGACACTTTGGGAAAAGATTTAATTGTCCTTCAACTTATTAAAATGTAACAGAGATATAGTACAAATGCAAATATGATCTTTACGTGTCTAAACTAGTAACAGTAAAGCCATCAATAAATAAGATGCTAATATAGTCATCCTTTTTAAAAAATTATTTATTTGTTGCATTCTTTTCTGTTTAAATTTTGAGTCCCAAATTATCTCCCATCCTCCTGCACCTCCCCTACCCACTAAGGCAAACAAAATGATATCAATTAAATATACATGTGAAATCATGCAAAACATATTTCCATATTAGCCACATGACCAAAAAAAAGCAAGTCTTATGCTTCAGTTTGCACTCAGAGTTCATCAGTTCTCTCTCTGGAGGTGAATGGCATTTTTTTCATCATGAGTCCTTTGGAATTCTCTTGGATTGTATTGGAAGTCTTCGCAGTTGATCATCATCACAACATGTCAGTTACTGTACATAATGATCTACCAGTTCTTCTCACTTCACTTTGCATCAGTTTATAGAGGTCTTGCCATGTTTTTTTTTTTCCCAGAAGCCACCACGCTTGTCATTTCTTATAGCACAGCAGTACTCCATCACAACATGTGCTGCAACTTGTTCAGCCATCACATGATCGATGAGCATCTCCTCAATTTCCAATTCTTTACCACCACAAAAAGAACTGCTGTAAATATTTTTGTATATATAGGTCCTTTTCCTTTTTTCTTTGATCTCTGTGGTGTGCAGACCTAGTAGTGGCATTACTAAATCAAAAGGTATATAGAATTTTATAGCCCTTTGAGCATACTTCCCAATTGTTCTCCAGAATGGTTGGATCAGTTCAGAACTCCACCAGTAGTTTGTTAGTGTGTGTATTTTTCCTTCTCCTCTCCAGCATTTTTCATTTCTGATAGATATAAAATGGTACCTCAAAGTTGTTTTAAGTTGCATTTTTCTAACCAATAGGGATTTAGAGTATGCCTATTATAACTTTGATGTCTTATTCTGAAAACTACCTGTTCATATCCTTTGACCATTTATGAATTGGGGAGCAGCTCTTATTTTTATAAGTTTGACTCAATTCCCTATATATTTGAGAAATGAAGCCTTTATCAGAGAAACATGCTGCAAAAATTTTTCTATTACTCCTTTGTCTAAGATCTCTTTTAGCAAAATGTAGTTTCCCTGATTATCTCTCTAATTTGGTGTACTTTTTGCTTTTATTTTGTCTGAGATCATGTTACCTTTTTAACTTCAGCTGAAGCATAATAGATTATGCTCCAGCCCTTTAATTCTATGTATGTCTTTCTGTTTCAAGTGTGTTTTTTGTAAAGAACATCTTGTTGGATTCTGCTTCTAATCTATTCTGCTATCTGCCATCTCATATTACTCATACAGATGTTGCTATCTGTGATGCTACCCCTGTCCACATAAAGGCAAGGTTCTCCTTGTCAAGGCAAACCCTGCTACATGGGCAAGTGATCCCATTCTATCCTGTCTTCTCCAGCAGAGTGCCCTCACTCTGTCATCTTCTCCCTCTCACTTATCTTCAGTCTCTTCTTTTCCACTGTCTACTTCCACGCTGCTTACACATGTCCATTGAGATGTGTGTCTCCCCCATCTTTAAAAGACTTGCACTTGGATAGCCGTCCCCAGTAACTGTTGCCCTGTAATTCTCTTCACTTTCAGTTCCTTGAGAAAGCCATTTGCAATTGGTGCCTCCCCTTCCTTTCCTCTCACTTTTTTCTAAACTTTGTGCAATCTCCTTCTGACTTATTCATTCAAATGAAACAGTTCTCCAGAGTTATCAAAGATCTCTTAATTTACAGATTTAATGGACTTTTCTCAGTCCTCATCCTTCTAGAGCTCTCTGCAGCCTCTGACACTGTTCATCTCCCTCTTCTTGATATTCTCTTCTTTTTAGGCTTTTGTGGCGCTATTCTATTCCGGTTCCTCCTACCTTATCAAGTCACCCCTCAGCATCCATTTTTGGGTCTTCGTCTAGGTGAAAAGGAGCTTCCCAAGGCTCTGTTCTGGGCCCTTCTTTTCTCCCTCTGTACTATTTTGCCCGACGATCTCAACTCTCATGGATTTAATTATCTCTATACTGATGGTTCCCAAATCCACACATCCAGCCCTGATCTTTCTCCTGATCTCCAGACTCAGATCTCCAACTATAATGTCTGATGGACATCTCAAATGGGACATCCTGTAGACACCTTCAATTCAGCATGTCCAAAACTGAATTCACTATTTTTTTCCCTAAACCTTCCCTTCTTCCCAATTTTTCTGTTGACTAGTGAAGGTACCACCATCCTCCCATTCATCCAAGCTTGCAAATTGGGTATTATCTTCAACTCCTCACTCTCTCATCCCCAAATACAGTCTGTTGCCAAGTCCTACCCATTTTACCTTCTTAACTTCTCTAGGTATACAGCTCCTTTTCTCCTTCAACACTGCCCCCACCTGGCTGCATCACCTCATACTTGAGCTATTACAGTAGCCTTCTGGTTGGTCTCCCTGCCACAAATCTCTCTCCACTCCAATCATCCATCAAGGTGATCTTCCTAAATTGCAAGTCTGACCATGATACTGCATTTCCTGGGAAATAAATACAGTAGAACATTTTTGCAAGGATATTTGGCAATTTTTAACTCCTTTTATAGAGAGCATTAACAAACAAATTATTATTTAGCTCTCTAAGTGATTGATGTCTTTAAATTTTCTTAAAATTATTGTTCCTTTTGGATCAGATTGATCCAGCTTATGAATTGAAATTAGTTGCTATGTGTACTCAGATACCTATGTTGTTTCAAAATTTCTAAAATAAATAGTAATTCTAAATTTTGAAACTCTTTCAGTGGTTCTGCATCATATCTTAATTTGGAATCTGAGATTAATCAGTGGGAGTCATTTATTTCAAAAATAAAAGAAGAAATTGAGAATGCAGAGGTGAGCTTTATATAATGTTTTACACATCTGTAAATTTTTAAAATGTTCTAAAATTTCTCAAGTTTGACATTGGTGAGTTGTGCATATTTAAGATTTACTATTAAAACTTTTTCTTTACTTCAAAGATTTTTGTGTTTTATTGAAAGTATTTAAAAAGGCCTAAATGTGTTCATTGTGTTCTTCTAGTACCTAGCAACAGAGTGCATGCAAGACAAATGTCTCTTGGTTTAATTGAATTTATGTTACTATTTAATAGCAACTTTAAGCTTTGTTTTTTAGTGAAGAGCATACAAGAAATATTGTTTTTCTCTAAGGACTATATGATGTAGTCATTTTTATTGGGATTCCAAGGTATTTTTATAAACAGTAAGGAAAAAGAATAACTGATGTTTGAAGTCCAAACTGACTCAATATTTTTGCCTCATAAATATAGTTGGAGTTTGAAGACCGAATTCAGAAAGTTAAAGCTGGTTCTCAACTTGATAAACTTTCTAAAGTAAAAGTTCCTGAATTTCCATTGCCTGCAAATAATTTAGTAAGTATTTCCAAAGTATAATATGGTGAGATGGGGGAGAGGGAGTCACAGAAAATGAAGTCTCCAGTTCTAGTTGGCAGAGTTCCTAGGTGAGAATTTGCTTGTTCTTAAACAAGGTGGTTTAACTCTGCTCCTGTTGACCTGTTACAACTGTTTCCTTTTGTAATTTTATGTAATTTGTAAATGTAATTTATGTAATATATAAACTATGTAATTTACTAATTTTATGAGGGCAGCATTTTTTTCCACCGCACCCTCAAATGTTCTCCTTTCCTAGGAAGGTACTATTTTTAACTTCTTCTGTTGCCACAATCTTTGATCAGCCCTTTCGAGTAATTCCACATGTTCTAGGCTTTAAATATTTGGGGGCAGAGACCAAAGTCAAGAAATCAGAACGCATTTCCTTGTCTGACTGAATAAAAATAAACATTTAGGGTACTAGTTTTATTGGTCTAGAAGTAGAATAATGTTATTGCCCTCAATTTGAGATACTTCATTTTGCCGACAATGGATTTTGTAATTTGTAATTTCTGGAAAGGATTATACCTAAGAAGAGTTGAGAAAATACTCCCCTTCCCTTCTTTGCAGAGGTGGGAGCAATATGATTGGGTATAAATACTCTCAGACAGAGCTGACGTGTGGGTTAGTTTTGCTGAACTTTTACACCTACTCACCCCACTCCACCCCTTTTTTTTTTTGGTTATAAGAAATGGTTTTGTTGTTGGGGGAGGGGTGAGGGAGAGGTATATATTGGGAAATGTAAGTAAAAACAAAAGATACCAATACAGACTACTTAAAAGAAAATGCACCTCCCTCACTTTTTTGCAGGGGTGGGGGACTGTGGGTGTGGAATATTGCATATACTCTCACACATGAAGATGTGTTGGTTGGTTTTAATGAGACAACATTACCAAAAATGTATTTTTCTTTAGTCTTTTGTTATAAGGGGTGGCTTACGTAGGATAGACAGGAGAGGAGAGGAGGTATATTTAGAAGTTAAAGTGAAATGAAAACAAAAGAGAACAATAAAAACGCAGTTGGAAAAAGACAACAAAAGTTTGTGCCTGTTTTAAGCCTTTTTTCTGTTTTAAAACTTGTAGAACAGTGAAGAATACCATTTAGTTTATTTTGTCAGATACTCGTATAGTGCCAACTCCTCTTCTGTGTTACAGACATGTTACGTGGACTTCAGCATGTAATGGGCACTGACTAAATATCTGTTGAATTAATTATAAAATAATTAGAGCATAGAAATGTGAAACAGTATCTTCTTCAAGTTGGTGTTAGAAATTACTAGAGCAATATTATACCTCGCCAAACATAGACTTAGTAATTGTGCTTCAGACAGTTCACACACATTGCTACTGTACTTGCAGTGCTTTGATTGTAGTAGACACTCAGTAAGTGTTATATTGAAAAAGAAAACTTGTTCCGTAACACATTATTTCTAAGAAACAAACTAGAATATTTATCTTAAGAAGTATTAGTTGGCACTTAGAAAAACATATAAAGTTTACAGTTGCCTTAAACTGAATAAAAAACTGGAGTATTATTCATAGCTAAATGAAGAGACATCCTGACAGAGCTTATACATCAGATGAAAAAGGAACCAATATTAGTGTTAGATCCGAATTTTTCAAATTTATACTTCAAGCATACTTCATATATTTAATGTTGTTAGAGACCTTAGAAACAATGAGTAATCCCAAATCCTAGGAAATTTTATGAGTTATTTATTTCAGTCAGCGTGGTACTGTTCAGACTGCCTTTAAAACTAGCTCGTTCTCCAAAAGAAGGCTAATGCTTTACTGTTATCTCATCTTCCTAAAATAGGTAAAAGAAGAAGAATTATACAAACTTATAGAGTAAATAAAGTGTAGAAGGTTGACTGAAATAAGAATCCTAGCCTTGGTTGTATTATAGCCAATAGTTATAAAGAAATAAAATTTTTGAACGTTTCAGGTGGAAGTTTTTAATTACAATCTGATATGTAAGTTTTCCTTTGCAATTCTTCATTTTGCTTAAAATACTTGATAGTAGCCAGTCTTTTATATGTTGGAAAAATTAATTTGTCAATTGATCTGTCTCTTTATAATTTTGTTTCCTAGTTAATTCAAGATACTCATATTAATGATCCAGCTATTATGACATATTCTACACAAGTTCATCCTAAATTACCTCCTGAATTTTCATGTCCTGATGATCAAAGTCCAGTGATTACCCCAACTAACTTATTAACTGGAAACCAAGCCCTGGCACTTCAGAACACAAGTCAGCATGCCGTCGGTGACTGCTCGATGGAGATACCTTCTCTACTTTTACAAGCATCTTATACTGATCCGTGTCAGGTCACTCAGTCATCATTGGTTGAAAAGGATACTCAGTTCAATCAGAGCTCCAAAGGTGTTGCACAGACATATGCCAGCGCTCCAACCCAGCCACAGAAGAATCCTTTTAATGGTGTGATTGAGCATCTGGCAACTATATTCCCAAATTACAGCAGGTATTCATATAAAAAGTAGGATTTAATTGAATAATTTTCCAGGCGGCCTTAGTTTTCTGATGAGGTCTTCTTCCCTAAAGGGAACTGTTGGCATTCCATTATTTCTTTGCTAAAAAGTTTAACTAAATAAATTTCCCCCCCTTTTTAAAAAAAGTATGAAATGGATTTACAGATAATTTCTTATTGTTTTAACACACAACATTCTTATTAAAATACAAATTTAGATGCTAATTGATTTAGCACTGCCCTAGTTGATTTGCTGAGATTTTGAAAACTCATGGAGGTTGGTGTGATAAAAAATGTTGTTGAATTAGTGTTTTTGTATATATACGTCTTCATTAGTGAATGAACTACATGCTATTAAGTTCCCCGATTTGCTTATTTAAGGAATACTATATCATAAATAGTGTGGCAGTCAGTAGCTACTTACAGTTTGTGAGTTTATGCCTACCTTAAGAGGGATGACTTGACTGGTTTTTGCAGAAACGTGTAGTTGGAAAGTTTATCCCTAATTAGACTGCCTTCCAGAGAGATGGATAAATAGGAAATAAGCTAGTCTAGAGTTGATACTTAAATTAACAAATTTGGAGGGGAAATAGCATCTTTTTTTGAAAAAAGTCATCCTTATCTCAAAGCAAGTAAGGAAAACTTATCTCCTCAAAGATTGGGTCATCAGGAGTGGTAGCCGAAAATGAGTTAATGTTTTGCACTCCTAAAATTGGCCAACCAGGTTCATCAGGCTGGCTCAAAGCCTTAGTTCTAGTCCTTACTCTGACACTAACTTTGGGATCACTTTCTCCTTCTTTGTAAAATGAGAGAGTTGGAAAAGGTGGTCATAAGGTCTCATGTCTGTCTATGAAATTTGGGCCTCTGTTTGACTGCATCAGCCCCGCCCTCCCACCTCTGTCCTCTGGAGCGAGTGGGGAACAGTCTCCCCAGAAGTAGTTTCTTGATACCTTGTCACCTCCATTTTCCTCCAGGGCCAGTATCGGCCCCACCTCCTACCTTAAGGTACCTTAGTGCTTGGTACAGCTTTGAGGTGCCTGCCTAAGTGCCCTGACATTCCACTGCTCTGTCTCCTTACAGTTTTGTTTTTCTAGTTAATTCAAGGCTGGCTTCCTTGTATTCATGATCTCGTCATTTTTCTAGGGAGGGCTTTACCTCACAGGCAATGGTTGTGTGTTCTCTAGGTAGGATTCACTTAATCACTCTGGGCCTCTGTTTTGTTTTCTTTTTTTTTTTTAACTGTAAAATAAAGGAATGGGATTAGAAGAATCTCCAAGGTCTATTCTAGCTCCGAATTCTAGAAGAGGATAATTCCCTTCAAAATAGACACCATCCTCCTAAAAATCTAAATAAGATGAGTAGCCACAACTCCTCCTACTTGGAGCTGAGGTTTAGGCAATCTAGTGCCTGTATTGTAGCAGAGAAGTTAGAGACCTTGAACATGCCCCTATGTCACCTGTGTCTTTTCTGCCTCTGACCACAAAGCTCCTCGCAATTATATGTGTCAGTGGAACTCATCTTCCTTTTTAACTAAACAACATTAACGTGCAGGAGGCAGATGTGAAGTAATGGGTACAGAGCTGACTTCAGGGCAAAGAAAAGTCAGCGTGTAAGATAACCACTTAGTGACAATACCTTCCATTCCACTAAAACATACTCACATATGGTATCTCGTTTTTTAAAAATTTTTTATGAAGTTTAATTGTTTCCTATTGACAGAAATCATTACTAAAAATATGCTCTTCAGTAGCTTAGGGTTCCAAGTGACTTCAGGCATCTTAATATTGATAATAATGTCATCTTTATTTCATTTTGTCATGTCACCTTTAAATTACAGTTTTTTATTTCCATATTTAAAAAAACTGTTGCTGATTAAGGAACACTTCAGTTTTCCTAATAACCTGAAGAACTGCCAAAAATTCCCTAAGTCCTGTTACCTTCTCTTCCAGGTGGGAGGAACAGTCTAATTTGAAAATAAATAGCGCTTGGGAGAGGTGGGTGGAGCAGTAGATAGAGTTCTGGCCCTGGAGTCAGGAGGACCTGAGTTCAGATGTGACCTCAGACACTTGGCACTTACTGTGTGACCCTGGGCAAGTCACTTAATCCTGGTTGCCTTGCAAAAAAAAAAAAAGAAAAGAAAAAATAGATAGCACTTGACTGTGCCAGAAGTACAAATATTGTATACCCTATGTAGGTCACTGCAAAATTGTCCCTTTTCTCCATGCTGCCTGAAAATGAGATACCTTATCCTTTGCTATTCCTCCTTGTAGTTCCCTAAGAGAATTACTGTGATAAATTGCTTTGGTGGTCTTCAACTCTGTAGTTGTTGCTCTTCTTCTCCTCTTGTAAGAGAGAGTCTCAACAACCACACACAGCTTCTTTTCTTACTAACCTCTTATCTTACCAACTAGTCTTATTTCTCCTGTCTTAACTGTGTTCTCCTCAGGTTGTCATCTTCCTAGATTTCATCCTCATCTTCAAGTCCTTCCCCTTCAGTTCAAGTCCTCCTCTTTCCTCCTCCTCTCTCTCTCTCTCACATACACACACACTCACTCACTCTCTTTCTCTCTCTCTCTCTCTCTCTCAACACTAGCCACTCCTCTTTTCCTTATCTTGACTTGTCAGTTGAAACACTGCCCTCCTCTCTCGATTCCTTCACTCCTCTATCATTTCACTGATTGCACCCCGTCAAGCCTCAGCCTTGGATCATTGCCGCCATCCACCACCTTAACTCCTACACACTTGCTGCTGAACAAAGAGGGAGGAGAAAAAAATCCTACAACAGTTCTGCCTGGATCCATTACAGATTTATATTATGTACCCTCAGTTGGGCCCTCACTGCCTCCCACTTTCCACAGTGGCTCTTACAAACTTTTTCATTTCTCCTCAGACTCCCCATGACTTCCCCTTTCTCTTCCCTCTCAGCTGAGAACTTTGCCTCCTACTTAACGGAAGAAATTGAGGCCTTTTGCCTTGAGTTCCCTCTTCCTCATCTCTTATCACTCCTGTGCCTTCTACCACTATCTCTTACTTCATCCTTTCTCCCTTATCACCAAGGCATACCCCTCTATTTACCCAAATGATGCCGTTACTTCTCACCTCCTCCAACACATTGTCCCCTTCATCATCTCTGCTCTTAACTTCAGTGCCTCTCTCTCTCTCTTCTACCTCCTCCTCTACTGACTGTAAACATGCCCATGTCCCCCTCAACCTCAAAAAGCCTTTTTTGATGTTTCCATCCCCACTAACTGTTGTCTTATATTTCTTCTGCCTTCTGTGGCTGAACTTTTTAAAAAGGCCATCTACAAAGGAAGACTCCCTGTTCTCTCCTCTTACTCTCTTGTCACATTCCAGCTTCTGCCTATCATACCATTCCTTTTCAGTGTCCTTTGCTAGATCCTCATCTAAATCAGGGCTTCTTAAAGCTTCCCACAACCCTTTCAGTGAGTGTCGTCATGACTCACAGTTTAAGAAGTGCTAAAGGGGCATGAGTGGAAAAAGTTTAAGAAGCCCTAATCTAGAGTGTGCCCTCGAACTAGAGGGATCCCACAGGGTTCTGTCCTGGACTCTCTTCTCTGCTCCCTCTATATTATCTGACTTGATCTCATCAGTTCCCATGTATTTGATTATGTTCCCTTTGCCAGAAATGATCATTCTGAAGTCTGTATCTCTTTCCCTAACTTCCGATCTCACATCTCCAACTGCCTGTCACACTTTGAACTGGATGTTACATAACTATCTTGAACACAACTCATCCAAAAAGGAAGGGTTTCCCCCTAAGCCCTCCTCTCCTCTCTCTATGCTCCTTATTACTAATGAGGGCAACACCATCCCTAGTCCCTCCCTTGCAACTTAGGTGTCATCCTCAACTTCTCACTGTCACCCCCCCATGTCCAGTCTATTGCCAAGACTCATCAATTTCATCTGTGGATCATCTTTCAAATATGCCTCCTCCTTACTCTGATACGACCCACCACTGTGATGTAGACCCTTATTATCTCAGGCTTGAACTATCACAGTGACATGCAGATTGATCTGTCTTCCTCAAGTCTCCCCTTCCTCTGACCAATCCTCCATCGAGCCACCAAAGTGATTTTCCTAAAGCACAGATCTAACCATAAACTCAATAAACTCTAGTGGCTTTGTATCACCTTTAGAGTCAAATGCAGAATGCTCTGTTTGGAGTTCAAAGCTCTTCATAATCTAGCCCCCTCTACTCACCCACCCCCACCTTTCCAGCCTTCTTATACCCCACTTCTTAACATTTATTCTTAGAGCCACTGGCACTGGACTCCTTACTGTTCCAGGAACCAGGCACTCCGTCTCAGCCCCGGGCAGTTTTTCTGGCCGTCCCCATCCTTGGAATGCTTTTCCTCTTAATCTCTACCATTTGGCTTCCTTTAAGTCCCAACTAAAATCCACAAGAAGCCTTTCCCAAATCTTCTTAATTCTAGTGCCTTCTTTATTTTAATTATTATTTTTATTTATTCTCTAGCTTATTGTCCATAGTAATTTGCATGCTGTCTCCCTCATTAGATAGTCAGGTTCTTAAGAGCAGAGACTATCTTGCCTCTTTTTGTATCTAGAATGCTTAGTACAGTGCCTTAACACATAGAACAAATGTTTATTGACCAAGTATATACCCTGCAATCTAGACAAACTGGCCTTCTTATTATTCCTCATACAAAGCACTTCATCTTCTACCTACACACCTTTGCTATAGTTGACTGCCCCTATTTTGAGAATCTGTTCCCTCCTCATGTCTGTCTCTCAGAATCCCTGCCTTTTCTTCCAGGCCCAGATCAGCTGTAGTAAGTAGTAGTATTACAGTAAGCTGAATGTATGAGGCTTTTCCTTAAGGCCCCGACTACTCACGTCTTTCCTCCAAAATTACTTTGTATTTTTAAGTACGTATTATGTATCAGATGCCATGCTAGGCATTGGGGGAAAAGATATAAAGAATGAAACAATCCTTAACTCTCAAGAAGTTTGCATTCTAACAACATAGGAGCCATGTATATGCAGATCAAAGCTAAAGAGGACAAATAAATAGAAAGTAAGTAAATGGAAGGTCAAGAGGAGACTGCCTGTTGGGAGAATCAGGAAAGACCTTGAATAGAAAATAGTGCTTAAGCTGCATCTTGAAGGAAGAGAGCAGCCCCATGAAGCAGTGGTGAAGAAGAAGTGTACAATAGGTAGCTTTTAAATGTTTATTGAATGACTGCTCTTAATCATGCCAAACGCTGACTGCCATTCCTGTGTCACCCCCTTCTTTCCCTTTCAGTGCTGAGCTTTTGAATTTTATCCAAAAAGTACAAAATCAAGACACAATCACACATGCAAGTTTGGAGTCTGATGAAATTGTCAGAAGTGTAACAGAACTCATTCTAGATGAGCAGAATAAAAAAACGGTTAGTATTTCAAAAAGATATAGTTAGTGATTCTTATTTTATTCCCATGTGTTTTTGTAATATAACTAACACTGCTCCATTTTAAGATATAAAAAACCATAAATTCTGTTGAAAAATATTTTTTGTAATATTGATGCTTTATGTGGTTTTTTTTTCCCTAAATTTTTTTTAGGCAGTTCAAGGAAACTACATGAACACTGTATCTAGTGCTGCTGCTGAATCTTCTGGTCTTAGACATTCAGCAGAAAATGTATCAGTATCTAGTCCCTCCATAGTCCCAGCTTCCCAAACAGTTGCCAACAGACCCTGGGTAGTTGTTGGAGGACCCTCCAAGTCAGAGTGGCAAAAATCAAATGATTCCCCTGTGAGTTTCACTTTTATTTCCTCCCATCCAACCATATGGTTTTCTAATAAGCAAAAATAGTTCCCTTTGTTAATTGTTGCCGGTTTTTTTTGTTTGTTTTTTAAACAAAATATCTTTGGCCCAACTGTATACTTTCACTTCTAGGCTTGGTCTATTCAGCCCTTAAACTTTAATTGAAAAATGAATTTTATTTGTATTATAATGTTTTATTTCATTGCAAGCTTGAAAGGAGTTCCTGACAAATGTATGTTATAGTTATTTTTCAGTGTTTGAATGTCTTTGTTTCCACAGGCCTCCAGTGATGATCCCTGTGTAATATGCTATGAAGACCTAGACCAGGAGAATGTATGTGAGATGGATTGTGGGCACCAGTTTCATAAATGGGTATGATCTCTATCTGATTGAAGAACAGCTATTAGCATTCTAGGTCTCATTTCCTTTAATGGAGGCGATTTTGGGGAGGTGTGCATTCATGCATGCATCTCTGCATCTGAGTGTACTAAACTTTTTAAAAACTAATCTTCATGTTATTTACACTTATATCTTTAAAAAACAGTCTTTATAAACCTCCCAGATACAAAATGCTTCTGTCTGTGTTCAAGACATTAGGAACTATAGCAGGGATGGCTGGTCTGGATCATGTGGTCCTAACTAGCCATGTGATCTTCGGGCCAGTCAGCTTTTTCAGCCTATTTCCTCAGCTCTAAAACAAGAGACTTGGACCAGATGCTATTCTGAGTTCCACTTCAGTTCCAAAATTCTGTGATTGATATATTTCACATGAGGCCTTGTTGAGTAAGCTTAGGACAGGAAGTACCATTGCAAATTTTTTTAGTTAATTTTTTTTCATTCAACAAAACTCTGCCTTCTCCCCCTTACCAATGAAAAAGCAAGAAAAATAAAACCCTTTTTGTAAACACGCATAGTCAAGCAAAACAAAGGCCCACCTTCCATTATAGATTTGATGAACCCTGTCATTAAAAATTACAGTTACAAATTACAAAAGGAAAGCATGCATTTGTTCTAGTTTGCATAGCAAATTAGATATTGGGCAAGGGGATTAGACTTGGAAGGAATCTTAAAGATTAAATATTTAAGTCCAACCCCCTCATTTTATAAATGAAGAAATTGAGACTTAAAAAGGTTAAGTTGCTTGCCCAAGGCCATGTTTCTAATGAGGGGCAAGGCTAGGATTTTAACCCACTTTGTTGTGAAAACTAGTGAATCTTGGTTCTTAGACTTGATCAGATCAGCTACCCTAGGTCAAGAAACTTTGTGAACATTAGCACCATCTCAGTTTATGCAGAATTGTTCATATGTTGTAATTGATTATTATTTAGCATTAATCTAACTGCTACTACCAAATCCACCACGAGATCAAAACAGAGGGGATCCCTACTCCATTCTTTTACTTCCTTTTAGAAAAGACAGCAGTCTTCCTTTTATCTTCCTTCATACATGGAAATATTGATGTTCATAAGTTTAGAATAAAATAATACATAAGTAAATACTAGTTAATATTATTATACAGAGACCTGGATAGCAGTAAAATAGAAACATGAGAATGTTAGAACTTGAAGAGTCCAGAGTCTGAAAAGAGCCAAGGTGAAGATACTCCAGGCATAAATTAGTCAATCAGCAGGGTTTTAAGTGCCTGAGTATTAATGTGCTCAGGGATACAAGTGGAAAGAACGAAACCATTCCTCAGGCAAATCAATTAAAAGTTTATGGCCAGAGGCCAGAATGTTTACATGTGGAAGTGATGAAGCAGATGCATCCTTGTAAGTGGATTCAACCAGAGAATCACACCAGGTGTGATAGGGAGAAACAGCAGTCAGGCCCACAAGGGAGAGTGTGTGGTCAAAGTGGGGCCATGAGTCCAGGAAGCCTTAAAAGTAACTCAGAGTTTTGGCATCTGAAAAAGTAACCTAATTATGAGGCAGAAACTGTTCTGGGAACTGTTTGTGTGCTTTCTGCCTGGACAGAAATGGCTTGTAGAGTATAGGGAGCACTGGGGCCCCAGGTTAGGTATGAGCTCAGAAGTGACATCAACTGGTTGGGCTGTGAGAACGTTGTGCCTAAATGTCAATAGAAATGCCCAGTCCAACAGGGTTGAGAGAACAATGTTATGGGCAGGTATTTATGGATTTTTCCCCTTGTTTTCAGTGTATTGAGCAGTGGCTTAAAGAACAAAGTACATGCCCAACATGCCGTGAATATGTCCTGTTAGCAGAAGAATTTCCTGCACTTTCTGGATCAGGCCGGCCTGCTTAAAATTTAACAACTGCCTTACTGCTATTCCATTTAGCCAAAAATTCCCTAAATATTAATGTTGAACATAAGTAACTATATCGCAAACACAAAATACACTTGAATATGTGAAGCATGTATACGTATTTGAAGAAAAACCATTACTATACTACCCAATAGTACACAATCACAAAATGATTGATTACTGCTTAACATATGAATAGTATATAAGATTTTTTTTTTACTGCAAATTTGGAAAAGAAATCAGATGTCTGCAAATGAAATAAGGTTTCCTCATCTGTAAAAAGTACTCATGATCTCTAAGGATTTTTCACTTCTAACATTCTCTGTGATTCTTTGATCATATCTTTACATATGGCAAAGTGACTAAATTTAGTGTCAGAGTTTTTATTGGAGAGAGAGAGACACTTCACAGATTGAAAGGTTCCATTAAGAAATGTATTTTGAATTAAAGCATCTCATTTTCCCCTTAATGGTTTGGAAAATGTGGTTGTTTGAAAATATGATTAAGCTTTGTTCTTTTCCCATAATCTGCATTAAAAGTAAATTTGAGGAAGCCATGGTTTTATAATCTGTACTAAACATTTAAGCATTGGCCTTGATTTTGATAGAAGTGTTCCAATCTTACCCTCTTTCAGATAGGCCAGGCTTGGCTTTGCTTTTTATTTCATGAGTCTATTGTAAAATTATTTTATGCATAAGTTTATAATCTGCCTAATGTCCTTTCCCCCTGTATTTTTATTGGAAATAGATTTTATTCAATATTAGTAAAGTTACTTAGTTCTCTGAATTGTATAGACCATATATGTTACTATATAGGCTACCAGAACCCTGAACTAGGAATTCATTCTTTAATAGTAGGAGTAGAATTTCTTTACACACATGTGATTATTTATTAAGTTTATTTTCTGTGCTTACCACATTGTGAGGAAAACAAAGGTTGAATAACATCACCACCATTCTCTTTCCAAATTTGTTCCCAAATATAGACCCTAAATTGAGATGTCTCTGAAAGGAAATAATTGGTTGTCCTCACGTTTTACTCTCAACCTAACCAAGGCATTGGGTGAAGGGAAGAGTTTAACTTATATTTAGATTAATATAACACATCAACTTGATTTTACTCCTAAACAACTTCCAAAAACTGGTAAGAAATCTTGAATTTAGTGATATATAGGCAGAAAGTTTAATTATACTGGTAATCAGTCAATCCTGAATAAATTCCATTTCTCTGAAACTGGAATGGTTGAAAAAAAAATTTTAAATGTGGTCTGCATTATTTTTGAAATTGGTGAGTTTCTCTAAATTTATCTCATAAGTTTTCATATTAATGTTTCAACCACTAGGGCTCACTTCTTACCTAATTGCTTCTTAAAAAATTGAGAAATTAGTGGATTTGTTCAAAAAATGCTTATTGGACTCCTATTTTAAAAATTCTTCTTATTTCAATAAAATCTTGTAATGTACTTTGTAGTTATTATTGACCCAATAACCTTTAAAATAAATACCACCTTAACATTTTTGTACTTACTAGTTAATGTTTTACTTTCCTTCTCTGATATTTTAAATCATCTCATCTTCTTGGTTATATAATAATGATCCCAGTCTTACAATTCTAGCATTCCAGGAGATTTGGCAGTTTGTGCCACATTAAAGAAGCTTTTCAAAAGTAGATTTCTAATCACATCTGTGATTCATGTAGAAGGCATTCAGTGACTTGGATTACAAGAATTTAAGAACTCCGGTACACCAAAAGTTTAATTCTAAATTCAAGTTTAGTTACATTGTAGGATTTTGAAATTTTTAAAATATTCCTCATAATTTTACTAGTTGATCAACATATCTTTTTTGTAAAGGACAATAGAAAAAGTACAACTTTCCTAGGCTTAATTTCTCATGGCTAAATTGAAGATATTAAAGTAACTTACTGCATCATTCAGTACTCAATTTTAAAAAATGCACAATCTCAGCTATTTTTTCATTGTTAAATCAAAACAACTCGAGCATTTCCATCCATTAAATATTGAATTCTTTTCTACTGAGAGGAATATAAGCATAAGAATAATAACTTATGTTTATAGAGGGTTTAAAAATCACTTTTGCAATGTAAAACAGCTTTCCATGGTCAGTGCTGCCCTTCTCATTTAACAAAAGAGGAAACTGAGGCTCAGTGAGGTTAAGTGACTTGCTGAAATTCACACAGTAAGTAGAAGAGGCAGGATTTGAACCCAGGCCTTATTGATTCCAAGATTAGCACTCTGTCTATAATACACAGCATCTTGAGAGTGTCCTTATTCTAATATTCATAATTTCTTCAAAGACTAGGCATAATTTTCCTGATCAAATTATTTAAGCTGCAGCACAGGTAACCTAATATGAAGAAGAAATTGGGTCCCAAGGAATGCCTGCTGTTGCCATATTTATCAAGTAACTCAAAAATCAGAACATTATAACTTAAAATTTCTGCAACTGATATTTTATTAAAATATTTAAGGTGTTACAACCAGCATCTTAAGCTTCTCTGTAGTATCTTTTAGCCAGTATATCCAGATTAGGCTAATTCAGTTTTTACTTCAGCTTCTACTCTCAGGTGGGTCTAACTTCTCTGCCCCTCCACTCAGCTCTGTTCCTATTAAACAGACCCTATAATATCATTTTGTATAATTCTCAGCTTCTGTGGAATTAATTTGTGGTGTTCCTGAGTTTTTTTTTTAACACAAAGTAAGCTACTCTACATAAAAAGTTTAAAGTGATTTTTTTAAAATTCAAACTATTTAAATACAGTATGTTAGTGAAAAAAGAAAATGGATTATGGCTCCTATGGCTCCCTTCCTCATGCATCAATGGCCTTTTGTATCTAGACCAGCTCCAGCCATGCTTCACTTTCCTCCCAGTCTTCTTACCAGTTGCCTTACAATACCCTCCACCCTATTCCAGCTTCCTACTTCTGCAGCTGTAATGAAATTAGTACTGATATTGCTACCAGAAAGTTTGTGTTCGGGTATTTCTCTGTTGGCTCCACTGTAACTTGCCAAGCCAAAATACCCCTGCTTGACAATCACTCCCCCTAAATAACGTCTCCCCCTATTAGGATACAAGCTTCTTGTAATGTGCCCTAGTCAAGTCCATGGGTAAGCAACAAAGGGAAGATAACTCCTCTAATGTCAAAGCAGGAAGAGCTACAGGAGAATGTGTGGCAAAGGAAGGGATTGAAACTGGGAAAGTGCAAGATATTGACACAACGTTCACCCAAGTCAGTGGATGGCGCAGTGGATAGAACACTGGGCTGGAGTCGGGAAGACCTGAGTTCAAATCAGATCTCAGACATTTCCTTGCTTCATGACCCTGGACAAGTCACTTAATTTCTGTCTGCCTCAGTTTCCTTAGATGTAAGAATAATAATAGCACTTACCTCCCAGTGTTGCTGTGAAGATCAATTGAGATAATATTTGCAAAGCCCTTAGCACAGCGCGCGGTGCATAGTAGGCCCTTAATAAATGCGTGTTTCCTTCCTTCCCAAGTGAGGAGGAGATTCTACTGAAGAGCATTCTCGTGGGAGGAGAGATGTAGTCTGTATGGGGTTGGGGTCCACCTTAAAATGGTCTAACCTCCAAGCATCTGGTGCACTAGAGGACTGCTTCCTTTTATAGCCTCGTACCCCCCTAGACAGCATCCTGTCTTAGGAAAAGGGAAATCAGAGTCCTTTGGGCCAGCTGGCATCCACAAGGGTGGTGGAACACGGGCCCGCAGAAGAAGTGGTCATGGTGAGGTAGGGGACAGAACTGACCTGCACAACATGACACAGAAAAACTCGTGTCGTCGGACAGTGTTTATGCCCTCTTTACCTCCCTCATGAGTCGATGCTTCTGAGAGTGAGGCAAAAAAGATAAAAGGACAAGCTCTACAAAGTCAGTAACAGAAGTTGTTAAGAAGAAACTTAAACTGATGTGGAACACAAAGAAGCTAAAGAGGGAATCAGTAAGTGTGCAGACCATGAGTAAAAGTGTTAAGAACACAGAAAGAGATCAACAGAAAAATAAACCGAATTGCGCAAAGACCAGCAATACAACAATAGCAAGAGACTTTAATGCTCCTCTCTCAGAGCTGGTCCGATACAATAAGCAAGTAGAACATCCAATACAACGTAAGCAACAGGGAAATTATGGACTTGAAAAAATTGCTGGAGAAATTAGAGCTAAAGGACGTAATGGGACCTTCTGAATAAGACAACTAAAGAATTTTTAACATATTTCTTATCACCACGTGGCACTTTTACAAAAATTGACCATATACTGGGATAGAAATTACAAATATAAAAATGCAGGAATATTAACATATTCTATACCATAACACAGTAAACATAGTAAGAAAGTGCACACATACACACACACACACACACACACGAAAAATCTAGATGGAGACAATAGCGTAATCCTAAGTAGAGGATCAAGGAATGAGTCAAAGAAAGAGAAAGATACTGAGACAACATACCCCATTTCTGAGATGGATATAAAGCAGTACTGGGGGTGCGGCAGAGATAGGGATAGCTAAGATACTCACATACGTATATATAGATATACGTACGTTATAGTGCACAACTTAGAAAAAGGATTAATAAACTGAATATACATTTCAAAAAAATTAGAAACCAACCCAAAAAAGGAAATCTTAAAAATCAGGAGAAATAAATGGGTAAAATGGAAACTGCTACTGCAGAACCGATAAAACTAGAAGCTGGCTCTTTTAAAAGACTGATCAAGTTGATAAATCTGGACAGCCTGATTAAAAAGAAGAGGTTAGAAAAATCAGCAAAATGAACATGACAAAATCACAACAAAACTTGAAGAAATTTTTAAAATTTATCGAAACCTATTTTCCAGTTATATGACAACAAAACTCAGAACACCAAATCAAGAAGTGCCTTCACAGCTATTAAATAATTCATTCTCAGAAAAGAAAATAGAAATGGCCGTACAGGAGCTACCAAAGGAAAAAACTGATGGTACTGATGAATTTGCAGAAGAATGCTATCATATTTTTTAAGAATAATAAATACTACACAATTTTTTTCATAAACTGAGAAAGGACACTCTGCCAGACTACTTTTATGGAACAAATGTAGTCCAATGCCTAAACCAGGCAAGGCTGAAGCAAAGAAAAACCATAGGCTAATGTCACTGAATAAAGATGATTCCAAAATTCTTTTAAAATATCCTGTCAGACTAGCACAGTTCATCCAGTAAGTTATTATGACCCAAGTTGGATTTGTTTTAAAGAGTCAGAGATGGTCAAATATTAGGAAAATAATCAACATAATCATGTTAAGAACAAAACGTCCATAACCATATGCTTTTCTCATTAGATGCAGAGAAAGCCTTTAATAAAATATAAGTCATTCATGCTTTAAAAAAACAAATCTTAAGTCACAAAATATAGCCATAGAGGGACATTTTTTTAGCATCATGAAAAATATTTCTCTAAGAATCCATCATATACAATGATGATAGACTAGAAACTTTCCCAATAGATACAGAATAAAGCAAGGATGCTTACTGCCTTCCCTATTATGCTATATAGTTCTAAAAATGCTATCAATGAAACAAGATAAAGAAAGGAATAAAGGTAGGTATAGTTAAGGAAAAATGAGCAAACAGTTCTATAAAGAAGATTTGCAAACTACTAACGTGAAAGAATGCTCCAAATTCCTAATAATGAGAGAAACGTAAACCAAAACAACCTTGAGGTTTCATCTCTCACCCTGCAAATTGGCAAAGATGACAAAACATGGCCAAAAAAAAGGAGAGTGATAGAAAGATGAACAGCAAAATTCATTATTGGTGGAGTTGTGAGTTGTACATCCATTCCGGAAAGAAATTTGGAATTATGCAAATAAAGCAGCTAAAATGATTATACCCTTGACCTAGGGATTCCACTGTTAGACGTATACCTCAAAGAGATTGTTGACAAATAAAAGGCTCCATATATGCCAACATATTTGTAGCAGCACTTTTTGTGGTAGCAAAGAACTGCAAAATAAATGCCCATTGTGTTGAGAAAGTGACTAAACAAAGCTGTGGTGCATGAATGTGATAGCAGAATACTGTGTTTATGGAAAACAAAAAGAATGATAAATACAGAGAAGCATGAAAAGGTTTAAATGAACTAATACAAAATGAGGTAAGCAAAGCCAAGAAAACAATATACACAATGACTACAACAATCAATTAATTTTGGAAAATTGCGAAGAACTGCCTTGGCCCCCCAAAATTGCTAAAGACATTTGCAGTGCAGTAGGGAGGGATCTGCAGGTGTGAAACACTATATTTTCATTATATCTGTCAGTGTTGCTGATTATTTTCTCTTCCTCTTTTTAAAAAGTTCTTTATTATAAAGAATGTCTCTGTGAAAGATACAGGCAGAAATCTTGGCGATGTGAAAACAGAAGATACCTCAGAAAAAAATCTAGTGCTTAGCATATAATATTCACTTTTTCATTCATTTCAAAACATTGACCTAGAAAATGAGTTAATGAGCTGTTTTTCTCAGCTGAGGATCATTGTGTCCCCATTTCTAGTACTTTCTTTAAAAGAGTGACTAAAATTTTCTCACAGTTGGGAACGGAATTTAGAAATTGCTAAATATAGCTTCAAAACAGCCTCTGTTAAAGGAAATACATTTTTAAGTGAAGCAATGGTCTGTTCTGTCTAGTGTTTAATACATAGCAGTTGCTTAATAAATTGATTGAATTTCTTCTCTCCTCTCCCTCCTATCACTTTGTGTCAAAACAAGGACTTAAAATAGTTCTTCTGACTCTCAAATCCATTTTACTTTTCTCAGTTGTCATTTGTGAATATTCATATAACGATCTTGTTGAGGATGGCTGTGTAAGGGGGGTGTGTGTGTGTGTGTGTGTCTTCCATATAGGTTGTATGTACATACTGTATCTGCCTAATGGTGGCTCATGAATTGATATTTATGGAGTCTCATCCACCCACCCCTCTTCAAGGGAGACTTTGATTCCTACTAGGAGGGTACTCTTTCTGTTCTCTCCTCAGAGTGTGGATACCAGCCTAGGATTAGATCTATCTACCTCCTCTATTTCTAGTCTAGAGGAATGAGTTTTGGGGTTCATACTGCCTTTCCTGTTTGAAGTCCCTTAACAGGTAAGGAGTATTTCAAAGCTTATCTCCCCACCAAATGCTAGCTACTCAAAGACCATAATGGAGCAGAGTGAGTTAATCCATTTATCCAAGCTGATAGTAAACAGAAATCAGTGAAGGTAGAACACACCAAACAGTATCTCAGCTCTACTCTAAAGAGATTTCCTGAAGTTTCCCATGTGGCAAATTGGGAATAAGGACAAGGTCAGTATTCCAGCTCCTCTACACATGTCAGATTCCTGGAATCTTTCTCTCCCATCAAGAACCTATCCCTGAGGAAAGCTTGGAACCAAATGTGTGCGCTCTCAAAGTCAGAATAACTCTCTTCTCCAAATTTTCACCACAGCTTAAGAGGAGAGTATCATATAGACACTTAGTCTTAGACTTAAGCTCCAGGTTACAGCTTTACATAAGTCTTCCTTCAGACTTTACAAACTTGAACAAATGAATGGACGTTTATTAAGCATTTATTATATTCCAGACATTGTGCTACACACTAGACTCTAGAGGAACAAATACAAGAAGATAGTTCCTTCTCTGAAGCCGGTTACATTCTAATAGAGGAAGATAACATACATAGGGAAGCAGTAGCCAGGGTGGGGTTTTTGTTTTGAGAAGTAAGTGGGATGTTAAATGGAAGCCTAGGGCAGTTGATTGACATATCCTTTCCAGGGGTGATGATTTGATTAATATTCTCTACCCAGGAAGTGGGAAGAGAGAAAGGTAGTCAGTAATGGGTACACCAAGGAGACATGGCAGGAAGATGGCTAGGATGCAACATGCTAAGTTTGGGGCCAGGTACTTGTTTCCTGGCTCTTCTACAAATGACGCTCCATCTCTCTACTTCAGGCATGTTCTGCTCTGACTGCTGACCTCCCTGGCTTCTCAGTTAGAATCTCACCTTGTAGAGGAAGCCTTCCTTAAGCCCTCTTCATTCTAGTGCCCTCTCTCTGTTAATCAGTTCTTGTTTATCTTATATATCGCTTGCTTTGTATGTATGTTTGCGTGTTGTCTCCCTCATTAGATTGTGAGCTCCATGAGGGCCAGGACTGTCTATTGCCCTTTTTTGTCTCAAAGCCCTTAGCTGGTGCCTCACACATAGTACGCACTTCATAAATGTTGAATTGACTAGAGACAACAGTAATAATTATAATGTATATAGAGCTTTAGTTGCTGCTATCTCAATTTTACAAATGGAGAAACAGGATGTGAGAGGTTAAGGGACTTAGCTCGGATCACACAGCTAGTATGTGTCTGAAACAAGATTGGAACTTGGGTCTTCTTAATTCCAAGTCCAGCACACTATCCCATACAACACTCAGAAGCCCAAGGCTCCAGCGTGGGAGCTGGAGTGGCAGATCTGAGGTAGAAAATAGGGTGCAAGAAGGTGGCCAGAGGGTGAAGATTTAGGACTCGGTCACTCAACAAGTATTTATTAAACACATGGCGTGTGCCAGCTGCTATGCTAAGTACTGGTGTCAAAAATGAACTCCATTCTTGCCAAAGTCTACAAAATCAACAGAAAGTTCTTAGGGTTAATGGTGGATCTAGGGCTTTAAGAAACCTTTATGAAATGATTATTTCTTCTCTCTTAATGGATTTTAGTGATTTCTACCTTCAGCTCCTCTCGCTTTCTCCTGGGCATTGGTCTCTCGGTATGTCTCCTACTAGATTCTCCTAGAAAATGTTTGAAATCCAGCAGACAAGGTGACTGATAATCTGCCTGAGGCCCTAGTGTCCCACTGATTTTGCTGGTGAGAAATATAATTTGAACCACAACAGCAACTGCATAAATCTTACCAATTACCATGCTGCCTTTGGTAACCACAAAACTTGAGAAAATACTTTTTCTGACCCCAGGAAGAAGAAAATGCCTTTTCTGATTCCCCTTAGTAAGAAACATAATTCAGAAACAAGTGATTTCAGGAGAAATAAATGGCTGATGGAAATAACTCCAATCTAAATGTTTGTTAATTCTCAATCTCTCTGCCTCCCCCCGCCCACAAAAAAAAGCTTGAAATCAGACCAGCTCCTTTCTTGTCAGCAGATCCTTCAGAATGATTGGTTAGTTTTTATCAGCGCTTCTGCTTCAGAGTTCTTCACAAGAAAACAAAACCATTTCTCTTTCAACATGTACTTTTGTAGAAAAACAGGCATAATTGTTTCCAACAAATAACTTAGAAGTTCTATTTTCTCCTTTTCCCTATCCTTCCTTTTTACCTTTTTTCTTTTTTCCTTCCTTCCCTTCTCTCTTTCTCCCTCACCTGCTTAGGCATCAACTTTTCACCACTCGATCCCACTGCTGATCAACACAGAAGATTTGACCTACTCTATTTCACACTCGGGCTAGTTTGCCCCTCCTTAGGCATCACGATGCCACCCTACCCCAGGGGTTTCGCCTGACTTAGTGAAGACCTATCTAATCAACACCCGAGCTCAAGTAATCTACTATGCTCAAGTGATCATGAACCATCACACCTGGCACGAATTCTGTTTTCTAATTTTTTTTTATCTATTTGAAAAGATATCATTTTGATTAATCATTCCACCCTGCCTCCCATTCCTCTGACCAATCTGTTTTATTTGATGTAGTATAATGGTCTTAATTTATACTTTTGCTGCCACCAATTCCAAGAAATCTGCGTGCAAACCCAAGCAGTTTCCTGAAGTGCCGCAGGATTTTAACAGTTAATAGGTAGAAAAATAGAGCAAGTGAATAGTCCACGTTGTTACTCCAGACACTAGTTCTTTCCCCAGCATTAGTATAGCTACAGCTTTAGATGGTACTTCATCTGCCACCTGACCCCATTTACCGTTTTCCATTTCCAGTTTTGAAACCATCAGTCACACTAAAATGGTGACACCTCATTGTAAAGCAGAAAAATAAATATTTTCCCTTGTGCAATACCAACTAGCTTACAAAACTATATGTAACACTTGATCCATCCATTACTCTCTATCTCATCTTCAATCTCTCCACTCTATATTATCATCTTCCTTCCCTCAAACATGTTCTGTTTCCCTCATCCTTAAAAAAATCTACAGTTGACCTCTGGTTGTCATCACACATATCTGTGCCAATTTGCTGCCAAACTCATCTTAGAAAGATACCCATTTTTTCACTACCCAGTTATTTCTCAGCTCCATAAAATATAATTTCTATCCCCTATACTACTGAAACTTTTCAAAGTTTGTTTTTAACAAAAATTATATTCTCCCACTTACTCCCCCCATTGAAAAAGAAGAAAATCATTTTGTTCTGTAACAAACATGCATAGTCAAGCAAAACAAATTCCCAAGTTGAGCATGTCTGAAAAATGTCTTCATTCTATACCCTGACTATATCACCTCTCTCTAAACAGGTACATAAGCATGCTTAATTTTTTTTAAACCGAATTTCTTTGTCTTGTCCATGCTGGAGGTGCAGTAGGCATGCACAGCTCTGATCAACACAGAAGCTTTGACCCGCTACTTTTCTGACCTGGGCCAATTTGCCCCTCCTGAGTCAGCCTGGTGGTCCCCTGCCTCTAGGGGCATCACCATATTGGCACCAGACTTGGAGCAAACACGTGATCAGCTTTAACCCGCTACATCTCAGAACTCTTGAGATCTACAAGCCTCAGGTTCCCTAGTAGCAAGAATTATAGGCATGCACTACCATACCAGCATTGGTCACATGCTTCATGATCAAACCTCTAGAACTATAGAGTTGGTCATTACATTGAGTTATTTATATTAAGTCATTGTCTTTACTGTGTTATATAAATTGTTCTCCTGTTCTGCCATATGGAATTGTTTATATGTCTTTTATAGCACCATTTGTATATTTCATTCATATATACTTCATTCACACGTGTGAATGAAATATATAGATGGTACTATATTTTATATATAACGTATGTGTGTGTGTATGTATAAATGTCATGGAACAATTGTATTCTGCTCCATTCATAGACTGCAATTTGTTCAGTCATTCCTCAATTAATAGTCACCCTCTTCATTTCCAGTTCCTTGCTATACAAAAAGAGTTAAAATAAATATTTTTATGCATATAGGTCCTTTCTACCTTTCTTTAATCTCATTTGAGGGTGTAAGTCTAATAGTGGTATTTCTGGACCAAAGGGCAGGCACAATTTGGTAATTTTGGGGCCATAATCCCAAATGGATTTCCAGAACAGCTAGCTCAATTAACACCTCCACCAAAAGTACATTAATGTGCATGTTTTCCTGCAATCCCTTCAACATCTTCGTTTTCCATTGTCTTTGCCAGTCCAATGGGTGTGAAACATAACCCAGTCTTGGTTGTTTTAATTTGTATTTCCATGCAAATTTAGAACATTTTTCACATGGATATTAAAAGATTTCTTCCTCTAAAAACTGCCTATTTATATCTTTTTTTCCATTTTTATATTGGCCAGTGGTTCTAAGTCTTATAAATTTGAAATAGGCCCTTATATGTCTTGGAAATAAGACCATTATCAGACTTTCCTCCCCTCAGATTACTTCTTTCCTTATAATTTTAGCTGCATTTGGATTTATTTGTACAAAAACTTTGTAACTTTATGTAATCAAATTATCCATTTTCTTTCTATGACCTTTTCTATCTCTTGTTTGGTCATGAATTCTTCCCCTAGCTATAGATCTCTCAAATAACTTATTGCTCCTTCAATTTGTTTATAAGGTTAATTTTTATGTCTAAGTCATGTATCCATTGGGAACTTATCTTAGTAAACTGTATAGGATATGACTCTAGACGTATTTTCTGTTGGACTGCTTTCCAGTATTCCCAATAGTTTTTGTCAGATAATTAGTGTTTAGTCCAATAGCTGGAATATTTGGGGTTTTTCAAATACTAGGTTACTGTGCTCTTTTGCTTTTGTTCCCAATCTATTCTTAAGCAGCTTTATATTACTTTGGTGAATTACTACTTTGTAATATAGTTTAAGATCTGGTACTGTGAAGGCCTCTTCTTTTCAACTCATTTTTTTCCTCCTATTATTTTCCTGGAGATTCTTGACTTTTTTTTTCCAAGAGAATTTTTATTTTTTCTAGTTCTATAAAGTAATCCTTTGCTAACAAGTGAATTTAGATAGTATTTACTGTCATTTTTATTATATGGTCTCTGTCTTACCTATGAGTAATCAATATTTCTCCAGTTATTTAGGTCTGTCCTTATTTCTGCAAGAGTGTTTTAGTTCTATTTATATAGCTCCTGTGTATCTTGATAGGTAGATTCCCAAGTATTTTATATATTCCATACTTATTTTAAATGGAATTTCTTTTTCTACTTTTTATTGATGGATTTTGTAGTAATATACAGGAATGCTATTGTTTTATGTGGATTTATTTTATATCCTATAACTGCTAAAGTCATTACTTTTTCCAATTAATTTTTAGTTGGCTCTCTAGGGTTCTCTAAGCCATCATATTATCCACAAAAAGCAATAAGTTTGTTTACTTTTTGCCTATGCTTATTCCCTAATTTTCTTTTCCTTGCAATATTCCTAACACTAGCTTTTCTAGCATTGTATCAAATAATAGTGGTAATCATGGATATCCTCGCTTTGCGTATTGATCTTAATGGAAACACCTCTCATTTATTGCCATTACATATAATGTTGCCTCTTAATTTTAGAAAGATACTAGCTCTCATAGCAAGGAAAAAAATTATACGTATATATACATATACATGTATTTCTGTATTATATGTATATATCTCCTTGCTTTCTAGTGGTTTTTTTTAAAAAAAAAAAACAGGAATGGGTATCTAGTCAAAAGTCTTTTCTATATCTGATGTAATGATTTTTATTATTATTGATATGGTCTATTATGTTGAAATTTTCCTAATATTGAATGAACTCTGCAGTCCTGGTATAATTCCAAATATCAAGGAACCATACTCAGCATTGTACAAGATTTAGCAGCTGTCATTTAAAAGAAGAGAAAACATGGAATGAGATCATCCAGAAGATGGAGGTCTACAACCAGTAATAACACTTTATCTAAGAAAAATGAGTATAATCCTACAAGGAAAAAAATTATATCTTCAGTGAAATAGAGGACTAGCAAATATTCCTAGTGAATGAAAAAAAAGAATTGAAAAAGAACTCTGAAATATAAATTCGGAAATTAAGAAAAAAAAAGTCGAAGTGAACAATCAGAAGGGACTATTTACAACCTGATGGAGAGAAAGAATGTTAAAAAGTTTCTTTTAAAACTCTAATGTAACAAGAGGTCATAGAGATAATCAAGAAGATCTATAATAGGGGTTTTTTTTTTAATATTTTGAAGATGTAGATGTAAGAAGAAAAGAAAGGGGAAGGAAGAATTAAGGAAAGATGGGAGAAAATATAGGGGAACCTAAGACACATAATCAAGTTAGAACTATATACAAACATGGAAGAAGTAGGGGGAAACAGATCCCTTGAACTTCACTAAAGAGGGCAGAAAGTACACACACACACACACACACACACACGAAAAGCATTTAACTCAACAAGGCAAAAATAGGGATGGGAAAAGGGAATATAAGAGGAAGAATAGATTCATGGAGGGATCGATCATATGCTTGGAAAGGAGACAGAAGAAAAGAGGAATAAAGAGAAAGAATAGTAACTTAAACAGAAAGGAAGGAATATAGAGAAGGAAAAATGTAAAAAAACAGAATAGAGGGAAATAAACAGCTATCATAACTGTGAATGTAAGTGCAATGAATGAAAGAGATTAGAATGGACAAAAAACAAAGTCCAACAATATGCTGTATAAAAGAAACACACTTGAAAATAAGATTCACACGGGGTTGTGTAAAATAAGGGGTTGGAGCAAAATCTGTTATGCCTCAGCAGAACACAAAAAGGCAGGGATAATTAGTATTTCAGACAATTAAAAAGAAATCGACAAAACTGAAAAAAAAAATGATTTAATGAATAAAACTAGAAGCTATTCCCTGGCCCCCAGGGGAAAGCAATAAAATAGTTAAATTGTTAGCTAATTTGATTAAAAAGAAAAAGGAAACTCTAATTACCAGTATAAGAAAGTGAAAAAGGAGTATTCACAACAGATTAAGAAAAAATAAAGGATGTTATTAGAAACTTTTGCCCAACTATCTGTTAATAAAACTAACAAAATAAATGAATATTTACAAAAATATAAAACACTCAACAGAATAAGAAGCAGAAAATTTAAACAACACAGTGTGGTAAAAATCGAACAAATCATAAATGAACTTGAAAAAACTCAGGACTAGATGGGCTCAAAAGCAAAATCTATGAAACATTCAAAAAATAATTCCAATATTATGTAAATCATTTGCAAAAGGAATCCTACCAAATTCTTTTCATGACACAGATATGGCCTTGACATAACACAAGGACATTCAAAACAAAAAGAAAACTATAGACCAATGTCCCTAATGGCATAATTAGCAAAAAAAAAAAAAAAAAGGCTAAAACAATATACCAGAAAGATTATATACTATGATGATGTTGGAATTAACAGTGAAATAAATGGACCTTTGCTTTAAATGATTAATATATATCTAAGACCAAGAGCTACCATTATTTACAAGAGGTAAATGGAACCTTTCCAGTTAATTCAGTATGAAACAAGAATGTCCATTGTAGCCCAGCAATAAGACAAAAAAAAAAAAATAGAAGGAAATACCTTTGGTAAAGAAAAAAAATTATTACTTTTTTCAGATGATATGATGGTATACTTAACCTTAGAGAGTCACCTAACAAATTGAGTTAAACAATAATTTCATCAAACTTAAAATATATAAAATCCACACAAATCACCAAAATTTCTATATAATTCCAATAAAACCCAGAGGAAAATCTAGAAGGGGAAATTGAATTTAAGTAACTACAGAATGTATAAACTACTTGGGAGTCTACCTTCCAAGATACATGCAAAAACTACATAAACACAACTACAAACAACTGTTTAGAGAAACTTAAATAATTGGAAAAAATACTCATTGTTCATGTGTAGGCTAAGCCAATGTAATAAAATGGCAAAACTACCTAAATTTATTTACTTATTCGATGCCATACCAAATTAAGAATTACTTTATGGAAATAAAAAATTTAATAATGGTGAAATTCATATGGAAGAAAAAATGGTCAAGATTTTCCAGATAAATAATAAGAAATGTGAACAAAGGGGATCCAACAGTATTTGATCTCAAACTATACAACAAAGCATTAATTATTCAAATAATTTAGTACTAGTTTCAAAAATTTAAATTATTGATAAGTAGTACAGATTACATATCTAATACCCTGGTATTTGATAAGCACAAAGATAAAGCACAAAGCATCAAACTACTGGATAAAGTCTTATTTGTTCTTTCATTTGTTTATTTATTTGACAAAAGCTGTTGGGAATATTAGACAGTAGTATGGAAAAAAATTAGATTTAGATTACCACCTCATACCTTATAAAAATTAAGCTCCAAATCAATACAATTAGAGAACCATAGAAAAAAATTACCTGTCAAATCTATGGCTAAGAGAAAAGTTCGTGCCAGGAATAGAAAGTGTCACAGTAGATAAAATGGATAATTTTGATTACATAAAATTTGAAAGTCTTGGCATAAACAAATCTAATAAACCTAAGATTAAAACAGCTGGAAAATTTTCAACAAGCTTCTCTGACAAAAGTTTCATTTGTAAGACAGCTATAGGTACATGTGTGTTTCTATATAAAGATGTATATGGAACTGATTAAAATGAATGAGCCATTCCATAGTTGATAAATGATTTAATGATATGAAAAGAGAGTTCTCAAAGGTGAAACCCAGGCTACCTAAAGCAATATGAAAAAAATATATTCCAAATCACTACCAATTAGTGTAATACAAATTAATGTAATTCTGATATTCTCATATCCATCAGAGTGGCAAAAAAAGAATATAATAAATGTTGGAGGAATTAATGAGAAAATGATCAAATTAATGCACTGTTGGTGAGCCTGTGAACAGCTTACAAATATTCTGTAAAACAATTCAGAAGTTTACACGGAAGTTAGTGCATTCCCTTTGACCCAGCTTTGTCACTGTTAAGTCAATAACCAAAAAAGACAAGGAAAGAGGAAAAGATCCTTTATGTACAAAAATATTTATAGCAGCTCTTTTTGTGTTGGTAAAAAACAAAACAAAAAACAAGCTGGAAACTAATGGGATGTCCTTCAAGAATGACTGAATAAGTGATGATACGTATGAATGTGAAAGAATACCATTGTGCTATTGGAAATAAGGAAATAGATTATTTCAAAAAGAAATGAAAAGACTCATGTGAACTGATGCAGAGTAGTGCCAGTACTACAGAAATTAACAATTTTGAGGACTCTTAGAAATTGATGAAGAACAAAATGTGCAGAACCCAGAGAACATATAACAATAACACTGTCAAATAATTTTGAAAATTGTAATAACTATGAGGAATACAATAATCATTCATGATTTCAGAGGACCTATGACAAAACATATAAAGATGCGATGAGTTTAGGGTACAGAATATGATATATATGTTTGTATGCAGCCATTAAGAGAATTTGATTTGCTTAGCTGCATATTTGTTACAAGAAATTTCTTTGTTTTTTTCTTTTTCTTTTCCCCCAAAGGGGTGATTTGGGGAGGGAGAGAAAATTAATTTGATTTTTTTTTTCTTAAACAGAGGTAGAGTTACTATATATGTGAAATGTTGCATGCACTTTCAGATGAAGTCGCTGTATTGTACTAAATTGTTTTACTCTGTTTTAAGAGACCTCTTGTGAAGTGGGAGTTATCTGTAAAAGTTTGTAATGTAAAAATAAAACATCAATAAAAAATTTTTTTCAAGCACCATGACTAGAGTCTTGGTCATTTTTCTCTTTGGCTGCTCACTTTTGGTTTGTCTCCTGTGCCAACCATGTCTGGTGAGAGATAATGCTGTAAGAGGTAAGGCCTTTGCCTCTGCATTTGTTCTTTTTTGTTTTAGATGAAGGGATTGGATATTATGACCACGTGAGTTTTGAAAGACTGGAGAGTGAATCTCTGGGCATCCTGGTTTACTGGTGCCCTATCTGCTCTGCATCTGGATTTTGCAGCCAAACCACAATGAAGGTGATTGCAGATTATATACCAACATAAGTTGCAGAGGATGAAGAGGTAGAAAAATTCTATGAAGAACTCAATAAGAGCTTCCAAATTAAATCAATACTTAGTGACAATATTGAGAATACTTTCTCATATCTCAAAAGTGAGAATAGGTAAAAACAAACAAAAAGAAACCAGAGGAATACATTAGCAAATAGGGATGAGAAGGAGAGAAGCCAAAGATTTATGGACTGCATTCCCCTCCCAGCCCTATTCTTGGCTTTTGGACTTCCAAACCATACTTTCTCATCCTGAAACTCCCCTCAATGCTTCCTTCTCACTAGAGATCATTTAGTTACCCCTACAACCTTCTTAACATGCAACATTCTTCTGTAAGACCTGCCTCTCCTATTGGTGAATTTGTCCTGAGGCCTTCATTTTGTTGGGGGCTTAGATTGGCCTCCATTACCCTCCCAGTCTTCTTCCTGGTTCCTGAATTTCCAAACCATGCTTTCTCATCCTTGAACTTCTAGCACCAAGGGTTTCCTCTCCCCATAACATCCAACCACTCCTATGTCTCTCTCAGTGTGAAACATCTAAGATCCGTCTCTTCCCATTGGCAAATTCCTCCTGGAATCTCTTATTTTGTGTAGGGACTCGGAGCAGTCTTCATTCCCTTCCTGAAGTCTCTCACCCTATTTGCTCCCTCACCCCTTTTCAGCTCCCTTTTGGCCCCAATTAGAATGTCAGCTTCTTGAAGGCAGGAACTGGCTTTTTGCTTGTATTTGTATCTCCAGTTATTAGCACAACATGCCTGTCATATAGCAAACAATAAATGTGCATTTCCTTCTTTTCTTCCTCCATATATATAAGCCTCATAGTTATGCATCACAGATTCTTTGAGAGAAGAAGAAGACATTGAACATGGCAAGTACTGAATTACGTCACATAAAAGAAAATTAAACTGATCCTGTTTTAACTGATAGAAAATGATTAGTAATCCTTTAAATAAAAAAAGAGGAATGAGGTTAATTTGGTATGATGTATTCTTAATGAAGCCACGCTGCCACTCACTGCATGACCACCACTTCCTTTTGCAAATATTCAGTGACCATCCTTTTAATAATATATTCTGGAATTTTGCCAGAAATCAAAGTCAACCTCACCAAATTATAGTTTGTGAGCTGTTATCTTTCCTACTTTTGAATTTAGATATAGCATATGCTCTTCTCTTTTTCTGATGTAGACCCCCCAAAAAAATACAATGTGCCAGAAATGTATAATTCTGTAAAGTGTCAATCTATCCCCTAGCCCAAATATAAGTTATATCAATATCAATACACAATGGGTTAATTAATTCTCACCTAGAGACTCCCATTCTGACAGCATTAACTAACTCAAACTTAATTCTGTCCTACCCGACTCACTAAAGCAATCATTGATACTTAGTAAAACACAATGAACTGAGTGAATACTGATGAGATTGATTATGAGTATCAAAATTATCCTCACAATTTCCTCCTTCTATCCAAAAAAGACCTAGGGACTTCTTTGGATTACTAAGGACTAAGAAAGTATAGAGGGCAGTCTTCTATGGGTGAGACAAAATACTATTGGGGACAATCCCCTTTGGTAAGTCTTCCAGTTAATAAATATAAGTGACTTTGTATCCCAGTAACTCACTCCCAATGTCCATTTAATATTTGGTTGAGCTCCAGATGTCAGATATCTCCGGTATTTGTGTAATCATGGAACTTCTCGTGGAGTAGCTCCCAGGTGATGGCAACTCTAAAGGTAGGTCTTTCCAGAAGGGCTGGCCACTTGCAGATGTTTCTCCAGGTATTTTTGCTATAACCCTTTCACAAAACAGATCTTAATACAATTTAGTACAGACACTCCCATCTCTATCTAAAACAAATACTTGGTTTAGATGCTGCTGACAACAGGCTGGTTGGAGAATCTAACTGTAGAATGAACCTTTTCAGTTAAAAAATTCAAAGTAGTCAGGTAAGTTAAGATTAAGAGTGCCTTTTAAATTGTCATTGGCTTCACCATCATTTAACTTCCTTTGACTGGTGTTTGTTTATTTCATTCAAGCCCCACAAGGGAAAGAAATTTCAGTTTCATTAGTAAATTGTTATGTTGACATACTTAGGCATATATTTTGAATGTAATTTTTAGAACTTGTTAGAACATACTCAGAGCCATATATTCATCTAGCCTTGTTAATTTCTCAACAAATTTTCACTTCACCCATTTACTCCAGTTGTTTATTGTAGTTATTCACATTAGCTACCCATTCCCCTCTTAGGAGGAGGAGATGCTGCTAAAGGATCTAATTCTATACATAAATAACAACACTCTGTAGCCACATGATTTCTATGCCCAAGTTAAATGACCACACAAATTAATTTACTTAAGAAATGCTTATCCTACTCCAATTGTAACAAAATATAAAACATGCATTTGCACTTCAGGACATGCTCCACACACAGGTGTTAATCCCACATTAAATAATTAGCCTAAGTAAAATTGGATGTCTCTTTGAGGTAATAAGATAGACTATAAGTCACTTTCTTCTAAAATAACTAATTGCACTGAAATTCTTTTCTTTAGCACAAAACAGAAAATGTTTCTGATTTAATCTCATTTAACAACAGACTTATACCTTGGCCCTTCAAAACTGTCGAAGCATCGTCTAGTTATTCCAATAACACTCTAAAATATTTGAAGAAACTTATTGTATACATGGCAGGCAGATGACAAGCCCGAATACTCATCTGTTTGGTAGTTTAGGATATAGGAATGACTATAATTTCAGGCTGAATAAACTTGATCCTATATACCTGTGTCTCATAGGCATCAGTCTACAAGATTAAGATTTATTCTACTGACCATCTGCCATGATTATAGAAATTTGTCACAAAAAGAGGGACATAGCTCTAGTAGGGGGGAAAATGCTCCCCCAACATGATGTCAGTTCTAGGCAAGAGCCATATAGTCAGCCAATTATATGACAGGATGTCACAGGTTCAAAATTAACCAAGAAAATCCTACCATCACCTTCACAAGGTAACTTGAGAAAGAGATATGCCGTAATTCCTACCTTGGTCTCCTATGCAGAAAGAACAAAGACAAAACATTAGGCCATTTCAAATGGGTTTCAAAGTATGATTTGCCAGTCATAGTTTCAAGTTCACACATTAAATTTTACCAGAACTTTGGGGATGGTATGGGTTATGGAACTTAGGGGTGATGCCAACATTAGAATACGTTTGAGAGAGAACAGAATCAATTAAATGGCACCCTCTATCAAAATCTATGTGGGCAAGTGGGCCATACCTGGACATAATTTCTGTGATGATAATTTTGGTAATAAAAGCAGCTATGGCTAAAGAACTAGGGAATTCCTCCACCCACCGATTAAGTTAGTTAACAATGACAAGACAGTATTGATAATGACCTGCTTTGGGCATATAAACAAAATCAATTTGTAAGTGTTCAAAAGGGTTTTTCTAAGGGATGGCCACCAAAGGCTATGCCTCAAAATGCATGATGACTGAAAGTTAAGCAAGTTGGACAAATAGCCATTATACAAGTTATCACTGGGGTGATGCCTGGAGCAACTCATCCTCACCTAATTGAATCTAATATCCCTTATGTGCTACACTGAGCCCCTTATGAACAACAAGAGAAAAAGTGATAGAAACTCTGGGGGACATGTAGCTTACCTTCCTCAGTCACTCAGACCCCAGAGTCTTGTTTAGCCTTGTATTGCTGTTTCCACTTTTAACTTCAGCACCACTGTAGATAACAAATATCAGAGCCATTGGAGAGAAGAGAGTGGTCAGTAGATGATAAAGAGTCGTTGAGATGAAAGACCTGTGTCCAGTGTAAATGGTAGCACTCATGTCAGTGGTTAGATGACAGGCTTGAGGGAGGGGGTGACCTCAGCAGCCTGGGCAAGTACTTGGGTGAGAGGGCAGTGAAGCTGCCCAAATGGTGTCATGGTCAAAGACCATGGAGGTTCTAGTGTCGTGTTCACCATCTTTAACAGATGAGCTGCAATTATGTGAAGGCTTGCCAGAGAAAGGGAGGTTAAGAAGGAGTACTGCAGGATTGAGAACAGAACACCATTTCAAGGTGATATTCTCTTTCTTTAGCAAAGTAACTCATACCTTGCAAGTCTTTGAGCAGAAAAGGCCTGGGTATGGTGGCAAAGCAATAGAGCCTCACCATCAGGGGGGCACTGTACTTTTAAAAGAAATCCTAGGACCAGATCACATGTATTCTCCACTAAGAATTTGGTACTTGCTACTGTTCTCAGACAAGGTGGAGCACCTGAGGATACGTTATCCAGTTCAGCAGAATGATAAGCCACAGGGTACAGTTGTGATTGCATCAGGACCCCAGAAGCCACCTCTCCTTCATTCTTGTAAAAAGAGAGTGAAGACCTTATGGTCATCTGAGAGTTTTAGGACAGAAGGAGAAATTAAAGCTTTCTTTTAGTTTGGTCAAGGCAGCAGGATATTCAGTCAAGCTGCAAAGGTTGAGCAATCTGGTCTTTAGTCAAAGCAGCAAGAGATTTAGCAGGCTCACCAAAAGATGAAATCCACTGGTGATAGTATCCTGCTACTCCAAAGACAGCGCTTACCTGTTTCTTAGTCTTAGGTTCATATTATTGCACCTTTAGCGTGGAGACTTTATGGCCCCCTGGATGAAGCTGAAAAAGGAGATGGTGGCTGTCTTCTTGGCAGAAGGTCAGCAACATATTGGACTAGGACAGACTCTGGAAGAAAATAAAAAATCGAAGCTACATCTTGTTCCAAAATTGGGGAGAACAAAGCTGGACGTTCAACATATCTTTTAGGCAAACGTGGCCACACCCACTGTTAACTGGTCTAGGTGAAGGCAGACAAGTGTAGAGAATCTGGGTGAATGGGAATGCTGCTAAAAGTTGCAAAGCACAAATCCACCACAGTAAAGCAGGTTGTCACAAGAAATAAAAGGTTAGATAGTATATGGTGCTTGGAATCTAAGAATGCTAAGAATATTAGAATCTCATACAGAGTGATAAACAGCCTACGATCAGGGCCTGTGGTAGGTTTCTTGATTGGTAGCATGGGAGTATTAAAGAGCACAACAATACCTTGTAAAAGAATCATTAAGGAGCAGAACCAGGAGAACATTATACATGATTACAAACACATGGTATCTGTAAGGACTAACTTCAATAGGCTTGGCTCTTCTCATCAATGCAAGGTTCAAAGACAGCTCCAAAAGAGCTATGGACATCCAGATATGGAAAAATGCACATCCAGAGAAAGAATTATGGAGCCTGAATGCAGATTGAGGCAAACTACTCACTCTCTTTTTTGATTTCATTTCTTCTTTCTCATGATTCATTCCATTGGTTATAATTCTTCTTTACAACTTGACTATTATGTAAATAAGCTTAATGCAAAGGTATATGTAGAACCTATTACAAGCCATCTTGGTGGGGGGGAGGGAGAGAAAATTTGGAGCTCAAAAACTTGTGGAACTGTTATAAACTAAAAATAAATTTAGAAAAAGAATGAATAATCAGTGTAATACCTTCAAGAACTTTGATAAGGGTATTGAGGCCTAGATGATGGTAGGTATAGTTGCTTTAACAGCAGTAGTTGGTTCAAAAATGTAGCTTCACTACAAAGTTCACAATTTTCTGAATAGTCTTAAATGAAATATTTAAGTTTAACTTGCAAGTTTTTTCCCCTTTGCCTAGGAGAGTTTCTCATTCGTCAAGTTGCAGTGCTCCAGAATTTCACAGCAGGACTGGTAAGATCTCGTGACTAGTCTGAGTAGGCAAGGAACCGCACAGAGAAAGATCTTTGAAGAGGTCTTTTACTTCTTTTTGTGTCCCCAGCACTTGGCACAATGCCTGGAACATAGCAAGTGCTTAATATTTATTAATTGATCACTCCAACTGATAACTTGGGTTCAGAAGGCATAGCTGCTACAGTCACTCAGAACTCTAGTGGGGCTGTATTTATAGTACAACATAGCTCACAAGCCCCCTGCTGGTCTTCTTCCTACCTTCATTATCAGATGATATCAGTTAGCTAGACTATATTAGCTTTTAGAAAGGAGACTGTACTAAGATGGTATAGTTGGTACAAAATATCCCTCTGCAAATCTGTTTCACAGCCTAAACAAATGCTCTCCCCACCCCCAAACATCTCTTCAGGGTGTTTAACTAAAATGTGCTCCCCTTGTTTGCCGCTTGCTGGAATCTTTGCACCTCTGGGATAAGGGCTTGCTGAGCCCTTGTCAGGACTTTTCATCCACTTTGTCTACCTTTCATTCAACTCTCAGCTGTGGCTCCAAGAAGATATAGCATGTGCAGTGACCACACCCCAGTATAACCATCTCACTAGACAGGCTAAACCAGGCTGAGAGTAACCAATAGGCATCAGACTCATTGATGAGTTAGGGGAATAGCCACCCCAAGTATGTGAAGACTTCCCCTAGTGTAATGGGTGGATAAGAACAATTTGGTCCAACAACATGAAGCAGGCTGTGGAGTTTAGAGCCTAGTCAGATATCAAAGACAGCAAGGTCATCCACTTCATCCCAGGTCATTGCCAGTCGTCCTGGCTTTTGTCTTGTCAGTGACTGGAAGAAAATGAGGCTGATGACTTTATGTACCTCTGCTTCATTTAAACCCAATTCGTGTGCAAGTTAAGACATCATGCCATTATGTCACTGGTCTTCTTTAAAAATGAAGGACCAACAACAACCCTTTTCTTCCAACAAGTTATTAGTTTTTTAATTTAAAAACAAAATAGAGCTTATTAAACAATTAAGACTTTTCAAACATATAGTAATATTATATAGCAGATGTGTTTATAATCTGACAGCATTAAGATTAAAAGGAGTAACTTGTCTTAATAGCTTCTCTCAATCTTCATTTTAGGAGGCTAGTTTAAAGGAAAAGATAACTCATTGAATACTTAATAGTTTTTAATTCTTGTTATTCGTCTTTTATTCTCAAAGAGGACCAATGACATCAGGAGGATGACTTCTTGACTTGCAATCAAATTGGATTTAAGTGAGGCAGAACTGTGCAAAATCATCAGCCTCACTCTCCTCCAATGTCAGTGGAGTCTAGTGGCAAGACATAAGTCAAGACAACTGGCAATGGCCCAGCGCTCTTTTCTTCAAAGATAGTTTTCCCATTTATTTTAATAATACAATGTGGAAGTGGCCTCTCTAATAATATTTTACAATAACTTAGAAAAAAATCACTTAATGGCAGAGGCAAAAAAAAAAATACCATGGGTTTTTAAAGTTTCCAAGTTTCATTTGTGCAGTTGTATAAAACCTTAACTTATCCCCCAGAAAAAAATATTCTTGTTTTTACCTTCACTCTGTTATTTTAATCCAAATTCTAACAATGATAGTTAACATCAATGTAGTAACTTCTGTGCTAAGCATTTTAGAATCAGTTTATTCCTTCATTTATTATCCCTTTTACATGTAAGAGACTGATTAAATTTTCTAATATACCACAATTACAATGTGGTTTCAAAATAAAGTTTTGACAAGATTTTGACATGATTTATAATTTTTAATGGCAACATTTAGATCTAATTTCTCCAATAGTCTGCTGTTAATGTTGGCTAATGTTTGTTTGTTTGTTTTTTAAATCAGTGGTGGCACTCCCACTTCCACAACTGTTTCTTTATTTCCTTAAATCATCCAAAGATCCAAATCAATTCCTTTTATTTTCTTACCTTTCTTAACTTAAAGGCCTCTAGCATAACTATTTAAATCAGTCTGAAGAAATAATCCTTCCAAATTTCCATTTAAAGTTGCTGTAGACACTACCTGCCAAGACAAACCCAGGACCTATAATCAACACAATTACAAAACACTTTTCACACAAATAAAGTCAGATCTAAATAAATGGGTAAACATCAGTTGCTCATGGTTAGGCCAAGCTAATACAATAAAATTGACAATTTTACCAAAATTAATTTACTTATTCAGTGCTATACCAATCAAACTACCAAAAAAGTATTTTACAGAGCTGGATAAAATAATAACAAAATTCATCTAGAAGAACAAAAGGTCCAGAATATCAAGGGAATTAATGAAAAGAAATGCTAGGTAAGGTAGCATAGCCATACCAGATATTAACCTGTATTATAAAGCAGCAGTCATCAAAACTACCTGGTACTGGCTAAGAAATAGAGTGGTGAATCAGTGGAATAGGTTAGGAACACAGGACACCAATGCAATGACTATAGCAATCTGCTCTTTGATAAACCCAAAGAGTCCAGCTTCTGGATTAAGAATTCACTATTTCACAAAACTGCTGGGAAAATTGGAAAATAGCATGGCAGAAACTGGGCATAGACCATTATCTTATCCCATATACCAAAATAAAGTCAAAAAGAGTTCATGATTTAGATATAAAGGCTGATACTATAAGCAATTTGGACATTGGGAGTGAGTTACTGGGATACAAAGTCACTTGTATTTATTAACTGGAAGACTTACCAAAGGGGATTGCCCCCAATAGTATTTTGTCTTACCCATAGAAGACTGCCCTCTATACTTTCTTAGTCGTTAGTAATCCAAAGAAGTCCCTAGGTCAGACTTATGGAGAAGGGAAGAATTTATGACTAAACAAGAGATATAGAGTGTTAAAAAATGCAAAATGAATAATTTTGATTATGTTAAATTAAAAAGTTTTTGTACAAACACAGCCAATACAATGCAACAAAGATTAGGAGGGAAGCAGAAAACTGGGAAAGAATCTTTATTACCAGTGTCTCCAATAAAGGCCTCATATCTAAAATGCACAGGGAACTGAGTCAAATTTATAGGAATACAAGTCATTCCCTAACTGAGAAATGGTCAAAGCATGTGAACAGGCCATTTTCAGAGAAAGAAATTAAAGATATCTATGGTCATATGAAAAAATGCTCTAAATCACTATTGATTAGAGAAATGCAAATCAAAACAACTCTTAGGTACCACATCTCTCCATGTCTAACTAACATGACAAAACAAGAAAATTATAAATGCTGGAGAGGATGTGGGAAAATTGGAACACTGTTACATTGTCGGTGGAGTTGTGAACTGATCTGGCCATTCTGGAGAGCAGTTTGGAACTATGCCCCCAAAGGGCTATAAAAATGTGCATACCGCAAGATGGCAGCTGGGAAGCAGTGACTGGCGTGAGCTCCCCACCAAGTTCCTCCAAAAACCTATAAAACAATGGCTCTGAACCAATTTTAGAGCTGCAGAACCCACAAAGTGGCAGAGGGAAGCAGGGCTCCATCGCAGGACAGCCTGGATGGTCCCTGGGTAAGGTCGGTCCCACACGGACCTCCCAGCCCCCAGCCGAGGGGAGCGG